>OW240913.1:45923546-46011466 GCA_933207985.1 Pelobates cultripes | reverse complement strand
TCAACAGTGGCTGAGGTTTTACAGAATTGACTTATCTAGAATTATATTTTTTAAATTCCCTATTGAAGTAAAAAATGCATCGTTGCACAGAATATCTGCACATACAGAATGTGTACAAAAACTATATATATAAAAACAAAACCTACTACATTACATTAGCTGCTGAACAACTGTGGCAAGTTTGGAACTCCTAGCATGCTCAGCAGCCGCAGCGAAAGTTCTGCTTAGTTATATTCTGTGTCGTATAAAAAAAAAAAGCAGAAAGGATTGGGTGATGCTAAGTTAAATCTATGAGATTTTTCTTCTTTCACTTCCCTGAAACAGATCCAGCTGTTCCATGGCGATTTCCCGTGGGCGCACGGCTTCACTACAACCAGAAAAATTATAAACGCAGTTCCCATTTACTGGTATTTCCAGCTGGGGCGCATGCGAGCTCTTAGCCTACAAATAGCAATGCCACTCGGAGTCACCGAGGAGGTGATTAGCTGCACGGAACGCACAGCTGGTGCAGCTGTACTCCTAAGTGCCTTTAACCTACCGCGCTGGCTCCACAATAGGCAGGGTAAAGCCTTTAGCCACCAGCACATTAGTAACATTCTAACTTGTATCGCTGTTAACCCTTTAAGGTCCAGGGCACCATGAATGTGCTCATTTATTTACCGTATGTTTCCTCTTTCACGTAAAGCTCCATGCATGTGTCACTGTATTTAAAAAGTTAAATAAAATGTTTTCCAGTTACTTTAAAAAAGGCTGACACAAAACGGCTGCCATCATAGAAATTCTCTCATGTCAGTGCGTTAAGTAGGCCGCTGTATTTCAGAGTCGTTTATAATGACAAGCGTCATATTAGTTCTGCGTACACTGTGGCACCAGGTGCTGTAATGAGGCTGAGGACAACGGTGGTTTTGTTTTGCGTGCAGGTAACTTTTTTTGTTTCTGTTTTGGGTGCAGCAGTAAAACTTATGTAGTGGGTTTAGTGTAGTTACAATTAAAGGGGAGCCTAGTCTTTGGGAGGGGGGGGTGTAAAAGAATATTGCATGCAAGGTACCCTCCCCTGCCTCTCACCCCTAAGTGAAGGAATTTAATTGGGCACTCGAGCAGTTGGGTGTGTTATCCTTTTCTTTTTAAGCTCTTCCGTCTCAAATTTCAAATGTGGTTAGTGTTTATTTAATTTTTCTTACATCACTTAACTCTGGAACCAGACACCCAGTACAGACGAACACAAATGTGTTGAAAGACTCCTGTCCCAGACGCTCTGTGCGTTTTTATATGCATCATTGCTATCGATACGCAGAACAATCTCATCTTCGTAAGGCGCCAACAATACATGCATCAGCGACAATTTACACTTTGAGTGAAATTTAAAAAAAAAAAAAAACTGACAGTCAAAGGGTTAAACGTGACTTTTTTTTTGCAGGAGTAAAATGCGTAAAGCGTCATGTGGTGGGAATGCAAAAAAATTTTTTTAAATCGGCTCACAGTGTCGTGAGTTTAAAAAAAAAAAATAACAACTAACAATTAAATTATTATCACCGAGAAAAAAATAAATTAAGAGACAATGCACTATTTGTGACGACCATACGATAGAAAAAAAAAATTTATACAGTTTTTGATGTATGCACAACATCATAATATCGAGATGTAGTTTAGTTCGGGACAAAAAAGCTCTTGTTGCATCTTGGAGATAAATGGGAATTAATTCCCACAGATGAAGCGAGCCAAACACTGCTTGTCTTGTGGCTGCGTTTCCAGTGACATGATGAGAGAAATCACTATAGTAAAAAAAAAAAGAACTTTGAAGGAAGACGCTGCCTTCAGCAGGATTGTTTCTACAAGCTAATTGTACTGAGTGCAGCTGTTAAAGCTTGATCATATGCAATGGGAGGAGGTCATAGACATCTAGACGCCAGCCCTGGTGAGCTCCCACCACCATACTGGCAGTCCCATATTGTTTACCAGACATTATCTCTTCAGCTTCATTTTTCACTCCAATTTCTAACTTGAATGAAAGTAGTGCGGCAGTTCCTTTGAATTAAGAAAAAAAAAAAAGAAAACGAAAAAAAAATCTGTTGTAGATCAGATTCTTGTGGGAAAAAAACATATTCTGGAGCGTTCACAGATAGAAAAAAAAAGAGGCTTCTATGCTTGGGCTGGATGAACTGCAAGTTCAATGAGGCAGTTTGTTAACCCTTCGAGCATCGAAGGTGTGCCCAACGCAATACAAAAAAGCGATGTGATGAGCACACTTTCAGCACTCCACGTTTATGGAGCAAGCCGTGGCATACTTACAGGCCGTGCCGGTGTATGGAGACACATTCTATACAAATAAACATTACAAGGAGATAAATGGATTGGTAAAAATAGTCGGGGGGAGGCGGGGGCGGTTAGGAGGTATTTACCGCCACATGCAATTGTTGATTGACAATATTTGCCACAGTTGTTGATTAGCATAGAATTATCCCACACGATGGACTCCCCACACTGTATATATATTTGAGGGTCATCAATTAACCCTTTCAACCTTTATCATTGTTAGCAAAGTGTCGCCACATTGCTGTTTTAATTAAGTCATGATTGATGAAGTCAGTCAGTGAAAGTCTGTATATTCTACTGGGAGAACATGCGCTATATAATAGGTATCTAGAATATCCATCCAGTAGAAGTAGCACATGTAACAGTGAAAGAATGTACGAATGCTTGCCATCAAATGTTAATTGGTCTATTCACTAAATAGGGAACTGTGGAATATTGATAAAGGATTCGCAAATGTTTAGGCCAAAACAGCCATTTTGGGATAGCTGAATCTTTCCAGTTCTGATATTTTGGGTGAAAATGTACCTTCCCTTTGTCAATTCTCCACAATTCCTACATTTTTATACATCTATAAAAATAATTTTGAAGCATTTCTTTATGCCCTTCTCTGATTATAAAAGGTAATCTGATCATTCTAGTCTGATCTGTGCGATTGGAACTTTCTGAATTAAAAGAATACGATGTAACCTATGCATCAGCGCACCACAATTTGGCACACACATGCTATCATCCTCAGTCAGAACAGCACCATACAGGGCTGTATGTCTGTTTAATGAGAAACATAGTATTTTAACTTTTGTATCATGAAATAGCTCATTTAAATATCCCCATAACGACATCAGGAAAACTGATGTTTCCAATGTGCTAGGTTATTAAATGGTCCTGATGTGGCAGTTCAGTGCCATTATTATACGCTGTTTTGCACATAGAATAGTGGCGTAATGATTTCAGATTTACTTCAGTGGAGGTCCATTCATATTTCCACTAGACCAGTACTACAATTTATCTGCCAGAAAATTTAAAAAAATTAAAAACTTGCTTTGCCTTCTCAAATTTATTGTGATAACAAAATACTTGGGTGACAATATAGTTATGAGATAAATAAATGTGTTAAGTAAAATGTGTTGCATTTTTCTTCTTTATAGTCTCCCCTCCTCGCCTCCTTTCTCTGTAAATCACAAACTACATAATGACTAATAATGACTTGTCTGGCAGCCATTAGACACTACTGTGTGTGATACTCGACGTGAGTGTAAATTTCACACATGCTCAGTCCACTCCTAGAATCGATGTGTGATGTCACGCATTCACATATATTGGAGGTTATTGGAGGGCCGGGACAAGAAGAAAGAACATGCTCATTGCCTTTTCGCCTCAGTCTGCTGAACTTGTTCTCCATCAGATTGACAGCAGCTGCCGCATCACTTCACTCCCGCATACATGCATAGTATCCACCTTACCTTGTATTCCTGGCTACACATGACAGGAAGGAGACAGGATGCATCCTTAGCATGAAATAAAAGCAGAAGAAAACAAAAGATATCTGTAGAGATGGGTAAACTGTGAACACCTTATTTTCCGTGATAGGCCTGATAATATTAGGTATATGTCTACGTGTGTCTGATTGTCCAGGTGAATGTTTATCTTAGTGTCCAGGGTCCAGTTGTGTTGTCAAACTGTCATCAAGAGGTCATCCAAATTCCAAGACCCCAAGATGAATAGATAGATTCTAAGAGTAGAGATTAAATATTTTATATTTTTACAAGTCCTACCTACAGCGTATGAATTCTGCGTAAGAAACTTAGGCTAGAAACTTTCATGAACTGCCTGTGAATATGTGTAAATAATATTTATAATCAAATCCTTTGGATTGTGATGCTGAGGGTTAGTGGCTATTGATGGGTAGCATATCAGACATGTATTAATGGGCCTGATAGTGGCCCCACCATGAACTACACTAAACAGGAAACACATGGTAAGATAAAGAAAAGGGTCCAGCAGTAGTAATGACACAATATTTACCCTCTCCTGCCTCAGCCTGGTTGCTCTGCCAATGGTTCTGACACGGGACGCTGTGTCTCCATGTCTTTTTATGACACATTGTTGTGCACTGACGCCATGACGCAAGTGACATACAATTACAAAATTTGTGATGCCTTATCACTTTCTAGGGGCATAGAAGTACTGCAAATCAAGTTACATGCCATAATTATATATATAGTTTTCTCTGATAATTGTTCTGTGCCCTGTATATATCATCCAAATAACGTGTTCTATAGTGGTATGTAGTGTTTCTCTGGCTTTTTGACCCGGCTTGTCCTGACTATTCTGTAATCTGTTACACTTTGACCCAGCTCAGTTTATCATCATTGTGTACAACTCCTCTCCTTGACCTTGGCTTAACCTGACTCTTCTCTTTTCTCTTTTGAGTAACGTCTGACCACCTTTAGGCTTCCTGTCCTATCAGAATATATATATATATATATATATATACACACACACGTTAGGTGTTGGTGGAAGTGTTAGGATACCAATCCCTACATTGAAAGATAGTGGTGTGTAGGATAGCTGAATTTACATTTACTCTTTGGACTTTCTCATAAATTAAAGTTAACCATGTTCTTATTTTGTTGTGAGATCCTCCTGTCAACAATGCTGAAGGTATGGTGTATGTCGAATGGGTGGTGGAATTTGTAGGCCTAACAGTAGGAATGAAAGGGAACAATGATTTGCTGGGTAAAAAAAGAAGATAAGCAGAGTAAAACAGAAAGTATGAAGAGGTTAACCATTAAATTGAATATCCAGAAAGCAGTAACAATATAGTAATTTGTTAAGTGTTATGTTGTTCGAGCTATGTAGCATTTGTTTGTGTCCATGAAACAAGGAGGATCTGAAAACCATAGAGAGTCAAAAACTCACTCCAGCAGTGTTGATCAGAGTCAGAAGTCCTTCGACATACAAAGTAACAGTAACGTACAGAAAATAAACTGTAGGGAAATTACTATAGAATTAAAATGTTAGGACCAAATAACCAGTTCAGCTATTTCTTCAGTTATTGATTTTAGCCTAAAACCTGAAATTCAATGGTTGGTTCTAGACCATTCCTGGTATACCAAATAACCTTATCTATTATTTCACTACCAACGCATCCTGACATTATATTTACATGTCAAATATGGTTAATTTAGTGAACGCAAGACATCTTAAGAAAACACAGCTATATTCTGGATAGGCTTTGTGGCACCAGGAGTGGGCACAGCTCCATAGTTTTTCCTGAAAATGCAGCAAAGACATTAGAAAATAAAATGAAATGTGATGCAAATACCATCCCATTAAATATAAAAAACAAAGACTTACAGGGTAATTCACGTAAGTAAGAATTTCTAAGAAATTCTAAATAAATTCAAAGTAATTTTTCAAATGTACAGACAAATTAGCAAAATTAAACACCAAATTAACTTGGAAAAATTTTCGGTGTGAATATTACAGATTTTCATAAATGATTCATTCAGTTTCGTAAGGTCTTTCATAAGGTCCTCCCAGGCAGAATTTGACTCCTAAAATCTCGGTTTCAGGAAGTGTGGAGTGCCACCGGGCAGGGCTACCTCTGATTGGCTATGAACAGTCCGCTGACGCTCTCAGCCAATTAGTGACTCACCATCCATAAAACTGGCTTGAAAAAGGTACATTAATTTTCAAGTCAATTTCCAGGCAGTACTCTGCACATCCTGAAATGGAGATTTCAGAAGCCAGATGCCACCTGAGAAGGAGAGGAGATCGGCACTGGAGGCTCACTTTGCGGTTAACACGTTCGAGAGCGGTTTAAACCCTTAAGGGAACAACTAACAACTTAATTTAGATGAAGTTGTTATGGTTCCCAGAATGCCTGATGCTTTAGTAAATAAGGTTTTCATCATACTGTATTTCTGGCAAGGAAGCATTTAACAGGTCTCTTAAAAAAACAAAAAGAGCACTGAACACCAAAAGGTTAAAAAAAATTGTTTAATTTACAAGGGAGTGTGTGTTAAGCATCATCCTAGGGACATACTAATAAAGTTGGTGGACACAGTGGGAAGGATAACGAGTATCACATAAAATAATTCTTATGTTAATTTGTCTGTGAGTGCAATTAATGCACTTATTTCCAGAATTTGTTTTAATAAATATACTATTCTATGATGTATTTCTTTTATTTGTTTTTCCCCTCATACATTCATCCTGAAAAATTTAAAGGCTTGATGTTACATGTGTAAGTGATTTAAGATTCCGTCACTTTGGTCATTTTGGAGTGTTTCAATTTAAGGTTTTGCTGTTCGGCGTACTCTTTGGTTTCTATAGATTTTATTAAGTGATTTTTAAAGGGAGTTTTTTTTTCTGTAAATGGCTGAACTCAAGTGAGGTAAATTCAATATTATTTCCCTCGTTCTCCTCTCCTGATTCTGTGTGTTTTTAATAGGTTTATTAAAACCTATTAAAAACAATGTGTTCCTGAAACTTCACCAGTTTCCACTAAAACTGTTGATTCTGAATCGTCAAGCATCTTGCAAGGCATTTGAAAGACACTCAAGTTATTCATTAATATGAGAAATGCCAGGAATTGGAAGAGCATTCAAAGTAAGTGTCAAATTTAAGGCTAACGAGATTATTCAGTAAGCACTGGATCTTGTCCAGATGGATAAAATCCAGTAAAAATGATTTAATTCTGACCACATTGGCAATTCTCATATTTACTAAAGCCGAACAAATCTTCAGCAATCACTTGAGTGCATTCGATGTCTGGATTAAAATCGATTCTTCACTTCTCAGTCCTATACAAGTAAAGACTGTAAGCCCGTTTGAGCAGTGCCCTCTTCAACCTATTGTTCCTGTAAGTTTTTGTAATTGTCTCATTTATTGTTAAATCTCCCCCTTTGATAATATTGTAAAGCACTACGGAATATGCTGGCGCTATATAAATACCAGTAATAAGAATAATAATAATAAGAATAATAGAATTGGAAAATTCATAAACCACAGATTTTAAACTGAATACGCACTGAATGCAGGATGCTCCTTCTCAAAGTATCATTCACATATTATTTCACAAGCCCCAGCCCATGGGACGGTGCCTTTTTAACGACGGGAAAGCAATGGCTGCCAAGTCACTAGCTTTAAGTTTTAAGCCTCCATTCATGTAATATGAAGGTCTTACTGACCCCACAGGCATAAATTAAAATGCAGTCTGAATTCACCTTTATTCCCCAACAGCAATTCTTACTTCAGTGAATAACCGTGTCTAATATACAATGTAGGTCTACTTTACTTCAAATAACATGTTTAATTTTTTGGATTATGGAGAATTGGAGAATGATAGAAAATTTACAAGGAAACAGGAAATTTAAAGACAAAGTAATCAAGTTTGAACAATTCTCAAACAGCTATTTTTTCGATCCTAGCAATTGTGGCCATAAATTTGTCATTTTCTTTTTAATTCTCCGCAAATCCTGGTTTAGTGGATTGGTCCAGGTAGAATTGGAATGCAATAATGAATACAAATATCCCACCTCATATGCCTTAGTCAACACGTTGTGTATTACAATTTAACCAGTTTATTTAGATTTTTTTGGGGGGGGGGTTCGTTTTGAGGACATTATTTAAGAAAGAATTATCAAAAATGTACATTACTCTGAGACATATAAGTATTATTTGCACACTTTTAAATAACATGGCCAATATGGTTTACTGCAGGGTAATATTTATTTTCACTATCTGCTGATTATTGGTGACATCACAAATCTGATCATCCAGAAATACAGATTACAGATAGAAGACATTGACCAGGAATTTAATAAGTTATTTATAAAATGCTAACAAATTCTGCAGCTTTACAGTGCCTATTGTAATGGTTCAATTTGTGGACAGCATAAAGTAAGTAGGCTTTAATGGGATTCAGAAAATGTATCTTGCTTTCAAACAACAGATCGATTAGCAGAAGTATAGATTTTTTTTCTTCTTCTTCTTCTAAGCATCTAATTGTCTCGCAAAATACTTTGAAACAAATTAGCATGTTTCTGCTTGTCAAACATAAGACTATGGGAGCAATCAACTACTGATGAAAACATTTAGCTGTTTTTTGAGAAGATTGTTTCTAGCGTCAAACACTTTGTTGGTCAAATGACTGGTAGATGGGCTAGCTGTGTGTGGGGGGCAGCAGGTACACTGTGAGCTACATTTCCTTCTAAGAACAATAGATGACTGTTCACAATGAGGTTCATCATATGGGGAAATATTGTTCATAGATATTGGAGTTGCGATGGTTGGCCATTGCTGGTCTAGATGGTCATGCAGTAGGTCAACAAAGTAGATAGGACAGATCCTGGACACTAATATCGTTACGCTTAGTTTCATCATTAGCTCAAACCTATGGACCAAGCTTCAAGCCAGTTGTATACTCCAGCACTCAGATTGGACCCTGGAACTGCTACCTCCAATGTCTGTTCCTCTTTCTCGTGTATGATAATTATATGTTCTTGTATTGTATAATTCTAATTTAGTTTTATTGCTCTTCTTTCTGGAAGAAGGCAACTGCATTTCCATAAATGAAGCAGTGAAAATAAAAACACATACACAGTACATCTTTAAAAAGTGTCCCCTGGGCTGCCAATACTCGTTTCGTCCACTGGGTGGGCTTCCTCAATCGCAGTGGTACAGGAATGAGCGGGCAAAAGTCGGACGTGCATGCTCCGCCGCGCCCTCAACGAATCGAGCAGCTCATTGGACTAGATATTACACACATCCCTTAAAAAGGTTATCGGTTTGCACCGATTAAGGAAGCCCACCCAGTGGGCGAAACGTGTGTCGGGAGCCAAGAGGACACTTTTTAAAAAATCACTGTGTATGTGTTCACATGTTTTTTATTTTACTAATTAAAGTATATATTGATTTTTACAATACAAGTGTCTCCTATCCTGACAGTCTATATTTCTGGCTTGAGGAAAAGGGAGGTTTGTTACTCCATAATTGACAACTGTGTTAAAGCTTGGAGCCAGCATATTGGGGCTCCAAAAGAAGGTGAGCAAATTACTTTATTGATATTGCTACCAAGATATTAAGATTTTACACTATTCTCTGCCTTTTGTGTCTCCTGTTGCATGTACATCTTCTTGGAGAAATTTTAAATATTTAAAGAAGAGGTTGGGTTGCCACCAAAAGGCACAACACATTTTCACGTTCAGAGCCATAACCTCTAAAAGGATATATAATTGTGAGCATTATGCAAGTTATGCTTTAGATAGTTTTTTCATAATGTGGACATGATCCACAAAACTCCATTACTTTTGGGATATTCTTTGCCCAAACTAGAAAGGTAGAACCAATCCCAGAAAGCCTCGTGGACAGCTCATCCTTCCTACTCTCCTGCTCCTCTTTAACAGGAAATCCCCTGTATTGGTTCTTCCTCTTTTAGAGATGGTTGAACTTCATGAAGTCTGCAAGTATTATTTTATTTCCTAATTCTCCTGTTATGGAATATTCTTTCCTACAAGTACTTTGTCAAAGTGAGTTTAGGGTGGGCGGAGACCTGAGCTCATAACGGAACCTTGGGAGGCAAGAGTGACTACAGCCAACATCAGTTAATTAGTGGAGTGCTCCTATACAAAAATAAAATGTACACGTACGCTCTGTCAAAAATTGGATTATTACAATATTTGCTCAAAGGAAAAAAAAAGAACAATATAGTGCAACACTGTTTGAATATAATATATAAATTTGAGTAAAAATGGGCACATTCACATGGCATTGAGCCATATCCAGATAGGTTCAAGTTACTTGGCAGGTGTGTTATTTGGTGACACTGAACCTCATCATTCCTTTATGGTGGATATCTCAGAGAGAAGAAACAAATATAACTTCTAGTGCAATATAAAGGGCTACTATAGGGATACAATAAGCAGCTCACCTTCCATTGAGCCTCCCAGACTTGGCTCTCGGTAAATGCAGCTGATGTGTCTTTAAGGGAGAGGCCAAGTAATTATAAACTTCAAAGTCATTATTAAGACCTCAGGTTGTAATGTATTAAAATGGAAAATCCATTTCATCTCTGTTTGTCCCATTTTTAAAATTTTCTCTTTGTATTAGGAGCACTCCATAAATTAACCGTTGTTGGCTGTAGTCACTCTTCCTAAACAGTTGCCGTTTATGTTTTGCTTGTTACTTGTGCGTGATGTTTGGGAATAACTTACACCAGTGTTTAGCAGTTCATACTATAGATTGCACATAAGCGATGTGGTCATCACAGATTTCTTCTATCCATTATGCTTTGCAATTGCCAAATTGCCCATTGTAGCAGTGCAGCATAAGAGGCAAAGGCCTATCCTGGTCCAGAAACACACCTGGTCAGGCTCTAATACTGACTAATACTGGCTCCCCTATTGTAACTCCTCAGGCGAACTACTTGCTGGGCTCCATCACTCTCAAGAGTATTTCGGACAAGTCACTATGTACAGTGCATTCCACTTAAGAATACAGAGCTTACTCCTTCCTTCTCAAAACTGGAAGGGTTCTAGGTGTTCCATACTTACCCTGTCCTGAAGAGTCTTCTTTGGATGAACAAACACTGCGTCTGTCCCACATTGCCTTCCTGTACACCAAACCATGTCCTCTGGGAAGAAGCCATAAGTCTGCTTTGTGGTGTTTTTTTGCTAGTATGTGGGAACCAGTCACTAAAATTGTGCAATATGTGGGAACCAGTCCCTAATATTGAGGAATATGTGTGAACCAGTCCCTAATATTGTGGAGTATGTGGGAACCAGTCCCTAATATTGTGGAATTCCTCTCTCACTAATAAACAAAACACTATTACACTATTTGCAAAGTTGTTGTGGTGCTTAAATTGCCCTTAAAATAAAACAAAAATGTCTTTAATTTTTAATATATTCTAATAAACTGTGTTGAAAATGTCACATATAGAATAAAATGTATTCCACCAAAGGTTAAGGCATTTGCTCATGCTACACTCTGCCCAAGCCCTGCTATCAGCAGGTCACAGAGACACTCATTGCTGGGAGATGGCAAATTTGATAAAATGTCTAATTTTGTATAAACGCCCTGGTTCACTTTAAATTACATTTTGCCCTCACACCTATGTTGCTGAACAAGAATACGTTTACAGAAAGAGTGATCGTCTAAAGGTCAAAACTTGACAGAGTTTCTGTTCCTGAAAGCTGATGTTGTTGTCTCATTGGCAAGGCAAAGTTTTCTTCCGTGCCGTGACTCAACCTAAGTGGAATTCTTTGTCAGCTCATTTCTATGACCTTGGATAAGTCAGGTTGATTGCATTGTGTTCCTGGAAACAATCCCAGGTTATACAGAGGTTTTCCTTCTACCTGCTAGGGGCTATGCATACTGTGTTATGAATCAGTCAAGATATGAATGTTGCTATAGTAACAATTCCATGAACACAAGTCGAATAAAATCTGTCAGAGCCTGACTAACTTCGCTCAGCAACTACCTGGGTTTTTGTGAAGCTTCTCTGCCCGTGAGGTTGGTTTTCCTAATTCGAGAGTTTAACCTTGTAACATTTATCTTCAATATGTCCGTACTCTCTTTTTTTTTCCATTTAGAGGTACTATAACATATACATTTTGTATCATTTTCAGCAATCATGTCATTTTAGAGCATTGCTCCTTAATTATACTTTTAATTACTCAAAAAGAACATGGCAGCTCAGCCAAAATAGTTAATCTTTTCTTTGTTATGTTATGTTAACCGCCCACAAAACAATTTATCCAGTCCTAAAGGGACAATGTAGGCACTATAGCCATTTCATCTCATGGAATTAGTTATAGAGCCTGGAGTTCCCTGACACTGTACCTTTACTCAGTGTTAAACCATTTTCGAGCAGTTTAACATTAAATAAGGGTCCTTGACCACCTACAGTCCCACCCCCACTGGAGGTATGGCTAAAGTAGAGCTCACGCACTTCCTTCTAGTCATACCCACTCATACCAGGAATGGGTGCAGTGATAGGCTGAAATGGATCAGCTGACAATTGCTTTTTCTGCTAATGCTAATGAAATAAGCAATGGAAAGAAGGTTTCCCAACTGGCATGACGGGTGCGGAGATGGCACTTGAGTTTTCTGACTTAACAAATACTGAGCGCCTTGTACCATTGTGATTATATGAGGTTGCAGCTTATGTAAGGACGTGATAATGGGCATTCTGGGTATGTACGTGAGCAAGACTCCCAGACCCTTTTAAATACAAAATACGGTATTGATTAACATTTTTGTCACCCTTTCAATTTGTTCTGGCTGTGCATCGCTGGATGTTATCATCTGGGTGGGGACAGAAACCTAAGGCCCTACGCTAGAACTCCCCACTGTTTTTGCAGACACATCATTCTCACCTATTCCAAGGCAACTGCCTACAATAAAGGGGTCACTATACCAGCTCCTTCTCCCCCAGTGCAATGGCAACTTGAACACAATGAAAAGTCTTGAAAAAGTTTTAAACCAATTATTTTAGCAAATATGTTACAGTTGAAGAATGGGTCACTGAGCAAAGTTTACAGATGAAGAATAAGCCTCTAAGTTAATGCCGTGCACATAGTTTGGGTCCCTTTTAAAAAAAAGCTAAAGAACGAGAAGGCGGAACCGAACGGAATGGCCGCATAATTCCAAAGCTCCGTGCATGGCGGACTAAATAGCGTTAATAACTTGACACAAATTCCAGAAAACCGAGTAGCTGAGCCCAACAGCATGTCTCATAACAAAAGTAAGCAGAAGAGCAACAAATCAGTCTTTTTTCCTGCAAGGAATCAATCGAAAACGTCAACAGCATGGGAAAGCCTAGAAGATGGCGACCGCGAGTCAGAAGACAGCCGCGACTCGTGCTCAATACTCCCAAACACGCAAACGGCTAAAAGCATGTTGACCACATCCCTGCTTTAAAAAATGCTAGATGCTCAATCGGCGCAATTGCTGTCCCAATTCCAGGCATCCTTGTCTGACCTCAAGAAGGAAATTCAGGATATCAGAACCAGAACAGTGTACCTTGAAACTAGAGCAGATGACCTAGAAGAAGCACATTGGCGGCAAGAATGTAACAGATAGAGTCACAAATGGCACTATACAACACCAAAATGACAGATTTGGAAGAGCCTTCCCGCCGGAACAACCTAAGGCTACGGGGGCTCCCAGAGTCCATACAGGTGGGCGACCTACAAGCCTATGCAACAGGTCTCTTTCAAAGCCTTTGCCCTGACATCCCGGCTAATATGTGCTTCTTAGACCGGATACATAGAGTGGCGAAGGCAAGGGATAGCGGGACCCAGAGATGTGCTCCTTCGGGCACATTACCACTATATTAAGGAGGAAATCTTAAGGGTCAGCAGGAGCATGAAGGTGATGGCTGACAAATATAAGGATGTACAAATTTTGTGACCAGAGCTTTGCGATGACACCACATTCCTTACAGGTTGGGGTTTCCCCACGAAGCTTCTAGTGAGCAGAAATGGGCAAACAACCCCCATCTACAGCCCAGAAGAGGGTATACAGTTACTACGCAAATGGAATATAAATCCGCAAATGCCTCGGGGTCACAGAACGAAACACCAAGGCTAACTCCGGAATGGAAAAGAGTGCGCCATTGAAGGCTGATCCGTCTGACTGCAGTTCTCCAGAGTTCTGGCCTCTCCTGGTACGCGTAACTATTCTCTAAACTCTAAGTTGTGGATGATTCCTCTTTTTTAACCCCTTAAGGACCAAACTTCTGGAATAAAAGGGAATCATGACATGTTGACTAGTGTCTCTGACTGCCTCTCTGCTATTTCTAACTGGATGGCTGCCCACTTCCTTAAAATCAACTTGACCAAAACTGAAATTCTGTTCTTTCCTCCCTCAAGTGTTGCTACTCCTGTGTCTCCCTCCCTTCAAGTCCACGGTGCTACCATCAGCTCCACCACGCAGGCTCGCTGCCTAGGTGTTCTCTTTGACTCCGACCACTCCTTCATGCCTCATGTTCAGTCTATCGCCAAATACTGTCATCTCAAAAACATTGCAAGCATCCAACCCTACTTAACGCCAGATGCGACTAAGGTGCTGGTCCATTCCACTGTCCTTTCTCGCCTTCACTACTGTAAACTGCTTCTCAGTGGCCTTACTTGCTCCCAACTTGTGCCGTTACAGTCCATAATGAATGCGGCGGCGAGGCTCATCTTCCTGTCCACCCGCACCTCCCACGCCTCACCCTTCTGTCAGTCATTGGTTTCCTGTAAGATATAGGGCTCAATTTAAAATACTGGTTCTTGCTTTCGAATCTCTACATAATGCTGCTCCCACCTATCTACCCTCTCTAATACATAAGTATAAGTCTAGGCCCTTACGCTCATTAGTCTAATACTATCCTTACCTTTTGTGTCACTTTACCCCACTCCCTCTAGTATGTAAGCTCATTGAGCAGGGCCCTCAACCCGTCTGTTCTTGTGTGTCCAACTTGTCTGGTTACAACTACATGTTTGTTCGTCCACCCACTGTAAAGCGCTGTGGAATTTGTTGGCACTATATAAATAATTACATAATAATGTCCCATATCTGGTGGGAGTGTCTAGCAATAAAACCCTTCTGGGGGACGGTAGCCACACTTCTACAAGAGGTAATAACTAAACCCATAAAGGAAGCACCTGAATTATTCTTAATATTCATGTTCCCGAGAGACCTACCAAGGGAGCAAGGAACCCTGATTTTTCACATTCTAGCATCCACAAATATACTGATAGCAATGGGGTGGAAATCCACCAAAATACCTAATAGGGAAGAAATAATCCATCAAGTCTATATTAACGGTCAATATGAAAATATGGCTTACATGAGTTCTAACAGATCCCACAACAATTAGCTGCTTGGAACAAATGGGAGGCCTGGGTAGCTTCAATGAGGGTACATGAGAATTAAGGGGGAAGAGGAGGGGAAGAAGAAAAAAAAATAAATAAAAACGCCTAGCAGATCGGAATTCCTGGTTAATATAGGGGAGAACTAACAGACTCGAGTAACTCAGAACAGACCTGCCACAATTAGTGGCCCGTAAATGCGACCTTGCCAGCCTCCTTACATACAACTGATATCTCACCAACTTGCGACCTACAGCCACTGAGGTACCCATGGATCACCAACCCAGGGACCACTAGGGACTCTCCATATACCTTGCTTTCCCTTCATCTCTCTTTTTCCACTTTCTTCTTCTACTTCTCCACCTACAAGTTGCACAGAATCATATGTTACCAGGGGTCATCGAAACAACTGTGACAAAAGCCCCTTTGGCAAGTCGGGGTTTGGGGATCAGACAAACCTGGGGCTACATTGAACAACCCATGCCTATGGACCCCAGTTGGATCGGCTCCACAAAATGGTGAAAGTACACCAGTAATCAAGTCACATTTGGCATAAAGCAGTAGTCACAATATTACTCAAACTCTAAAAAGTGGGTAGAAACAAGTACATACCTCCTAAGAAACAACACGCTTGTAGTGGGTACATATAGGTCTGAAAAGGTAATTGCAATGTAAATGTACCGCAGCTGTACTTATTCTGTAACCGCATATTCAAATGTTCAACTAATAAAAAAGAAATAAAGTTTTTTTTGTTTTTTTTAAATTTCTTTATTTTCATAGTGCATAGCTTAGGAACATACAAGCTTGTCATGCTACGGCAGAAGTAAAAGGCATTTTTGAGTATATACATCTAGATATACAGGGAGTGCAGAATTATTAGGCAAATGAGTATTTTGACCACATCATCCTCTTTATGCATGTTGTCTTACTCCAAGCTGTATAGGCTCGAAAGCCTATTACCAATTAAGCATATTAGGTGATGTGCATCTCTGTAATGAGAAGGGGTGTGGTCTAATGACATCAACACCCTATATCAGGTGTGCATAATTATTAGGCAACTTCCTTTCCTTTGGCAAAATGGGTCAAAAGAAGGACTTGACAGGCTCAGAAAAGTCAAAAATAGTGAGATATCTTGCAGAGGGATGCAGCACTCTTAAAATTGCAAAGCTTCTGAAGCGTGATCATCGAACAATCAAGCGTTTCATTCAAAATAGTCAACAGGGTCGCAAGAAGCGTGTGGAAAAACCAAGGCGCAAAATAACTGCCCATGAACTGAGAAAAGTCAAGCGTGCAGCTGCCACGATGCCACTTGCCACCAGTTTGGCCATATTTCAGAGCTGCAACATCACTGGAGTGCCCAAAAGCACAAGGTGTGCAATACTCAGAGACATGGCCAAGGTAAGAAAGGCTGAAAGACGACCACCACTGAACAAGACACACAAGCTGAAACGTCAAGATTGGGCCAAGAAATATCTCAAGACTGATTTTTCTAAGGTTTTATGGACTGATGAAATTAGAGAGTGAGTCTTGATGGGCCAGATGGATGGGCCCGTGGCTGGATTGGTAAAGAGCAGAGAGCTCCAGTCCGACTCAGACGCCAGCAAAGTGGAGGTGGAGTACTGGTTTGGGCTGGTATCATCAAAGATGAGCTTGTGGGGCCTTTTCGGGTTGAGGATGGAGTCAAGCTCAACTCCCAGTCCTACTGCCAGTTCCTGGAAGACACCTTCTTCAAGCAGTGGTACAGGAAGAAGTCTGCATCCTTCAAGAAAAACATGATTTTCATGCAGGACAATGCTCCATCACACGCGTCCAAGTACTCCACAGCGTGGCTGGCAAGAAAGGGTATAAAAGAAGAAAATCTAATGACATGGCCTCCTTGTTCACCTGATCTGAACCCCATTGAGAACCTGTGGTCCATCATCAAATGTGAGATTTACAAGGAGGGAAAACAGTACACCTCTCTGAACAGTGTCTGGGAGGCTGTGGTTGCTGCTGCACACAATGTTGATGGTGAACAGATCAAAACACTGACAGAATCCATGGATGGCAGGCTTTTGAGTGTCCTTGCAAAGAAAGGTGGCTATATTGGTCACTGATTTGTTTTTGTTTTGTTTTTGAATGTCAGAAATGTATATTTGTGAATGTTGAGATGTTATATTGGTTTCACTGGTAATAATAAATAATTGAAATGGGTATATATTTGTTTTTTGTTAAGTTGCCTAATAATTATGCACAGTAATAGTCACCTGCACACACAGATATCCCCCTAACATAGCTAAAACTAAAAACAAACTAAAAACTACTTCCAAAAATATTCAGCTTTGATATTAATGAGTTTTTTGGGTTCATTGAGAACATGGTTGTTGTTCAATAATAAAATTAATCCTCAAAAATACAACTTGCCTAATAATTCTGCACTCCCTGTATTGTCATAGCATGTGAGAAAATTGTACTTTAAGGTTTTAGTGTACAGGCTAGTCTAAGCACTTTTTCTTATATTAAACAGGTTAGGTAACAAGCCCGGGGTGGTGGTGTTACTGGCAGGTGTGGAGGGTTGTGTGTCGGTCCCCTGGGATACTCCTCGTTTGGCTGTCTGTGAGTGCTCGTGGATAATAAACGTGGTTTTAGTTGGGTGCACATATATGCTTATTACAAGTTTGGTTCATGCTTGTGGTGTCAAATGCCTGTGGGTACCTGTCTAGGGGCCCCCATTAGTTTTAAGTTTTGTGGTTTGTCAGGTGTGTGAGAGGCATCTTAACTGTTCCCTGGGTGGAGGTGGAGGGGTATGTGGCCGGGGGGCGGGGGGAGCGTTGGAGGGGTATGTCTTAAGGTGGACGCCTTCATTTTGTCTGTTGTGTGGGTCTGTTTGGTATGGTTGTGCGCATGGGTGCCTCATGCAGATTGTAGTAGTGTTTAGGAGCAATGGTTATACAGGTAATAACAAGAAAGCAAAAAATGAAAGCACACACATTGCATGAGGAGGTAGAGTTACATGCGTGAGGTTATGCACAGGTATAGGCAATTAAAGAGAGCACAGCCGAATATCGATAAAGTCTTGGTGTTCAATTGAGTATTTATAACAGTGTTGTGTGTGTTGTTTTTAGGCTCAGTCTTTGTGCATGGTTAGGTGTTTGTCGTCTGGGTTGGTGTTGGTTCGTTGTCTGGTTCCCAGTTCTCCGCTTGACTTGCAGGCGTGGTGTTGAATTGCGCAGGTTGCAGTCCCATTGCAGATAGGAAGGCTGGTGCTCCTGACAGGGTTGTAAGGTTATGAGTAGTCCCATCGTGGTGTACCAACAGTGAGCCGGTCCTCCCCCATTTATAGGCTATGCCAGCTGCACGTAGTGAGGCTGTGACTGGTCCGAAGGTTTTACACCTTAACAGTGTAGCTCTGGTAAGGTCCTGAAAGAATGATAACTGGGAGCCCTCAAAGACCAGTGGCGTTTTACCCTTCAGGGCTGTCATTATCTGTATTTTGTCATGTACCGTTGTGCAGCGCAGAATTACATCCCTGGGTGTGTTGGGTAAGATTCGTGCTGAGCCTGTGACCCGGTAGATCCTGTCTACACAGTACTGGAGACCGTATCTTCAGAAGGATATTGATACCTTAGAGAGGGTTCAGAGAAGGGCTACTAAACTGGTTCATGGATTGCGGGATAAAACTTACCAGGAAAGGTTAAAGGATCTTAACATGTATAGCTTGGAGGAAAGACGAGACAGGGGGGATATGATAGAAACATTTAAATATATAAAGGGAATCAACACAGTAAAGGAGGAGACTATATTTAAAAGAAGAAAAACTACCACAACAAGAGGACATAGTCTTAAATTAGAGGGACAAAAGTTTAAAAATAATATCAGGAAGTATTACTTTACTGAGAGGGTAGTGGATGCATGGAATAGCCTTCCAGCTGACGTGGTAGAGGTTAACACAGTAAAGGAGTTTAAGCATGCGTGGGATAGGCATAACTATAAGATAAGGCTAGGGACTAATGAAAGTATTTAGAAAATTGGGCAGACTAGATGGGCCGAATGGTTCTTATCTGCCGTCACATTCTATGTTTCTATTTTCTTGGCGGTAGCTTGAGGCAGGATTGTGGTGAGGAGCCGCCTCGTGTAGTGTGCTAGTTCCTCAGCTGGGACTGCGATGGGTACTCCCTTGATTTTAATATGGGTCTGGTGTTGTTTATCCTCAAGGGACATGAGTTGAGCAGCTAGTACATGTTGCTCTGTTTGTATTCGTTGGACTGTGTCTTTAAGGCTGGAAACTTCATCCTGAACTGTTATGATGTCTGCCTCTGCCTTTTTGACACGGTCTGTTACTTGTGTTATATCCTCTTTAACCCTCGCGACATCGGCCGCTAGTAAGTTTTGTATATTTACCGAGAGTGCTTTCAAGTCCCCCTTGGTGGTGGGGGCTGAGTCGTCTTGGGGTTCCGGCGATGGTGCTTGGTCTGCCGGGAGAGTAGGCTTTGCGGTCGACACCATTCCGTTCGGGTCGGAGACCGGGCTGCTGGCAGGGGGGTGTGCGGTGTGAGCTGGTTCAGGGTGTGTAGGCCGAAGCAGCATCTCTCCGATATCCCTGCCTTGTGTGCAGGGGCCGGTTGCAGGTTTTTGTGAGCTTGCTTGCAGCCGCGTTGGGAGGGGTGAGTTCTGGGTAGATCCCGCTGAGGAAGGCCTCTAAGCACAGGATTGGAGTGGCGCGGTAGGCCGCAGATTTGTATTTGCATCTCGGCTGCTTAGGTGCTTGGAAGAAAGGCATTAATCGGTGCAGGTTGCATCGCTGGTAAGTGCTAGATGGATTTGGAGGGTAGATGGGACTTGATGGGGTTGATTTTCAGCAGTTTGTCTCAGGTTTTTTTAAAAGCTAGAGAACACAATTCTATATTATCTATAAAACATAATTATAATATTGATGATGATCAGGTAAAACCAATATTAACAATGCACTCGATTACAAACCTGATCAATTAAACTGGATAATCGCAAGTTTTGTTTTTTTCGAACAAATATTTTTATTAAAGTTTTTATTTTATACTAGTGAATTGTAATAAATAATTATGAGGCAGAGGCGTCTACTTATCATCACACATGCTTAGAGTTCTCCCTCTGGAAACAATGTATCAAACATTTGTTATAGTCTAAAGGAAATTAAGCACATTAACAGGGTTATTCACGAACGTGAAAATTCAAAGTGTATTTAAAGTGCATTTCAAATTTAAGTCCAGAGTAGCCAAACTGAAAGCATATCAGTTTGGCTACTTTAAAAACTTAAATTTGAAATTCACTTAGCTTTCACTTTAGATTCTCACTTTGGTAAATAACTCTTTGTGACACATTGGAAGACCAATCATGGTTTAGAGACTCGGAGTTGTGTTCGTTGTAACATAATCTCTAAAGAAATTCTGTTTTTGCTGTCTTTTAGAGTTGGCAGGTGGCCCACATTGAAATAATTATAATAACGTTCTCCAAGCTATCTGACGTTGCGTTATTATGGGTAATTTCTTGGCAAGGTGGCTGCCATGGCGGGATTTTTAAGTGCTCCTACTTATTTGTAGCATTTGTTTTTGATGATCAAAGAACCTTAGAAGACATATAGGTAAATATAATCAGGCTCAGAAAACTAATTGTAAGGTAAATACTAGTTTCCACATACTCTCTTGGTAGAAATAACCATTGTTAGGAGTAAAGGCATTGGACATCCATCATATACAAAAGTGAAGATTTGTATCCCGAGATTCACAACTAGTTTGGTTGTCAGCATAAATTTCATCCGTCCTGGAACTTTTTGTGAAAACATTTACTATAAATTTATATTCAGTGAATACTCTTTTTATTCTGTCCGTGTTCCTTTTAATAGGCTAGTTAAAAAAGTTCTTTGAGCAGAGAGGGTAGAGAGGTCAGAGTGTATAAAGATTATAATTTAAGACATACATGTTTGCACTGTTCTCCAGGCTTGGTCTGGCTCTTTTGTTTATGTTTGCCTCCCAGTCCAAACGTTGTCAGCCCTTCCCTGTGCCTAACAATCATATGCAGTTTATAATTGCCAGAAATTTTATAATATAAATATATTATTATATAAATATATTATAAATTTTATAATATAAATTATAATATAATAATAGTATTCCAGACTGCCTGTCAATCATGCAGGCCGTCCCACTGGGTGCAGGACAGGCAGGGAGAACTGGTTCAGTACTCCCTGTAGGTTCCTAGTTACCTAATCATCGTGGAGCACGTCTATTGATTCGCTTGTGCTATAATTCTTGGGGACAGTTCACCCTGGTGTCCCCAAAAGCAGGACACCAGAGAACTAAGTGGGTGGGATAGGACCCTAAAATCTGGACTGCCTTGCCGAATTTGGGATGGTTGGGCGACATGTATAATGTGGCATAGCAGTAATGGCAGTAATGGGAGAGGGACAGTGGTAAGGGGAAACATAATGAAGCAGTTTTGGTGTATAGATCATGCATCTGCAGTCTCACTGCGCAATTCTCTGCCATTTAGGAGTTAAATCATTTTTATTTTGTGTGTGCAGCCCTAGCCACACTTCCCCTGGCTGTAACTCACATGCATAAAAAATGGTTTCATTTTCAATCAGCTCTTACAGCACTGTGTATTCACTGCATAAGTGGGTCTGTATAAATTGTTAACTCCTGCTCTGTTAAGTGGACATTTATAAAACACAGAAGGATGTTGCAGGCCCCAGCAGGCTAATAACAGAGTTAAGAAATTCTAAATTAAACACATAAAATAAGCTAAGAGATGTAGACTATTTTTCAGGAAAAGTGTAGGGAGGTTGTGTGAGTCTCAGTCAGGAAAGGTGTGACTAGGGCTGCATAAATAAAGTACTGTATATACTCGAGTATAAGTCGACCCGAATATAAGTCGAGACCCCTAATTTTACCCCAAAAAACTGGGAAAAAGTATTGACTCGAGTATAAGACTAGGGTGGGAAATGCAGAAGCTACTGGTAAATTTCTAAATAAAATTAGATCCCCAAAAAATTACATTAATTGAATATTTATTTACAGTGTGTGTATATAATGAATGAAGTGTGTGTGTGTGTGTGTGTATGAATGCAGTGTGTGTGTGTATATGAGTGCAGTGTGTGTGTATGTGTATGAATGCAGTGTGTGTGTATGAATGCAGTGTGTGTGTATGAATGCAGTGTGTATGAATGCAGTGTGTGTGTATGAGTGCAGTGTGTGTGTGTATGAGTGCAGTGTGTGTGTGTGTGTGTGTGTATGAGTGCAGTGTGTGTATGTGTATCTGATGCAGAGCCTTGGTGGGGGGTGGGCATTTTTATTTTTATTTTTTATATTATTATTTTTTTTTTATATTATTAATATTTTTGTTATTTTGTATAATTTACATTTTTATGTTATATTTTTTCGTCCCACCTCCCTGCTTAATACCTGGCCAGGGAGGGGGGCTCTCATTCCCTGGTGGTCCAGTGGTGTGCACTGTGTAGGAGGGGGGCTGGCAGGAAGTGTTTACTTACCTTTCCTGCAGCTCCTGTCAGCTCCCTTCTCTCTCCTCCGGTCCGGTCAGCTCCCCTGTCAGCTCCACTGTAAGTCTCGCGATGTGACTGCTACGCGGAGCGTTGCCACGGTAACCCGTGGCAACGCTCTGACCCTGCAGCTCTCGCGAGACTTGCAGTGGAGCTGACAGGGGAGCTGACCGGACCGGAGGAGAGAGAAGGGAGCTGACAGGAGCTGCTGTGAAGGTAAGTAACAGCTCGCTGCCAGCCCCCAACAGGACCGCCGGGCTTGTAATGAGCCCGACGGTCCTGGTCTGTATTATGGCAATGTAAGTTGCCATAATACAGACAGTGACTCAAGTATAAGACGAACAAAAAATGTGCCGAAAAACTTGTCTTATACTCGAGTATATATGGTAAATTAAATCTTAAATAGCAGAAAATTAAGCTGTGAGACTGCACGGACATGATCTATATAATAAAATCACTTCATTAAACTACAGTTATTTGGGTGCTTAGAGTGTCCCTTTAACTTCAGTACTGTGTAATGCCCAGAAACCTTTGATGGTTAATTTCACCATTATGTGCATTATATTCCACACATTTATATACTGTTTTTTATTTATATACTGTATTTTATAGTATATTCCCAAGAAAGACGTAATAATAATTGTATAAAATGTTACATAATTTTCTTTAAAAAAATATTAGGATATAATAAATATATATATATATATATATATATATGCATTGTATATTGTACTAAATGTTATCTGATTGCTAGTATATATATATATATAAATATATATATAAAAATATCCGAATGCTTGCACTCCAGTTATGATAAAGTTAAGCCCAGTGCTTATTGGCAATATTAATAGAACAAAGTAGTAGAAAATAGCACTCCAGGGACTTCATAAATATGATGAAAAAAAATAACTTAGCTTTTATTCAGCAACTGCCACAAAGTGTCAACGTTTCAGTTCTTATGCAGAACTTTCGTCAGGATTATTTATATATATATTCCCCAGAGCAGAATGCTGCTTTTGTACTGAATACCTATACTGTATTTCTGTACCTTTAATTAAAATCTATTACATAAACTCCTGAGATGCCCTTTAATTGTGTGCTTGGCTCAGGGACCGGAAACACTGTCTCAAAAGACTTTACAGAGCGTAATTATCCAAGTCATAGAAGTGACCTAACAGGTTTGTAGACCTAATCCCTTGGTGTGCGTGTTCTGCAGGAAGAGCTGGCTGACAGCAATACTTTGACTATGAGTGATAAGCACAGCATTCGCAGAATGATTAATAAATCACGGTCTGACGTCCCTACTGTACTAGACCGGACTTAGATTTATTGCAGCACACACAGCAAGGCTCCCATCTGATCATCTTTATCAAAATGAGACAGGCAACACCTGGAATTCCAAAGATAACCCCGCAGAGAGAATACGCACCACACATCTGGCCATCGCTGCGCTGGGAGGAGATGATAATATGGGTGCAGGGCTGCCATTATACAGCAGACATTCTGAGCACCGCTAGGTCAAGAATATAAAAAATGTTTGAAAAGATTTTAAAAAAGGACAATGCACTAAAACCATCCAGAATGGATATCACAATCCCATTTATTTAAAATGCTTATCTGATTATAATTTTATTTAATAGAAGACAAAGTACAAAATATACAGCAAGTATAATGCAGAAGCCCAAAGTCACTCAACAAAAAACCAAACAAACAAGTAAATAAAAATAAAAAACTATTGGTAGGCACAGAATTCTAAAGGGAGCCCTGCTATATACCCCATGCACAAAAAAGGGAGTTTGAAAAGAATCTTCAGGCACCAAAACTACATCAGAATTAATTTGTTATGGTGCAAAGAGGTCCCTTGGCGTCAATGAGTTAAACCATTAATGAATGTTTTAACCCCAAAAGTCTTGAATAGTATGTCGGTTAGCTCTGCTACTTCCAATTCAGTGCGAAACTTTTCAGACTACACTAAGATCTTTTATGATTAAATTCATGTTTAAATTCTGGTCCTGTATGTGCGGCTAAAAGTGTGAGAGGTTTGACAGTGGATTCCTGAACTGACTGACTGATCTGGAAATAAATGTCTGATTTTTAACAATAAAAGAAAATAATATGTATATTTTAACATGAAGAGCACTTACAATATGAATCAGCTGTCACTGCCCTGCCTTTAATATGCACTGATGCTCCTTAATTGGGTTGGATAATAGTAAATTACCTGCTCATAATTCTAATTGTATTAGCTGTGGACCTACCTATAGAAATTTGTATTATTTATAGCATACATAAGAAAGGCAGGGAGGAGGGTAAAAATATAGAAACAAAGAAGACGTTAACTCTAAAGGCGAAGAAAGGGAAAGAAGGAGGAAAAAGATAAAGGAAAATAAATTCTGGGGGTTTTTTTGTATTTGAATTGATGGGTATTACTTGTCCATATAAATAAATTGGCAACAAAAAAGGGAATTACAAGGAAGGAAAAGGGAAAAAGAAAAACTCAAAAAAGATAATCTGGATTCTTCTTACAAATATCTTCCACGGAACTACAAAAAAAAAAATCTAAATTCTACAGAGAACCCTTCAAATACGGAGCAACAACTAAACAAACCAAATTTGCCTATGGTGATGTCTATGGAGCAAGAAGATGACCCCATCACACAAACATTTTTACAAGAATAGCCAGCTATTACAAATAAAATTAGAAATTTCAAAAAAATTATGAAAAATTACAAATAGATATACAAGCAAAAGTCACTGTAATAGAATTAAATATGGAAGTCATTCAGAAGGAGTAACAATCAACGAAAGAAACAACAAATAACCTAACCGATAAAATAGAAAAATTGGAAGCAAAAATCAACGATATGGAAGATTGAGCCAGAAGATCAAATCTAAGGATAAGAAACATCCCTCAAACCATAACACAAGAAAAATGTAATCAATTTCTGATAGATATGTTTAAGTCTCTAGGAACTCCAACGGATGAACAAGATATTCTAATGGAAAGATATCATTGTATAAATAGACCAAAATATTTATCACCAAATATACCAAGAGATGTTATTAGGGAGGCACCGAAATTAAAATTCTGCGCCGAAACCAAAAATTCGGGATGCCCTTGGCCAAAAACCGAAAATGACTTTTTTCCCCCCAAATGATTTTTAAAAGGTTTTTTTCCTATAATTTTTATTATTAGACTTTTTAATGCATTTCATTAATCTAATGTGAAAAACTTCCCTTCTTCCTTCTCTATTAGTGATCCCTCCTGCTTAATGTTCTCCTCTCCCCCCTCTGGTGTTCCTCTCGCCTCCCTCTTTTTTAGTGTTCTTTCCCCCCTCCTCCCCAGTCTCATAGTATTCCCTCCTCCCTGTCCCATAGTGTTCTTTTCTCTCCTTACCCTGTGCCAGTGTTCTTTCCCCCAATCCCATGTTCCATAGTGTTCTCCCCCATCCCCTTTCCCATAGTGTTCATTCCCCCATCCCCTGTCCCACAGTGTTCTTTTCTCCCCTCCCCTGTCCCAGTGTTCTTCCCCCCTCCCCTGTCCCATAGTGTTCTTTCCCACCCTCCCCTTTCTATAGTGTTCTTTCCACCTCCCCCGTCCCATAGTGTTCTTCCCACCTCCTCCGTCCCATAGTGTTCTTCCCATCTCCCCTGTCCCATAGTGTTCTTCCCTCCCCCTTCCCATGTGCAGTATTCTTGACTTTTCGTGTTATCATTACTATCTTTCATTGTGATATATATAATCATCTGAATTGTTAATGCAAGCATGTCTGTTAAACTATGCACTACAAAATATATATATATTTATTTATTATTATTTTTTTTAATTTTGGCAAATTTGGCCCATTTTCAGCCAACAATTTCAGCAGCTGAAATTTAAGTGCATCCCTAGATGTTATAGTTCAGTTTCACCCCTATGCTTTCAAAGAAAAAAATCAAAAACTCTGCAGGACTGTTTTTGTAAGTTTACCTCTCTCTCTTTCTATTACATAAAGAATGAAGTATACTATAATAAAAATAAGGGGAGAATAAAGGAATTCAAAAAAGTTAGTCACTTTTATAAAATGAAGACAATTAGAAATCATGTCCATGAGAGTAACATTTTTGTCACTAATACTACTGAAGTACGGCATAAAGAAGGTTATAAAAGGGAAATTGAGGAGATGGGGGGGGGGAGGAATTAAAGGGGCATTTATCTGATGTTTTGCTTTCATATTCAAAACTAAGTAAGGTAATATGAAAGAAGAATTAAGATTAAATAATATGTGAATTAGAGAATAAATCATAAAATAAATATCAAAAGAACACATGGAATTTCAGAAATAATGAATAATATTGAAATTAGCACATATTAATTTGAGCACTGTTTTTATAAAAGGGGTCAATATGGTGAATGTAACGGACCGTTTCGCTCACAAGGGGATAAAAACCGTTTAGGCGATAATCCCCTTCCAGATAGACCAGCAGCTACTGCAATCACCAACCTCCCGAACTCCAACTTGCACGTATTCACCAACTCTCGAACAGCAGACACACGAACCCTGGAAGCAGCCGAACAGGAAAAGCCCTACGAACAGCTTACACTCCTGGCAATCGGCATACAGTCAAATTCCCCCCAAGAATGAGACGACACTTCACTTTGAGGGTTAAGCAGGAACTCCCTGTACTGTCACATACAGTCTCTTTTATTCCCAATCCACAAACATAGTACAGCCCACAGGGCGTTACAAAACAACCAATCAATCCGTACAATACACCCAGACACTCCCACACAAAATCCTCCCCTCTGCAGTGATATGATTACTGAACACAATGGGTAATCTCATTATCACCGGCAGAGGAATACAGTTTTTACACAATATTTATAACTTCTAAAATATACATGTCACAAACATAAAACATACATTTTCATAATCAATCCATTCAGGGGAACAACATATTAAAAAATGGCACGAATCAGACCAGGGGTTCAAAAGTTAAGGGAAAGTCCTTTGTGACTAAATGAAGCATGGCTTTCCGGCCCAAACCAGTTTCAGTCTTCTATCCTGGAGATTGAATTGAGAAGTAATTCAATTATCTCCCAGGACAGACACAAGACTCCATTATGCACATGGTGAGCACAAAGCATTAAAATATTATAAAATACACAGTCACATTTTATACATAAAACACAGACATGTCACATATCCTCAGATAGCTGGGATCTGAGCGCACAAAACTACCGAATAGCGCTCAGATCCTATTCACACAGTTTAATTGCCATGGAGCCGAAGTCTTTAACTACACGAATGAGCTCCATGGCATAGCTATCTGGGTTAACACATTCACATAAAGTCTGGTCCATAGTCCAAAGGCAAGAGGCGGGCAAGCAGCCCCCTCCAAGGACACGTGGCGAGGCCGGTTTCGCCACAGTGAATAAAAGTGAGAGAGGAGAAGTAAGAGGAAAATGGGGAAATTAAAGTTTATTTATTTATTTTCTTCTTCTTTCTTCCCCCGGAATTAATAATCTGCATGGGTCCAATTTGTCTCTACCATACGCCATATGTTAATGGCAGAGGTTTCAACCAAGAGTAAACAAATTTTGGTTTTCTCTATGGTTAACTGTACATATTTTCCTTCTTATTTTAGAAGGAATTCTTTTTATTCTTCTGTGTTGATGGTCAATTTATGTGGTGAATATGGTAAAATGTATGTTTTTAAATGTGTTTTTTATGGAAAATATTATTCATTTGGTGAAGAGTCATTGAGAAGAGATGAGATTATAGACAGGGTGAAATATGGTTAAAATATTATCAGTTAGTGCCCAGGGTATTAATACCCCATTTTAGAGATCGACTATTTACAATTACTTTAAAAAATCATGTGGCATTTTGTGGCATTTTTACAGGAGGCACACTGGAGACTAGGAGATAAAAATAGGTTTGCAGGGAAAGATTTCCCATTACTTTTTCAGGCTTCAAGCAATGACAAAAAACACAGAGGAGTAGCCATAGTGATCACTAAATATATAAATTTTGAATTAATATACCAGATACTAGATACGTAAGGGCGATACATTATACTAGTATGTAAAATGAATGAGGAAATCTATACATTAATGTATATCTACCCAATATTTCCCCAGTGTGTCACCTCAAGAAAATATTGGCCGTTGCCGAAAAAGTCAAAAAAGGAATGGTAATTGAAGAAGGGGACTTTAATTGCATTTCTGATGTAGATATGGATAGAAAAATATTTTAAAAGGTATAAACACAAATAAAGAAACAAACATCTATGCTTACAAATACTTTAAATAACTTTGAATTATATGATACATGAAGAGTTTATCACCCAGGAGAGATGGATTTTACCCATTTATCTAGAGTACATCTTTCATTTTCCCACATTGATCTAATATGCAGTAATCAAATACTGTTGGAAAGGATAAATAAAGTCAATATAATTAATAATACCTGGTCACATCATAATATTCTTATGTTGCAAATTAAAGATAGATTCAAATTTAATAGTAGACCACCATGGAGACTTAACAAATTCATATAAAATTCAAAAGACAATAGAAACTATATATCAAATTTAATATCCTTATACTTTAAAGAAAATAACCCAGAGAATACATCACCGACAAGTAATTGGCGCGTCTTTAAAGTGGTTATTAGAGGACAACTAATTAAATGAAATCAAGAATTTTAATTGAAAAGGGGAAAAAAACTTAGCTGATCTGTATATTCTTTTCTCTGATTTGTCAAATAAAAATAAGCAATATCCATCAAATGATACATATTTAGAATTTTTAAAAATTCAAGCAGAAATGTATTCTAAATTAAAACAAAATTCTATTAAAGCAATGAAAAAACTTAAAACAAAATTATATGCTAAAAGGTAATAGAGCCAATAAATTATTATCCAATAAATCTTAAAAAAAAATACAAAAAATAAGATAACTAAAATAATTGTAGAAACTTTAATGTCTCCAGAATTGATTGGTAAGGCCTTTAATAATTACTACAAATCCTTATATAATAGAAAATCCATCACAAGATTCCAATATAGATAAATATTTCCAAAAATTAAAATTATCAAAATTGACAGATCTTCAAAAAGCAAACTTAAATCAACCTATAATGATAAACAAGCCATAGCTAGATTACAGCTTCAAAAAACACCAGGACCCGATGGTTTTAGGAACATCTTTTACAAGACATTTAAATCAAATTTAATAGACCGATTAACATCTATATTTAATGCGATTGTACACCAAGGTTATTTTCTGATAGAATTAACAAGAGCAAATATAATTCCAATTCTCAAACCCAATAAAAATCCAGCATATCTAGAAAACTATAGACCATTATCTCTCTTAAATATAGATATTAAATTACTTACCTCAATTTTAGCACAAAGGTTAAAACCAACCTTAAATAATTTGATTCATTCAGACCAAACAGGTTTTATACCAAACAGATTTTCAGGATCAAATATAAGGAGATGTTTGGATATAATGGATTCAGTAGAAAGAACAGGTGATCCCCTGCTGACTCTGTCGATTGACGCTGAAAAAGCGTTCGACAGAGTCAGATGGAAATTTATGAGTAAATCATTAAAAGAGTTTGGCATCGAGGGTTGGAAGTATGAAGCAATTATGTCTATGTATTATTCCCCATCAGCAAGAACAGTTTGACATAGTATTTTATCAGATTGGTTTGCTTTAAACAAAGGAACTTGACAGGGATGCCCACTTTCTCCAATCCTCTATGTCTTATCTATTGAACCGTTAGCAATGAAAATCAGAGAGAATCAAAAACTTGAAGGCTTTTCAATGAATCACAAACAATATAAAATAAATCTAAACACAGATGATGTCCTTTTGACACTAACAAACCCAGAACAATCTCTAATAAACCTCACGGAGGAGATCTCCACTTTTAGTAAAGTATCGAATTAATATACAAAAATCAACAATTCTATCTAAAAATATAGACCTAGATATTACAAATAAAATAAAAACTCAATATAATTTTACATTGATAAAAAATAGTTTTCAATATCTGGGTATTAAAATTACAAAAAATTTAAATGATCTGATGGAATTAAATTCCATAGAACTATTAAACTCCACAAACCATTTATTAAAATAATGGAGGAAAGTGGAGCTCTCCTGGTGGGGGAGAATAAATTTAGTCAATTCATATTTTCTTCCAAGATGGTCATATTTATTCCAAATGATCCCTTTATTAATTCCTAAAATGTGGTTAACAATGATACAATCAAATTTTGCAGATTTCGTCTGGAAAGCAAAGATACCAAGAATAAACCAAAAAGTGTTATCCTTAAAAAAACAAAGGAGGTCTTGGTTTCCCAGACATAAGAAAACTGTATCAAGCTAGTATGTTAACTCATATTTACAGAATGCAAATTGCTGCTATAGAGTTATAGATATATCTTTAAATATATGGACTATAAAAGAAAAACAGTTAATATTAGATCAAAGAAATAAGAACAAAATTTTAAGTCAAAGAATCGAAGCTTGGATTAAAATTAAAAAAAATTGAAATTACCTCAAAGTTAATTACAACACTGAAAATTTATATTCTGCAATTAACAACCCAAGATTTAGATTTAAAATTATGGAAACAAAAAGGAATCAATTATGCATTTGATCTTGTTGATCGAGGCAAAGTTAAAACTTTTGCAGAATTAAGAGAAGAATATGGTCTTCCTAATTCCCAGATCTTCAGCTATCTAAGAGTTAAAAATATTCTTAATAAACATTTAGTTCAGGAACATACAACTATAATTTCTAAAATAGAAAAACTATTTAATGACACAAGAATTTAAAAAATATTATCAAAATCAACAGAGCTGATGGCAAACATAGATACCCAAAAAACAATCCCAGCCATATTTAGGTGGGAAAAAGATCTGGGAATCAGGATAGACAGAGGGAAGTGGGTAAAATCATTTTATAAATCTTCTTCAATAATTAATTGTCTGAATTTGAAAGAAATGCAATATAAAATACTCAATAAGTGGTATTAGGTTCCTACTAGATCAGTTAACATTTTCCCTAATCAATCAAATTTATGTTGGAGATGTAATAAAAAAGAAGGAACCTATATAAAAAAGAAGGAACCTATATTCATATATGGTGGGATTGTATATTGGTGAAAGAAATATGGTTAAAATCTTATGAATGTAAAAGCTGTAAAATTAACTATAGCTCAAAATTGGAAATCTAACAACAAACCTACTTGGATTAAAGCAAATACCCAATTAATATATCAAATCCAAATGGAAAGAGAAATCAGTTTAACTATATTAAATTCCCCAAAAAAATATTATATATGGGATCAATGGTTATCAAAGGTCAACTAAAATATTAAATATAATCAAACTAAAATTAGACCAACCTATAAAAAGTAATATACAGGCCCTAAATGCATTACAAGAAGAATATCTACGAAAATTCCAAGTCTTTCTCTACTCTCCCAATGGCAAAAAAATTACTGTATGCTAAATTATGTGTTTTTGTTGTGTAAATTCAAAGAGTAAGCAAAAAAGAAGAGAGAATTAGAAAAGAAAAAGAATAGTATGTTTATGAATGCTGTATATTTGTATGTCTATCCAATGTTGAAAAAACTTTTATAAAGATAATTAAAAATGGGAGGTTAAGAGACATACAGATGAAGATGCATTTTCAGGTGGGGAGTGGGTGTAACACAATGCATCTTCGCCTGTGTAGGCAAAAATCCTTGCACTGGCTCTGGGTATTCCTCACAACATAATCACTGCAGTGAGCTGTATTGGTTATGATGGCTCGGAGTAACCCTGTAAGAATCCTATTCTAAAATGATTGTCCTAATTATTCAACAAATGCACAGAGCTGCAAACTCCAAACTGGAGTGGCATGTGGTCATTAAGGGTTTAAATCAGCCCTAGAGACTAGACACAAACCTGGCTGATTCAAAAATCATGTCCTACAGAATGCCTGCTGTATCACCTTCTCCAAACTGAAAGTTCCATCTGCAAGGCCTAATAAAACCTCACGTTCAAAGGTTTCATTCTCAGCATGGCTGACTCAGGCTTTCATCATTCCAAGGTCAATAAAGTGAGTAGCATTAAGTTGAACAATAGAAGCATCAATTTGTCACTTGTCAAACTGGTAAAATGTTGGTCTCATCAGTCTCTTCAAGTATCTCCTTCCCAAAGTAAAAGGATGATTTAACTGGTCTCTCTAGGAGATAACCTATTGTCCAGAAATCTCCTACCCCAGGAAAAAGGTACAGGCGCCATCCTCATTGGTAAAATAAACATCTAAATTGTCTCTCCAGGGGTATCTTCAGTCAAGTACAGGCAGGTAATGATAAGATATTTGGAAGAATGAATAGAGATAAAACCAGTTTGAAAGAAACACAAATAGCATGCAATAGTGTAACGCCTTAGGATATCACCATTATAATGATGGGGCTTATTCAAGACACCACTTGATTCTCTACTGTATATTATGGAGTTAAATCCTCATCCATCCCAAACAGTCATCTGATGATCAACAACAATATTGTATATACTGCACCCTTCCACGTGTATTCATGTGGATCTATTTTATAGGAGCATATTGAAGGACAGTAAATATTGTTTTCTTCAAATACTGAACAACAATTAATTTTTTTTAGCCCTACATAATTAGGCAAATAAGAAATCAAAGAATACAATTTAATTTTAAGTGAATGCAGCTATCAGACAAACGTGGCTATAAGTATCTTGTGTCCTTTAAAAGAGGGGGGGGAGACTTATGTTAAATAAATAATTGTGAGTTATCAAACTGTACAATAAGCCTTTTGTATTTAATCATGAGATTTTCTTCTTTGGTAAATACAGTTGCATCATATTTCCAGTTATGGCGTAACATGGAGTCTTTGATAATTATCCCCCGTAGTTACTTTGTGTATCAGGCAGGGGAGGAATGTTTAATTATCAGAACAATCTTAGCATCTGGCTGGATGGAAAGCTCTGTGTTATTGTAGGTTGGTTACTGGCTGAGCCAGCCCGACTGGATCTGTGGGGATATTTCCTAATTCTATTGAATGGAGTTACTGTTGACAGTGAGGGAAACAAAATAACGTTGATCAATCCAGGGGTGCACAATGCCAACAAAAGGTTCAAGTACGCAGCCTAAAAAGCAAAGAAACCTAGAATGGAACCCTTCGCCAAACAGCTTAGAGAATAGGTAGTGTACACACAAAGCAAGATTCTGGGATTAAGTGTAAGCATGGTGGATCTATCCTTATAAGTGCAGATGATGAAAGATCTAATTGATTGGATGATTGTTAGAATGTTGGGTGTGTTATAACAGAGAGCCATGTAATATTTCAATAGAAAAATAGCCCATGCGTCAATTAAATGCCGATCTATAATTTAATGTGAATTTCAAAGTGTTAAGACAAAGTGGTTGAACTGGACTTTCTTAGTCAATTCCTGAACATTCAATAGTTTTGTTAATCAAAAACCATGTGGAATCCCAAATGCATGTAATTGCTTTTATTATTTATAATGCTCCAATAATATATATAGTCCTTTGTTAATATATTTTGGGAGCCAGGTGCATACTTAATATATGAAGGCAGCTGAAGACTCCCTGTTAAAAATCAGAAAACCCCCCTAACTGTTACTACCATGACCTTTTGAATTTATTTATCTTTCTTAGTTTTCGGTTTCTCTTTTTGTGTATACTCGCTGGTACCATTAGGTTAACACCACTTACAAAAAATGTTGTTCTTGCACAGTTTATCTTGTGCTTGTTATTTACAGTCAATAAAAATTGGTCTTTAGACTTAAAAAACTATTTTTGTGCATACTAGGGAATAATTGATATACACAGTATAATTACGAGATCCTCAACAGCGAAAAGTCATTTGCCCATAAGTTTAATTGTTTTCTGCAAAAATGTACCCCCTTATGGACAGCCCTTGGTTAAAAAAAATAAAAATACATTACAAGGGGATACAATTATTTGATTAAAACTGAATATTCAGAGACATTTAATTCAAGAGCAATGAGCCGATCTGCATAGGGTAAACCATGGTTGCAACATATTTCCTGATGACTCTTCCTGATGTTACAGTGTCAGTGAATGTAGGTCGGCAGTGAAATGGCAGTGAATGTGAGCTGAGGCAGTGTTAGGGGTGTTAACTTGCCCTGTTGGACCTTACAGGTAGAGGGGAGAAGCTTTATCACTAGTGGACCAGCAGGTGCACAAGTGATGTCTACCTGCTCTGTATATTATGTACTCCTCTAATACAAAAAAAGGTGCTACCTGCCTATTACAGCATGTGCTAAGGTGTGTTATGGTGCATCTCTTCTTCTTTAAATGTTTAGTGATGGTAATTGTCATGCCAAGGGTGCATACTTCATTATTACAGAATAGAATATTGCCATTTAATGTAATTTGTGTAGTGCATATATGAATTGGCCACTTGGTTGCAAGGTCAGATGACAGAAGGGATAATGTAAATTGCATAGGAATGTGAAATGGGTCAGATGGTTTACCATATGAATTGATTTTTTGGTTAATCAAAGGCTCTGCAAGGGGTGAGAAGTCACACATAAGTGCCCTGGAAGTCTGGTTTAAATATAAGCTAACGCTCTAATTTGTCGTATGTCTAGTTTCCCCCTTAGATAGGTGGTCCTCTGATATGTTAATGGCCATTAGCTTTGTGTTCCAGTATCATATCCAAAAGAAACATTAATATTTACCCACAAATTAATAATTAAGCCTCATTTATTATATTTAGAATAAGGCGGGCACGGTCTTCTAATTAAGCCAAAACATGATTTGCGTAATATAACCATAGGGGCTGTGGTGGATCCAGGGGGGAGGCAACAGGGCAATTGCCCCCCCATGATTCTCCCCTGCCGGCTAATGCAGGGCTGGCATTGTCCAAGTGCCAGCCCTGCAATGTGCCTGCGGACCAGGGAGATCAGAGATCTCCCTCCCCGGTCTGCAGGCACATTGCTGACAGCCGGCAGGAGAGAGAGAGGGAGGGAGGACCCAGGAGCAAGCAGGAGTGTGGGCTAGAGTTCACTCTCACCACTGGGACCACCAATGAATCCTCCACCGGACCACCAGGGACTAAGAAATGTCCCCCTCCTCCCAGTAAAGGTAAGAAGGGAGGGGGGACATAAAGTACATTAATTTTATTAAATAAAAAATATATAATAAAAAGCCTCCCTACCCTCCTTCCCCCCATACAAACACTGCCCCCCATACACACACTACACACACTGCCTGATACACACACTACCACACTGCCCCACAAACACTGCCCCCCATATACACACTACACATACTGCCCCACAAACACTCCCCTTATACACACACTACACACACCGCCCCACAAACACTGCTCCCATACACACACTACACACACTGCCCCACAAACACTGCCCCCATACACACACACTACACACACAAACATACACACACACTACACACAGCCCACAACACTGCCCCTAAACACACACACACACTGCTCCACCATACACACACTACACACACTACAAACACTGCCCCACACTACACACACTGCCCCACAAACACTGCCCCCACACTACACACACTGCCCACAAACACTGCCCCCCATACACACACTACACACACTGCCCCACAAACACTGCCCCACCATACACACACTACACACACTGCCCCACAAACACTGCCCCTCATACACACACTACACACACTGCCCCACAAATACTGCCCCCATACACACTGCATACCCAGGGCCGTCTATAATATGATTAGGACCCTGGGCAATGCATTTTCGTGGGCCCCCTGGGCCCTGCTCCTTCCCCCCCAACACCCTAATTACACCCAACCCGCAATCACACTGACAGACATACTGACACATACGCACACAGACAGACATATTAAAACATTCTCAGATACATACTGACATACACATACACTGACACACAAATATATACTGGCAGACATATTGACACAAATTCAGACATACTGACACACACACACACATTCATGAATACACAGACACATAAACTGACAAATATACTGACACACACAGACGCATACACTGACAGACCTATTGACACACACACACAGGCATTCTGACACAGACACACAGGCAGACATACTGACAGACAGACATACTGACACACACACACAGGCAGACATACTGACACACACACAGACATACTGACACACACACACAGGCATACTGACATATACAGACACACACAGACATACACACAGACATACTGACACACACAGACATACACATACATACACAGACATACTGACATACACACACACACACACACATAGAGACATACACACACAGACATAGACACACACACAGACTTAGTGACACACAGACAGACAGACACACAGAGACATACTGACACTCACAGACATACATACACACATACTGACACACACACACACACAGACATACATTTAGCCACCCTCCAGTTTCTTACCTTTTTCTGGAGGGTGGTTTCCCTGGTCCAGTGGCAGGCTGAGGCAGATGGGAGTTCTCCTCTGGAACTCCCCTCCTCCCTGCCTTGCTCCTCCCGCGCGGTTGTGATCTCCGGTGGGAGGAAGTGACGCGCGGCACTCACTTCCTCCCAGGCAGCTTCCGAACAGGAAGGGGCCCGGTCGCGCTGTTTAAGTGTCACAACGCCCGACCGGGCCCCTGCTGACACATGCCCACCGGCTGGCCCTTAGTGCATGGGTCACCCGGGGGCCTCCTTAGAGTGCGGCTGGTGTGGCTCTGTGCAGCCGCCCCGCTAGGTCCATGGGAGCTGCTCAAATCACGGGGCCCACAAGGCAGCTGCTCGGGGGCCCCTCAGGAGCAACTGGGCCCGGGGCAGCTGCCCCGTTTGCCCCGCGTTAAAGATGGCCCTGTGCATACCCATACACACACTGCTCCACAAACACTGACCCCATACACACACTACAAACACTGCCCCCATACACACTGCCCCAAACACACACACATTGCAACTCTCACACACACTGCCACCCTCACATACACACTGCACCGCTCACACACACACTGCAGCTCTCTCACACACACACTGCCACCCACATACACTGCCCCCTAACACACACACTGCAACCCTGACCTACACTGCTGCCATCACGCACTCGCACACACACACACAACTGCACCTTTCACACACACTTCACCCCTAACACATACCACTGCTTCTATGCCCTATATCCCAGCAGACCCCAGGTAAGTTGTCAAACTGTTCTTAAACGGTTTGACTACTTACTCTGGGATGGGATCCTGGAACTACTGGCGCCATAATTACTACACTGAGCTGTAGTGGTTATTGTGCCTGTATTATTTCTTTAAATAATCTACAAGTGCCCCTCCTGAGATCAGGCTCTGGATCCGACACTGCATAGGGGAAGGGATTGTGATGTCCGCTATTGGGTCACAAGTAAGGGGTGTGGAATCTATGGATTGGTAAAATGGTAACAAATTCATAGATGCAATTATTATTTCTGTGGTAAGTACATAAGAGGAGATAGAACGAAATGTTTCCATTTGGATTGATGTTGGTCTGGAACACAAGGGGGTGGTAACTTATAGTTACTCCAGGTGCACCTTAAGATAGTGTTAAGATGGTAGACAGCATTAAGATAGTTATATTTATTTTATTACGGTTAGGTGTGGGTGGTGTTAAGTGGGATTTTATCATTATTTCAGGTCTAGTGCAGACAAATAGTGAAATTTAACAGTTTCACCATCACAACTACATCACGCACACTCTTGAAGTAGGGTGCGTTCATGACAGTAACAATAGGCCATAGCCTGTAAGCACCAAAACCACTTTATCTTAATGATGTAGTTCACAAAAAATGGTGGAGTGGGGGCAATGCCATTCATTACAGCCTAAAGGGACACTCAACTGCCAAAGCACAAAAAATACTATTTAGTACATATACATGACGGTAGCCGTACATCCTTGCAGTGCTTTAAGGTGGACTGCGAATTGTTATTTGCCTTGAAGCCTCGGACTTATGCTACTGACTTCATATTGGTCCGAGCGGCATCAACCTGCTGTCTGGACAGATCAAAACTTGGTAACACCTGATGTTGCAGACTAAAAGTTCTGTCCTTGACAGTTGGGAATCCTTCATGACTGCTATGGAATCACAGTGCAAGACCTCTAATAAGACCAATGTGCCAAAGTCTGCTCCATGTCCCAGAGGATGCCAGATTCCTAGAAACGGGGAGACCCAATATCAGCACTAGACCTCTGTGTTGCCTTCTTACGATCCGTTCCTAGTAAGACTCCAGAGGTAACCAATATTCCTCTCAACTCTGAGGAACCTATGGAAATAGGACTCGTCCAATCCAAAGTGACGCATGAAGAAAGAAGCTGGAGGAGAAGCCATGGCCTCTGTTTCTACTGTGGAGAAAAGGGACACTTCATCTCTCATTGCTCTGTTCGTCCACCTAGGCTTCCAGCTCTCCGACTGGCTAATACCATTCTTCGTCCTATGAGCTCTGCATACCAACCTGTAAGATTTCAAAGCTGCCGTCATGCCTGTCCATGCTTGGCCTCCCTTAGAAAATCTCCATCTCCTGATCCTGAGATGTCTGCACTTCCTCCTAAAGATACTCCCTAAAACCGTACCATCACCCCTTCCTGTCTACTCAAGTAGGACCTACCTTCGGATTGTACCTACGTCTCAAATGATACTAAAGTCTGCATAAAGGATTTGGAAACATTCAAAAAGGCATTGAAAGCCATGAACACCACTCCTGCTAAGGTACTAGAAGTCCTTACCACCTGCTCCCGGATCATCAAAGACCTTGACTGCTCTCCAGCTGTACCAGAAGCTGGTACTATGAAGCCCCACGCTGAAAAAGGACTCCACTCTGTGAACTTTGATTACAAGGTATATCTTGATACGGATAGTTGGGACGAGAGCAATCTCGCCACATTGCATTGGAGAAGCCTGGTTGCTTGCCTGCTGCCGTTGGATTATGGCTCCATGTTAAAAGACTTTGTTTCCCCTGCAGAAAAGACTTATTCGTGACTAGACCACCTGGGAGCTGGAGTGTGCCGGCAATTAGCCTCCCAGAAGCTGCGGTTAACCGCAGCTTAATTGACGAATACTGGGTGGCCGCCATTCGTATAACGAACACGAGGTCGTGGCCATTTTAAAAACGCAAACGCACAGCGGTGTTTGATGCCTAACTCATGGAACTAAAAACGGACACAGTTTGGCGCCAACACCGCTGAAGCCGCCGACCTCCCTTCTTGTTCGGTGAAAGTGCACGAACGGCCCGGTGTTCGGTAGTTGTACCTGACTGCACTATACCCCAGATAGGAATCCCATGGAGCTCATTCATATGAGAACTGACTTTGTAAAGACTTTGGCTCCATGGCGATTAAACTGTATTCGTGTGGTCTGAGCGCCATTCGCTTAATAATGTGCGCTCAGACCTGAGCTATCTGGTGATATGTTAAATGTATAGTTTTATTGTAAGTTATGTCATATAATGTATTTTAATAGTGATTCATGTTTTAGTATCCCCACGTGCATAATGGCGATTTGCCTTTGTCCTGGGAGATAATTGAATTGCTTCTCAATTGTCTCCAGGGCAGAGGGGAGGAGGCCAGGATGCATTGTGGGAATATAATGTGACTGTGTGTCCTATTTTGCTGATTGTCTGTCTTTTGTCGCGGTCTCCCATTTGGTCCCCTGGGGAAGTGTCCACTCATTAAAGCCCTCATTAAACAGACCACTGCTTGACCCCTAACACGGAGCTTTGTCTCGTCTTTGGGGGGGATTTACTGAATGCTGATAGAGACTGATTGCTAGGAGTGTAAGCCGCTTGGATGCTCTTCCTATTCGTCTGCTAGTAGCGATTCGTATGGTTCCAGTTCGTGAGTTTGGAGTGTTACAGTGTATGCCGTTCGGGAGTTTGGAGCATTCCCTTACATGTGATTCGTGTGTTTGGGTGTTCTACAGTAGCTGTACCTGCATCTCTGAAAGAGGACGATCGCCTAAACGGTTTTAACCCCTTGTGTGCTGAAACGGTCCGTTACAATAGTGAAACCGAAAATGAGGGTTACTGTAACGCTAAAGAGCCTGTTCACGCCCAGAGGGCATTCTTGAAAGGGGGAGTCACGATTCTCACCATACCATAGACGGCCAGATATGGCTGTCCTACAAGTCCCAAACAGAAGATTTGAACCTGGGTCCTTTGCTGTCCCGAGCCTGCTATCTGCCTTTTACCAACAGTAGTTCTGATTTCTTTCGAGCTCTTCTAGACCTATTATTCCTGGCTATGTCTGCAGCACTTATTCTATGGTCACTGCTGTGCTTCACCTGAAACTGATCATTCATCTCCTGGGTATATAAACTGCCCCCTCCCTGAGAACATTATCAAGTCTTTGCTCCTGGTGTATGTGTTTAGTTCCTGTTTTCTAGTCTCCTGAACTTGTATTCCATATTGCCCCTGCCTTCTGACTTTGGCTACACTTTGTTTATTCTGACCTCTGGCATCCCTTGACTTTGGCTACACTTTGTTTATCCTGATCTCTGGCATCCTTTGACTGTGGCTATCCCTTGACTATCCTGCTGTTTGTGACCTTGTTGGTACTGCTTTGGAACACCTTTCCTGCACAGCCCCCATGCACAGATTCACAGTCCAGGTGGCTTCTTACCTGGTAACCTTGGACTGTTTTTATCTGCAAGAGTGAGCAAACATATCTGCGCTACAGACTCCCACCTCAGGTAAGACCCTGACAGACAGGTGCTCTGGGCAATTGTTGCCTCTTGAGTTTAGCTATATGGAGCTAAACACCCAGGAAGTACCAGACACGTTATCCGATAGCCTGGGAGTAACACGGTTCATGTATTAAAGTAATGGTTACTGTTAAAATTTGCACTTTGCTGTAGGTGTTTGCTGTGCTCTGTGTTCATTTAAGGCAATAATAGTGTGCCAAATATAAAGCATATTCTACGAGGGATCCTTGGATCACAACTGAAATATTGTGACTGATCTGCTATATTGCTGTTAATTAATCGTTGTTAAATTCCTAACTTGAGTTTCCTTTCCTCTTCAGTTACAGTTTGTTTACAGAGACAGAATGTCTGATTTTTTTGAAGTTGTTCCCTGTTCTTTATTATCAGTCTGAGTCCAGCTGTGTCCCCTTAACAAATGGCTGCCATGTGTTCTTCTCCTTGATGATGAGGGTTCCGATATGACTTTAGGATGCTATATTTTTTTTATTTTTTTTTTAAATCATGTAAGCTGAACTTAGCTCTGAGTCTCCCTTGAGAACATTTACACTCCTTACATCCATCTGACACAGTGACGGTTAACCTTTGGCACTCCAGCTGTGGTGAACTACATTTCCCAGGATACTTAGCTGACTAGCCAAAGGTTAGCCATTACCATCACTGATCTAGGGTAAGGAGGGGTTCATTCACTAAACAGCAGACATCCCAACATGCAAAAATGTATTTCAGGGAGGTGGCTTCACAAGCTACTAAGCCCCCCAACCTCCCCTACGACACAAACACCTTGACAGACAGATACATGTACTGGCATAAACACACACACACACACACAGGTCATACTTTATGTATTTGCAGCCACCCTCCTGTTAGCTTACCTTTGTGCCCAGGAGAGTGATTTGTCTGGAGTTCTGGCTGAGGCTGATGGGAGTGAGCATGCAGCAGCTCACTCCAGCCTCTCCTGTACCTCCATGCTGCTCTGTTCTTCTATCCTGCCTCCCGTAGCTGTCACTTCCTCCCTGCAGGCTGATATCACAGGGGTTCGGTTGGCTCTTAAAGGGCCGGCACCCCACCGGGCCCCTTATTAGTGGGTAATATGGGGGTGTTAGAGGGCACAAATCACACACATCATATTGTGTGTATGTGTGTGATTTCTTGGATATTGTGAATGAATTGGGGGTGTCAGGGAGCTCATTCACCATGCGGGAGTCTCCCGGAACTACTGGGAGACTTAAGATGTTTGAAACAGTGACCTGTGGTGAGATAAAAACTTAAATAATACTTAAAGTGTGGGCGTGATGGGGACCTTTATCTTTGTTTCTGGGGATTAAGGCCATCTGGGGGCAAGTTAAAGATTATATAACTAAATTATTGGGTAGACCATTTTGTGTATCTCCATTATTAGCAACAGTGGGGGTACCAGCAGAAGAGTCAGGACATGTTTCTAAACTAGTCTAGTCTACTTGATCCTGATTGCTGAACGTAAATGTATATTACACCACTTGGATTAGTCCATCCCCCCCAGCACCCTCCCCCAATATCAATGTTTAGAACAAAAGTTTCCTTTTTATTTAAAATGGATTGGTTCAAAGCCTCTTTAACAAAAGACCTTCGACGGAAAAATTATTTCTCACCTGGCAACTTTATGTTAATTCCTTGCATAGATCTATCCAATCGAACATTAAATCTACTTTTGAATTTACAAAGTGGTACCTTACTAGGATAATAGTGGGTCAACCCCCCATTGTATAACACAAAAGTTAGAGCTGTGCTACTCAGATTTATCACCACCCCCACCCCCTTGTTTGCTTCAACCTGTGCTACATTGGAGCCTTATGCCTTGACCATTATGCCTTCTTACACGTGACTTGTAAAAGAGGGCAAATCTTGTTTTGTTTTTGTTATTTCATTTTCTTTTTAAACAAAAAGCTGTCGTGTAAGATATGTAAGCCACTATCTTATGCCTGGCTAACTTAATATGTAATATCTGTGACTTTTATGCTTGTCAATTCCAATCATTTCACAACAATAAAAGAGTTTAAAACTAAGAAAAGTATCATTTCAAGAGAAGGTTACTCTTTTGCAAAATGCAGTGCAACACAACAAAAGGTTCTGACTGGTCCTCAGAGACAGTATTAGAGCCTTTCATTACTAGAGCTTTAGCGTGGCCAAGTCATGAAGTTGTTAAAGGAACACTGTAGGCACTTTACCAACTTTATCCAATTGGAGTAGTTATAGTCCCTTCAGCTGGCCACACTGTTCTATCCCCCATCCCCCATAAACTTCATATGAAACTAAATAGGCTAGGAAGCATGTCATTAATTGAATTTGCTCTATGGTAAACAACACAGGACATTTCCCCCATTCTGCTCATGGGCTTCACCAGAGGGACACAGAACTGACATTCTGATTTTGGGGACATGCGTGTTATTAGTGACGACAACACGCCCCCTCTCTGGGCTCGCCTTTTTTAAGTGTGTCTTTTTTTTATTTTTTATTTTTTTTTTTTACTATATATGTGGCAATTTCAATAGAAATCAGCACTTTTATAAATTATTGTAAACACCTACCCAATTGTCAGTCAGAGATGTTATTCTGTTTCCGTTAGTTCCACTGAGGCACACAACTGGGTACATTAATGGATTCATACAAACATTGTGTGTTCTAATTTTGGTTAACCAAAAAATATTTTAACTTCTGAAATTCGTCATGTAGCAAACAATCAACGCCAAAGGGGGCAAGTAATTCTTTGTATATTGCTATATATATGTCGCTCTGTGGTACACAAGGAGTTAAGGAGGAAATCTTTGTCAGGTTTTCCTTCACTGAAATATAATTAGTGACCTAGATTTCACAGATATGACATACAATGGCCATTAGTATGCCATGCTGCTAGGTAGGTCAGCCTTTTTAAAGGTCAAACCACCCCGGGTGCATGTTGTGTTTGCATGCATTGCGACAAAACTTGTGGTTATCTCACCGCAGTTTACGCTGAAATCCACGTGAAAACCCAATGTATGCTTAACAGGGTCATCTGCTCAGAGCTTTTCGAAGCAGGGCTGTCTGCTCTGCTGACCACTGAAACTAACCACCGTATTCAGAGCAGCATTTAATGAGAACTGTGCTTCTCCACTACCAGGAAACATCGGAACACCATAGATTGTGATGGCTGATAATACCTGTCTGCTCATTATTAATGCAGAACTGTCACACGTCAGATTTTTGCACAAGTGAATACTTTCTTTTTTTTTTGTATTCCTGAGACTACCGTGTTCCGTTAACTGTTTATTTACTGAGATTTCATACATGTCATCTAAATAAATTCTCTGCAATCTCCTACGCACAGCGGCTGATTTTACTTATTAACGTATCAGAACAATCTTCTACACATCCCAAGTATTCTTGATATAATGTACATGTTCCACTAAATCCGCTGGGACACTATTCCAGGTATCAACTACTCTTTGAGTGGAGTGTTTTCTCACAATACTCTTTAGTCCTCCTCCTTACATACTCTAACTAATCTCCTCCTTTCTACTATTTTTATTTGACACGAGTCCAACCCAAGTCCAGTACTAGCCCACTTTACACAAATGCTGTTCAGACAAACATGAGATACAAGTAATCTCACAAACACAAATGGAATTTATGAACATAAGATATATAGTGTCATGATTTATGCTCCTGCTTTAGAGCCGCATGTGATATTAATTTAATATTGTGCATACGTTCTGAATAACGCTCTCTGAGTGCATGTACATCTTGTGTATTGGCCTGTCAAGGCCTCAGAGTCTCTACAGTATTTAGAGATATGCTTATTAAATTAAAATATCATAGATATGTAGTACAACAAAATAAAAACGTTATAGGAAGAGGTTTCTGTGGGATGAAATGGTTGGAGAGCATAATGTTAGATCCCTTATTTTTTAAATACTGTATTTCATTTTGGAATGAAAATGTATATTAACATGAATTCCAAAGAGAAAATAGTTCATTTTCATTTAAATATGCCTACGATCTGCAGAAATCAGATTTATTGAATGGTGACTGTGAACAGGTTAAATTTGCTCCTTCTTAAAAACTACATTGTCAAACATTTTGAATTTTTTTATATATATAATTTTTATTTTTTTTAAAATAATTATTAGTTTGTGTTATTTGATAACAGTCAAACAATGCCTTTTTGCTGTGAGGACTACAATGCTGACCCACAACAGGGTAATCATCCCAATAGTTCAACCTGGTGTATAAAGTCATACTCCCAAAATTCCACAACCTTCGGGATAGGGGACAAAGTGACAGGAAAGGGGACATGCTAATTGTGATTTCACACATTGCAAAGGTTGTTCTAGTAACGAGTGGGCTTGTCACTAGTGAATGGAGTTTGCAAGGACGGAATGCATGTATGATAAGCTGACTACATACTCATCGAACACAGCAAGGGTGTCCAGAGAAATCTTCCCTGAGGTGGTGAGAAATGGATGGGTAGTCACTGGTTCCGTCAGCAAACCAAAGAGCATCTTAGGGGGACAGCCATTCATAACAAAGCCCCACCAAGGTTCTCTACAGGTAAAATGTTACAATATCACACTATCCCATTACAAGAATGGTATGTAGACCTCTTCAAGTTAACTGACCCCACCTTTAAAAAAAAAAAAAATATATATATATATATATATATATATATATATATATATATATATTTGTGTTAGGTGCTTAAGATAGTACAGTGTGAAATACCATGAATAAGCGTAGGATGATAAAAGGAGCAAGTCGGTTGTGGTGTGCCGAAACCGACGATGAGGTAGGCCTGAGAAAGAAGAGGGCCCACCCAGGAAAAGAAATAGAAAGGAAAATAAATGTTAAAAGTGGTGTGGTGGGAGGGTCATTCAACGCTGACCTCGAACGGTAAGGAGCCAGGCAAGGGGAGTGCCTTAAGTAGGCTAGGGGTAGAAAACCAGCACCTCCCACAAATGCAGGCAAATTGCCTTAATACTTGTGTTAGGTGCTTAAGATAGTACAGTGTGAAATACCATGAATAAGCGTAGGATGATAAAAGGAGCAAGTCGGTTGTGGTGTGCCGAAACCGACGATGAGGTAGGCCTGAGAAAGAAGAGGGCAAAAATTAAGTAATCCACCACAAAGACCTACACGGACATTTGGACATATTGGATCCTAGAGACAGCGAAGGAAGGCTTCCAAATGGAACTCGGAACAGACGTACGCCAAACCACGGACAGTTAGGCTTAGAACACCCACTAGACGACAGACGACGGAGACAACGACTACAGACACCCCCCTCCTCACCCTAACCCCGACCTTTCCCACCCCCTCTCTCCTAAAGACCCACACAGGACGATACCCCAATCAAAGCAGAAATTATTTCATATAGAGGAGACACTAGGGCCCTGAACGGAAAACCCATACGGGTTCACACACAACTCATAAATTCCAAGAGACACTAATGAAACATAGACCGAGCAGACGGGATAACCACAACATAGCCTGAGGGCAGCAACGAACCACGTTCAAACCCCCCCGAAATATGAGTCATAACCCTCTCAACACAGGTACATTGTACCCTAGATACAGGACACCCGGGACACTAAGGGGAGACTCACATTAATCTGCTACAGGCATAAAGCCCAACACTAAATTTAGGGACCTGAACGGCACCTAACAATAAAGGCTGCATACGAGGTCTGCGAACCTCAACACAAACATAAGGAGACCACCGGCTACTATACATGAAACGTATAAACCATGTAAACAAAACCCAATTAGGAAAACAAATGGCAGATGGTAAGATGTACTTGAAGGTGCTTGTGAACCTGGAAAATAGGGACTTGCAAGTCCATCAACATTGTGGGCCTGCGAGCCCAAACATACATTGTTGTTTTCAAGGAAAAATTATGACTACTCACCTTAGAGACCTGCGAGTCTCCGATCTCCGCATAAGTAACACAAGAATAAATAAAAATTATATTCATAAAAAAAAAAAAAAAATTAAGTAATCCAATTTATTAACAGACAACCAATACATATACATTTATCAACCAGACATGTTTATGAAAGCATCTCTTAACTCTTGTACTGGGTTCGGTATGTACCGTGAGTAAGCGGATGACTTCCAGCGCCCCAGTGTTTTGATAACATGAGTTGGGACGTTGAAACTGGAGGCTGTGGACGCGGCTCCTATACGAAAGGAGTGTCCTGAGTAATTGTTTGCGTTGAGGCCCAGTTGTGTGAGCAAGGACCTGACGTAGGTCATGAAGGTTGTAGTGGTGAGTACTGCACCTTGTAGTTGTAATAACGGTTGCGAGGGCAGTAAGTGATGGTGCTGTATGTAGGCATCAAGAACTTTTACGGGACACCATCTGTTGTGCGTGGGGTAGTACGGAATGTTTACAGGTATGTGCTGGCTGGTTTTGGAGTGAGGTAAAGACAGGATGTAATGATCCATATGTTTTGTCAAGTGGGAATAGAGGAGGAATGGAGTGGTTTGGGTCGTGGAGGTCGTAGTGAATTCTCTGGGTCGTAGAAATCCATAGAAAGCGATGTATATTGCTGTTTTGATGATAGAATTCGTATTAGTGTCAAACGGTTTCAGGTCGAGTAGGTTAGATAAAGCTTTGAAGATATGGTTATCTATGGGTAGCCTCTGGGCCAAATGTGTGGGTTCTGATTTTTGAATACCTCTGAGTATGGTCTTAATTTGGTGAGAGGCCATGAAACTGTTGTTATTTGGGTGTAAGATGAGCATGTGGTGTTGAATGCCAGTGAGATAGAGTTTGATGGTGTTATATGACAATTTGAGTTTAAGGTGGCAAAAGGAAGCAAACCCCAAAAAAGATGTCATAACAAACGGTTGTATGATGTTATGTTCCAGAAGGAATCGTTTGAATAGTGTGAAAGCCCTGTTGTATGTTTTGTTTGTATTGTGTGAAAGTGCCAACTGAGACAATGTCCTGCTATGCTGCATGATGACGTCTAGTCCAGTATGAGTTGTTGAAATGTTGGAGTGATGGTGGCTGTGGGTGCTGCTGACGGGAGTGCTTGATGAAACTCCTGAAATTTAAAGCGAGACAAACTGTCAGCAGCTGTGTTGTATACACCTGGCACATGGAAACAACATAGGAAGAAATTATGACAAGCTGCCAACCAAGTGAGTTTCCTCAGAAATCTCATAATCGTAAGAGATTTGGAACGACCTTTGTTGATGATGTGACAGGTCGCCTGGTTGTCTGAGTAACAACGCACTGGCGTATTAGCCCATAAATGACCCCACGCTACGGCAGCCGCCACTATGGGGTAGATCTCAAAAAGAGCTGAGGTAGTGGAAAAACCTTCCAAATCCAGAACTGCTGAAGGCCAGCTGCCCCAAAGCCATTCGTTCCCAAAAATTGCTGCAAAACCAGTGGTAGATGCCGCATCTGACCAAATGGTAGGAGATGATTCAGTCAATTGAGGGAGGAACATACTTTTACCATTCCAAGTGGTTAAAACCTCTTCCACATGTTTAGATCTGCCGTAGCTTGGGCATCTAAGGACAACCTGTGCGTGTCATGTAGAAAAAGTGGGAAAAGATGCAATAGTCGTGAAATAAAGGAGCGGCCTTGAGGTATGATGCGCATTGCAAAATTTAGTGACCCCAGCAGGGACTGTAGTTCTTTGCGGTTGCAAGTGCCGAGCTGTAGGTAGTTGTTTATGTAAGTGAGAATATTGTCTATCTTTTCGTAAGGTAGGCTTGCTTGCATTGTGGCAGAGTCTAACTGGATACCCAGAAAAGTGATAACCGTGTCTGGCCCTTCTGTTTTCTTTGGGGAGATGGGTACACCTAGTTGCTCAAACAGCTTAGTGGTAGCTTTGAGGCTAGTGGGAGGTGCAGTATTCTCCTCGACCAGTAGGAAATCGTCCAAGTAATGTAATACTGTAGGGCATCCGGCTATGTTCAATAGTAACCAGCATAGTGCTTCAGCAAATGTGTCGAAAATAGCTGGGCTACTTTTGGACCCAAAAGTTAACCGGGAGAAAAAAATAGTAGTTCTCGGACCACTTGATGCCATGCAGGTGCCACAGTGTGGGGTGGATAGGGAGTAATTTGAAGGCGTTAGTAATGTCGGTCTTACTGAGCCAGGCTCCAACCCCTGCTTGTATGATAGCTGTAATGGCGTGATCTATGGTGGTGTATTGCAGAGAGAATTCCTCAGAGGGTATGAGGGAATTAAGACTGGGGTTGGCCGATGAGTGGGGAGCCGATAAGTCAATGATGAGTCTCTGTTTTTGGGAAGATTTCCCTGTGACAATACCAATAGGGTTGGTGCGCCATTCTGTGAATGGGGGAGTTCTAAAAGGCCCCAATACAAAGCCCTCCTCCACTTCTTGGTTTATGAGGGTGTCAACCACTGTGGGGTTGTGTTGGCGGATTGTAGGTTTGGGCATTCCAGAGTGCCAGCTGGTATGTGTAGGATACCTGTGTGGAAGCCTTCTGTTAAACCAGAAATAAGAAAATCTACCAGGTGTCTAGATGGGTGCTGAGACATCAATGCTGTGAATACTGGCATATTAATGGACGTAAGGTAAGGCTTAGAATACATTTTATTTGGACACATGGTCTTAGCATGTGCCCTAAAACATTTTGAACAGACATGCAATAGTCTACATCCACTGTAATTACAAGACCCAACATTGAAATTATTACATATCTGGGACTTGCCCAGAAACTTGATTGGGCGTCCCAATTTGTCTTTGGATAGTTTCCCTGGATCCCCAGAGGAACTAGTTCCTTGTGTGGAGGCATGTCCGTCTGCCGTGTTGGGACAAAAATTAGTAGTATGGGCTGTGGAGGAGCAGTATGCACAAGCTGGTGTTCTTAGACCTGCAAAGTGTCTGCAGAATAAGACGGTATCAATCCTTCCCCAGTTGGATCGTGTACCGTACTGGGAGAAGGCTCCAGCCACTTTTGCAGAAAAAGACCTATGGTAGTCATAGAATGCTGAACCACCATATTTGTTGCCCAGGTCTACCAGCTTGTGCATATAGAGATCAAACTCCTCTCTTCTGTTGGGATAAACCGCACAGACGACATCCCTGTAAATACCAAACGCTAGTACAAATTCAGGGATAGTCAGTTTCCTGTTCAGGCGGGCATCCCTAGATCTGACAATAACAGAAACATCATCATAAGCATACGTCTTATGTTCCACAATGTCCTGGGAGGCAATCAACAGGGAAGCCAGGTTGACGTCTTTACCTTCCAGGATATCCCTTTTGATATGCTCAGGTATCATGTGGGCCGGGCTAACTTCCTGGTCATCCAGGGGGCTGGCTGGAGCGACTAATGGCAAGGCTGGTGTTTGTACCGCAGCCGCGGGTGGCCCTGCTAGAGTGAGGGCCGTGGTGACCGACTCAAGTTTCTCCAGCCTGGAGTTGACCTTGCCCATGGATGCCATGAGTGAGGATAACATGGCATGTATGTCCCCTGGGTTGGACTGGCTAGATCCTTCCCCGGCTTCCATGTTATTGATTGATGTGCGTAGCAGTTTGAAAAGTTCTGCCTTCCTTGCTGTAGCGGGGTAGGGGATTTGTCGTCTCCTTAATTCCGTGGTTATGCGCGGGATTGTCCAGGATCTAATTGATGCTGGACTAGCTAGCTCTCCTCCTTGTGTGGGAGTGACAGCTCTAGCCGGGGTGCTAGGCAGGGAGAAATCCTCTACCCCTTCCTGAGACATACTATAAATAAAACAATAATTAGTATATAGAACCACCAAATTGTACTGGCAGGCTAGCTAGGCCGGATGGCGAAAGTATTATGCTTGTTTGGTGACAGGTGAGGCCCTACTAATTGCCAAGCGGCTTGAGAGGCTCTATCTATGCGTTGGCGCGAGGGGTTATTGAGGCCACTTGACGTAGTGGCAGGAGTTTTAGGCCTCTCGGTGACTGTACGACAGAAAACAGGGGAAGGGAGTGACAGGTGAGGCCCTCTCTTTGCAACATGCGAGGCGGCTAGCTAACGTGTGGCCCGATGGGTGTTTGCCTCCGAAACGTTTGAGGCGGGGTGTTGGCCTCGCGGGACCACTAACTAATGGCGACAGCCAAGATGGGGTAAATACCTATTGGGAATCCTGTGACCCTATTGCCAGTACTCTAAACTAGGGGGATGAAATGAAATGTATGGTAGAATACCATATGAGCAGGTGTACGTACCTGGTAGTATGATAAATCACAGGAATAAACCGTGTGGAGAAATTATATAAGCTCGACAGCCTAAAATGGGTAAAAGAGAGTAGTACGATGAGTGTGGGGTGTAAAAAGAACCAGACTTATAGTCTGTAGCAGCAATGTTATGTTGATACCATGGGAATAGCTATGAGTGGCTCAGAAATGTTTGCATGCTTGAATAAGACATCTGAGGGAGGCCGTGGCCTATGTACAAACAATCTATGTGTTACGTGATAATGGTGTGTAAAGGAAAACATGAAACGTAGGTTATATACATATGTATATGACTGTGTAGGGGACGTATGATTGGTTGGATCAGTACGTGTGATTCAACCCGAGTATGCATGCAAAAGGATTTAAGCCTTATGTGTCATCGTCATGACAGAGAAATGAGGCCTGTAATGTAGGCTGAGTAAATTGAAATGAAATGGATAGTTATAAAACTCCTGGCGTGGGAGTTCAATGATCTGTACCGAAATGTAACTGGTTTTATAGAAAGGGACATGGATGAGGTCATGGCCTAATTAACACAGCGTTATGTATGATATGTAGCAGAAAGACCAAAGGCAGGGATACCCCAAAATGATTTAACATGATGTAAAGTGATGTATATCTATGATATGTATGTATAGCAAAGACGTATCAACCCGAGAATTATTGCTTAAATGAACCTATCCTTGTATATGTTGTATTAATAACCCAGAAATGATGCTTGTAACATAGGCTGAGTCCATTCGTATAAATGGATAAGTAATGCAGACCCCTGAAAGCGTGGGAGTCAAATGGTATACACAGAGAAGTGGACTTGATTTGTGGACGTAATACAATACTGACAATTTGTTAAAAGTAATCAACAATAATCTATTTAAGCAAGCAATACTTTAACCGAATGTTATATACACATGAAATAGTGAATATAATTCATGAAAGGATTATACGTGAACACACAGAACAGCCGAAAGCAAATGTGAGGGGAACACAGAAGTTAGAATAGTTTAACAGTATGATTTATGCGAACCAAAGCGTGTATGAGCGTATGTAAAATTTGCCGAACGGCAAAACAACCGAATGAACATTCGTTTAAATAACATGAATAGGATATGCGAAATGACTATTGAACGATTTAAAACATGTTCAGCCGAATGACCGTACGAATGAAAAGCCCGCGAATGGCTTGAAACATTCGTGTCATAACCAGGGAAAAGCCGTAAAGCGAGGACCCGTGCTGTACCGTACGCCGTGGGAACCAGTCCTGGCGTGACAGGAAGGTCTGACTTACGGTTTAGGAGTCCCTGGGACGCGATCTACGACGGAGAACGGAGTCAGAAGAAGCTGGACGGGCGGAAAGGCCTGAACAGGATTCCTGGACACAGCTTAACGTGGTGAAACCTCCTGGATACTGAAACCAAGATGGCGTCTGAGAGAACCCGGAAGTGGATCCTCATTCAACACTGACCTCGAACGGTAAGGAGCCAGGCAAGGGGAGTGCCTTAAGTAGGCTAGGGGTAGAAAACCAGCACCTCCCACAAATGCAGGCAAATTGCCTTAATACATATAGATTTGCATCGTTTTTTGTTTTTTTGTTTTTTCTATTTGACCGTTTTTATTGTTTTGTGTCAAATAAAAAATGGGGTACAGAAAGGAATAGGTAAATGAATGCTGAAATCATATAGTAATTTGGTGTCACTTATTCCATAGTACATTACAATTGCATCAATTACTGTGCTTGGTTAGTACAAAACCATGAATAGTGACCTTGACCTTTTTGCGTGGCATTTGTTTAGGTACCTCTGAACAGTGAGGTGTTTCGTAAATTCTCTGCTAATACATCCCGGTAAACAGAGGATTGAACAAAAGCATAAGGTGGTGAGACATAAAACCAATGCATAATATACATGTATGCCCAGACATCTGCCTCATTTGTTGTGTGACTGACACACCTGTTGTGTCTGTGCACCTCCTATACGACCTATGTCGACCCATTTTACAGGTTGTTCCATTGTGTGACGGTTTGTTAGAGTGTTCTTCCGCTCCTACTTAATTTACATTTTTTTAGCTATGTAGATAAGATAACAAACTCCTTTAAATTTTCTTCTTTTTTTCCTTCTCTTTCTCAAACACGATATACATCCAACAAACACCATCATAACCTCTGATCCCCTTCACAAGATTTTCTGGTGGAATGCATCCCCCACTCCGACCACCCCTTCCCCGTTTCCTACATTCATGACTGTAACTCCTAAGTACCATATCAATGAATAGAAGGGCAGTATTTATGGGGGAGACACTTCTTCAAGCTAACCCTTGCCTTATGCATAGATGTCCTTGAATGCAGCAAATGAGTCTAAAGCATTGTCTGTGTATTTTCAAGTCAATGACATGTTCACCCAAAAGAAGTATCCTATGATGCAGAAACATGGTTTACAAATCAGGACTGTTCCCTAGGATCTAGGACACTTGGGAGCTACATAAAGTGAATTGAAAGACTAAAGATAACCAATGAGAATCTAGTTTGCATTTCCCTATCCAGAATCCTAGATGCCGTGTAAGCATTTCATTTGTATGGAGGAAATCTGAGTGAAAACAAAGCTTCTGACATATCTGGGATGTGTAGATATGCCCAGCAATGCATGTTTTCTCCAATTGTACGCTTGCATGCTTTTATATGTATATCTATGATGACTATTGTAAATATGCATTCATATTATCGAAAGATAATGTGGAGATATGCATAAATGAGATTTAAAATCCAGAGTATGCAAGGTCATCAATAGGAATGTGTATTTATAGAATTGCAAGAATCCATTATTGATGTCTCTTTACCAGTGTAAAGGTTTCTGAATGTAATATCTCCCATGTAATACATGTCCAGTGGAGATGAATTTGACTGGCCCCAGGTGCACAATCAGAAACCTTATTGAACCATGTATGTGTCAATGAATGAGCGTAGATGTAAATGAATGAGAACAGAGTACAAATGCATAGTAGGTAGCAAATAAAACTGTGGATAAGGTGTGTTATCATCGTTACATTGTCAAAGAAATCAGATATGGGATTCTAACAAAGGCATTGCAAATATTAGGTTGAAATTGAAAAAAAATCTAGTTCTGCTGTTTTCGCATCTCACTATTTTTTTGCCTAAAATTTGCTAATTTTTTTTAGTGAATAAGCCCAAGAGATAGCTGTAGGATGCATTGTTAAATGATAACATGAAATTCCTTTAAATGAACAAACTGTTCCTATCATATCCAGTTCAGCTGATTGTTTTACCTCTTCATCGATAAGATTCATCTGGCAGACATAGAAAATAATTAACACTTTACATTGGGCGAGGACGCTGCCCATTTTTCTGCAATAACAAACAAATGATCTGGAAATGCTTGTGACAGTTCTGTTTTCCTGATGCTTGGAGCACTTTAAATCAGGGCATCCATTATCTCACAAGAGTGACCTGAGCAATCCATACATATCGTACACAAAGGACTGGAGGAGTAGTGGCTGATTTGGGTCTAAATGTCAAGCACCATTTGAACAATGCAGAAACGGAGCTGAATTAATAAGACAGCAGTGGCATTACATTCATTTATGATTTATGCAGTCGATACAGCTTATAATGCTGATCTAAACGACATCGCAAAGGTTAGTTTTTGGAACTTCAGGTTAGGAAAATTTAAGCTCATTAATGTAGAGTAGACTGTAAATCCCATTAATTTCAGCCAGACTAAGCACATGTCCTAACCCCAAAAACGTGCTGTAAACCAGCGTTACAGCATGGGGTAGATTTCTATCCCTGTTTCATAACAGCGCAAGATTATCCCATTATGTAATTTTCAATATGATGTTACTAATTATTTTCTTTAGAAAGTATTTTAACAGAATACATTAAGATCACGCAGTTAATATACACAGAGAATAGATTCATTAATCGAATTTACATGTTTGGGTTGATCCCTCTAGCATGTAAACTCATTGAGCAGGGCCCTCAACCCCTCTGTTCCTGTGTGTCCAACTTGTCTGGTTACAACTACATGTCTGTTCGTCCACCCATTGTAAAGCGCTGCGGAATTTAATGGCGCTATATAAATAATAACATAATAATTGGAGACCGAGAGAGACAGCCCTTTTAGAAATTGCAGTCTGATAGATGATTTGATATTGCTAGTTTGCTTTTTATCTGTAGTGGATCTGTGATATGGGAAGGCTAATAGGACCTGTTTCCTTGTTTTAACGAAGCAGGGATTGTAACAAATGTTTCTGCACTGTCTCGGGAAGTAACTCCAATAAATGTCCCACGTTCCATGCGGCTTTCAATATCTTTGCAAACCTTTAAAAAGGTAAGTTATGGTACAGTGATTTGAATTGGGGTCAGAAAGTTAAATATTTGGCGATCACTGCACAGTAGCACATTATTTTATACAGTACATGCAGAAAGGCTATAGGTTGGCAATCTAATAATCAGGATATTTCTTCACCTTTATGGATCAGTATAACCTGTCAAGGCTCATTCACAATGAAACTTGGGTTTAACCTCAATCTAAAGTTGTATTCAAAATTATTCAACCCCCATTGAAAATTGCCATGAACATATTTTATTTTTATTTATTTATAAAATATTTTACCAGAATGGATACATTGAGATTTCTCTCGTTTTCAAGTATGTCCTGGGTAATCAAACAAAAGAAATTAAAATGGGTAAACACAACAAATGCTTCTAGTGATTTCCCCAAATTCAACTGAAAATGTAACTTGTAATAGCTTCTCCAGTCTCATGGCAAGCCTCTCTAGTACTTTGTAGAACACCCTTTTGATGTTATGACCTGCTGCATAGCTAGACACCATCTTCTGGCAGCGTTCCTGAGGAATCTTATGAGCAATGGCCTCCCATTCCGTAATATCTTTGGGTTTGCGTGCTGCAATCGCCTTCTTCAAATCCCACCAGAGGATTTTTTTTTTTTTTTTTTATGGGGTTCAAGTCAGGTGACTGTGGTGGTCACTATATATTCCAGGATTTCTTATGCAACTGAGCCTTGGTGGAATTCGATGTATGCTTGGGATCATGGTTTTGTTGGAAGGTCCAATGAAGTCCAAGCCTCTGCTTCCTCACAGACGGCATGACATTTTCTGCTAGGATATCCTGATACTTCAATAAACCCATCTTGCCTTCCACATGCTGCACGTTCCAGTACCAGAGGAATTAGTTGCATCAGGTGAGCTTGAGACAACACCTGTGCTGCAGAGTTGTGCTGTTGTGAAGGATTCTATTCAGGGGGTTGAATCATTTTGAGACTGGAGATATTCTAAGTTGCATTTTGAGTTGTTCATTGGGGGCTCAATAATTTTAATTAGGACTGTATTGGAAATGGTAGGGACCCCTGGGATTTTTCTTTGGTTGGGAAGAGGGTTAAAGTTAAGCTTACACATTTGAGATGATTGCATGTTAAACCTGTTTTATATGTGTCTTAATAATGACCGTTCTTTACTTGCCCTCCTTCCTCTTTGGTGGCTGCCTAGAACAGCTGTTCAGGTAAACTGGGCATGTCATAATCCTGGGTCATTTGTGAAAAATGCCCGTTTCCCATATTTCTTCTAGGTTTACGGTGTTGAGCAGGGAGTGACATTTTATTGGGTGAGAGATACATGGGGTTTAATGGGCAGATAGGTGAAGAGTTACACCCATCATGACACTACACCAACCTTCACTGGCTGTCACCTTTTGCTATAAACCAGAATATTGGCATATGATCAGACAACAGAGAAGTGCTGAGCATGGGGTGGGAATTTACTAGGAACTTAATAACCAATAAGGCCATGATTGAAATCTCATTTTCTTTTTCAGGAGATTCTCAGTTATCTCACTGGTGGGCATTTATTTACATCATTCTATAAATGAAAGGCTAGCATGTGAATGATGAGGTGTCATTAGTACCTGCTACTAACCCCTGATCTTTACAGATCTTTACAAATACAGAGCATTTTGTGATTTTTGTTGTGTAATTTATTATTTATTTTTATATGGTTTTGAATATATCTTACATGTCATATTTTAAAGTTTCTAACTAGTCACTGACCTTTCCAAATCTTCCACCAAGCAACTTTATCTGGGAGCAAAGCCTGCTGGTGTTTCGGAAACATTCAAAGTATTAAATCTTTCCCTTTTCCCTGATGTCCGTGCACAGCTTTTAACACATGGAGGTTCCCTTTATAATGGTAACCTGGTAATCGTTGGCTAAGCCACTTTTTATTTTTTTTCTATTTTTTTTTTTTATTGGGGAGTGTATAAATTTGAATGCATTTAATTTCATGTATTGCTTGAAAAAATTAGGAAAGCTGGTCTTTTAAATAATATTTCAGTCCAATAAAAAAAAAGTATCATTACATACTGCAATACTCTGGTTATTTTGACATAATGCATTCTCTATATATAATTCATTACATTGTGGGTCACGGCAGCCTTGATGGTCTCTCTAAGCTGGCAAGGTTTGCAATTTCCTTAATGTTATATTTTGAGTGTTGTAGGGGAGCAGAGGCTTCAGGGCCGTGTTTGGAGTCCCAGTGATAACATATTAAAAGGGAATTTAAGGCCTTAATAATACTCATAACTGTATTTTGTTAAAATATCTACGTTACTGATCTGTAATTCCCAGAAAGCCAGATGCAGGATGTGAGCGAGTCATGGCTTTATGAACATTCCAGGCGAACACAGAGATCATTCTGGGTAAATTCATCTGAAGTTGATAAAAATGAAGTAGTTCCTGGGAAGTGAAACAGCTGCCAGGTCTTATGGGACACATGGAAAGCTCAGAGGGAGTCAGTTGAAGCTCAGTTGGTGCATGGTTAGCTCCATAGGCGTGTGCAGCCTATTGCCGTGTGTATATGTATGTGTGTGTGTGTGTGTGTGTGTGTGTGTGTATATATATAGCGAAACCAACCTCGCCACTGGGCATTAGAGAAGCCTGTTTGCCCGCCTCCTGCCTGCTGACTATGGCCCCTGGGAGATTTGGACCTTTAAATACAGTATTTGGGCATATTGTATTTTATAATGCTGCTGCTGGCCCTTTAATGCCCAAAGAAAGGATTTTGTACTTTTAAACTGGCACTTCGGATGCAGTCAAAGTCCTCGAAGTGTCGAAGTGGCCGCCATTCGAATACCGAACACATGGCGGCGGCCATTTTAACTAATTCGAACGCGGTTAGCGGTGTGTGCAGCCAAATCTATGGAACTGTTTTCGACTACCCAATTGCACGAACACCGCTGACCCATACGTTCTGCTCTACTTCGACACTGCGGCTGGAGACTAAGTCCTGTTCGAATATTCAAACACTCGTTCGAATGGGACTTAGTCATTTTCTCAGTATAAAATAGTATTGGATGCATAGTTTTAGAGTTATGAAAGTTGGGTAAAAAGTGTGTTTTAAAATGTATGGATAATTGGGTTACATCTCAGGCTAAGGGGAGGAGATGTGTGGGATGTAACCATTGTGTGATTGCTATCTCACTACTAAGCTCTTATAAGAGCTTGTTCCTGCCTTGCTCTCTGGAGGAGTCTGCGGTGGTTATGGTGTCGGCTGGAGTGCTTGGAGCCCTCAAGAAGCGCTAGGAGCATCCATCAACAGAGGTACCCAGTTGGGGTGCCCGTCGATCTGTTACAATATACACACACATACATACACTGCTGTGTGTGTGTGTGCTTCGTCAGGGTGGTTTGAGGGTGTTGTGTGTAAGGGTGCTGTGTGTGTGTGTGTGTGTAAGGGTGCTGTGTGTAAGGGTGCTGTTAGTGTGATGTGTGTGTGTGAGGATGCTGTTTGTGTGCTATGTGTGTGTGAGGGTGTTTTTGTGTGTTTGTTAGGGTCCTGTTAGTGTGCTGTGTGTGTGTGTCTGTGAGCGTGCTGTTTCTGTGCTGTGTGTTTGAGGGTGCTGTATGTGTGTGGGTTCTGTATGTGCAAGGGTGCTGTGTGTGGGTGCTGTATGTGCGATGGTGCTGTGTGGGTGCTGTATGTGTGTGCTGTGTGTGTGGGTGTGAAGTGCTGTATGTGTGTGCGGCATGTGTGAGGGTGCAGTATGTGTGTGCTGTGTGTGAGGGTGCTGTATGTGTGTGCTGTATGTATGTGTGAAGGTGCTGTATGTGTGAAGGTGCTGTATGTGTGTGTGTGTGCGTGGATGCTGTATGTGTGCGGTGTGTGGGTGCTGTGTGTGTGGATGCTTTATGTGTGTGTGGGTGCTGTGTGCTGTATGTGTGTTTGAGTGTGCTGTGTGTGGGTGCTGTGTGTCTTTGTGTATGTGTGTGCTGTAGGTACTGTGTGGGTGCTGTATATGTGTGTGTGTGATGGTGGGGGGGAGGTGGGGATACATTACTCAATATCCCTCCTCCCTTCTTACCTTATGTAGGGAGGGGGATTCTTGTTCCTGCTGCTTTCCCTGGTGGTCCAGTGGAGAGTGAACTCTAGCCCCTGTGGGGCTAGAGTTCACTCTCGCGAGATCTGAGCTTTGCCACAGCAATGCTCAGATCTCGCGAGAGGAACCCAGCGGAGCTGCTGGTTGAGCTCCCCGGGTCCTCTCCTGCCTCCCTCCCTGCTGCAGGTGGAAGGGAGGCTGAGAGCAGAGCCGGCGCTCTGATAGCGCCGGCTGTGCATGAGCCGACAGGGGAGATCCTGAGATCTCCCCTGCCGGTCTCACTCCATAGGCGTGCCGCGGGGATTAGGGTGTGCCCAGACACACCCGGCACACCCCGTGCGCACACATATGGTTAGCTCCTACTAGGGCTAATGTTTGGCCGTGCTTGTTGAAAACTCCATTTTAAAATTCTCAATGGTTGGCAGAGTCTTGCTCCAGTCATGAATGGATTGTTTAATGCGGTCTTTAAAAGCTGTGGATGAGAAGCTCTTTATCATGTAGGCGTAGTGAAATCACAACACTACGCTCAAGTGTCCCTTTTTGGGAGAGACAGGCCCTATTTTAAGCATTTTTTTCCCCCTACTGTCCCTCTTTTCAAGCAGTCCCAAATTAGTTGTGTTTGAGTGTATAACAATGAGCTTCACAACAATGAATGTAAGCATAACCACAATTTACACTATAATAACTATGTGAGTAAAATATTTTAGTCTTATACTAAGTTACACTTTCAGTTACATAAATTGTCAATAGCTCAAATATTGATTTTGCCAAAGCCACGGACATGGTAGAACCAAGTACAGTATCCTGTTACATAAACTCCAACAATCATGTATAAGTGATCATCCACATTTAATCATATTTTTCCCAATGGAACCGCATACAGTTGCAAGAAAAAGTATGTGAAACCTTTGGAATGATATGGATTTCTGCACAAATTGGTCATAAAACGTGATCTGATCATCATCTAAGTCACAACAATAGACAATCACAGTCTGCTTAAACTAATAACACACAAAGAATGAAATGTTGCCATGTTTTTATTGAGCACACCATGTAAACATTCACAGTGCAGGTGGAAAAAGTATGTGAACCCCTAGACTAATGACATCTCCAAGAGCTAATTGGAGTGAGATGTCAGCCAGCTGGAGTCCAATCAATGAGATGAGATTGGAGGTGTTGGTTACAGCTGCCCTGCCCTATAAAAAACACACACCAGTTCTGGGTTTGCTTTTCACAAGAAGCATTGGCTGATGTTAATGATGCCTCGCACAAAAGAGCTCTCAGAAGACCTACAATTAAGAATTGTTGACTTGCATAAAGCTGGAAAGGGTTATAAAAGTATCTTGCTGTTCATCAATCCACGGTAAGACCAATTGTCTATAAATGGAGAAAGTTTAGCACTGCTGCTACTCTCCCTAGGAGTGGCCGTCCTGTAAAGATGATTGCAAGAGCACAGCGCAGACTGCTCAATGAGTTGAAGAAGAATCCTAGAGTGTCAGCTAAAGACTTACAAAAGTCACTGGCAAATGCTAACATCCCTGTTAGCGAATCTACAATACGTAAAACACTAAACAAGAATGGATTTCATGGGAGGATACCACAGAGGAAGCCACTGCTGTCCAAACAAAACATTGCTGCACATTTACAGCTTGCACAAGAGCACCTGGATGTTCCACAGCAGTACTGGCAAAATATTCTGTGGACAGATGAAACCAAAGTTGAGTTGTTTGGAAGAAACACACAACACTATGTGTTGCGAAAAAAAGGCACAGCACACCAACATCCAAACCTCATCCAAACTGTGAAGTATGGTGGTGGGGGCATCATGGTTTGGGGCTGCTTTGTTGTGTCAGGGTCTGGATGGATTGCTATCATCGCAGGAAAAATGAATTCCCAAGTTTATCAAGACATTTTGCAGGAGAACTTAAGGCCATCTGTCTACCAGCTGAAGCTCAACAGAAGATGGGTGTTGCAACATGACAATGACCCAAAGCATAGAAGTAAATCAACAACAGAATGGCTTAAACAGAAGAAAATTTGCCTTCTGAAGTGGCCCTGTCAGAGTCTTGACCTCAATCCGATTGAGATGCTGTGGCATGACCTCAAGAAAGCGATTCACACCAGACATCCCAAGAATATTGCTGAACTGAAACAGTTCTGTAAAGAGGAATGGTCAAGAATTACTCCCCACCGTTGTGCACGTCTGATCTGCAACTACAGGAAACATTTGGTTGAAGTTATTGCTGCCAAAAGGAGGTTCAACCAGTTATTAAATCCAAGGGTTCACATACTTTTTCCACCTGCACTGTGAATGTTTACATGGTGTGTTCAATAAAAACATGGCAACATTTCATTCTTTGTGTGTTATTAGTTTAAGCAGACTGTGATTGTCTATTGTTGTAACTTAGATGATGATGATCAGATCCCATTTTATGACCAATTTGTGCAAAAAACCATATCATTCCAAAGGGTTCACATACTTTTTCTTGCAATTGTATGTGTATCACCTCACGGTGTCTTTCATAGCACTCTGTGCATGCGCAGACCTGGCTGGCTGAAGATTTAACATTAATTCATCTGCATGCACATCAGGTTGAGAATCCTTTTTTGGGGTGAGTGCCTGGTGTAGACATATGTGGTTGCATCCTAAGGGCATGTACAAACGGTCTGGCCACAGTCAGGTTTTGAGATGTATTTATTTTTTATATCTAGATAAAACAAAATGTTCGCTTGCTGAAATTCCTCACTTGCCTATGAAGTCCTAGTAATATACATACACCTGCATGCAGAATGGGATCAGAAAGGTGAAACTATATGGTAAGCTCACTTTATTCTCCATGGTATATACAAGACCTTGCTCTCCACGTCTTAAGTATCCTTACTATACCAACATGTCTCTCATTCATTCCTCTACTTAGCCCTCACATCTTAATAATTCAACGTCTTGTGCATCCCCAACACTTACTGTCTCATGCTCACCTAATGCTAGATTGTAAACTCCCAAGACCAGAGCTCTATATCCTCCCATGTCAGCGTGTAACTATGAGCATATTATGGCAAACTTCCATTTCTACATTTCACGTCTGTCAAATATCATGTTTTCTATAACTCTTTTCTATAACTCTTATGATGTTGAATCTACGGGCAATATATAACAAATAAAATAATAATTGTGATCAAATAAATTATGGGTTTTTTTTGTTTGCTTTTTAAACTGCCACACTCTTGAACCCAGACTTTACTCTTTATATTTGTGTTTGGTTTATACACCCTTATCTGCAAAATGTCCACACTACTCAGTGAGTGAAACTTCAATGGCAAAACCAGAAATCATGTAGGATCAACAAAGGAAATTACAGATTTTGGGCAAAAATATCTACAATTTAAAAATAATCATGTTTTTACTTGGCTGTTTTGGCCTAAATTTTAAATTCAGTAGACAGGTTCCAACATTTCCCACTTTGGTAAAAAAACGATAAAAGAAATAACTCAATATTAACATAACAAAATTGATTAGATGAAGAAGTACTGGATTACAAAAACCAACGGTGCCAGGAGCGTGTAAATTATATGAATCAACAAGGGAGCTTACACAGAATTTATAGAAAATCAGAAAATGCGTAATCTTATTTGTGTATTTAAAAATAGATTCATGTTGTGTGTGCTTGGTATGATATAGTAAAAATGAGAAAATCCCACGTGTCCTGTCTTTTTAATTCTTCTACTGAAAGCAAAAAGTACTTCTGCATGACGTGCATACATTATGACACCCACTTAACTGCACAGTTTACAAAACAGTTTACAAAACAGGGGCAGCAATAAGTAGAAAATAAGGATTATTTTACGAAGAAATCATGGGGTAACAGACTTTCAAAACTGCTATCAGCTGTGCATTTTCAGTTCCTTCCTGCAGCAAGGCTTCCTTCAATCCTATGTAATAAATATGACACAATATAAACCTTATTTTCTATTATCTTTTAATACGCAACTGTGTGCCTCCCTATGATGTCTCTTTTTTTTACCAATAACATTGAAAATAGTAAGTATGAAATGTTACACTAATTAGCAAGGAAAAAGCTGCACTAATTCATTATTATTTCCTGAATATGTTACGTACACTGAATATACATTTCACAATATCACAACTAGAAAGCATGTTTTTGAATTTGGAATCATGTTGACGTTGCCATCGACTTGTACCTGACTCCATACCGGCATGGGATGCGGTTCAATTCTAATACATTATAGCGCAGGACTCCCATTTACAAACTCTGCCTAGACAGTGTCCAGTGGAGATTCACGAGAAGTTCAAGGTGTATAAGTACTACGAATAAGGCCATCATATATCTATCCTTACTATTCTGAACTGCTGAGATCATTAAAATTCCAATTATGTATATTAGTGGGCAAAGATGAGGAATTTAAGATCAGAAATGGCATCAGAGACACTGTGTACCAAGGGCTTTTTTTCACCTTATTTGCTTTTAACTGAAGAATGTAAGCTCATTTGAGCAGGGCTCTCAGCACCTTCTGTTCCTGTAAGTCTAATTTGTCTTGTTGCCAATACTTGTTTGTTAGTCCACCTATTGTACAGTGCTGCGGAATTTAAATGATAATAACTAGAGAGAGTTGAACCTGCATTACATTACTTTACATTAGCAGTATTCCACCGCGTATCTACCAAATGTCACACACACCTTATTTCTCCAGATACTGACATTACTTTACTACTTAATACTTTATTTCCACGTGATATTATCTGACATCTCTTATGAGTGTCATGGTTACATGTGAATTGTTACCACTATTATGAACGTAATGTTTTGGTCTTCTTTAAGTGCACTACAACAAAAAAATACTTTCTCATGACTCTGCACTGAATGGGTTAAAGCGTGGGTCATACTAACAGGTGCTGAAAGTATTTTCCCTCCACTAATTCGGTGTATGTCTCATTCTCGTGTCTCTAGTCTGTGACATTCTCCCCGGACAGACTTTGGGAGGATTTTGTTGGTCGAAACCTCTCTGAGTTCCTCTAGCGTCTCCAAGTAAAATGGGACGTGAAAGCACAAGCCACTTCCTTCTTAGGTTAAGCTTAACACGTCCTATCTCTTCTGCTAACGTGTGACACACATTTTCCAAGTTACAGAGCAAAGGCCAGAAAACACGGCAGACGTGCTGATATTAGAAATGGGTTTCATGTCGTTAGAACTGTCTGAGAGCTGCAAGAGGGTGTTAAAAGCCAGCTACAATGTCCCAGCCACAGTGAGCAAAGCAACCAATGCTTGCATTCAATATAGGCTCCACTAAACCAGCTTGCTACAATCCTTTTTATATTACTTCTTGCCCTGTCAAACCATGTAGCGACTAAGCCTGGACCACTGTCCATCACAAATGCCAATTTCTTCTTTGCTAAAGGCATATATTGTTTTCACAAAATGGGTGGATATAAAAAAGTTAATTGCTCAGATTATAAATTAAATATACCTTAATATCACAGCGATGTCAAATTAGCAGACTCAGCTAGTGCCATGCAGGGATGCCAAAAACATATTATATAATATGTATGTTATTTCAACAGGCAAAACATGTTTTAAATTCCCATACTGTGTAAGGTGGGTGACATAATCTATGAATTATTTTATGTAATACACAGTTTAACTAACTCAGTTCAGTATAGGGGCTCTAATCTGTGTGTCCCAGTCTGCCTGAGATCAGTGGGAGTTATACATCCTTGGGCAGCAGCTGCTATTTATTGCTGTGGGTATTTTGGTTCAACATACCCTTTATCTCACAGAGGAGGAACTGAGGAGATAGAAATAGCACTATTATATCTCCCCTGGCTTGTCAAGTGAAGGGCTAAATTAATAGGAGTTCAACTATCACTAATCTCAGGCAGGGCCGGTGCAAAGAATTTTGGGTACATAGGCGAAGATGCATTTTTCCGCCCCCCCAAAAACATCTTCACCCATGTGCCTCTTAACCTCCCTTTTGTGTTTCTTATCCCGTCTTTTAAATATCTGACTCCCTTTGCCTTTGTGTGTCTCCTATCTCTCCTCTTTGTATGACTCTTACATCCTCCCACATTTTGTGTCTTACTCCTCCCAGCCCCTTTGTGTGACTCCTTTTCTCCCAGCCCCTTTGTGTCTCTTTCAAGCCCCGGTGTGTGTTTCTTTCACATCCAGCCCCTCTCCCTGTCCCTTAATGGTCCCCTCCCTTCTCTGACCCTTACTGTACCTCTCCCCTCTCTCCTCCTTTTCCTGTTCCTCAGTGTTCCTTTCCCTTCCCCCCTCCTTTCCCTGTCCCTTAGTGTTCCTCTCCCCTCCCCCCTCTGTTCCCTGTTGCTTAGTGTTCCTCTCCCCCTCCCTCCTTTTCCTGTACTTTAGGGTATCTCTCCTTAGGGTATCTCTCACAGACACTGTCCCTTGGTGCGCCACCCACCCCCATAGTGGTCCCCTCCCCTTCCTGGTGTGCCTCCTACCTTTCTTGTAGCATGGCTGAGCGGAGCGAAGTTCCTGTACCACGGTACACTCCGCTTGGCCACGCTACAGTCAGGGGTGTATAAACACTGACAGTCACACACACTCAGTGACAAATACACAGACATCTCTGACAGCCAGACTCACTTATCTGACACACTCATTCATTGACAGACACTCACACGAACACTGACAGGCACACAAACACTGACAGACTCATTGACAAACACACACTGACACACACACACACAAACTCACAGACACTGACAGACACGTACTCACATGCACACACGCACATACTGACAGACACACTCACACACACTGAGAGACACACATACTCACACACACACTGACAGACTCACTCACACACACTGACAGACACACTCACTCACTCACACACTGACAGACACACATACTCACACACACACTGACAGACACACTCACTCACACACACTGACAGACACACATACTCACACACTGACAGACACACTCACTCACACACACTGACAGAACCATACAAACTCACAGACACACATACTCACATGCACACACACACACACATTAATAATCTAAATTAAATTTAAATTTCCCACCCAGCCTCCCTACCTGGAGAGCTGGCGTGGGTCTCTCATTGGTGGTCCAGTGGGGCTGCTGGGAGGCGTGCGGCTGAATTGGATGCCGAGGGAGCTCTGATCTCTCTGATCTGCTCCCTCGCAGGCTGCTTACTGATGCCGCGGGAGCGGGAATATGACGTCATCAGTAAACAGCCTGCGAGGGAGCACATCAGAGAGATCAGAGCTCCCTCGGCATCCAAATAAGCCGCACGCCGCGCCGGGGATCCAGGAGGAGCACTTCCCTCCTGCCGGTCACTGGAATTTTGCGCCCCCAGAGCCGGTGCGCCCTAAGGCGGCCGCCTGTGCCGCCTTATGGACGCGCCGGCACTGATCTCAGGCATGTATGTGACAGTGCTGCCATAAATCCTTGGCCATTGGCCTAACCTTAACCATAACCGTGTTATGATGTCTCAAGAATCCCTTGATGGCATTATTTTGCTTCAATAATGGAAAGTCATTGCCCCTAGTCATTTTTTAACATCTAATGATTTACGTAATTGTAAACCTAACCAAGACTGCAATTGAATCTTTCCTGTCAGATATAATACCCATTGATGATACCCATTGATGATACCCATGATGCTTTGCAGAAGATTAGCAGAAGAAGCGTGTTTACCTTAGATGCCTGCAAACCTCCAGTAGTTATTTAGTTTACCCTATACAGACAAAATGTGAGTTGGCTCGTCCGCAGATTGCATTGTCTGCACTGCAGGTGATTACCTATAAGGATGTATCTCAATATTAAGCAATTTGGAATTGCACCCATTATAACACCTGTTTTGTCTTGCTAGATCCCCCCTTAGTATATTTTAGAAGGTTGCTTATATTCACCAATATCAGCCATCACTGGGGATGTTAAAAGAGCAATGACTGTTGAATCAGTAAAGATTTAAAATGTTGCAGTTAACACAGAGAACTTCAAATGCTTAAAGGGAGACTCTTCTTCCCAAATACAAAACGTATAAAATCACTATGTAGTAGATATATCCCACTGAAAACATACATGCGTTGTATTACATCTAAAAAGAACTTGCAAAAACTGCAAGCCTTCTAACACTGCCCAGACTTTCTGTGGTTGTCCAATCACAGTCTTCCCAATGCAACTTAATGAGAAGTCTTTGCAAGGCAAGTGCTTTGAGGAATTGCTGCATCTTGAGTTTAGCTGCACTGAGCTAACCAAACCAGGAAGTAACAGAACCTGTTATTTGATTGACAGCCAGGGGGGTGTAACAAGGTTAAATAATAAAAGTGCCCATTTCTATTGAAATCTGTACTTTTTGTAGTTGAAGTGCTTAAGGTGTCTGGATTGTCCCTTTAACCTGTTATAATGCTGCTTTTCTAGGAATGCCTAGCAATAGAGCAATTTATAATGAGCTTACATGAGGGTAGGATTTAAGTTAATAGCAGGTTATAGTAAAGTTAGAGTGGTGCCTAAGATTAGTCTTCTTAAAGGTGGAATTTCACTTCTCTGGAAAATACACTATTGAGTAGAACTTTGGAAAGCCCCAAGTTCTTTGTAATTTGCTGCATTTCTCATGTTATGTTCAATTCTCTTCTAAACGTGTTTTAAAGATTTAACAATTGAATTGATATCAAAATTTCTCTTGTGCTATGTCTAATGTCTCTTTACTAATAAAATGTATAACTAATATTATACGAATCCAAATAAAGAGAGTGTGATAAATAGATACGGAGAGTTCACTCACAGTCAAAGTACTTAATACAGCATTCCCTGGCCAGACCTCTTTTCCTAACATGTAATCATAGTATTCGTTGTTGTTACAAGATATGTAATACAGATATATATAAATATTATTTTAATGTGCAAACGTTCGGAAGGAGACCGTAGGAGCACAGTGGGAAACATGTTCGAAGCGAAAAACAGACAATTGTGTCAATAAAAACCCACAATGAAAACTGCTGAATAGCTAGAAACAATTGCTAACACTGTAATATATTTATGTTCAGGAGATTAAATGTAAAGTTTTATTTATGTATCATTTACAGGTGTCAGATCCACTTGAGTACCTAATTGTTATGAGCCTTAATGTAATACAGCTCCCTGGTATTCCCTAGACACCCTAAATCCTGCGCTGTTCTCGAATCCCACCTGCATTAGTAGTGGCATGATGGCATCCTATTGGTATTCCATAGCTGTACCCATCAGAATCTCTACTGTGTTCACACACTGGAAGGTCCTATAGTCACAGTTAAAGGGACACTATAGGCACCCAGACCTCTTCAGCTCATTGAAGTGGTCTGGGTGCAGTGATCCTTTCCCGTTAACCCTGTAATGTTAATTATTGAAGTTCCTGAAAAACTGCAATAATTACATTGCAGGACTAAGACTGCCTCTAGTGGCTGACAATAGAGGCACTTCCTGCTTGCTAGGCGACTTTTGGTCGCCTGACGCTGGACGTCCTCACTTATGCATAAGGACATCCAGCGTCAATTAAATTCCCATAGGAAAGCATTGAAGCAAGGGCTAAATGCGCTTCAGCGCTCACTGTGCATGTGCATTAGTGCCCTCTCATCTGGTGACGTCGGAGAAGGCGGATCTCCGACCCAGCACCGAGAGAGATCAGTGCTGGAGTTGGATAAGGGTTTATTAACATTTACAGTGCAGGAGGGGGGAAGCCGCACGGGGGTGGGCAGAAGAAAGTATAGTGCTAGGAATGCAGATTTGTATTCCTTTAATTGGTCATGTTTAGTCTAGATTCTTTCCCAGACAGACCACCTATTGTGAGTATCGCCAGTAACATGAGTTCCGTCAGTGGCAACACCCTCCAAGTTGGACTTTCAATTTAAAGGGAGACTCCATACCCCTAAAGCATGTCAGCTTGCTGAAAAGGTTTTATGTGATCCTGTCCAGCCTCACCTTATAAGATCTCTCTCCTCTTGTCCTATGCCTTCCTTAACACACATCTTCAACTGCTCTCTATCTTCTGTTGTTGTCCCTGCTGCCCTTAAACATGCTACTGTAGTGCCCATCTTAAAAAAAATAAAAAAATTAAAATCTCTTGATCCATCTTCCCCCAATTCTAACTATTGTCCCATATCCCTGCTCCCTTTTTCTTCCAAGCTTCTGGAAAGACTTGTCTTTACCCATCTGACTTTCTTCCTCAATTCCAACTCTCTCCTTGACCCTCTTCAGTCTGGCTTCCGCCCCCTCCACTCTACTGAGACTGCTCTTATTAAAGTCACTAACAACCTAATCACAGCTAAATCCACAGGGCACTACTCTATACTAATTCTTCTTGACCTCTCTGTTGCATTTGACACTGTTAACCATGTTCTCCTTCTCCAAATTCTTCAATCACGTGGTCTCTGTGACACTGTCCACTCTTGGTTTTCCTCCTATCTCTCCCAACGCTCATTCAGTGTCTCCTTTTCTAATGATACCTCCTCCCTTTGTCCTTTCTCTGTTGGAGTCCCCAAGGCTCTGTACTTGGTTCTCTTCTATTTTGTGATTATACTGCCTCTCTTGGCAAACTTATTACCTCATTTGGATTCCAATACCACCTGTTCCCTGATGACACTCAGATATACTTCTCCTCCTCAGACCTCTCCCCTGCCGTCCTGCAACATGTCACTGCTTGCCTTTCTTCCATCCCTGACTGGATGTCCTCCTGCTTTTTGAAACTCAATCTCTCTAAAACTGAACTCCTTGTCTTTCCTCCTCCTAATACTGATATCCCTCTTTCGCTCTTCCTTCAAGTGAATGGAATCCACATCAGTCAATCCTTGCAAATGTGCTGTCTTCTAGTCTCACATTTGAGCCTAACATCCAGTCTGTTACCAAATCCTGTAGATTCCACCTTAAAAACATAGCCCGCATCTGCCCTTTTGTTACGCAGGATGCTACTAAGGAGCTTGTCCATGCTCTAGTAATCTCTCGCATGGATTATTGTAACTCTCGCCTAATAGGTCTTCTCATAAGTCGTATTGCCCTGCTACAGTTTGTAATGAATCCGGCACCTATACTGATTTTCCTCTCCTGTAGCTCCTCTTACACCTCTCCCCTCTGTCAGTCCTTACTTGACTTCCTTTATCCTATAGGAGTCAGTTCAAGGTACTAATCCACACCTATAAAGCATTGACCAATTCTCGGTCTCTGCCCATGACCTTCTCCTGTCTGCTGCTCACACCCGTACAGCCAACTCACGCTTGCAGGACTTCTCGTGGGTGACTCCTTTCATTTGAAATAGCCTGCCTATGACCATCAAGCTCTCTCCTAGTCTTCAATCATTTAAAACGTGCCTCAAAACCCATTTCTTTAGGAAAGCTTATGGCCTCCCAGAGTAACCTCTACCTCACATACCTGTCTCTTGCTTTCTCCTAAAGGGCAGCACTCTATTCTATCCTCCAGCTCTGCTTCAGTCCCACCTTGTTTGATTGCTACCTCCTGTCCTGTTAGATTTTACGTCCTGGTTTGGCTAGCTTATTTGCACTGAGGGCAAGAGGCATTATTGCACAGAACACCTGCCATGCAAAGACTTCCCATTGAGCTGCAATAGGAAGTCAGTGATTGGACAGCCACACAAAGTCTTGGCGAGGTTAGAAGGGGAGAGCTTGCAAAGTAAACAGACGAGATCTGCAGTTTTTGCAAGCTGTTTACAGATAACACCAATGAAAAAAAATACATAATTAAATGCATGTGAGTTTTCAATTGGGGTATATTTACTTAACAGTAATTTTTAAATTTATTTTGCATTTGGGCAGTCGAGTGTCCATTTAAAGTACGATAACCACTTCAGCACATTGTAGTGTATTGGTGCTATAAGTCTGATTTGAAGCAGTGTGACAATACACCCACTACCCATAGCCCATTCTCCACTTCTGGATCTCTGAAGTGAAACACCCCCCCTATCCCCTCCCCCCCCTCCCCAACATCCAAGCTGGACAACAATGAGTGTGAGCATGGGACAGAAGTGTAATTTCAGCATTTTCAATAAAAAAAAAAAGTGCCGTTGTTATATGTGCCATTGTGCCACAAGTACTTCTAAACGGTTTAATAAAAAAATTAAAAAAACAAGGAATAAAATAACCATTAAAATGAGTGTAGTGTTTATGGTACTTAGAGTGTCCCTTTAAGGAATCCAATGTTAAACCTTCTACACCCATGTATTTACTCAATCGGGAACGTTGGAGATATTGAAATCAGGATTGTAGAGTAAAAGACAAATGCAATTTTAAAATAGATTATTGTAAATGGGATGATATTTTATTTATATATTCTGTTGTCTAGATCACCTAGAGATTTTCATAAATTCTATGTACTTTGTTAAGTGGCATTGAGATTTCACTGCAAGGAGGTTTTTGGTTTGTTTTCTCTAACAATATTGAATAGGCCAAAGAAAACATTGCTTTATCACGGTGTGTTTAAGGCTCACTGCCCATTAAACCAGGATGTAAGATCAATAAGGAGTCCTTTGTCTCCACATTGAGACTGTGTTTTTCCTTTGAAGGGTTTGCACAGATGACATACTAAGGAGATTGTAGATTTACCCACTTTGCTGTAAAGATATATTCATTCAAGAAACATTGAGTGTGTTGACACAAAAGACCTTAACACTTTCTCTACCAGGAGTATCTGCTATACCAACGCTGTCGATATGCATCAAGCTTACCCATTGTTTGTTAGATCAAGGCCCTATGTAACTTTTTTTTTTTTTACCTGTTCACTTGTCATTTTTTACTTTTTATTTTTTCATTTTTAAATATTCCTACTGTGCTATACAATCATAATATTTAAACAAAATATGAATTTTATTAAAGACACGGAGGCTCATATTATGCATAACTCTTTCTTTATTTCCTCAGCAGCAAAGAAAGAGAAATATAAATATTATCAAAACTGAAGAAAAAACTGTATAGGCACAACAGGTAGCCAATCACAGGATATAGGAAGTAGCTATATAAGTCTTGTGTCTCCCACAATCCTCCTCTTTCTTTGCTGCTTCCTCAGACAGATAAGTGTTTTTCTGCTCTGTATTGCTGAGAATTCTATTTGTTTTATTGTACTGTTTTAATTGCTTGTATTTTCACTGGTATACATTTCATACTATTCTGACTGCGGCTGGTGTCCTCCCTGGGTCCGCGGGTGTTTTCCCCGCCCTGCCCGGGTGGTTTTCCCTCCCCTTGCTTCCCCTCCCGTCTTTTCTGAACGGTCCCCGTGTAAATAGTGCCGCAGCCGCCCTCTCCTCCCAACCGCGGCGGTGTGCGCGCTCCCCCCCCCTCCTTCCCGCATTCGCGAGCCGGCTCGGCGGGCAGGTGCACGAGCCCCTTCCCCCGCTGAGTGCTCGCCGCGTGTGCCTTCCCTCGTGCGGCGGCCATTTTGGGGCGGTCCCTTGTTCCTCCCAGTGCTGCCGGGCGGCCGGCCACCTCGTTGCCCTGCTCCCTGAGTATGCCAGCCGGACAGTCTGTATTGCTACTTGTGGGTTAATCAACCCCCCCTTTTACTCTCCTAATAGTTTTCTCCTAATCCCCTTAGTTTATTAGTCTGTTTTCATCCTCATTTACAATTATTATTTAATTCAGTCTGCTCTGCTATCCCTCATCAGTGTTAATATGCAGGATAGGGGTGATGGGCCTGTTGGTCCCCCAGGGGACTTCCAATTAGACAGCACTGAGGGTGCCATAGCCTCCCAGGAATTTCAAGCCATGTTTGAAGCCACTATGGCTTCCTCCATACAAAAGGCTATTGCCTCAGCCATGGGAGCTGTCTCTTCCAATTTTTCACAATCCCTGCACTCTCTAGTTTTACCTGCTCTGGCCACCCCCGCCCCTTCCCCTGCTCAGACCGTGCCTGGAGCCCGTAAGGCAAGGGCCAAATCCAAACATGTCGGCTCCCACTTCTCGATGCAGGTTCTACCTGCCATGACTGACACGCCTGAGGCGGTCTCAGATGGCGCGCACCCCACGCGCAAAAGAGCCCCTGGCCGGGCTAAAAAGGCTAGACTATGGAAAAGGGCTAGAGCCCCTGATGTTGGGTCGGATACCGACCGGAGTGTGGAGGATGAGTCCGACGCTATGGAGTACGACTCCTTTGATCATGATGACTCTGGCGAGGAATTGCCCCTTACGGGCGTGAACCCCTCCGGGTCCTCTGCCAATACCTGGGGCCCCTCACTTGCCCCCCCTGGGGTTGACACCTCGATCCTTGACCCGCAAGGTAACCCCCTATTTGACCCAGACGACCTACGTTACCCTCGGTCCGCCGAGTGGGTTCCCCCGGATCATATCGCCCAATATGTGGCTAAGCGCATCCGCACGCCACTTTCTAGGGAAGGCCGCAATAAATTGCGCGCCGAGTGCCCACGCCCGTCCCTCCCGGGCGCTGCTTGCAAAACCCCGGACATTGACCCGCAAATTGCTCAATTCCTGAATAAGTCAGGATGGAAACCCAAGAAGGGCCTTGACCACTCCCTTAAAAGCTGCCAGGACAAAATCCTGGATACCCTGGGCCCCCTTTCCAAGCTCTACGAGCTTTTGGATGCTGCCAGGACCGGGGACTCCATCCTGGACGTGGATGTGGCCATTGGTTGGGTCCAAAGGGCTATATGCTTACTGGGGAACGCCAATACGGCCATGTCTACAGAAAGACGTAAGGCGATACTCTTGAAGATCGACCCTAAATTGGCCGCTATGACTGTGGCGGAGCCTGATCCAACTGAGGAGGGTCTACTGTTTGGCACGTCCTTCGTTAAGGATATGGATGCTTATGTCAAGACCTTCACGGCAATTGACAAAGCGCAGGCGAACATGAAGCGCGTGTTCGCGCCTAAGGTTTTCGGAGGGGCCGGGCGTAGCAGGAACCGTCCACCCGGCCGTGGTTTCCGAGGCGCATTTCGCGCAGCCAGAGGTTCCTTTTTTCCCTCGAGAGGATTTCGGGACCAGAGGGCCCCTCTCTTCTTTCCGGCAAGAGGTCGGACCTGGGGCTCCAGATACCCCCGCGGTGGTACCCCCGGCAGACGTCCTTACGGTGAGTACCCTTTCTTTCCCTCACGCTCAAGTTCAGGTGGCGGGGAGGCTGGCCTTATTTTGTCGAGAATGGGCAAAGATCACCTCAGATGCTTGGGTTTTACAATGTGTAAGAGGCTTTCATCTGGAGTTTGTTTCCATGCCTGTCCAGTTTTATTCCCCCAGAGAACTGTCCCTCCCTCCGGAGCAGGACGAGATGATTTCCACGGAAGTAGTGGAAATGCTGTCCAAGGGTGCTATAGAGGAGTTGCCGTTCACCACCCCAGGCTTTACGAGCAATTTATTCCTGGTGCCCAAGAAAGGGGGCGGAGTCCGCCCTGTAATAAATCTTCGCCCACTCAACGCTTTTCTACGTTACCAACACTTCCAGATGGAAGGTATACACTGCCTCAGAGACCTTCTACGTCAGTCAGACTGGTTGGCCAAGCTGGACCTGAAGGACGCTTACTTTACGGTCCCCATCGCTTTGGAGTTCCGGGATTATCTCCACTTCACCTGGCATGGGCATCGTTGGCGCTTCACCTGCCTGCCTTTCGGTCTCTCCTCGGCCCCTTGGTGCTTCACCTAGCTCATGAAGCCCGTGGTGACATTCCTCCGGACCCGGGGGGTTCGCCTCATTATCTACCTAGACGATATCTTGATTTTATCCCAGTCACGAGAGGATCTCCTCACACACCTGGGATGGATGACCGACCTTCTGCAGAAATTGGGATTTCTGATCAATTGGAGCAAGTCGGTCCTGATCCCTGCCCAGTCCATAGAGTTTCTGGGTTTTCAAGTGGATTCCATCCGGCAGTTTCTGTTCCTTCCGGATGCCAAGGTGAAAGCCATCCAGAAGGAAATTCGGAGGGCCCTCCGTGTTCCGGACTTGTCGGTCAGACAACTGGCGAGAATTATCAACCTTCTCGCGGCCTCTATTCAAGCAATCCTCCCAGGCCCGCTGCACTACCGAGCGCTCCAACGGCTCAAGGGATCTCGACTTCGCTCAGGTCATTCATACGAATCTCGGATAACGCTAGACGAGGAGTCCAGGGACGAGCTAGGGTGGTGGTTGGCACACATGGAGGCATGGAACGGAAGAGCCATCTTCGGTTCCGCCCCGGATGTGGTGATAGAGTCCGATGCCATCTTACACGGCTGGGGCGCTCGTTGTGGCAACGTCTCCACAGGTGGCAGATGGTCCGACACAGAGAAGTCGTTACACATCAACTGCTTGGAACTCCTAGCAGGTGCCTTCGCGATCCGCAGCCTTGCTCCGGGGAGGGCGAATTGCTGCGTTCTCCTCAAGATGGACAACGTATCAGCAGTTCGTTACATAAATCACCTAGGGGGCACGAAATCCAAAATGTTGGCGACTCTGGCAAAGGATTTTTGGCAGTTCTGCCTCTACAACAACGTCTCGGTGACGGCGGAACACATCCCAGGTCTGGACAATTCGGGGACGGATTGGAATTCCAGACACTTACGGGACTCCGGGGACTGGCGTCTACATGCTTCGGTGTTCCAGTGCCTGAACAGGTTGTGGGGCCGGTTCCAGTTGGACCTATTCGCATCACGCCTGAACACTCAGCTACCGAGGTTCTACAGTTGGAGGCCGGACCCGGCTGCAGTAGCGACAGATGCCTTCCTCCAAGAATGGCCACCGGGTCTGATGTACGCTTTTCCCCCATTCAACATGATCGCACGCACGATTTCGAAACTGGTCCGCCACGATTGTCGGATGACGTTGATCACCCCTCTATGGAGGTCTCGACCATGGTTCCCTCGCCTGATGGAATTGTCCATAGACTACCCTCGTTTGCTTCCGGTATTCCAAGATCTCCTTCTGGATCCGGATGGGAACTCTCACGACCTGGTGTTGCAACATCAGCTACCCCTTATAGCGTGGTTCCTTTCAGGGGACCTTGGGTTGTCCCAGATGTTTCGCAGTCAACTCTCCGACTCCTCGATAACGCCTGGGCCCCGGGTACATGGACAGCTTACCGACATTCATGGAGATCATGGTCTGGTTGGTGCATGGAACGGGCAATGGATCCCGTATCTGCCCCTCTACCTTTGATTCTGGAGTTCCTCACGTTCCTATTTGATTCGGGCAAGGCATACCGCACGATCAACCTTTTCCGCTCAGCTATCTCAGCCGGTCACGAAGGTTTGGACGGTTCTCCAGTCGGCAAACATCCTTTTGTCTGTCGACTTCTCAAAGGTATTCGCCTTGCTCGTCCTCCTCGACCTCGTTTTTCTGCCTTTTGGGACGTCAACGTGATGCTACAGTTCCTATCGTCGTGGTACCCTAATCTGGAGCTGACTCTCAAACAATTGTCTGCCAAATTGGTTATGTTACTATGCCTGATTTCTTGCAGAAGGGTCTCTGACGTTCGGGCCCTGGACTGGGACGCCGTTGCATTCACCCCAGAAGGCGTCACTTTTGACATTTCCAGGAGGACTAAGTCTGCATCTAAGTCATTTACATAACCTAGGTTTTCAGACTGTCCAGCGCTCTGCCCGGTGGATTGCATCAAGGACTACCTGGATGTTACACGTCCCCTTCGCATAACAGACCTGCATGATCTGTTCATATCCTTTAAATCACCTCACCGGCCGGTTTCGACTCCTACTCTGGCACGTTGGGTGCGCTGGCTGTTATCCTCCGCGAGTATAGACACCTCCGTATTTACGCCTCATTCTGTGCGGGGCGCGATGGCCTCGAAAGCCTCTTCAATCGGATGTCGCCTAGAGGACATTATGCGAGCGGCGGATTGGTCTCGGGAATCGACCTTCCGAGCCTTCTACTTCAGACCAATTGAGCACATCGCATCTCGTGTGGTGGCGCAGCTTTGAACTTGCATAATATGAGCCTCCGTGTCTTTAATAAAATTCCCAGATTTTACTAGTAACATGACGTAAAGTCATGATTTTATTAAAGACACGGAGGCGAGTATTATTCCCTCCCACCCTCCCGGAGTGGAGTTGGGATAAGAGATGCTTGGTGACTCTACAGGTATGTTTCCCGTTGGGTCTGTATTTTATCAGTTTAATTTTGCATCTTTTGTATGGGTTTTGTACCTTTGTGCTGTTCACTAATTCTGATGTTTTATTTTTCAGAACTCAGTTTTACCTGTGTCTCCCCAAGATTATGTTTGGTAAGTCTGCAGTTATGAGTTAAGAAATTACCGTATTTCTCTATCTTTTTAGCTTAAAGTTATCACATCGTTTCCCGTTACCCTGTTTTGATCAAGTGGGACATCGTTCATCTTACCTGGTCTTCGGTTCGCAAGAAAGAGGGGGATTGTGGGAGACACAAGACTTATATAGCTACTTCCTATATCCTGTGATTGGCTACCTGTTGTGCCTATACAGTTTTTCTTCAGTTTTGATAATATTTATATTTCTCTTTCTTTGCTGCTGAGGAAATAAAGAAAGAGTTATGCATAATACTCGCCTCCGTGTCTTTAATAAAATCATGACTTTACGTCATGTTACTAGTAAAATCTGGGAATTATAGCTTTTAATGCATTATTTTTATTGGGGAAAGGTCCTATTGCAATATTACTGTAAAAACATATGTACAATCTAAAAATTAGCAAGGCATCGTTATGTGCTGGTTAGCTTATTTGTTTGGGCATGCGTGACGATGTCAACCAATGAATGGTCGGGGTAATTGGTGTTAAGCATCTGTCTCTCTGCAGTACCCGGATGTCATTCAGTCAGAAGCAAAGGAGATCTGATGTCTAGCGGGACACAGGTAAAAGGGTAAAAATGGTTTGGCCCATTAACGAGGAACATCGCCATGGTTTTGCTGGAACCATAACCACAACAGTGGGCTTTAGTGGTAACGATGCTTGGATGATATTAATAAACAGCTCCTGGAATATCTGAGCTTTCCGTATAGATTTTACTTTAATACCATGATTATTTGGTGTTACGTTGAAAATATCAGATTTTTATACCAATATGACTAATCTATCAAATTAAATACAATTTCATACAATTACATTATGCTACTTACTTGTATGAAATTGTATTTAATTTGATAGAATTAGTCATATTGGTATAAAAATTTGAAAAGTATAAAAATCTGATATTTTCAACCGTGCATCACTGAGAAATTAGAATAGCTGTCAGCATGTTTTCTGACAGCTATCCCATACTTGTTTGGTAATCGTTAAACATTATGCTACTTACTTGTATGAAATTGTATTTAATTTGATAGAATTAGTCATATTGGTATAAAAATTAGAAAAGTATAAAAATCTGATATTTTCAACCGTGCATCACTGAGAAATTAGAATAGCTGTCAGCATGTTTTCTGACAGCTATCCCAGACTTGTTTGGTAATCGTTAAAGTTTCACAAACAGATGGATATATTCAGGACTGTTCTTTAAACTCAACATCATGACGCACTTTCTGTCCTGGCAAAAGACAATTTGGATAATTTCCAGAAACCATAAATAACTCATTGTGACTTTAAAAATATGGCCTCCCCAGAACAAGTGTCCGTATCTGATTATATATTGTAGTGTCATGTTAATCTGGTACTATTAAGTTACAAGTACACACAAAACAAAGTAAGACTCCCACTACTCCTGGGAGGCAACAATGACCATAGTACACATCAGCCCCAATACATTAAGTTAAAAAAGAAAATAGTTACTAGCCCAAATCCCTATGCATATTTAAATACATGGAGTTTTTTTTTTGTTTCACTCCAATGGCCATTAGGTGTAAGCCCACCTACCTCGTCAAGGCAAACCTCTTAACTGGTTCCTACCAGTTCACCTTGCTTTCTTCAGTTTCACCCAAAAAAAGAAAAATCTCTAATGAGACAGAGAGGGTATTTTTCTAAGCCCTTACATAATTATTAACCCTTAATAGGGAACACATGGGATAGGCGGCAGCATTGTAACATAGCTCTGTGATACAAAAGTAAATACAAAACACAAAAACAAGTCCTGCGCTCAGACTCCCACTTCTCCACAATATGGCGTGCAGATTTTTAGTGCGTCTAGAATTGCACAAAAATTTGTTTCAAGCTGTTTGTCCAAATCAAAATCTTTTTAATACTCACTTGAATAAATTGATAGTCCAGGATTTACCTGTGGAGTTTTATTAAATTAAGAAGATTTCACCGGTAAATCCTGGTTGATTTATTCGGCCAGGTGTAGATGTAAAAAGAAATGAGATTTGGACGAACTATCTGTAACAAATGTTTGCACACGACACAGGTACAACTACAGTCAGTGACATAGCCTCTTCCAGTGCCTCCCAACCAATAAAGGACAAAGGATACTTTTTTACATCACAACGTTTTTTTATTTATTTAACTCTATGCCAGATTTTTTTTTATGCAACTAGCAGGATTACTTATAAACAGATTTCAGAAGCTGATTTGGGACTTAAAGGGGCAATCTGAGCAACAGAACCACTATAGTTCTCTGTAATGGTTATGTTGCTTAAAGTGCTCTGGTGTCATGCCCTTGTTTACGAATGGTTTAATGTAAATTGGACATTTTCTCTGTGACCTGGAACCGCTTCCATCCCTCCCAGGGCTCTCAGTCAATAAACATTGCCCAAATTCAGCTTTCACTAAACAAACCCTTCAGAATGTCACAAATAAATATTGATTTATATTCTGGCCTACATGTTGCCAATTCACCACGACTCACAGTTTAGTGAATAACTACCTTTCGAAAACCTTAAACTATCAGGGGTTAATTTACTAAACAATTGATTGTGTTAAATTGAAAAGCTATTTGTATAATTAAGACATAAGTGTTTCAGTTGGAACATGTCAGCATTCTAAGCTAAGTTTGAACTTTGGGCATTGTTTTAGCAATTATTTAGTTCACAACTCACTGTTTAGTAATTAAACCACTAAGTAAACAGAATGTTTCTCAAAGCTTTATCTTTTTAGCACAATTATTGTAACGCTAAGCAATTGCTATATCCGTGTCTCTGCAATGCTTCCTCTGCTACATATTATCGCAATAACCTGTCGTTTTAAGCAACGCTGAGGTTCCTATCTCAGTAAGCAAACTCCACCTCAGTAACATCAAACCCCTATTCTCTGCTAATGTACACTTAGTACAATGTAAAATTGCAAAACAAAAAAAAAAAAATTTTTTCACCAAATAACTTCTACACAACTAGTGCAACTTTAAAATGAAAAGTCAAAATAGATTCACTTAGTACTGGTTGGTTGTGAAAATGCCGCAAATGTCTAGAATTTCAATAAATTTTTCAAAGCATGCAAATGGTGCAGTGTGCGTGAATGTGAATGGTGCAGTGTGTGCAGGGCCGGATTAACATAGGGGCTGATGGAGCTGCAGCTCCAGGCCCAGGCCCAAGCCCAGGCCCATGGAATAGGCCCATTGATTTAAAAAAAAAAAATAATAATAAAAAGATTTTTACACACTACTCTTAGGGTTGCCAGGTATTTCTCATGTATTTCTTATGGTTACCAGGTATTTCTCAGAAGTATTTCTCAGGTATTTGAGGCTGCCTAGCCAGAGCCGGTATTGCAGTAATACCAGCAATACAAATGTCTGTCTCAGTATAAACAGAGATTATTCTGCAATACCAGCGTTTGTGTGGAGAGAGGCAGGGATAAGACGTTACAGCATCTCCCTCCCTGCCTCTCTCTATTCACTGATCCGCGGAGGAGCAGCTCTGCACAGAGAGTCCAGACAGCAGTTTCGAGCCTGCAAGACATGGGGACGGTGAGAGACTTGGGGACGCTGAGACATTGGGACACTGGAAGACATAGGGACACTGGGGAACATGGGGACCCTGAGACACTAGGGACACAGTGGCCCCTAGTCTCTCAGTGTCCCCATGTCTCCCAGCTAGTGTCCCTAGTGTCTCAGTGTCCCTGTGTCTCCCAGTGTCTGGAAGAAAGAAGATTTCGCCTAAGGCAAAGGAAAGGTTTTTTTACTGTAAGAACAATCAGGATGTGGAATTCTCTGCCTGAGGAAGTGGTTTTATCAGAGTCCATACAGATGTTCAAGCGGCTACTAGATGCATACTTGCAAGAACAGAATATTCAAGGATATAATCTTTCAATGTAGGGTAATAACTGCTTGATCCAAGGATAAATCTGACTGCCATTCTGGGGTCAAGAAGGAATTTTTTTCCTAGCTTGTTGCAAAATTGTGCTTCAAACTGGGTTTTGCCTTCTTTTGGATCAACAGCAAAAAACAAATGTGAGGAAGGCTGAACTTGATGGACGCAAGTCTCTTTTCAGCTATGTAACTATGTAACTATAACTATGTAAGTGTCCCTGGTGTCTCTCAGTGTCCCCATGTCTCCCAGTGTCCCTAGTGTCTGTGTCCCTAGTCTCCCAGAGTGCCCTAGTCTCTCAGTGTCCCCATGTATTTCAGTGTCCCCATGTCTTTCCCAGTGTCTCAGTGTCCCCAAATCTCACAGTGTCCCAATGTCTCTAAGTGTCCACTAGTGACATCGGGACACTGGGAGACATGGGGACACAGACTCTAAGGGACACTGTGAGACATGGGGATACAAACACTAGGGACACTGGGCGACATGGGGACTCTGAGACACTAGGGGACACTGAGAGACATAGAACACTGGGGGACACAGGTACACATGGGGACACTGGGTGACTTTGAGACTTGGGAGACATGGGGCACTCTCAGTGTCCCCATGTCTCCCAACCAGTGTCCCTAGTATCTCAGTATTCCCATGTCTCCCAGTGTCCCTGGTGTCTCTCAGTGTCCGTAGTGTGCCACTGTCCCTAGTTTCTCAGTGTTTCCTAGTCTCCCAAAGTCCCCTAGTCTCCCAGTGTCTCAGTGTCCCAATGTCTCCCAGTGTCCCCATGTCTCCTAGTGTTTCAGTGTCCCCTAGTATAAAAGAAAAATCTCAGGCACTCACTGTGATAGATTTAAGCAGGAGTATTGGACACCGCAATGTTTTGACCTGTACCTAGGTCTTTACCAAGTCTCCAGTGTCCTCTATATATCACAGTGTCCCCTATGTATCACAGTGTCTCAGTGCCCCATGTCTCCCAGTGTCCCCTCATGTCTCAAAGTCACCCAGTGCCCCCATGTCTCCTAGTGTCCCCAAGAGTCTCAGTGTCCCTAGGTCTCCCAGTGTTCCCTAGTATCTCAGTGTCCCCATGTCTACCAGTGTCCCAACGTCTCTCAATGTCTCCTAGTGTCCTAGTGACATGGGGACACTGGGAGACATGGGGACACAGACACTAAGGGACTGGGAGACATGGGGAAACAGACATGCTCCCTTTTTGTGTATGTTGGCCCCTTTCGGTAGTTGTGGTTATGTGATTTGGGTCAGTGGCCCACCCTTTTACCCCATCCACAGACTTCCTGCTTTACTGGACACTGCTGTTAGGGGGTATGGTATGGGTTTACTTGAAAGATGAAAGCATGAGATTAGCATAGGGTATGTTTTTTCTCATAGCTGCATCCTATGAGTTTCCCTCCAGCACCATCTCCATCAGATACATGACGCTTAGGAGGTATGACTGTTTTAGTGTTTTTGGTCAATAAGATTTTGTAATTAGGCCCATCATAATTGTCAGCACAAGGCCCACTGGGCTCCTAATCTGGCCCTGAATGTGTGTGAATGTGAATGGTGCAGTATGTGCGAATGGTGCTGTGTGTGCGAATGGTGCAGTGTGTGTGGAGGTGTGCAGTGTGTGTGGAGGGGTGGGGTGTGTGTAAAGGTTGCAGAGTGTGTAGGGGTGCTGCATGTGTAGGGGTGTGTGACTATGTTGGGTGATAAAATGCCTATATTGTGGGGGTGGGTAAAAACATATTTTTTTTTAAAACAATAACTTTATACTCCTTCTTCTTACCTTTTGTCAGGGAGGAGGCACATTGCAAGACTTGGTTGTCGTGGTAACTCTAGCCTGCTGCTCCTCCAGTCGAACGCAGAGTTCACTCCTCTCGCGAGCTCCTCATAGCATTGCTGTGGTAACCACAGCAACGCTTCGAACTGTCCAGCTTGTGGGTGGAATAAATCCTCCTGTGTCCTCCTCTCCCCTCGCTCTCCTACAATAAAGAGCCAGTGGGCTGGTGAGAGAAATTACTGATCCTCCTCACTAGCTCTTGAATGCACACAGCAAGGCCAGCGCTTTGACCTGATCGCCTCTGTCGGCCATGTCTCATGGCCATCTTAGCACACTGGGCATTTGCCCAGTTTGCCCGAGAGCCACTCCAGGCCTGGGCATGACTAAAGCATCATGGGGTAAAGTAGTAGCAAAAGTATAGCTGACTTAGAGAATTTTGCTAGCTTGAAAATTTTCCCTTGAATTTGAAATTTACTTTGAAAAACCCTGTAAGTGTCCAAAGAAGAGACTGTACCTTATAATTCCATATAGGGACACTTAATGGATTGGGAAGCAGAGTTTAGCCCAGGTGTAAACTGAATGTAAACTGGATTGATGCTGGTGAAGCAAGCTGTGTGCAAACTCAGACACGCCAGCAAAGCAATGTTTTCCCAGAATGAAATGCAAGCCTATGTGTACTTTCTTAGTTTGACCAGAGGGCATTATTGGAACATGAAGATGTGGACGCATCCACTTCAGAAGCCAAAGTGACTACTTTAGTTAGACTTTATTTTAGATGCATTTTAACTCGAAACAATGGGATATCAAAGTATTTATAACTGGTACAGAGAACACAATCTAAGGGGCAACTACAGGATCTTTTTTGCACAAGAGTAATAAGATGTCAAAGACATCTGTTACACATTGCAATAAGGGTGATGTAAAGTGGAAGGATGTGGAAGCAGAAACTCTGCCCATTGCTACAATTTGCCAATAATTGGATTATACACAAGACAAAGTACACTCAACTTTGTCTCATGTCATATATTTTGAATGTGTTGGAATTTCAAACCCTCAGCACAATTAACATGAGTATTCCGTAAACGGATCTATCTTTATGGAAACCTGTACAATGACAGCGCCACTTACATCTGCTGACCTTGAGGTGACAGCTCTCTTGGAAAGACATTCTTCATCCAACAGGCACTGAGGAAGCCTGAAGTTGGCAGTGTGATTAGAAAATCTCTGAAAGGTTGTGCTGTGATCAACAGGCACAACAAGAAATCAAGCAGCGTATTTACTGAATTCTAAATAGTAGCAAATTAGGATACGAAGCTAAGCTAGCCAATCTGGGTCTATAGATGAGTTGGTGACTTTTTTAGTGATTAGATATTTTGGTATAAATTCTGCATTCAGATTTTAATAAGGTACAATTCTGAGTTTAGTGAATAACTCTTTACAATTAAATTGTTAGATATTCAATAGAATGTCAACACTTGAGGCCAAAATTGTAAAACGTTTTCCAAGTCCAATATGTTTTTAGTTGAACCCTGCACTCCTATTGGAAGTTAGCTGTGAGAACTTAGCTGGACTCGTTTCTCACAGCGTAAGCGCCTCTAGTGGCTATTAATGGACCACCACTAGAGGCGTATTTAACCCTGCAAAGTAAATATTGTCATATCAACATAATTGCAATGCATTATGTTGCTGGGTTAAGACTAAAGGACCACTGCTCCCAGACATCTTAACTGAGATAAATTGATCAGGTTGCCATTAATGGTCCTTTAAGGGTAGGGCTAGTGTTAATGTTATACCCGAATTAGTATGTCACAGTAGTGTAGGGGTTAATGGGAAGTTTTGAATGTGACGACCAAATATAAATGGCCAAAGATTAGTGGGAGTTACAATACCAGGCGGCAGTAATTCAGCTTCTGTTAATAAATTGTGGCAATTGGGAGTGTAACTCTCATTAATCCTAGCCAACACCAGGAAACCAATGTTCCGGTTCTGCCAAGATTAGGAAACCCCTGTAGTGCACAGTGACAAATGGTCCATCATTCCCTAATTATTACAATCAATGATCACATGGATGATGTATATGGGGATCAAAATACAATAATAAAAAATAATGGGCAGATTATTATAGAGAGAGAGGGATGGATGGATTTTATTTCCTATGAATTACATTTTAAACATTTTTACTGTATGCTTTAATGACAGAAATATGAAGGGATATATGAAAATAAAGCTTTTATTTATATACTGTGAAATCTTTGCAGTGCAGCTCTCAGCGGGCATGCTGTAATGCTGTAATGCCATGTTCATAGTGGGGGCTTATTCACTTAACAGTGAGTTGGTAGAGAGAAAGTGTGTGACCGTGTGTGTGTTTGTGACTGTGACCGTGTGTGTGTGTTTGTATGTGTGTGACTGTGTTTGTGTGTGTGTGTATTTGTGACTGTGTGTGTGTTTGTGACTGTGTGACTTTGTCTGTGTGTGTTTGTGTGTGTGTGTGTGTGTGTGTGTGTGTGTGTGTGACTGTGTGTGTGTTTGTGTATGTGTGACTGTGTGTCTGTTTGTGTGACTGTGTGTGTGTGTGTGTTTGTGCAAGACTGTTTGTGTGACTTTGTGTGTGTGTGTGACTGTGTGTGTATGTGTGACTGTGTGTGTGTTTGTGTATGTGTGACTGTGTTTGTGTGACTGTGTGTGTGTTTGTGCAAGACTGTTTGTGTGACTTTGTGTGTGTGTGTGTGTGTGACTGTGTGTGTGACTGACTGTGTGTGTGTGACTGTGTGACTGTGTGTGTGTGTGTGTGTGACTGTGTGTGTATGTGTGTGTGTGTGACTGTATGTGTTTGTGTGACTGTGTGTGTGTCAGGCAGAGGTGACGGAATGTGAAGCCTCCCAGCTTTGATTGACAGGTCGTGTCTCCATGGCAGCCGCCTCGGCGGCGCCGGCTCAGGGACAGAGTCTCGCGGAGTGGGCAGTCCGTGAATGGAGAGGGGAGGGGGGGAGGGAGCGGGCGGTGACGTAACGGGGCTGGCGCCAGAGAGTCTGCCTGCAGCCCCGGCCTGCCTCCCGCTCAGTGCGCTCTGTGCTGCCAATTCATCACCTGTCAGGGGAGCATCGGGGGGTGTCAGCGAAATGTACACAGCTGTGAGAACAAAACAGAGCAGGGAGAGAACAAGGGCTGAACACAGAGAGAATGGGACAGGAAAAACACATTCACTGAGCCAGATGTGTGTGTGGGAATTACACAGGGAGAATCTGTACATCGCATCACACAGCGCCGAGCATCCCTGCATCCTACAGCGCCGAGCATCCCTGCATCCCTACCGTATTACAGCGCCGAGCATCCCTGCATCCATACCGTACACAGCGCCGAGCATCCCTGCATCCATACCGCATACAGCGCCGAGCATCCCTGCATCCATACCGCATACAGCGCCGAGCATCCCTGCATCCATACCGTATACAGCGCCGAGCATCCCTGCATCCATACCGCATACAGCGCCGAGCATCCCTGCATCCATACCGCATACAGCGCCGAGCATCCCTGCATCCATACCGCATACAGCGCCGAGCATCCCTGCATCCCTACCGTATACAGCGCCGAGCATCCCTGCATCCATACCGTATACAGCGCTGAGCATCCCTGCATCCTACAGCGCTGAGCATCCCTGCATCCCTACCGTATACAGCGCCGAGCATCCCCGCATCCATACCGTATACAGCGCCGAGCATCCCCGCATCCATACCGTATACAGCGCCGAGCATCCCCGCATCCATACCGTACACAGCGCCGAGCATCCCCGCATCCATACCGTACACAGCGCCGAGCATCCCCGCATCCATACCGTATACAGCGCCGAGCATCCCCGCATCCATACCGTATACAGCGCCGAGCATCCCTGCATCCATACCGTATACAGCGCCGAGCATCCCTGCATCCATA
>OW240913.1:45698494-45914069 GCA_933207985.1 Pelobates cultripes | reverse complement strand
GGGGCCCACGGATCAATTTTCGCACCGGGGCCCCATGGGTCATGTGTACGCCACTGGTGGTCCCTATTATTATATATATGTTTTGGATATTTTATGTTTTATACTTTATACAGCTAGTGCCTGGGAGGTCATTAATTTAAGCAAAATACATTCAATTATCTCCCAGACACAGAGACTCCTGGACGTGTTTACCTATACTTTTTCTGGAGACCGCATGCTGGGGTCTGTGTATAAAAGTGGGCCATCTGGCCATAACAAAGCATTCTAGTTGTACCCCTCATCAAGTCTCAACTGATGTTTGGGTATGCGAACGACAAAACAATTGATTTTGTCATGACTTCGGGAGAGTACGAATTAGCATACGATATGAAGGGGCTATATTTACATAACCTTCTAGGAGTTCGGGAGTATGCGAACAAACGTACGATACTAAGTACAAAAGGGGTTCGTTACACCCCCCTCTTATAATATTGTAAAGCGCTATGGAATCTATTGGCGCTATATAAATGGCAATAATAATAATAATGTGGTTTGTATCTTGATCCAATGGGGCGTAGTCCAAAGGTTATTTAAAAAAACAAAGAATGACACCAATACAGTGTATCATTTTGGATAATGTAAACTCACATTTTTGAAGCCTTCTGATGGCTCCTAGCGAATAGCATGGAGTGGAATGATTCCCACTCTTGGATATATTTAGCTCACCATTATATTATTAGATAGAACACTGGTGCAGAGGTAAAAACCAATGGTTTTTCTCAATCCAGAAGGCATAGGTGGTATATTCCCCAGCAAGGAATTTGATGTCAAGACGTCAGGATAAAACGGAAAGGTGAAGAAGTAATGAAAATTTACTAATTATATTGAAAACAGTCAGTTAATGGATTATCAATAATGCCACTTATTTAGCATTCTAGATACATTATCCCACTAAAACATCACTAGATAAAATAGACTTTATGGAGGGTGGTGAAGAATTGCACACCTAAGAACATGAAACATTCACAGGATGATTATAAACATTGGCGTACATATTTCCAGGAATCAGAGACCGATATTTAAATGCAAGTAGAGTGTGTGTTTGTCGTTGCACACAGCCCTGGCAACCAGGGATAATGATCTATTACGGGAAAAGTAGAGTGTTGCAATTTTTTAGTTGTTTTGATTTTTTAGTATATATTTATTTTCTTGTAGATAAGCATGCAAGGAAAAGCGTACTAATATTTCTGTTTTCAAGTGATACGGTGTAATTTGGTAAGGCATTCAAACCATAAGCCCATGCATTTTGCCCATTGACTTCCAGTCTGCCTATTGAGTTATAATTGTTAGGGAAAAAAACAAACTTGGCCAAAGAGTAATTAAGGTAAGGAACTGTGTTCCAAATTGGCATCTACACCGTAGTTACTTGGGCTTATATAATTTTCTCATGTTTACAGACAGCGCACGAATAGTGCTGCTCTGCACTATGCCTGATCCATAGATTGTAATCTAATTTGAGCAGAGCTTTCTTCAACTCCTGTCTCTGATTATATTTGGTATGTCAACTGCTTGTTGTCAATTATCGCCATTCTATGACTGTAAAGCACTACAGAATATGTGAGCGCTATATAAATTATAAGAAAAAGTAGTTCACGTCCAGAAGGGAGGTCCTTATGGAAGTCTGAATGACACCCAAGTAAATCCCAGGTGAATTGATTCATTCGGGATTTGATTCGTTCATACCAGCTGAAAATAAATGGTAAGTAATTACTTATTATTTATTTACACCTTTTCCAGTAATATGTAGTCCAGATAGAATTAAGAAATTGGTTCACAAACCACACGTTGAACGTAGGGGATATTCACCAAACCATGTTGGGCTACTCAGAAATTATAGGCTAAAATTGCCCAAATGTATAAATTCTCCTAATTAAGTACTTTTTCCACGTTGGCTTTTTTAATCTAAAATGTTGAATTCCCTTATTATTCGTACACGCTTGCCAATCAGCCCAACATTCAGTGAGTTGCGATGAATTCACACTCAAGTTCCAATTGAAGAATTCTTAAACTCTGTTGCAATTTCAAGTTTCCACAATTCCGTAGTGAGATTAAATTAGCATCATGGCATTTATTTGCCAAACAACTCAGCTATTTTTCTCTATCAGCATTTGCAACAGATTTTGCATTTTAGTTGTGAATTTATTACAGAGTGCCTAGAACCCCCCTACATAATGCGCTATTACTCAGTAAACAGAAAGCATTAATACATGTAAAATGATACCATGGCATACCAATGAATATATTGCTACATACTATACATTTACATGTGTTTGCCACTGCCAAGTCTCCCTTAGCACATCCAAATCCAAGTCGCACGGAAATGTATTTTTATTTCATTACATATTCCTGCCAACTCCAGCTATTTATGTAATAGGAACAATTTAAAGTGTATTTTCTCTTAATATGAATGGCAAAAGATTTAAAATGTGTTTCCCCGGAGGTCGGGGAGGGGGAGAGGGGCAGGGGAGTTATTTCTAGGGAAACCTTTTTAAGATCTGGATTAGAATATTTAAAAAAATATATGTTTCTCCTGACACTTGGGAATTTATTCACTAACACCAAACTGTTGTTAATACAAACCAGAATTTGCTAAATTAGGCAAAAATAGAAGATTTGTAAACATTTTCTAACGCCACCGTAGTCGTTGCTTGGATATAATGGCCTAAAGTTTGCAATTCAGTTTTCAATTCACAACAGTTTAGCGTTTTGCGAATAAAGCCCTCCGCCTCTTAATGGCTGCTACCGGCAGCTAATGGCGGTTTCGCGGCTCCTGCCAGCGGTCAGTGGACAAGAATCTTTGTGATGACTGGTAGAAGTATAATTAACAAAAGTAATTATAGAATACAATTACTCTCTAGTATAGCGTAGTAAAACAACTGCTATTCCCACTTTTTACTAATGCCTGGGTTCAGGATGGTCATTCCAGTTCCCATGTGTTGTTTCCATACACTGTTATTGTTAGATGGCTGTAGTGTACAGGAGTTTTTTGGAGCAATTTGATGTTTTGGGTTCGCCAAGTACAAATAATATCTATTTATCAGACAAACACACTATCTGATTTTGTTTCAAAAACTCTGTTAGTTCACAATGTATTCATAACTATTTACTATGTCTCCAAGGGCAGGGAGCATTTTATTGGACACCAATGATATTCATCCCATGTCATTATACTGGTAGACATACTCCTAGTGTATATGTAAATACTTAGCAGTGTATCCATTAAATGGTAAGTTGGCCTTACTGTTTATAAGATGTAATCATTGTATAATAATCAACTAATCTGGCCAGTTGTCCTAACTATACACCTGAGACACACCATGTTGTTTCAGTAAGGATTCGATCCATGCGTGTGGTCACTGATTTGTGACCATGCATAGGGTTAAAACAATAGTTTATCATAGTTGCACTCATCCCCCAAAACCATGTTAGGTATTGTGATTTTATTATATATTATATTTATTTATAGTCTGTAGAGTTATTTAAAGTTAGAGTTCCATTTGCTCTGGGCGTCAAGAAACCTGGAGATAAACATTCTGTTAGGTGTACTTTAAATCACTGGTGCTTTTAACATCCACTAATATTCCAGGACAGGAGTGGAAGTTTTTTTTCTTTTGAACTTTATTTAAATTAAGCATCAAACAGAAATCATGTTACAAAATAAAACACAGAATAGGGGGAATGAGAAACAATAAGTAATATGTGGCGAAACCAACCTCGCCACTGTGAACTGGAGAAGCCTGGTTGCTCGCCTGCTCCCTTTGGACTATGGCCCTGCAGGTTAAACCGTTTATTTCCCCTGCAGAAAGGCTTATTTGTGTGATCTGAGTGCCATTCATCTAATAATGTGCACTCAGATCCCAGCTATCTGGGGATATGTGAAATGTCTGTGTGTTATGTGTAAATGTGACTTTATGTATTTTAAAGTGTTTTGTGTCTTTTTGCAACCATGTGCTTAATGGAGTCTTGTGTCTGTCCTGGGAGATAATTGAATTACTTATCTCCAGGATAGAAGACTCTGAAACTGGTTTGGGCCAGAAAGCCATGCTTCATTTAGTCACAAAGGACTTTTTACTAACTTTTGAACCCCTTGTCTGATTTGTGCCATTTTTGAATATGTTGTTCCCCTGAATGGATTGATTGTGAATATGTAATTTTATGTGAATGTGATGTATGGTTTTGGAGTTATGAAAGTTGGGTAGAAAGTATGTTTTAACTGTATGTATAATTGAGTTTCCTCTCAGGATAAGGGGAGGGAATATGTGGGATGTAACTGTGATGTGATTGGTTGTTTTGTAACGCCCTGTGGGCTGTATTATGTTTGTGGATTGGGAATAAAAGAGACTGTATGTGACAGTACAGAGAGTTCCTGCTTTAACCCTCAAAGTGAAGTGTCGTCTCATTATTGGGGGAAGGATTTATTGTATGCTGTTCCAGTTTGACTGCTAGGAGAGTAAACCTATTCGTATGGTTCCTATTCAACTGTCTACAGCATTCACATGCTTGAGAGGATTCATATGCTTCTCCGGTTCGGTGGTTGTGGTGTCTGCTGCAGTGCTTGGAGTCCTCAGGAAGCGCTAGGAGCATCTTTTAACGGAGGTACCCAGTCGGGGTGCCAGGCGATCCGTTACATTGGTGGCAAGCGGTGGGATGGCGTCCTAGTGCGAGGTAAAGCAGCTCAGAGACACAGTTCGTGGAGTTACAAATTGAGGGCAACGCTAGCACACGTGCAGCGCCCCTGGGAGCAGAGGTATCCAGCGACTTGAAGCAGACAAGTATGGAAGGCTCTGACGATGATTGGATGGCCGAGGTGAGGCAGCGAGTGGCCCAGTATGGGGATGATTTACCCATGGAGGTACGCCGGGTGATCTGGAACCAGGTCACGGCCGAGCGAAACACAAGGCTGGCCCGAGAATTCCGGCTGGCAAAAGAGAGAGAGTATGCTCAGCGGAAGGAGTGTTACAGCAGCCGAGTAGAGGCTGCATCCGAGGAGGCTAGCTGTCTCCCCCTGAGGCGGCCGCAGGAACCCGAAGTAGGGGTCCTCATAGACTGGTCCTGTGAGGAACCACAACAGGCAGGTGGAGATGGGACCGGCCCAGATCCCCAGCAGCAGCCGGAGTTGCCAGGTGCGGAAGCAGGTGGTCCTTACTTGCAAATGTTGAGGGACCTCACAGACTGGTCCTGGGAAGACCCACAGATGGCAGGTGGAGATGGGACGGCGGTCTCTCTACCGGCCCTACAGGGATGCTGGGCGGTCGGCCCAGATCTCCAGCGGCAGTATGTATCCCAGGGAGCTGAAGGTGCAGTCCTTCCTCCCCAGCGGCAGTGTGTACCCCAGGGAGCTGAAGGTGCAATCCTTCCTCCCCAGCGGCAGTGTGATCCCAGGGAGCTGAAGGTGCAATCCTTCCTCCCCAGCGGCAGTGTGTACCCCAGGGAGCTGAAGGTGCCGTCCTTCCTCCCCAGCGGCAGTGTGCATCCCTGGGAGCTGAAGGTGCCGTCCTTCCTCCCCAGCAGCAGTGTGCACCCCAGGGAGCTGAAGGTGCCGTCCTTCCTCCCCAGCAGCAGTGTATATCCCAGGGAGCTGAAGGTGCAGTCCTTCCTCCCCAGCAGCAGTGTGTACCCCAGGGAGCTGAAGGTGCCGTCCTTCCTCCCCAGCGGCAGAGTGTCCTGCAGGGAGCAGAGACCGTCAGTCTCGCACCCCAACCACAGGACAAAATAATGAAAGGGGAGACAGCTGGTCCCCCTCTTCACCAGCAGAGAGAGTGTCAGGGAGAGGAGCCTGATACCCCCTCTCCCCAGTGGCAGTTTACAGTTCAGAGAGAGGAGCTTGTTACACCCTCTCTCCAGCGGCAGCCTAACCCAGCAAGGGGAGATGTTACACCCCCCAACAGTGCAGATGGGACTGTAGTCTCTGCACTTACAGCACAAGGGGTAGGGACAGTTGGTCCTGTTCCCCAGCCACAGAGCAGTGTATCCAGAGGGGAGACAGTCGGTCTCTACCTCCCACAACCAGGCTCCCACCAGGCTACTTCCGTGGTAGCACTGGCATCAGGGCAGAGTACCGCTGGTCTCTGCCCACTCAGCAACCCACCAAGGCAGCCTAACAGCTGCCCACACAGTCGTGGTGAGGCACCTGGACATGGACAAAGTTCTCCTCTACCCAGGTGTAGTAACCAGTTATTGTGGGTGGGCTGTACTGCTGTTTCTGTTTTGTGGGTGGGTTGCTGGACTAACCAGGGCACTGACCGGCAGGAGGTCAGATACCCTGTTAGTCTAGTTGGTAAAGGGGAGAAGTGTGGCGAAACCAACCTCGCCACTGTGAACTGGAGAAGCCTGGTTGCTCGCCTGCTCCCTTTGGACTATGGCCCTGCAGGTTAAACAGTTTATTTCCCCTGCAGAAAGGCTTATTTGTGTGATCTGAGTGCCATTCATCTAATAATGTGCACTCAGATCCCAGCTATCTGGGGATATGTGAAATGTCTGTGTGTTATGTGTAAATGTGACTTTATGTATTTTAAAGTGTTTTGTGTCTTTTGCAACCATGTGCTTAATGGAGTCTTGTGTCTGTCCTGGGAGATAATTGAATTACTTATCTCCAGGATAGAAGACTCTGGAACTGGTTTGGGCCAGAAAGCCATGCTTCATTTAGTCACAAAGGACTTTTTACTAACTTTTGAACCCCTTGTCTGATTTGTGCCATTTTGAATATGTTGTTCCCCTGAATGGATTGATTGTGAATATGTAATTTTATGTGAATGTGATGTATGGTTTTAGAGTTATGAAAGTTGGGTAGAAAGTATGTTTTAACTGTATGTATAATTGAGTTTCCTCTCAGGATAAGGGGAGGGAATATGTGGGATGTAACCGTGATGTGATTGGTTGTTTTGTAACGCCCTGTGGGCTGTACTATGTTTGTGGATTGGGAATAAAAGAGACTGTATGTGACAGTACAGGGAGTTCCTGCTTAACCCTCAAAGTGAAGTGTCGTCTCATTATTGGGGGAAGGATTTATTGTATGCTGTTCCAGTTTGACTGCTAGGAGAGTAAACCTATTCGTATGGTTCCTATTCAACTGTCTACAGCATTCACATGCTTGAGAGGATTCATATGCTTCTCCGGTTCAGTGGTTGTGGTGTCTGCTGCAGTTCTTGGAGTCCTCAGGAAGCGCTAGGAGCATCCTTTAACGGAGGTACCCAGTCGGGGTGCCAGGCGATCCGTTACATAATAGAATACAGATCTGCACTTCTAGTGACCCTGTCAACACCACTCAGAAAAATAGCCTCAAACCTAATGCACACATACTGACCAGACTTTTAGAGAGAGATGTTACAGAGCCTTTAAAGGGACACTATAGTCACCCAGACCACTTCAGCTCAATGAAGTGGTCTGGGTGCCAGGTCCCTCAGGTTTTAACCCTTCAGATGTAAACATAGCAGTTTCAGAGAAACTGCTATGTTTACATAGCAGGGTTAATCCAACCTCTAGTGGCTGTCTTCCTGGCAGCCGTTAGAGGGGCATCTGCGACGCTGGATGCGGAATTCGCATCCAGCGTGCAGAACATCCATAGGAAAGCATTGAGAAATGCTTTCCTATGGACTGTTTGAATGCGCATGCGGCACTTGCCGCGCATGCACATTCCGCTCCACTCAGGAGCTGACGACGGCGGGGGAAGAGAGGTCACCTGCACCGAGGGAGACCGGCGCTGGATTAAGGTAAGTAGCTGAAGGGGTTTTAACCTCTTCAGCGCCAAGGAAGGGGGACCCTGAGGGTGGGGGCACCCTTAGGGCACTATAGTGTCAGGAAAATGGGTTTGTTTTCCTGACACTATAGTGATCCTTTAAGGTGGGATTGTCCATAAGACTGTTGTACAATAGACACTGAAACATACTTATGGTGGAGATTCTGATGAGAAATATGTAGGAACTTTGCTTCTACTAAATCTTCTCAAGCTCTCTTTGCTGATGCCAGCCTTGCCACTCCACATTTTCATGTCTAGTGTAATTTTGTTACTTTCTGATAACGTGGTTATAAGGTGGGTGCTAGGATTATGCTCACACTACCCACTGAATAAAGCATTCACTACATTATAAAATGTTAGCTCACGGCCCGTTATTGTGAGATTTGGTTTAAAATTGGCCTAGGGTAGAAGATGGCCACGGAATGAGAAAGATGGCAATGTTGAGGAGATGGTGAACCTGGAGTAAATAAAAAGACGTGAGAAGGGAAAAAGTGCATAGAACATAGGAAGTAAGATTGTGGGCAGGAAATAGGAAGGGAAATTTGTACAGCAGATAAGCAGGGAACATGTGGGAGAGGAGACAAACTGCAGAGGAGATGAGGAGAAGGAATGTGAAAGGCAGATGGGAAGCGAGAACGTTGGCAGATACGGTTAGCAAAAACACGACCAGGAGATGGGGAATGGAGCTTGTGTAAAGATATGGAGAAAATGGGGACAGAATTTGGACAGCTCACAGGGAATTCAAATGTGGGCAAGATATAATGGGAAGTGAGAACATGGGCAGGATGGGGTGAGAAAATGTGGGCATGGGTTGGTGAGGGAGGCCTTAGACAAAGAATTGGGGTGTGAGTGTGGCCCAAGGATGGAAAAGTAGATGGTAGATAGAAAATGGGGAGGACGCACACAGACACAAGTTGAAATAGAAGCAAGTAGACTGGGAAGTATCAACAGAGAATGTGAACAGATGATTAGGTAATCAGAAACTGTAGCCATTAGCCAAGTATGTAAATAGCTATATATATAAACACACACAATATATTCTTCCTCCTGGGACTCTCTGCAATGCAAGGTTAAATAGGGACCTGGCATGAGGCACCTGTAACAGGGAGTGGTGCAAAACCATAGGAGTTGGCATGGCCTCCAGATTTATTTACATTAAACCCGTAAATACTTTGCATTAATATTTAATGTCTGTATGCATACATTATTAACTTTGAATCAACCATAACTCTCACATCTAGATTTCACTGTAGCCCCTGCTCGTCCCAGTGTATAGCTATGTGCACACACTATATGTGTGTAAGTACACCTATTGGATTATAAACCGTACTTAAACCGTGTCTCCAGATGGCGTATTCCAGTGCAAAGGGTTTCTGCTCAGTCTGTCTCATTCAGCATGTCACAAATAAAAACTGTACAACACCCCAGCATCTGTCAGTGTGTTTTACAAATAAACGATAACAATATATCATATTTAAACTCTTAGCTGCTAAAGAAACCCGCAAAGACAGCAAATAATTTAACCGGTAAAAGGCTGCAAATTGGAAACATCTATAACATTCATTTATTCGCCATAACACGATTAACCGTCAAAGTAATAGATTAGGATAAATCCACTCCACATATGTTCACTGTGACTATGTCTTTATTCAAATTAGTTATATTCCCAGCATCACGGAGTACGATGGCAGACGATTGTATTAACATTTTCAGTGCCAAAGTTTTGTAATCAACCAAAATAATTTTTTGCATTTAGCTAAATACAGATTTTTTTTATTGATTTTTTTTTTTTTTTACTAAAAGATGAACTGTTGTGAGTTTTAAGTGACATTTTAAAATGTTGGACAAAGTTTAAAAATCTTTGAATGAAATAAAAAAGAAATCAAACAAATGTTTGTCTACGTGTAAATGAAATCTGAAGGATGTATCCACTTTATAGTGGAATTTGGCAAATGGGATAAATTAATCTTTGATTCAGAAATGTCTCCCAATGGGGTTTGGAGTTTTTTCACTAAGCCATGAATGGTGAAGGATTGCCAATAGAATTGTACATTTTAGAGAAATCTTTTAATTCTGTCTACTATTTGCAATTACTTTGTCAATTCTCCAGAATACCCGGCAAATTCCAAATAGGTAACATTGCCTACATATTAAAATTATGTCACAATTCAGTCAATGGAAAGGAACACGATTTATCAATACCTTGAAGCAGTTTTTTTTCCCTAGGGAGAATGAACTGCCAAAACCTTTTTTTCTTTGTTTGTTAACACTCCTTACTCAAAGGTCATTTGCAAACACCTGACATTAGCTCTGATCTGAGCATACTGTAAACACACACCTGCAAAATCGCTCTTTATAGATGGTTTTATTGAAGAAGGGAGAATCATAAAAAAAAAATCTGTTATATGTTCTGAAACTGAAAAAACATACAGGTGTACATAAACCATAAAACACAGACTGAAGTAAGGCTGAAAGAAGAAAGATCCACCGCGACTTACTGTACACATACCATTATACAAAGCGATGGGTAGTACCTGAAAAGTGATGCCTCTAGTGGAAGCCAATCCATTGAGGCATGTGGAGCAATTCTATCATCCCCCACCCCTTACCAACCATCACCAAGTTTTTATTGCAATGAAAAAGTAAAATACACATGACAAATGTATGTTCCAAAAAAAACAAACACCTTGGTTCTATCATAATTAGTCTTCCAATAGAGTTAATATTAGAACTCTCCCCCCAACCCCCTCCCCCCCAAAAAAAAATGAATATAGACCTATCAGACATGCTAGTCTGTTCTGCAGGATGCCTGATAGCATTCACCGGTTTGGCTCTGGCCAGCAGATCATGGATGCCCTAATAGACAGGCCTAAGTATTGCCCTGCCTTCTAGGGGCTGTTATTGGGTAACAATAATCATCAGTTTATCTCTAGGTTTTAGCATTGGGTTAGGGAGAAATGGGCAGAGTTATAAGTCAAGGAGCAGAGTCAAAATTTGGGGGTAGAATCTAGTACCCCACTACCTTCAAAATTCACCAACCACCCTCAGATGTCTTCCCGTATGCAGTATTCAAATGCTGCAGGAAAGAAAAGCTGGTTTTAAAAGTAAACTGGGATTTGCGATGAAGTCATATGGGAACGACTGTGCAAATATTTTCACTTCTTCTTAGAGCGTTCTTGAGCAGCGTTACGCCGTTACCTGATCCGTAAATCAGGAGACACTGAGAGGCTTTTACTTAGCTACTGATATGTGTTAATTATAATAAAGGGGATCATCTTTGAACAGTAGGTGTGTTGTTGAGGTCACGGACCCTTTAACGTCAACAATATCAAAATTAGAATAAAGATCAGAATATCATACTGTTGCCCAGCCAGAAACTAAAGATTGGTTCTCTGCACCGATTAGTATACATTCTCTTTGAACTATAAGTCCTCCTCACTAGCAGAGATTGGTATTTACTAATCCTGGAATTGTAGAAAATTGAAAACAAAATGCATTTTATTTCAGTATATAGCTATTAAATTTTTTATATGAAAAAAAAGGAGTATAAACACTTAAAAAGAGTTTTAATACATACAGCATTTTAAAACGCATTCAGTGTTATTTACTTTCCTTACAGTAAAACCAAAATAAGTTATATGGAGAAAAATAATCCAATTAAGCCTAGGGCAGCACAAAGCCAGGATACACCACTGTCAGTAGCCCATGCCATCTTTGTCTAAGTGTGTGTGAGACATATATACAACCAGCCTGCAAGACACCTCCCCTCCATATTTATACTGCAAACAGCCCACACAAAAAACACACACAGCTTTACAGGCAACTCCCCTACTAACAACAGCACTGACAGTCCACAAATACAAACACAACCTCACAAACAACCCCTCAACACATACACACAACACTACACGCAAAACAACATACAGCTATACAAACTTCAAAGTGTTCACGCACATACACAATAACACACACACAGCCCACATACACACATATTTAGAAACACTCACAGCAGCCACAGCACACATACATAGCATAGGCAGAATATGGCAACATACACATTCTCTAATTGAAATAGTGTGTGACTGGCACTTCATGGGACTGTCAAGTCTTATTTTGGCACAGTGCTGCTACAAGGTTGCCTACTCCTGCTTTAGTGAATAACTATGTTTATATTTATTGTACAAATATACTACTGAATTATTATGATTCAAGGTAGGAAGGGTGATCTCTCTGTAAAACATTTTCCTCTATCCCTTAATGCTATAACATGTCTCATTTTTCTTAATTCAAACATTTTTGTGAGTTTGAGTAATAATGTGGATATAGCCCTGGCAATATTCCCAGCTCTCTACATTGGAGCCTGCAGATTCAATTACCATAATTACTGGTGAGATCTATTTTGGTGAGTCCTACTTTGCTCTTAGAGCTGACAATCTATCACTCTTATCCCTTCCCGGGAAAACAGGAAACATTCACACTGTGATCGTAATATACAAGGTTAGTCACTAAAATGTGATTTATTGGGAATGCAAAGTAAATTTCAAATTTTATGAAAAGAAACATTCCTCAGGTCAGATAGGTTTCCATTTTTTTGGCCAAAGATCACGAAAGGGTTATTATTATTATTATTATTATTGTCATTTATATACAGATTCTGTAGCGCTTTACAATATTATAAGGGTGGGGTGGGGAGTGATTTAACTATAAATAGAACAATTACAAAAAACTTACAGGAACGATAGGTTGAAGAGGACCCAGCTCAAACACGCTTACATTCTATAGGATTTGAACCATTTCCAAATGCTGACTTAGCATGATGTGAGCTGCATCAATATAAAATGTATTACTGTCTGTTTATCTAGAACAGCATGTATGTAATGCAAGCGCATATTATATAGCTAGCAGCTGGGTCAGCAGGTATAAAGGATGAAGATCGAGCAATTATCTATCGTTAAATGTGCTTTCTAGTCGTATTTAACCCTTTCCCCATGTGCTCATTTGCTCCAGCTAAAAGTTTACATTGCCAAACATACCAATGTCCACTGTAAGTCTGGAGTCATTAATTCCACATACAGAGATCATGTTGTTAGCCACTGTTACTAATCTGTTTTGACAATTCATTTGTACCCCCTGCTGTTCTTCAAAAAACTACTATCCTCATTTCCAGGTTAGAGAAGTAAATCTGTCAGCCAGCTATGCATCCACTACGAGCTGTGTGTAGGATCCTAAACCAGTACCATTACCGCATCAATTTGTTACACTTTAAAGACACTCAATGTCAACCTCCAGTGCCGGCATGAGATAAATGGAATTAGATTAACCTCATACAGAGCAAAGGAGAAATAAGGCGACCTCCTGCCTGCTTTTACTTCTCAAGATCTTAGAAATGGGAAAATGCTTTTTCCTTCACTCAGCTGGTTGCTCACATGAATGGGTCATGAATCTGGGTCATGCAATGCCATTGTATTTACACAAAACACAGACCCACTGACCACAAATGCTTCCATTCTCTCTTTATGATTATTATTTATAAAGCGCTAACATATTCCGCAGCGCTGTACAATGTGGCAATCTTATTTTATTGTGTATGTCCATGTGTATGGAGCAATCAGCAGATCGGAGCCTGTAACAGCCGCTCACAGATAAAACATGTATGTTGGCAGCATGCGTGGATTTAGTGTGTTACCCGGTGCTGAGTGCTGGGATCAATGTATATTGTACATCGCTATGGGATTTGTTGGCGCTATATAAATAATAATAATAATAATAATAATAATAATAATAATAATAATAATATTGTACCAGACATGCTGTTTGCATGCAGCAAGCTACAGCAGTCCCAGCAGCCTGTGTTCTGTCAGAGAACCCATTGCTGGCTATTTACTAGCACAGCTGGGAAGGATAGCCACGCCCACCGCTGCCAGTAATTGGTTTAGAATGCGGAAGACTTCGGCGTTCTAAGAGCTTTGCTGCCAGCCAATGGCGGGGCGCGGGCTGTAATGGATACATTTGTGTCCAGCCAATACAGAAGCAGTAGAACTCCTAGCTGTCAGTGGCCGCTCGCTGGAGTATAAATAGCGGAGAGCGGCGCGGCTGCTCTCACTCTGAGCTAGGTAGTGGAAGGCGGAGGAGCTCAGCCTGAGGATAAAGCGTTGCTCTCCCGTCTCTGCATATTATCTGATCGTGTTGGGGACATTTATTGCCATGAAAGCTTTCAGCCCAGTGAGATCTGTGCGGAAATCCAGCCTAACGGAACATAATCTGGGGATAACCAGGAGCAAAACGCCCGTGGATGACCCCATGAGCCTGCTCTATAACATGAACGACTGCTACTCCAAGCTGAAGGAGCTGGTGCCCAGCATCCCGCAGAACAAGAAAGTCTCCAAAATGGAAATCTTGCAGCATGTTATCGACTATATTCTGGACCTGCAGATCGCCCTGGACTCCCACCCCAGTATTGTCAGCTTGCATCACCCCAGATTGGGAGCAAGCCCCACTTCCACAAGGACCCCCCTGACAACCCTAAACACAGATATCAGCATCCTGTCATTGCAGGTACAGACCGATCTCAGTGTTATTCCATGTGCATTGCAACTCCCACTATGGCTGACAGCATGATGGGGGTTGCAATCCACCTCCAACCCCTGTCTGACAGTTTTGTGTTTTTATTTATTCTCTGCTGATCTGATCACTGTCCTAGTTCTGTGTAGTTACAGCCTTATCTCTTGTTTATTCCAGGCGAATGACTTAACAGAGTTTAGCACGAATGACAGCAAAGCTCTTTGTCCTTAAGCAAAATGGTGAGTTGTGTTTTTTTTTTTTTTTTTTTTCATCTCGAACATCAGCCTATTCATGGCTCTTTCACTCTGGATCATGCATGCTGGGGGTAACTGACCATTTATCAGGGGTAGATTAAACGATTGTATGTTCCAGCTGATCACAGAACATGTGGCTGCATTTGGCTAGCGCTAATCGATTGCCAGAGGTGCCCCAGTATTAATGTGTGGACCAAATCGTGCCAATGCCTTCTACTAGCATGTCTGCCCATTGACTGTAACTGAAACCAAAAAGAACCCTTTATGCTGTGATCTGTTCCAGGGGAGGGTGTTTTGGGCTCCTGTCTTCATTTTTTTTTTTTTAAAGTGGCTGCGTTTAATCAAGTAATTGGTACAAGCAGCAGACTGGCGCCTACATTCATTGCAGTTAGAATAGTTGAGAGTAGATTTCCCCCCCCCTCCCAATCATATGTTCCTTATTAACATCTGCCTTGCTGGATCAAATGGCCATAGTCTTAATACTACTGTTTCTTAACCTGGTAGCAAATCAGTAAATCTAGCTTATTGTAGCATTATAACTGCTGTTAATCTGTTCATAATACTGGGATAGTTATTGGTATAAAATGTAGAATGAAGGTATATTGCTTTATGGAATGTTTACTATTGATTTAATTTTTTTATAAAGGGGGTGGGTGAGGGGGTGAATAAGGTCTAAGCTGGTTTTCTACACTCCCTTCCGGCAGTGAAGAGGTTAACATTCATTCTCTGTACATCTGGAGTGCTGGGTTCGCCCCAATGAGTGTTTGGTTAAATGTTCAATGTGGCTTTCCCACTGGCGCCAGGCTGTCTCCCAAACGCTTCCACTAAACCCTCCTCTTCTCTCAATCTCTTGCAGGTGTTCATCAGACTTTTTTTTTTTTTTTTTTTTGGAACATCATGGCTACAAGACTTCTCTCTTTATTATGAATGCTGAATTTGTACAGCAAGCTTGTGGAAGGAAAAAAAGGGGGGGAACCAACGTGGCTATGAAGAGACTTGCATCCAGATTATTTTTAATATATATATTCCCACCCGCCCCCCCTCTCATCCCATTTTTCTCAAATCAAGCTGTTTTGGACTGATTTTAGTTTATTTATGAAAGACTTTTTATTGACCTTTTCTTACACGGGAAGGCTGAATCTATATTATCTCCTACATGGGGATTGAACATTAATGTATCACAAGGGATTTGCCACTGTATCTACATCAGATCACTACTCCTGAGAAGGTGAAGGAAGCCCCAGCTATCATGGACATATGGCAATTTTAGATTTACCCTAGCACAGATTCTCAGTGTTTGCCATCAGAAGTGTTTTTTTGATTGTTCTTGATGTTGGGGTTTTGTGATCAATAAAACAGATATGTGGGTACATGGCTGGACACTCTAAATCAAATTCTGTTACAAGTGGTATGAAGTCTCAGAACCACTGCCCCCTTAGATCATCATACTTTACATCCAGCATTGAATGCTATTGTGTATATAGTGAATAAGATATCTTGAACTCTTAATTTGAGTTTTTCCTCCCCCCTTGTACAGTGGCAGAGATAACATTTCTGCAAATGTTTAATGATGTACTTAAATCATGCTAAACTTTTTATAAAAGTTTGGTTGTAAGCTTTTTTTATACAGAATAAATTGTGTTTATTGACCTGTGACTTATTTATTCAGCTGTGATTTTTTTTTTTTTTTTTAATCTAGTGTAAAGGTTACTTTTTACTTGGCCAGATGGCCTATTGTCCTTCCTTTTTTGTAAAAATTCCTATGCCATCCCTATAGTTAGAACTGGTCATTCTTTGACCCACAAGAAAATGATTGTCTAGTGGACTATGAACATTGTTTTGGGGATTGAAGCTCAATTAACCCTTAACTGTGGTCTCTGCATGCATTATATACAGTTCATACTGCTGGCTTAGAACTGGCTTTCAAATAAACCCAGCAGGATCCAACTACCCAACTCCATTTTAATAAGCTTCTGAATGCAATCACCTCTCCCATAAACTAACTCTGCAGAGGGGCTCTTGATAATGGAGAGGGTGGGGGTCTAAAATAACCATAATGTTCTTTATTAAACTTTGGCTGATCCTTAAAGTACTTTCCATCAGAATTGAATTAGTTTGTAATGGGACTCTATATATTTTCCTAGACCTCTAACCGCCCTCCCCTTAATTCCTAGTATGGGTTGGTTGCAATATCTTCACTCAAGGGGTAGATAATGAATTTTAACCAAACTATCTGTACTAGATTAAACCCCAACATAACTCAATCGTGGCTAGCCCAGAAGAAAATGATCTGTGTATACTTTCCTAGCTCTCAATAGTTAATGAGTTTATTGCTTTTTACTTTTATAACTGGATGACTGTCCGAATTCTTTAATGGTAGGAGTCAAAATGCATAGAAACATGTATAGGAATTATTGGTAGACTTGGATAAAGGTTAATATCATGTAACCAGTCCCAAATTCGATCTGGGATAAATCATGGTAGGGGTTTGTGTATATATTTAGAAAGGGGGACACATTAACCCCCAGATTCTGTAGCCTTACCATAAGGTCATTAGTGTTGTAGATCTCCTGGGGAATTAGCCTTTTAACCACCCCTGTCCCCAGGTGACAGTTGGAAATTATCCAGAGTAAAGAGGTTATCATTTTTAGGATGTCCCTGGGATCCTCAGTTCTATGAAGCTGATTTATCACCGTCCCTTTAAGTGTCCCAGGTGCCTGTTGATTGAAGTAGTGGAGGTTTGGGAGGAATGGGTTAACAGTGCTGCAGGGAGGCCTCACCTGTGGGCTGTAACCTGGGTTAAACAGGTGTCTGGGAGGCGCCGCTTAGTCTGAAGCGGCTGCCCTTCCTTGCCCTTGACATAAAATCCATCTTCCTGGACTGATCTTAAACAAACAGCCATGAAAGGGCTGCCTGGCTCCTCGCTATCAGTGAACCCAAAACACAAGCATTGCATTGAAAGCAGCCATGGGAGAGGAGAGCAGCTAATCTCTCACATGTCACATCAGCAGACAATCTGCTATCACAGGGAGATCAGGAGTGCACCTCCCCCTCTCTGCTAGCCAAGAACACAGGGCTACTAGTCATAGGTCACTGATCAAACCTAAAATGTATATTGTACTTAGTGAAGGGTCTGCATCACAAATCGGTGTCCATGTTCGTATAGTGTGTATCTATATATCGATCACACCCTGAACATGTGTGCGGTTATTGATACAGTATCGGCTTTATGAAACATATTCTAATTACAGAATAGGAAGTTTTACAAGGTTTAAACTAAAGCTTGGAGAGTGACCTGCAGTATACAGACGCCTGATCACTTTAGTTTTATGTAACATTAAAAAATATATATATAATGGTACGTAAAATAAATTAAAAGGGGAAAATAAAATCTCTCACAAATCATGTGAGGTGTGGCTAGTGCAAAAGTGAAATGGATGATGCTTTTAATTAATCTACTTTGGTCCCAGAATACACTCTTCATAAAGCACAGAGTGAATCACGGTTTGTTCTCCTATTAACACACACAATAGAAGATACTTCATTCCTTGTTGGTGTACAGATCACTAGAACATGTCCATGGTCTGCTGTTATAGCACCAACCTCTACAGGAGCGCAGTACGCTGTAGTTGTGTTTGCAGGTAGCCCTGCTCGGCTCTGGGAATTGCTGGACCTACTCATTCCTCAGAAAAGTCCCAACAATTTCCTGCTTAATGAATAAAGCTAATAGTTTAGTAAATTAACCCCAGAATGGAACAATTACAGAGACAAGTGAGCATTGCCATCATTGTATATCCCCTGCTGTCATACTGTGTGTGTGTGTGTATATACATAAAATGTGATTTCTGGCATTCTTCAACTGAGAGACTATTGAGATATCAGGGTGCTTCCCAGCGCATGTAATACATCCAAATATTGACGAGAGCACTTAATGGTTTTAAGAAATGAAAAAAAAAAAAAGTACATTTCATGCGATTGTGAATACTTTTTTTCACTTCTTAAAACCATTGCGTGCTCCCGTCAATTTGGGGGATATATATCTATATAGATATATATGCATAATTATAAAAAAAAACAAAAAAAACTTTTCTGTTACAGTGGGCACATAGACCATGATGAGTGATTCTGAATTAGATCATTTATTTCTTTGTGGTATTTACTATCTGTATTTTATAGTGGCAGTAATTATTATTATTATTGCAATTTACATAGCGCCAACATATTCCGCAGCGCCTTACAATCCTAGAAGAGGGGAGGGGGTTAACTACAAATAGGACAATTACAAAAAAAACTAACCGGATTGTGTTCGATTCATAAATCATCATGGTTTTATTTAGGCATTTCAGGCCCAAAGGAAATAAATACCGATATCTACCTATAAACATGCTGCAACTCTGTTCTTTAAAGTAATAATTGTGCAGCAATCTGGCAGGCGAGGAGTTAACTGTACTATTCTGTAGAGCTGAGCGGTGCAGTCTTTCAGGCAGGGGCCCTTTGGTAGCTCTCTGGCTCCCTCTAGACGTCGCGGGCGTTATTGCAACGGTTGGAGTGTACTTGGTTTAAAGGATCCTGCTGATTTAAAAGATTTCATAGGAAAATACATCAAGATTGTGTTCATTTGCCTCTTCCTGTTTTGCTGCTAGTCTTAAAGTAAAGTTTGCAGTATTTCAGGGAGTTTGCAGATAACAGACCTGCTTTGCTGAGCTGTTATTTTGTCAATGCACCCAATAAGCAACATCAGATCAGTAAATTGCTGTCTTTTTTCCTGAGTATGATCTTTCTTTAAAAATGATATATATATATATATATATGTTTTCCCTTCTCAAGGTGTGTTGAGAAACAGACTGTAGACAAAGTAGGCACATGCACAATTTCTCAACTAAGGTTTTGGTGCCCTTTATATCTATTACCACCTATTCACTAAAACTGAGAATTGTCAGAGAAATAGGGCAATTATGTTAACTATAGGGGGGCAATAAATGTGAGCAAAGTTTAATTGATTTTCCCATAACAGCCAATTTTGGCTTAATATTTGGAGTTACATTGCCAATTCTCCCAGCTGAGCAGTGTGTCTGTGTTACGGTATGAGGTTAGGTGGGTAACTTGGAATAAAAAAACAATTCTTTTATTTGCTCTCAACTATCACCATCTTAATGCAAACCTTCAAGTATGGGTAAATAATTTCACATTTTAATACTATGTATATGGGTGGGGGTTTTGTTAACTCTTCATAACCTAGTGATGGTAATGCCTTAAAGCAGTGAATGCCATTGAATAAGCAGTGGTATTTAAAATTGGAACATTCTACAATTCTGTTCCAAGCCTTCCAAGCCAAGTTTTCTGAAAATTTTGCCCCCAACTTCTTTAGACCTTGCAGACTGCTAGAATTCCTGGCCCAAGGATCTCCAAACTTACAGTCCCATGCTTTCCTTAAGCCTATGCTTCTAAAGTTTTCCATGGCTGCAGTCTGAATTCTCTGAAATTCCTGTTTAATAACCATTTGTTTCTATACTGAACATGATCATATGAAGTTAGCTATAAGGCAGGTATAGGCAACCTTCAGCACTGCAGATGTTTTGGGCTACACCTCCCAAGATGCTTTGTCAGCATTATGGGGGATGTAGTCCTCAACATCTGGAGTGCCGAAGGGTGCCTATCCCTGCTATAAGGTATAGATACTATAACTATTTATTACCAAGACTTGACATAGCGAAATAACCGAAATTAGTATTGTACATGTAACAATCTTGTGTCTTGCCATCACCACCTCTCCCTAATTCTTTATCCCAGGGCCTTCTAAAAGATATCCCTCACCATTAAGTGAATAAGCCCTTTGTTTCATTAATACAATGGATTATGGAATTAATATTGTTTACTCCTCTTTCAGATAGTAACTTATTTACTAGTATTTGGCAAGTGGAGTCTATGTAGTATTAGTTCTAAAAGAAAACACACGTTATTATACATTTTCTCTTTCCATTGGGGGTATATCTAAAAATGGCCTTTCAGCTATTGAAGCGCTTGCTTGGGCAAGCTGTGTGTTGTAGCCAATTGTGAAACACATCTGGAGCACTTCCATATACAGAGTATCTTTAATGCTCCATGATGCTCCTGGAGTTATGTCTCTGCTTAGCAATGTCATAATGCAGGGGTGCCCAAATGGTACATTCACAGATATTTTAAAACCACAGCTTCCATGATGCTTTGTCATTCTAAATGCATGCAAAGCATCAAAGAGTTGTAGTCCTACGACGCCTGGGAATCTACACATTGGGCACCCCTGCTATAAGGAGTGTTTGCACAATAGAGCCTATTTGTTTCTCAGAATCATGTATGTGAACATGCCACCGAGGTTAAATACATTTACATGGTATGAAAGTTGCAATCTTAAATCAGCTTGGGATTTAAATAAATAAATCTCAACACATAGCTAGTTTAAGTTATGGCAGGTTAGATGGTATAAATAACTCGAGTGCCATTATGTTGGGTTAACCAGCCCTCTAAGTCAGCAGTATTTCCCCTGAATTTAGCTCCTGAGATCTTTGCTAAAGACAAATCAGTTAGAATGAAGAGCAGATAACTCCCTCTACTGGGGCCAGGATAGGCTAAAACTAAGATTAGTGTATTAACCCCTATATGCTTTGCTTGACTATATCTAACATACATGGTTATTAGTGATTTCCGATCTATCTAAAATTACAGTGGCAAGAAATCCATAAATCAAGACTTCTCTCTGAACTGAACCTGTCACTCCAGGTTGTATATGTGTAGCTGCATACTGCCACCTAGTGTTAGTATGTAGGAAGTGGAACAGTATTATCTGGTTAAATGCTGCCATTTACTGTTCCAATCCAGTTGGCTAGCAATTTACAGACAGTATACAAGAATGAATATAATAAAAAAAAAAAACACAATGCTGAACACTTCGACATAATGATATCCAGGTTAATATATTTGTTGGTAAATAGGCATAACTGTAAATACTGAATGCAGTGGCAAGTCAACCAATGTAGTATTTTATATTGAAATCCTAGTGTAAGGGCATCATGCCTGGCATAGTATGCAAATCACTGATGGCAAAGCTTTCCTACAGATGTTTTACTTCATTTCTCATAATGCTTATGGCTTAGGAAGCTTGCACACAGCCTTTGTAGCATCAAGCTTAGCCATCAGTATTCTAGCTTCAGTTTGTGAACATTTCCCATGATGCTCGGCTAGCCTAAAGAGATGGTATGGTATGAAGTTTAGGCATCGCTGATGGAGTCATACACAGAGATTGGTAGGCAGAGCACTAGGTAATTCCTAATTAATAATTTCCAATTCCTACTCATTAGGCTAATCTATAGCAGTCTGTATAAAAAGGCCTGCTCTTGTTAAATTAATATCTACTCAGTTTATATGTGAGATCCCATAATACAATGCAGTGGGATCAAGGTCATGTATTTAATTACAGCAATGACCACGGCTGGATAAGATGCTGGTGTGTGCATTGTGACTGAGGGAGCTTAATACAAGCAATACATCAGACATCAAACAATTAGAGCTCAGGGAGAGTGTGTAGCAGGCAGTGTAATGGGAAATGACCTGAGGGGCTAATAAATAAAGCTACAATGTGATCACAGTCTACAGCGGCTATGAATATAATGAAGTTCATTCCTCATGTCACACTCTGTAATTCTCACAGAAAGCAGATCGTCATCTGATACAAAGTTTTGCCAATTATACTGCAGAGAAAGCATTACATTTATCAGTTGGGGAAACCGACCCAGAATTTATGACCTGCGGTGTTGTTAGGGATAAGCAAACTCTGCTCTTCCAGCTGCTGTCAAGATTGCCAGCCAGTTTACTGCATCTGGCTGGCTGGGAGTAATGGCAATAATATCCCGTAGTTAATGGAAAATAGGAAATCTGCAGTTCATTTCTTCACTCGCTGTTTAACAAAACACATTACAAGTCAGTGTCAAATATATCAACAATAATGCTGGGTCTATACCATCATACAAATCAGTTTTTTTTTTTTCCAGGATCCTATTTGAAAATCAACAATCAACTCTGCAAGGCAATATAGAGCCAGTTATATGAAATAAGCTTTCCATTCTGCTAGCATGAGACCTTTATGATGGAGCATTTAGTCCTTAAGCAACTTTGCATTTTGATGGTCATCAAAATTTAATTTAAAAAACAAGTAACGTCTGGAGACTCTACCTAACTTTGCTGTTCCACTGTGGACCTCAACTTGTGGGTCTCCAAATGCAAGCAAGGTCAGCTATTGGGCAGTGTGATTGGTACTATTACACGTTACAGAGAGGGCATTTGATCTCTGATAAGTATAATTATATGGTTATAAAGTAATCATGCCAATCATTATTTACAAATATAACTATTAAAATGCTCAAAACTGCTATGCAAATATAAAATATTAATTGGGCATAAAAATAGTATTTCATTCTGTACAGACAGCAAGCTATGTTATATGGTACTGGTTTCATGGGGTGGCTATATATTGCACCAATTTCTGTTTCCACGCTCTGGTAATGAACACAACCAGCATTACAGTATAATCATCTCTCTTATTATTGAAAATAAAAGACTGAATGTAATATAGCCATTTGTGTATAATTTTGAAACACAAACATGTAAGTAAATAGCCCTTTTGAATGAACCTCTTTACCATTTCTCTATGAGGGCAATTTTCTTTGTTTAGAAACATATTCAATAAGCACTAGATTACTTGCATGATCTTTAGTCAGATGAGTGATGTTTCTAAACAAAGTGTACACAAATATAGCCACACCAAACAAAGTAAAGGTAAACCAAGATATGCTGTAAAAACGGGTATTTACTTAGATGCATGATCTACAATATTATACAAACAGACATGATATTTTACATTGGTTTGTAGCCAGATGAACAGGACAAGCATGTCCTGTTTGTTTGGCTACACATCAGTGCAGCATATTGCCTATGTGACTGCATTCTAATGTAGTCCATGCCTCACCTAGAGTCTGCAGATGGAATACTTAAAAGATTACACTATCACCCCGATGTAAAAGCGACAGCCAGTTTGTGACTCCCTGTCTTGTTACAGTGCAAAACCCTTCGATAGCTACAGGTTGGCAAGATGGGTTCACGGATGCAAATATTAATTTAATAATTGAATTGAGTCAGTTTGGTAGATTGAAAAGAAAAAAAATGCCTCAAAGGGATCTGTTTAGGTCCATAATAAAAACATAACTCGGTAACAGTTATTATTTGTTTTATTTTTTTCTTAAGTGCCATGCAACACATACGGTTTACAACACTAAGTTTCCATATTTGAAACATTATTACTACAGATGCAGTAACTAGTAACACCACAAAGTACATACTACTTTCCTACATAACAGGACTAAAACTCTTTAATGTCTTGAAGCATCTTAGCCCGGGACTCAAACAAGTGCAAGGAATGTTAGCTAACTTGTCTGTCTGAATCTCCTCTCCTTGCCTAAAAAGGTCTTATTTGACAAGTGCTGGCCAGCAGCACCAATCAGAGGCAAGGATTAGAGCAGGCATGAAAACAATGTGTGACAAGTTCTCACTGTAGACTTTGTTTCAAACAGGGTCAATAAGGAGGAATTGGCTGACTGCACAAGGTTCCAATCATACAGTTATAGAAGATGGGCTCCTAAAGCCCTAACAATTTATATATGTCTCAGTCGTGGAAGGTCCAATGTTAGGTGGTCTGATTACCTTTCATATATCACCTTTTAGAGTTGTGGTACAGGTAATCTAGTTTAACAAACTGCCCATGTTTTACTTTTTAATTTTTTTTAAATAGTGTAATACTTCTGTCGCTACTAGCCTCCATATGAATGCTGAATTATTTTCTCCCTCCATCTCATTTCTGAAACTACCAGAACACATTCACTTCCATCAGTAGGGTAAAATAAATTTGTGGAGAGGAGTAAACATGAAAATAACGTCAAGACAGATCCCCTCACCACTGATTAGGACCAATACGGCAGAAATAAATCCACTTTAACCACACTAATAAAAGGTACAGCACAGGCTGTACGCACTAGAGTGGGAGTTGTAGCTATGAGGTCACCATTTTAGACTCTCCTGGTGTAAACTTTCAGATTTTGTGCAGTTCTGACAATTTATTAAAGACTCCTTGGGCTTCATTCACTAGCATAGAATACCCTGAATCCATTGCCAAGTTGACATTTGTTAGTCTTGGTTCTCATATACACAAGTTTGGCTGAGCTCGGAATGTAAACTGAGTTGAGTCGGTGGGGAGATTTGGCCATGCAGAGTTCAGCGTTAAGTGGATGCTGTTTGGCATTGTTCTGCAACATGTTGGTATACAGCTGCTTAACTGATCTGCCAGGTATCCAAACGTATTAAGTTAAATTGCCATTCAACTCTACAGGATTCAGAAGCATCCCTTTACATATATGTAAATGCTGCGTGGAGTTTCAGATGTCAAATCAGAGGGCCTCACTATGCGGCCTGTGAGAAAACTCACAACTGAGTGCTACACAGGGTATGGCAGAAGTTTCAAGCTTGGTCAAAGATGGTCCCAGACAACCACAGAGAGCTAAATCCCAGGGCACACCTTGCATCAGTCACTATAAGCCTTAATGCTGCAGATTTCAGTGAACTCCATGTACCACGATCCTCAGCCAACATCAAGATCTGAAGGCTGACTGAGCGTCCTGAGAAAAGTTCACAGAGATCTTCAGTGTCAAGGTTAGCCATCACTGCATTAGAACGAACAGAAGATTAATTCAAACAAAGCATGCAGTGGGTCTCTTTACTGTTGCAGTCTAGATTGGAATACAATAAGCAGAAATGACCAGTAGATTACACCATGATACATTACTAAGATTTTCTAATGTTCGCATGCAAGATTATCACGCAATCTAAACAACAGCATGCAGTCCATGTCCCTTTCCATCCAACATCTTAGACATTAAGACAAGCCAGCAGTATGGCCTTAAGGTATTCTCTTTATGTTCTGTTAAAGATATGCATGGGACTAGTAAGGGGAATTTAAAGGAACAATCCAATACAACTTTAATGCATTTGATAGATTTTGGCCTCATTTATTTATTTGCATGCTCAACTCTATAGTTTTTGCACAGAAAAAAATGCTTTGTAGAACACTGCACAATAAGCCTGCCTTATTAGCCACACCCCCTCATGCCAGAAAGACAGGCTCTGTCCCAACAACGCTAAGTAAGCTGCCGTTAATTCAAAACCTGGCTGCCGATAGTCAGAGAAACTACAAGCAGGTAGTGATATCCTTACTATCACGGGCGTCTTTACTATCTGGGCAAACGGGGCATCTGCCCTGGGCTCAGTTACTCCTGAGGGGCCCCAGAGCAGTTGCTCCGTGAGCCCCATTGCCCGCAATTTATTTGAGCAGCCCCCGTGGCCCTAGCACCGGCCCGCACACTAAGGAGTACCACCATGTGGGCATGTGTCAGCAGGGGCCTGGTCTAGCGCTGTGGCGTTTTAACAGCGCGACCGGGCCTCTTTTTTGGCACCCGTCTGGAAGTGACAGCCGCGGGTCAGTTCCTCTCACAGAGATCAGAGCCGCATGGGAGGAGGAAGGTAGTGAGGAGTGGGCCAGGCCAGTAATGCAAGAGCCTAACCCCCAACTGCCTCAGCGTGCCACTGGATCCCAGGAAAACCAACCTCTAATTAAAGGTAAGAACCTGGAAGGTGACCAATTGTAAATACTGCATATGTGTGTGTGTGTCAGTATGCCTGTCAGTGTGTGTGTGTCAGTATGCCTGTCAATGTGTGTCAGTATGCCTGTCAGTGTGTGTGTCAGTTCATGTGTCAGTATATGTGTCTGTGTGTGTGTCAGTATGTCTGTCAGTATATGTGTGAGTATCTGTATGTGTGTCAGTATATGTATGTTGTCAGTATGTGTGTGTTTCAGTGTGTGTATCTGTAAGGGTACGTGTTTCAGTGTGTGTGAGAGTATCTGCATGCGTCAGTGTGTGTACCTGTGTCAGTCTGTGTATATGTGTCTGTATATCTGCATGTATCTGCGTGTGTTTTAGAGTGTGTGTGTGGGTGTGGCTGTGTAGGTGGATATGTGCATACATCTCAGCATTTAAACACTAACACTACACACCAATACACCCCAGCATTCAAACTTCAACACTATATACAAGCACACTCCTTCATTGAAACGTTAACACTACATACAAAAATACCTCTCTGTTAAACATCATAATATTGCATTCAAAAATCAACACAAATGTTTGCATTCAAACACCAACACCACATACAAGCATACTCCTATATTTACACAAACATACTACAAATCCTCCTTCCCCCCCCACACACACACATTACATTCAAACACACAGACACTGCTCAGTGCATAATACAACCCTGCAAGCATGAGACAATGTAGAGCCCCAGCTGTCAAAGCATTTACCTTTTAGCCACCCTTGCAATAGGGGGGCGCAAAAAATTATTGCCCAGGGCTCTCTACTTTAGTACTGCCATGGCATTGGGGTGTGGGGTGTAGGATGTGATTGCATGCCAGTGAGTTGGTGGGGGGAGGGTTTAGGGGGTCCAAGCAAATGCTTGCCCAGGGTCCATTCAATATTAAAGACGGCCCACTGCTTACTATAGGTCTGCCTGGTGTTGTCTCCCTCTAATGGAGGTTAGTTTGTAGTTCAGATACATTCAGTGCTGCCAGAGGCTGAGCAGTGTGTATAAGTCTTTTTTTCTGGAGTAAGGGTGTGTGGCTAAAATGACATATCAATCAGAGTATAACTTATCAAAGTTGTATTCATGTCCGGAGTGTCCCTTTAACGTGGGCATGAGTTGCCACTTTGGCCATGTTTTCTTTGACAGCCATACATTACAAATGCTCCTGTTAGATTCATGAATAGTGCTGCCGATCTTTATGTAGAATTTAAACACTGCCAAGAGAAATCATTTAAATCATAAATTGGACATTAGATTCACTATTACAAATTAAATTCCTTCTGCCTGCAAGTGAATGCTTCATCCTATTTCTTGCTAACATAATACCTTAATAGGTGGTGTTTTCGTTTACAGTAATCACGCTCAAACACCTAAGTAGGTAACACTGCATGGATCTGGATCTATAAATCTACAGAATGTTTAATATTGAGCATTTAATGGCGTACATCACAACACAATGTTATCCTGGTTTTGGGACCTGGAATATTCTAGAATTCAGAGATAGGCAACCTTCAGCACTCCAGATGTTGGGGACTATATCTCCCATAATACTTTTACAGCCATAATGCTGGCAAATCATCAGAGGAGATACAGTCGAAAATATCTGAAGAGTTGAAGATTGCCTACCACCTGTTAATATTAATGAATTATAGCGGGCTCCAACAGTAAGGATCGAGGACATAAGAAAAAAAATCTTATTCATATAGATCTGGACAAACAAACAAAAAAAATCTCATACAAGAAAAGAAAACTTGTTTAGTTTACGTGTTCTTGAATTATATTTTCTTTCTTCTGTTTACATTGACAAGTTGGTACAAGAAGCTGTGACCTAACAGCCAGTGATAACATTTTCAAGCTAATTTAATGTTGAAGGGCATTTAAATGTTTCCAGTACATTTTATAAAACTTTTGTTAAGGATCACAATTGTATGGAAAGTTTAGATGACATGGGAACGCAAGATGACGGCTACAAATGAAGAATGATAAAAGCACATTATACGAATGTAGAGTGTTTAAAGGATACTCTCTCTTTCTTCCGAAAAGCCAGCTGTGTCAGATGATGCAACTGTACGCAACTCGGACGCATCTTTTGCCAGCCGACTGTATCCGGAACGCTGGCATCGTTTGTGAGTCAGACGCTTCAGGTTCTCATTCTGGACTGGGCTTGACCCAGGGACGACTATTATTGGAGAGTCTTCCTTCGCTTCCGCTGTCTCTTCAAAGTTCTGGTTAGCAGTGTTATTGTTGAGGGTAACTGTACTGGGAGTGCGATTCATATTGTATCCCTTCTGACAAGAAGGCCAATTCTCTTCAGGGCTACTGGCAATAAGACTACTTTCTGATGGACTTTTCTTATCTTCAGAGCAAATGGACATCCGTGCCACTGCCGCATCTTGAAGACCACTCAAACTGTTGGGTATGCCCCTCTTACCTCGCAAGCGTTCATCATCAAGCTCAATGAGATTTGCTTTCTCAAGCTGGGAATCATCTGTGTTCTCATTGTTAAGGGAGTGATTTGGTGAACTTTCACTAGATCGGACACCTGAGTCAGAGGAATCTTTCTTGTCAAGAATAGCATCGGACAAATACTCCTTTGCTTTGATGAAGGTTCTCACATGCTCTGACGAAAGCTCAGTTGCCCTCTTATCTGTATTATTCTCTACCCTTTTGTCTTTTCCGTCCTTAAGGAGTGGAGTGTTATCAGACTCTTCGGTTCCAGATTCATCTTCATCACTGGGGAGCTTTTGGTATCGCAATTCCGTTCCCTTCAACTTTATATCTGGCGCCTGGAAAATACTGGTTCTTTCTGCTGACTTTTTGCCAGGCAGAAGTTTGGATCCAGACTGATCTGACTTTTCATCTTCTTCTGTAATGGGGTCTAGGGGAGAAGCATCGGTAGTAGACACTGTTGAAGAAGTGTAATCAACTACATCATTTCTCTTTAGCAAAAATGGCTTCCTTCCATCTTCCTGTTTAGGTTCAGTATCTTTGCTCTTGTCCTGCTCTGTGCTGGAGTGCAGAGAACTCACTGATGTACTCTGTCCTATGTAGTATGCGCTGGAGCTCATTGGGGAAGATCTGCCACTCACAGTAGAGGAGCTCACAGCACCTTCAATTTGTGCCATCTGAGCAATGTATTCTCTGTAGGCATCTCTGTATTCTGCCTGCACTTTATCTGTAAGCCTGGAAATGTCATTGCTTGATTCTTGAGAATTAAGACTTGTTAGGCTTGGAGTTCTATGAGTCCGTCCCTGAAATAGAAACATAGGAAAAATGACGCAAACGGTGGACCAAAGAACATGAAACTTCACTATCATTAGCTATTCCAGACATGTTTGACTTGTTGAGCTATAGTTCTACTTTTCTCTCAGGCACCCTTCCCCAAATTTCACAAACAATGAAAAGTCCTTTGCAGCCATTCGGTCCAGAAACGCGATGGTTGGAACAATGGGAACTATACATGCTGTTAGTAAAGTATTTTTGCCTATTTTCAAAGTAAACGTTAATTTATGTTTAGTATCAATGAGAGAGAATGATAACTATTTGGCAAGACACTAGTGAACAATATCGGGAAAAGAAAACAATTGATAAAATTAAAAATCCCACTTTTACATGCCACATCCCATTTTACTCTATCTTTTCAGTGAACTTAGTGGGATACTGCAACCGCCAAATCAGCTTTTGCTTAATGCAGTGATTTTAATGTATCCATCATGTCCCCTTGCAGTCTCACTGCTCAATTCGATGCCATTTAGGAGTTAGTTCACTTTGTTTATGCAGCCCTAGCCACACCTCCCTGCATGTAACGTACACAGACACCCTACACACTTCCTGATTTTTTTTTTTAAACTTCCATAATTGCACAGTGTGTTTAATTTAGAAGTTAGTATCTCCTTTGTTAATTGCATAGTACAGTCTGCATAACTGGTTCACTTGAACTATTATTATCCCCTTATGCACTGAATTGATCATTTATCATAGTGAAATGTTATACATACATGCTAGATGTAAAATACTCACTTCATCTCTAGCTTGTTACTGCAGCTATCTCTACAGCTTTGTAGGTGTTACAATAATGTAAAACCAACCATTTGGTATTTGCTTTGCATCTGCCCTTCTTCAATGTGAATGGCCCTAAATCCTCCCCCCTTCATGTCAATTCTGGTTTCATTGCAGATTCTATATTTCCCTAGAGAGCAGAACCACTATCTGGAAAAGGGTTCTCCAAGTCTTCCTCTTCAATCAATTGTCGACAAAGCACAATATTTCCTCCCTCCCACAATAAAACGTAGAAAGTTCTGCTAGCACAATGTATTGCTAATTTTATTTCCATATAAAAAAAAAAAAAATCCACGATAAGTAATATTTAAAGAGCCACAGTGGCAGGTGCTATGCAATCACTATACCTCATGTGTTAGATATTTGTATGTATACGTTACACAATAACATAAATTAGTTTGGTACCTGCCAACCAGGGTTACTAAGACGTGGAGCCTCCTCAAAGCCAATATTGTTGAGTTCCTCAAAGCTGAAACTGAAATCATAGCCCTGACCTGCAAGGTCAGTGTGTGGCAGTTCTGGATTTGGAGCAGAACGTCTAATGACTTCATTGTGTGGCACCATTGTTCGACCAGGCTCTGGTACCATTCGGACTTCTTCAGGATGTGTCTGGATGTCAGTGCTTCTCATGTCTTGAAGCTTGGAAAGAATCAGAAAATTAAGAAAATAAATACGGCGACAGAACTATGTATATAAAAAAATAGCTTATTATAAAGCGATCCCTTACACCTCTAATATGCAATGTACTAGAGGGTGGCTGTGCATGATTATACTTGTAGTCCACAGCTAGGTGGAGTGACATATTGCATTTGCCTACTCTTTACATTTATAGCAATCACATTGCCCTCTCCCCCTTCCAAAAACACAATGAGAAGAAACAAAACAGATTATTTCAATCTGTAATCTGCGTGTTATGATTCCATCTGTTTATGGAGGATTCGCTACAAAAGGCTTCAGGAAGAAATTTTCATGAGAACAATTAAGCCTGAATAATTTTCTTACAGTCATTTCCAATGTTTTAAATACTTAATCTCTTGAAAGCAACCTTTCGAGTCAATCTGTTTTGGGAGCCGATTAGATCAAATTATTTTAAATGAGAGTGTAAAGTCACATGCTTATTATACAATTCAAACAGAAGTACACAGAGTTTGTTATACAATTATTGTGCAAAGAAGACTGTGCATTAAAACAAAAATCTTCAGATGAAAAATGTGGACCCCACACAATGACATTTAAAGTGGAAAAAAATCTTGGCATTTCATAATAAATAAATAAATAAATAATATATATACACACACATATATATATATATATATATATATATATATTTTTTTTTTTTTTATTATGTGAAGGTGGTAGTAGGGTATAGATATGTAGCTTCGGTATTCACGAGGGCAAGATATGAGAAGATCGTATGGGTAACCAAAGTAGTAGATTAATTGTTATTGTCATGAGGGCTTCTGCTCCACAAGGAAGTAGTACTCCTAACCAAGGGGGCATTGTGTGTATGTGTGTGCGAGACAGGGCTTAAACTGCTCCTAGCAGGACCTGGAAATTGAAGGTATGAGCAACAAAAGGTAATATTTTGGTAACAGAAAAAACTAAAGCAAAAAAAACCCAGAAACAGAATATTGATGATCTGTTTTAGGTTGCTTCCAAACGTAGAGCAGCTTCTCCTTCCTTATAAGTCAGGTGGTTGGCGCGGTTCTCTATGTGTTTCTTGGCACGAATGGAACAGCTGACTTTGGGTCCCAGACTTTGGTGAGAGGTGGTGCAGAGGTTGCAGGTGTGGTGTCAGCAAGACCCAGAGCCAGGAGCAGCGCAGGTGCTTCAGATTCCACAGAGAGTTTGTGGACAGTTCTGTTGTGGGAGACGAGAAGGGATCTTGGCATTCTCCATCTATGTGCTACCCCTGCAGAACGTAGGCGACTAGTGAGAACAGTCAGTGATTTTCGCCACTGTAGTGTGGCCTTGGTAAAATCCTGGTAGAACGTTAGATGCGATTCTTCAAATAACAATGGGGTCTTGCCCTTCACTGCTGTCACGATGTGGCCTTTGTCTTGGGATGATGAGCATCAAAGAATTACATCACCAGTAATTGGGACTGAAACCTTGGTGATGGTAGGTAGGTGGTACAGTACAGCAATGGTGAACTCTTTGGCTAGAGCCGACAGTAACAGGAATGAAATGAGCCTCATGTAGCGGGGTAATTCCGTCATAGTGATCATAGGGGGTACCCCGCGGATTTTAATGTGGGTGCGGCGGTACGTCTTCCGGTGTGGTCATTTGCAGCCTCAAGATATGCTGTGTAGTTTGGAGTTGGAGCATTGCGCCTTTCACTTCGGATTTTCCCTATGTTCCCTTCAGTTGCGTTCGCCCTCATTAATCTGCTGTATGTTTGTTTGATTTAAGAGAAGCCACATCTGCAGTTAGGAGCCTCTGTATTTCTAGAAGTGTGTTTTGCATGTTGTGCAAGTCCTGCTTTGTGGCAGGGGCTGTACCCCGAGGTATGTCTGTGGAGTTGGTCTGTGATTCCGCCTGTGTTGCTGGAACAGGAGTAGGGGTTTGGCATGGCATGTTAGGAGTTGTTGGGAGGTTTTGGCCCTCTCGGCTGTCTGTGGCCGCCATTTTGGATGGTACTTGCCGCAGGAGTAGAGTGCCGATGTCCCGCTGCTCCGTTAGTTTTCCAGGCTCTGGCCTCTGGGATCGGTGTCCCATTGCTGGCAGGAGGTTAGAGGGTGTTGCGGTGCAGCAATCAGGAGTGTCAGCAGCTCTGTGCAGGCTCTGTTTGCCAAAGAGCTCCTCAAGGTTCGTTGGTGCCGGTGTGTAGAAGGCCCCAGTCCTGTGTTTCAGCTTACCCAGCTTCGGAGTGTATACGAAAGACATCTATTGATGCCGTCGAAGGTCCCCAATCTGTGCATGCTATTTTTGGGGATGGGTCTGACAGGTAGGGGGATTTTGGTAGATTCCGTTGCCAGGTTGGGAGCTACCAGAAATGGCGTCTGGCTTGTCTTACTGTCAGGCTCCGTCCCAAAGTTAATATTTTTATGAAATGCTCATAAAGACTTTGTTGGAATTTTATTGAAATTCCAAGACTCAGATATTTTATAAGACAAAGTAGGCACTACTTTGTCTTCTGGTAAATTCTCAAGTTGACAAATGGCAAAGCTACAGCCCTCAGGTTATCTCGCTCATTGTAAAATATCTGTGGAGGCTCTCATGATCTTGTGGGGTTCTCCATAGACATCAGTGTTGTACGCTTGCACATGTGCAAGACTATGGCAATGACGTGAGCTCCTGGTAGATAAAGCGCCAGTAACTGAAGATTGAAGATGGTGGCACCCACAGGGGACAGCATCAGGTAATTACTCGGCTCTGCTGCATCCTCAGACCCCTGCACACCTAGTGGCGATGTTCCCATTTGGGGTTTTTGCAGCTCTGTCATCTTCTTTCAGAAGGTGAATCTTTTTCAGAGATGGATGTATTTCTCAGGCATCATCTATATTATAGAAATATTTGAATGTCTGCATTTTACATTCTTAAGGTGGATCGCTAAAGTAGTGAGCAGCCACACAGTGAACAATTTATGTGAAATAAAACCAGACAAAAAAGTATTAAGTCAAATACATTAAAAAAATCTCCCTTACTGCACTTTTGAAGAGGTGCCAGTCTCCAAAATTCATACTCATTTCCTTTTTCAGCTCGTCCATGCTGCACTGCTGCAGAACACGTCCATTGATATTGGCCTGTATGAGGAATGAGAATTAAAAGACAAACGTGAGTCTGGTGACAGAGGATATGATTTGTCATCAGTGTTTTCCTTGGACAGATGGGCAATATTGTGTGTGTGAACTTGGCACTTTAATATTCTTGCATTGTTTAGTTTACCCTAGCAGCACAACAGAGACTTAGAACAGGTTAGAGATTAGGAGGTGAGGTTACTTCAGGAATCATCATCCTGGGAGTAAATAGATTCCATCATGATCTCACCAAAGACCTCTAGAACACAACAATAAAATAAGGATTACTAAATTATGGTTTCAAATCATATATTTATAATGGGCCAATATTTTAGAACATAAGTAAATACAGCTAAAATCTCCTGCGCGTTTATATTAACTTTTATACGCGCTCCCCATCACTCGAGAAGTTGAACACTTCCTGGTTTCCTGATCATCCTTTGGCTACAGTGTGCATTTCTACAGTGCACAGTCCGGTCCTCTCTCATTGGCTACTGCAACCCGCTGCAATGCAGAATTAATTCCAGGGTTTTTAGGTATCATGCACTGTGATATGTTGGTGATGGTGGATGTTGAGAGGCCCCTACTTTATTATTTTGCTTTTTGCTTAGAATCCTACAGATAAAAAGGGAGACCCTGAAGAAAAATAAATAAATAAAATATTCAAAATCCATAAATTAGCATCAATTATTATAGTTTAGGAGATGGGGTATATGTTCAATTTGGGGTGGTTGTGTATTTGTATTTATCACCAACCTGTATGCATATTGTACATCATTTTGCTTGCCTTTCAACTTGCACATAACCTCAAATCCTGTGACTTGGGTAGGCTTATGAACAGAGCTGCTTGGCAAGATCCTAAAAGCAGGCCAGCTGTTCTACCGCTTGCCATACTTTAGGACAACTCTAGAAAACGCACAATGCATTCATTCAAAAACTGTGAGAAGACTGCGATTGACCCAAATCCAGGGCAACAATGGACATTGAGAAATAAATGTAATTTATTGTGTATTACCATTTCTCAATAATGTGTTAAAACGGGAAATGGGGGTCATCTTTGGGAGGTATATTTGACATTTGGCAGATCTGTCAGACCAATGGACAAAATAGGATCTATGAATAACAAGTGCAATTACCTTGCGTATAGTTGCTGTATATTGCGCCAACATGCTCGGTTCGATCCCATCTATCTGCTTCAGTTTTTCACACACAGCGTCCACGTTCATGGAACTCAGCGCAGTGGTCTGTGTTCCAGAAACACTGCCTGGTCCCTGCACATAAAAATGGAAATTAACTCATTGACACAGTGAACAGAGCAAAGTGCGCCCTGTAGTTTTAACCAAGCAGCAGAAACATAATGGGTTTATTTTTTTTATAGCAATTGATCAACTCCCCAGATCCTAATGTTCAAAAAAGAACCTCCAGTATCATCAGCTAACTACCAAATTTTGTAAGCTTCCGACACACACCTGTGCATTTCTAGCTACAAATCCTTTCCCTATACTGGACATACTCAGCACCACAGATTGAGAACTATATGGTGAAATGATTAAAAATAGATAAACAAACAGGACTACATGCCCAGATGTTTTAAAACTACAGCTTTTATGATGTTTTGCCTTATTAACGGCATTTTAAAGGCATGCAAAGCATCATGGGAGTTGTAGTTCTACAGCATCTGGGGATCTACCTTTTGGGCACCCCTGATCTACATTATCATTAGCAATTGCTCACGAGTAAGTGTCAAGCCACTATTTTAGATCATACAAACAGCACCAAGTTGCATTAAAAACTAAACCTAAACTCACACAATGGAAAGAATAAAAAGAATAAGAATGTCTAAGACAATTACATGGATTGCGATTGTTCTTAATTGTTCCAATCGTAACATTCTACAAAGCTTTCCTTTTCAGCTATGTATGATAAATAGAAGTGAAAACACCTTACCAAAATTATTGCCATCTCTCCACACCAGGATAGATATAGTGTATATGTCAATGTTGATGAAGAAGCTACAATGATGCAAATGCCAATGGTAATAATGCTTTACCTATACATTACCAAGTAATAAGCCTTGTGAAATATATAGATAAAACTCATTTGCCACATATTGTTTGCATGTTAACATGTTGAGAAATATTGGTACACTAGAATCAGATAACCGGGGTGTGGAGCAGGTAAGAGGTAGAGCAGAGTATGTTGTGAAAAGTTGATCAAAAGAAATCAGAATTTTCTCGCTAATAGCACATCTGGTCCTAATGTTTTAATTAATAGTCCTTTCACAACCAGGCTATATCTAGTCTCAGAAAAAGCAGTCAGTCTGGAGGAAGCAGTGAACAGGATACTGACAATCAGAAGGGAAACAAGGAAACAAGACAGAAGGAAGAGATCTTGATAGAAAAGACAGGATGGTGCTGGGAGTGGGGCAATCGGAGAAATGTTTAAATTCGTCCTTTTATATTCTCTGCCGCTTGTAAGACATGTAGGAGGAAAACAAAGGAGCCCTACTGTAGCAAATATTCTTCATTATATATTGGACTAACTCCACTGTGTGTCTGTGAAAAGGACAGTGTAATAACAGGCAACACGTGTGCAGGAGAAATTCATATTGTTAAAAAAAAAATTAAAATAAAAAAGGAAAAGGAACATGCATTTAATGCATAAAATAAGTGTGTGGTATAGTGGTTATATTCACTATACGGTGCATTAGTATAAGTGGGATGAAAAATAATCAAATGAAATCTCTTCTGATATTTTTACCTAGGTTTTGCAAGATAGTGATCAATTAGCATATCACTGTTTAGTGAACAACAAAACACTTTAAAACTTTTTTTTTTTTAATATTTAAAATGGATGTGTGAAGTATTTGCCAATTTTGTGTTAAGTGAGTTTATAAATGAACCCAGTACTACATTTTCCAATAAATTGACTTCAGTTTCACAGTAATAAAACTCTTCGCTGAACAGAATGTGTGTACTCCTAATGAAGAGCTTTTGTAATAGCAGCAGTTAGAGGGACACTATAGTCACCAGAACCACTACAGTAGTTCTTCTGGTTGTATACACTGTACCTGCAGCTTTAGCACTGTAAACTTGATTATGTAGCTCAGTCAGATGGCCACTAGAGGTGCTTCCTATTTCAGTGCTGCCCGGTGAGCAGCAGGTATGTTCAGCATCACCATGCTCAGCATTAAGATGTTCGACGCTCCCCATAGCGATGCATTTTTCAAGGCATCTCTATGATGAGAAGCTGATTGGCGCAGCACGCGTTTTGCCGCATATGCATAATTGCCTCTCTTAGGTTTCTTATAACCAAGCAGTGGACTGGCTGAGATCGTCAAGTTTTCTCAGCCATGGAGGCATGACCAGCACGGTGATGTAGTAAAGTATGTAAGCTACCTTTTAGCTCTAATGTAAGACTATATAATCTTTAATAAGTACCAGGAAGCAGAGAAAAGGAATCCATACAGTCAAAGGTGTAAGATTATTACACAGTAGGAGTGCAACCAGCTACCTTTTTAAATAAAAAATATCACATTATCATTGTTTAGGAAAAAATATTTTTTGTGTGTGCCTCTTTCTTTCATGCTATGTGCTGGTAAATAACCAACACTATTATTAAGTGTCGCTGCCCCTCCACCCCCCTACCCACTGTCACCCACACAGTGCACCCCTCACAATCACACCACACTGTACCTTTCACAATTACACATACACGCTGTACCGCTCGCAATCACACACACACTGCACCGCTCGCAATCACACACTGCACCGCTCAAAATCACACACACTGCACCTATGTATATTTGTATTTGTGTGTATATATATATATATACAGCGTGTGTGTTTGTGCTTTAGGCTGCGCACGCCTATGGTCATTTATTAAATCTGAATATGTAATATAACTGTTAAATAACAAAGGGGTAAAACATTCGTGACTGGATTCCCCATGAGACAAACTAACATTTCCTAATTAGCTATATTTTACGAGCAAAGGGAAAAGATTGTCACTAAAAGCTGATCCATTCAGTTGTGACCTTCTCCACCTACATCTGTAATTACCTCCCGTATACTCTACTCGCCTCTCATATAGGGGTACATGGCCAGGGGAGGATGTCTTATTAAGTCTTGTGAAGAAAAATATAAGAATTTACATTTATAGATTTTCTACTTTTAAAACCTTATGTATGATTATATGGCAAAGTATTTTATATTTCTAAGGAAATTATTATTATTAATATTAATATTATTTTTTTTTAAACAAACTATTTACAAAACCAGCAGAGTACATATGTGGTAGATTGTGACTGCCATTAGCGATCTGAAAACTCCCTGCTGGAAGGTAGTTATTTTTAACTCTGTTGGTAAGGCAGAAGCTCAGAATTTGGCGCTGGGATACAGGCCAAGAAACAGTAATGGGAGAAAAATGCTCACCCAAAATAAAATAAAAAACGGAATTCTTGTTTAGAACAGTTGATAAATTGTCTGTTCCTGCCAAAATATTCACATAATTGAGTGTGAGCAAGGTGAAAGATAAGAGGGACAATTATTAAGGGGGCATTTGGCAGGGATCCCCTTGGTTGGTAGAGAGCTGGGCTGGGGTACATGCAATCCTTATTGCAGCAGCTGCTGCACCCTCCTGCAAAGTACATTTGTGTATGAATATTTCCATGGGAAGAGACTACGAGGCACATTTCCACAGAACTTCTTTGAATCGCATATTCCAGTTGCATTTTTGATTATTGCCAAATGCCTCTAAAGTTATTTCTTCTACAGTCTACATGAATAAAGTGGTGCCAATGAAACGTGCAGTGATACGCTTAATATTAAGCTGCAGTGTTTAATTTACATGCAGGCAAACGGGAAATAGTGACTGGTGCCTTCTGCATAAGCAATTATGGCGACGAGGGTCCAGGGTGCAGGTTCCTTGGAAAATATTGTGTTTTGTCTGACCACGGACCAAGAGGCAATACCCACAGCCCAAGGGCACCATAACCACTACATTGAGATGTAAAAATTATGGTGCCCAGAATTTTCCTTTAAGTAAAAACAGTAAATTTATGATGCCAGTAACAATTTACAGTTACCAAACAAGTCTGGATTGGGGTCAATTAAATCTCCTCTACGTTATTTAGTCTGCAAATACACAGTTTAAAAACTAGTTTCCAGTCATGATTGCCCATAATTGCAAAAATACTTTTTTTCTTTTTATACTTTGGTGTATACCAGACCTAGAACTGCAGCAAGTTAGCTAGGCTTTGAATCTTCAATTTCATGGGTTTTTTTCCACATATTTCTCAGAACACATTTCACAGCGGGCTGCTCTAACAGGCAGAACTATTTTCTGCATTATTATTTTATGCTGAGTGCCATCCATTTTCAAATATGCAGATCGATATCTCTGCAGAGACAATGCTTTTAAAATGGACTATTTAACACGCATTCTTAACTTGGTTACCAAGAAATAAAATAGAACATTCTCACGCATATGTCCATTTGGTATATTTGAATAGTTCAAAAGGAGATGATGCATAAAAAGTATATTGCAAGCAGTTTAAAAGCAATTTATGAAAAGTGCGGCATGAAAGGGCATTTGTTAGTCTGTAAGCTGGTTTAATTTGCGGTGCTTGTTTTTTATGCTTTATATAGCCAATGTAATGAGAAGGAAATACTAGACTCATTTCACTTGCTTAAATGGTTACTCCATCACCATGACTACTTCTGCTGCACAGTCAGAGATATTTGCACTTTTGTGCCAGGGGCTAGTTGCTCCCCCCTAGGTCCCAGACTGCCTAAGGTCAATTCTGTGCAATATACATCTGTCGCTGGTGCACACGGGACAAAGACGACAGACATGGTCACCTTATCCCATGCAGACAGTGTGCCGGCAAGGGGAAGCTTGATTTTCCACCCTCTGATTATTTAAATATTACTAAAGCCTTGCACTGCAATGCCCTGCCCTGACCTTCCCTCCCCGGCTCCGAGCACAGGCACAAAGGTTCCATCAAATGCTCCTCTTTGAGACGGTGATGTCAGACGAGTCGTGAAGAAGAGTACTGGGAGCTTTGCCCGGCACTTTATTTAAGGGTAGGTTTAGATTAATTTGAGGCTTTAAAAAAAAATGATTGGGTAGGGGGCGTAATAAAACATAATTATATTCTTCATAAAGGGTTGGAGTAATCTTTTAAATGCAGAATTATGCAACTTAAATGTTTACTACAGGTAGTATATTATTTTACTTCCAATTTTCCACCCGGATAACCTGTGAAAATAATATGAAACTTACTTGGAATCCATGCCTAGACGTTGAAATACCTGATAGTTTCCAAGCCCTCATTACACAGCATCATCCGAATTCTAGTCACAGACCAATCAAATGCTTCTCATTAGGCAGTCCGAAACAGAGTTCCAGGTTGCTTAAGTCACATGTGCTGGGGATGCAAACAGACCCCAACAAAAATGTGCAGATACCTCTGTATATGCCGTATCTGAAATGCTGAACATACAGATTGAATGATCCATGACCATTCTAAACTCAGAAGTGATCATGGAGGTTGAAGTAACCCTTTAATGGAAAATGGGGAAAACAGCAACCACAATGTTTCATCCAAATGTTAAAAAATAAAATAAAAATAAGTAAATAAAAACTATCTAAAAATATGAATAAGATAAAAAAAAAAAACACACACATTAGTGCTCATAGAGTTAAAAAATGAAAATGCAAGCAAAACACAAATCAATGTAAAGGTTTTCTAAGGGTCTAGGGAAGGAAATTTGTTTTCCCACTACATTATTTTATGCATTAATGTTTGCAGCGTCCAATGACCGTCATCTTGTTTCCTGCACTGAAACCACATTAATATTGTTAAATGCTGTTACCATACTCATGTTGAGGCTCACTGAGGACAGGGTAGAGACCAGTGACAGACTGTAATGGTACAGAAGAAGTACTTGACCAGTCTACTCTAAGTATTATGACATTTGATCTTTTGCTCTTCATCATGGCTTAATAAAGAGAGTTATTTACTTGAGTGGGAATTCAGCTTGATTCAACAGCCATTGCCGACTCCAGTGAAAGCCTACTCCATACATTTACTACCTTTTCTCTAAACTATTATCTTCTACATCTAATCTGCAAATTACAGCCTTTGGGGCTTGCGGACAGCATTCATTTGGCCTCACGAATTACTGGGATTCTCACAACCTCAGGTTAATACACAGTAACTTTTTAGATACAAGAAAATGCATGATATTCCAGCTTGATAAAAAAAAAAAATATATATAAGAAAAAAGCTACCAAAAATGAACTTTTTTTTTTTCTCTAAACAGTTTAATATGTAAATGCAGAGCATTATTCAGCATATCTGGAATTTTTTACATTGCTGTGAGATTTTCCCAGGCTCTGTGTCTTTGGCGTCTTATGTCAGTATATTTCCTTATAAAGTCTCTAATGTTCAATCCTGCATTGTAATCTTTGCTAGCTTGCTATTTACATCCCGAAATGCATACTGGTGCAGCACAGTGCTTCTTTCTAAAGACAAAGGCGGGACTGTATTAAAGGGTCAGCGCTACAAATCAGTACAAATATGACATTTAGATCTGCACATACTTATGAAATGATTACTGCCAGGAAAACGCAACAGGCCCCACAGCTGTGCCAAAATAAAAAACAAAGGCCAATAAACAGTGCCCCCAGTTTAATTTTTGCCACAGACAATATAAAATGAAACAATACATCTTAAAAATGCAGTATGTCTTGACCCCCAAAAGGTTAATATTTTCATCTAGCCATAGGGAATTCTGTTGTACTTGTCTACTTGAAGGCCTGACAGCATCTCAGAGTAAAAACTGCTGTGTGTAAACGGTATCAGTTTATAAACCATTCACGGCAATTCTGAATCCTAATTAACAGTTGACAGCAAGAGATATTGGCAGCCAATTAAACCTGGGATTTCAACAGCCAATACATTCCCACAATTCCACTAGACATGAGAAGGTAAACATAAAGAGAGTTATTTACTTGAGTGGGAATTCAGCTTGAAATTCAAATTTAAGGCCAAAATAGGCAAAATGGAAAAATTCTCCAATGCTTCCAGTTCAGCAAATCTGGCCTTAAATCAGAAATTCACTTTGAATTTCCCAAAATTCACACTTTAGCAAATAACCATGTTTCAGTTACCAGAGAATGCCAAATTCTCACCAGGCTCACCCACCGTGAGAGCATGTTTGCTATATTTGCAGACTGACTGATCTATTCGGTTGATTTTTATTTTATAGCAGCTGAAGAGAATACTTCTAACAAAGGCGTATAAATAGATGCATGAATCTATCTATCTATATATACACAGTATGCGTGCAGAAACATGCTGATCTGTCCTCAATCTGAAGCACAGGCCTTGCGAACACTACTGCAGGCCCTTCCAGGGTGAAATTAATTTATAGTGTGCTTTTCAGAGCACGTTCTTTCCCATTATTTGTCTAATCCCTAACATTGAAAAGGCCCAGTGAGGGCAGTAAGCAGCACAGGCACATTGTCAGCAGCAGTATTGCTTCAAATGACTGCAGTAAGAGGGTTATCCTGGCACTTCACAGAGGCTGTTATGTTCCCGCTGCAATGAGAAAAACAGGCTCTAGGCGACCAGGAATGTAAGTCTGAGCAGATTTGATGATCATAATATGTTGGCTGACAAAGGCCTGTTTGCTCCCAAGAAAGAAGAAAAAAAAAAATAGAAGAGAGTCAGCTGACCTGCACAGTGATTAACCCCCCCACCCCCCTGGATTTTAGCAATGGACAATTTGTGCAAATTATAATCATAAAAAGGATGAAAAAAAAGGTCACTATGGGCAATAATAACAGATAGAAAACTAGATACATACTTGGACAAAACTGTTAAATGTGGATACATCTGGAACAAGAGTGTGTGGGTTCCCATAGCAATTGCTCCACAGTACAGGGGTACTCCAACCACCATGACCACTTCTGCTTTTAAAAGTGGTCATGGTGCTTGCAATCTGTATGGGTCGTGTTACAGCGATAAAGAGAAATCTCTAATTTTGTACAGCCTGCACAAGTGACTTAGTTTGGACAGTCCAATGTTAATTTTGTGCAAAAATGACGTGCGTTGTCCACACACAGACTGTAATGGTACAGAAGAAGTACTTGACCAGTCTACTCTAAGTATTATGACATTTGATCTTTTGCTCTTCATCATGGCTTAATAAGTACTTCAACAGCCAGTACTTATGGCAAGGGACAATTATATTCTTCACTTGCCGGCAATTCTGTTGACAAAGGACTGGCTGGATAGAGGTTAGGTTTCTGCAAGAAGAAGCCCAACCTCCATACAGCCAGCCCTTTGTCCCCCTCCTCCCCCCCCTCATCACCCTCTGTTCAGCCCTCCCTCCTTCCCCTCAGCAACTGGGAGATGAGTGGGCTTCAGCGGTGAGATGAGCCATCACTCAGCTCACCTTGCCACTTGTGAACACAGTGCACATGTGCATTGGTCCAACAACGTGAGGACGACATGGCTTGACGAAGGAGAAGGCAGAGACACAGAATAGAGGAGGACTTTGCCCTACCCTGATGGTTCACTAAACTGAGAATTTTTAGGTATTCAAATTGAATTTAAAATTTAAGGCCAAAATGAAAGCACTAACTTGGATAATTTTTCTAATTTGGCTACTTTGTCATAACTTTCGAAATTCGCTTCTAAATCCCAACAGATTTCACTCTAGTGAGTAACCCTGATACTATTTTAAAAATATTTAACCAATTTTACATCTATGATGCTGATTTATAAATGTTAATATCAATGTAACTACATATTGTGTATTGATCTGTAGTCACTACCATTTTACATCTATGATGCTGATTTATAAATGTTAATATCGATGTAACTACATATTGAGTATTGATCTGTAGTCACTACCATGTTTTCCCATAAAAAACTTCCGAACGTTGTCATACAGTGGCATCCACAATAATGCCCCAGCCTGCACTTACTAACGCCCCAGCCTGCATTTATAAGGCTCTTAGCCTAACCACGCACAAACGGTGCCCTTTTGAAATGGCTGGCAGGAGCTTTGAGAGAGGCCCCACTCATTTAGATATATTAATTTCCAACATAAGCACAATCCTTTTTACATCGCCCATACGCTCACAACCTATAATGTTACAATATAAACATGAGCTACACCTTTCACATGCTGACTAATTGTTAATAAATGTTGGGTATCATGCTGGTCAACACTGTTGGGACATGACGAGCCCACCTGATTTTTATTTCCATGCACACCATAATATGATAGTGCGCATAGCCAATACATGTTTCTGCCTTTTAAGCAACGCCTGTCCTGGCGTCACTTTGATATGCCTGTTTTGTTCTCTTTCGGTAAATTTCTTTTGTTAAATCTTTTTGGTTAAATCGTGAATTTCTCACTCAAACAAAAACAAAGTGCAACGCATAACAAATATGTCACCAGAATTGTCTTTATTTGCCTACTACTGTAATCTTATGTGACCACCTTGACAAATGTACCTACACTTGCACTTACAAAAATAAATAATAAAAAAAAAAAAAAAAAGAAGTTCACCAGATCTAGTCTTTGGTATAAGAGAATGGCCTTGATTGACCTCGTAACATCCCTTTGTATTATTTATGCCAGCTTGGAGGACTGCAAGTCATGGACTGTGCTTCTGAAAATTAAAGTTGCTTAATTACATAAGTAATTTGTGCTGTAAAAGTAAAAAAAAAAAAAAAAAGTACCCTGACCCCTATTTGGTGTGAATGAAAGGAGAATAAAGGGAGAAATAATTATAAATACATCTGTACATCTGTGCCATAATTATTGGAATTGACCACCCTGTCGTGTTGCAAGTGGAAGATATAATGTACAATAAAAACAATCACAGAAAATAAAAACAGAATAAGCAAGTCAGTGAGTCACACCATTAGTGTCTAATGCATGAACTCCAACCAGATGCTGATGCAGGGTTAGTAATGCTGAAGTTATCATGATAGCAGCATTGCTGCTTCTAATGCAATGAGATGCTGAAAACACCACACCAAATGGCTGTGTTTACCGGAGTGCAGTGTGTGGGAGAAGACTGGCTCTCCGAAATATCCTCTTCGATTATGTCCTAGCAACACAATAACGTTAACAGTCTGAAAACAGATTTTTCACCGGAATAATAATAAAAAAAAAAAATACAAGAAACAAAAGAAAATAATGTTTTCATGCAAGTTTTCCATTTCAAGTGAAAAAAAGAAGAAAAAATAATAAATGAATATTTTCATTCTGTTTGTAAAAAAAACCAAAAAACTCACCATCAATACCAATGCCATCTATAATCAGGTGGTATGTAGGGATGTCACATGCAAACCGTTTCTATTTTACCATTATCTTTTATTAGTTTAAAAAGTCAGAGCTAGATACACTAAAGTGTAAATTCCCCTTACAGTAAATGGTAAAACAAAACATACAATTAAACATAAATACCGCGCTCTATGCCAAGACATCACTACTTTTGGTGAGATCCACCCACATATAAAGCAATTTTCACTAGTCCTCAAAATTGGACTGCCTAATAAGATTTTTTTTTTCATATTTTTATCCTATTTTTTTATTTTTCCTTTTTTTTTTTTTTTTTTCTTATTTTTGCCTTTTTTCCCCCCTCTCTTTTTATTTTGTTTTTCACTTTTTTTTTTCATTTGCTATTAATAGCATTTTTTCCTTTTTTCTTGTTTCAAATTTTCTTAAAGGCCTAGCATTACTCCAGTAGGTGGTGGATCCACTTAGGATATTTTATCCTCACGCGTATGGGATATCAGGACTGTAATTATTTGTATATAAAGCATTGTACATATCATGAGCTTGTACTTGGTGTATTATACATGAAATTATGAAGGGATGGCCAGTGGTTGTGATTATTAGTTGTATATATTATAAATTTCTCTCTATGTGTAAGATATATTAAATCAGAATAAGGTTACCATCACCTTTAGCAACTTTTTGTATTACACTGGGTTAGTATACAATAAATTAATTTTTTCACAAACCCATCTATGAGTTTCTCCTTAGCATACATATTCTATGCATAGAGTTCCGGTATTTATGTTTAATTGTTGTATATATTTTGAGGTTGGATTGGGGTTAACCTCGAATACCTGCACCTACATGTGATTGAGTGCCAGCACAATATGGAATTTTTCTAAAACAAAACATAGTTTGAGATTCGTAACCCTGCCTTAATATATACAATCTAAGGAGGGACAGGGCTTGTGGGCCGCATGTTACAGATAATGGTTTGTAGAACATATTAACTCCCTCATCTGCCTGAAAAAGTTCTCTTTTGACTCCTGCAGGACTAATAAAACAAATTGGAAATGTTCATTAATACACGAAAAGAGCAGCCCCGCGGGAAATGTGATTAGGGGTAGGCTATGAAATTACATGGACTGTACTGGATCTAACACACTCTAAAAAGATACAGAGCATGAAAGAGAAGACAAAGTAATATAAAAATACACACAGACAATATCTACCAATAAATAAATAAATACAGCCCGGTATGGTCACAGCTTCATGATTTAATGACAATATTGAAATCTGGTGCTTACTGAATGCTGCCCATTATTATGGGTTCCTCTGTACAGAGTGCTCCCTTTCATTTTTGGTTATAATAGTTTGAAGTGCATTCATCACAAAACTAATTAGCCATTTTAATCGTCATTTGACTTTACAATTATTCCGCGCCATTTTACAATCTCCATATTGGCATTATACAACACTGCCATCTTACTGTGAGCATGACATGGAAATAGGCTGCATTATTATAATTTATATAGCGCCAACAGGTTCCGTAGCGTTTTACAATATTATAAGAGGGGGGGATTCTTGACAATTACAAGAAAACTTACAGGAACGATAGGTTGAACAGGACCCTGCTCAGCAAGCTTACAGTCTATAGGAGGTGGGGTGGGAAGGTTGCCCTTTAGGAGAGAGCATGAGACAGATATGTGAGGTAGTGGTTACTCTGGGAGGCCATAAGCTTTCCTAAAGAGATGGGTTTTAAGGCACTTCTTAAATGATTGAAGACAATTATAGTTAATTATAGCAAATTAACTTCAGTTCCCAAGTTATGTTACAGGGACATGCAATCAAATACAGTTAAAATCTGGAGATTTATGGCCTCTGAGGATCAGATTAAAAAGTCTTATAATTCTTGGGAGATGTGTTCCTAGGAAAGCTGTTGGCTCAACCAGATCGTTGGAACAGAGAAAAGGCATGGACAGACCTGGCACAAATACTACACTGAGCTTGAGAAAGACCTCATAGGTCAAAACGTTGCTGCTTGTAAGTTAGCTCAAATAAAATTGCATACTTGAACCTTGGAGTGCCTAAACCTCTTCTTGTTTTCTCCATATTGTACCTGGGACCTTGTGCTGGGTCCCAGGTTTAGTTGCACCCTGGTTCAGAGTGATGGGGTTGAGCGCAGTTCCTAATTTATCTTACAAATACTACACTATGGCCAAAAACGAGACTTCCCATGACACACCTATAACATGACGGGCAGTTTTACTTTGACGTTAAATAACACATATAATTATCTTTATCATAGTACTTTATGCATAAGAGGGTTTGCTGTGCAAATAGTTCATCACTCTTGCAGCACTGACGTCACAGTAAAGCACACAAAAAGGCCAAAAATCCTATACTATGATTTTTTTATACACTGAATCGCAACAATGATTGCGGTAAAGCATCTCTTCGGAAAGGATCTCACATACTAACCCACCCAGTGCTTGCTTAAGTTCCACAGATTGGTTCAGAGTGTGCCGTAACTCAATATAATTTACAGGCTTCTGGATTACTGCATGGAAGCCATGTTTACAACAGACGCATGTATTAGATGGCTGCATTATTTTCCTCAGAAGTCACTGATTTTGTTGTTATCTTTCCTCTGCTGATAAGGCCTTATTTTGGAGTGCTGGTGGGAGACATACCGCTAATGCCATTTTGTGCAGTCTGCACATTCTATCATCCAATGATTACACCATTTCCCCTCAAGACTTTAACCAGTAAGTCACTATCTCCAGATACACAGATGGTGCACTTCAATTTACAGCAGCCATTAGAAAAATAAATATCTGAGGAGATCTGATCCTCTAATTTGATTAATACTTGTAAGCAAAAGAATACAATTCTAGCCCAATTCTGAAGCATTTTTAGCAATAAGTACTAAATCTATATTAAAGTCCTGTTTCATTTAAGCATTGTGTTATCAAACTACAATTAAATATATAGTTGCAGATGCTCATGCATCGACTGCTATAACGGTGGGATCAGGAGGTGGAGGATACCTGCAGATTTGAAGATCTGGAGGTGGATATGGTGAAGGCTAGGGAACGCACCACACGCAGATGGCACTATTGGGCTGGAGTTCCTCTCCCACCTGGAGACTGCCCCACACCTACTCATGCAGTTATCCACAATACATGGACCCTGCTTGGGGTCGAGGTATCCACATATCCTGACAAAGACCTCCGAATCAAACGGCTCTCCAACCTACCTACCCTCCCCACCCCTGTTTTTTTTTATTCCTCTTACCCTATCCCCTTTTCTCTTCTTCATACCCCTGTAGGATGCTGCAGTCGTTTGTATTGCCCCACATGCAACTTTCTAATCAGAACCCACTATATTGAACGGAGGATGACATGTCACTACTATAGTATCTGTAAAAAGGAATATTACTATGAAAGCTGCCACCTTATCAGTGATGATGGTATTTCCCAAAATACAGGATTGGTTGGAATGTGTAAGAGAAGAGAAAAGTGTAATAACATATATAGCACCATGATAATAATACCCAAACAGTTTACATATAGCAAGAAATGAAGGATAAAATGTTAAAACCAACCCATATATTTGCTTTAAATTTGTACTAGAATAGCAAGGATTATATATAAAGAATTGTTCTGAGACAATGTTCTAAACGTTGAACAATTAAAAAAGCAATCCAATGGTGTCCATGGTTTTAGTTCCATACTAGAACTTCACCCCAAAATTGTTCATTATACATAATACCTAATGTTTAGATCATTTGCATACTCTAAATACCTGTCATATACCATTAAGTACTGTACAGATTACAGAATTCCATTATGTCAATTTAAAAAAGGAAATGGTTCTTCATCACTACAGAAAACACATTAGTACACAAAATAACACCACCATCTTATCCAAAAACAAACTCTTCTTTATAGACAGAGAAAAGGAAAAAAGAAGTGGTGTTAATTAACAGGAAGCAGTTATAGGCAGCCTCTTGCATTCCAGATATATACAATAAAAGTCTCGATGGAATGTGTGAGGGAGACTATCCTTGCCGACAGGGTGCAGAGCACATTAGCAAAGATTCCATCACCCAGTTAGTGTTAAATGCATCATTCACAATACTTACTAAGCCACTGTTCTGATCTCTGGACATATTGGGTTTTACGGATGGACGTGACATGGGATGTTGGGGATTGCCAGGGTAATACCTTGGCATGTAAACATGAGGTGCAAAGAATGGCTATGGAAAAGAAAACAAAAACATGCAGAAACAAAATAAAAACAAATAAACACCAAAAATAGGAATGATAACAAATGAAACAATGTAATCATAAAGAAGTCTGACATTTCCATTTCCACGTAACATTTCTCTAGGGCGGCTTACCCACAGTTCTTTAAGAAACTCTTTATCCAATAAGTAATTATTTAATATGTCACAAGGGTCTGTTTAATATGAAAAGATCTATCGGTCAGAAACCCTCCATGTTTTAAAGGGGGGAATAGGTGATTTCTTATTTGAATATACATTCTATGGGGATCAAACTGCATTGCACGTCACTATGTAGTGTGAACTGACAAATAACCCTCACTGTCAGAAGAGCATGTTTCACTGCCATCTGGCAATGAAAGGGTTAAACACAGACCTTTTCCAGAAAATAATCACTGGACACTTAAGAATCAGCACTGCAGGATCTTGCCTCAAATGATGAACTGTGGCTTGAGACAACTGACTTACAAACTCAGGAAATACTGCTCACTTACTACTTCATGACACTGGCTCCACACTCAAACTACTTTTATACGTCTTCTAAATGGCCACACATCTAACAGCTGTGATAGTTGGTCTCTGAAGACTATGAAGGTCAGGTAATGGCAGGATCAAAGTGAGTTTTAGCTATACATGGAACTCTATCTAAAGCACGTGTGGGTATTGTTGATGAGGAAGCTCCATGGAATGATGCTACAGTAATAGCTGCAGAATGTCATGTTCAGTTGGCAGAATGGCTGCCATTTTCCTTCCATCTACTGGTGGTGATGTCGGCATGTCAGTCACCATCACTGCTCATCAGATTAATACCACAGAGAGAAGTAGAGGACTTCAATGAACAACTCTAAGTGACTAAATCTCCCAGTAAAACCATTTCAATGTATGAGGGATTTTCTGGGACGTAAAAACATTGACATTTTTTTGTCACCCTGAGTAGGCTACAGTATACTTCCAATTCAATGACAAGAAAAGATAAGAACAGAAAGATGGGGAGATGCTGGGTGTGTGGTGACTCTGCCATATGTGGACCTTTATCAAGAATAAGTCAGACTAATAAATCAATACAACGTCACAGGTTTCTAATTCACCAAGGAGGAAAATGAAAAAAAGTGGAAGGCACGGAGTAACTCAAACAAGACAGGAAAATGGGGAAAAAAAAATAGAGAGATTGAAATGACAACACAGCAGACTGGGGATTTTAATATTACAATGTTGCTACGCTGCATTTCGAAAAAGTACTTGTTAACAAAAAAAAAATATTTAAATAAATAATTAAACAATCCAACAGTATTTTCAGATAAATGCCTTCTTTAAACAGGAAGACACAAGAAGGATGAGGAGGGTGTGTCTGACTATTGTTTTAATGGGGATCTACCATCCTGACAAGTCACATTTAGAACGAAGACCAAAAACCATTTCCTCCATTAAAGCGTTTCTTGTAGACTCACTGATTTCCATATTTTCACTACATTTTACTTGCACACCCTTTGACAGAGCTCCTCACACTTGCTTGTGATTAGCCATCAGGGAAAGGAGATGCACGATCTTATGTAGCAATGACAGAAATATATTAAAGGGTGACAAAAAATACAACCTAAATCTACCACATACATTTGATCAACTTTTATATAAACGATATACCCTGCACTGTAATAATGCCTGTTTAACACACATTGACACAGAGCACATTAAGAAGATTGAATGATGCAGGTCTGATTCTGCCAAAATGTAATGTGATTTTAAAAAGGGGCACAAGATGTCCTTGAGAGTCTCTGTAAGCTGAGTCAGCAAACAACTGGATTTATTATAAAGGAGCGCAGCTGATTTGCTGCCAATTATACAGATTTCCTTTTCATGAAAGAGAAATAAGCCCAGAAACTAACTATAATGAACTGATCTGCAACCAAACTAGTTACAGCTCGTGGATTTTTTCCCCCCAGTCATTGCAGTTGTTTCTGAGATATTTGTTTTTAAACATCGGGTCTATTTAACCTCAGTAGGGCTACGTTCAGCAGGTTTTCAGACAATTCCTACATAAATTACTTTGCTTTCCAAAACCCACTTCCTTATTCCTCACTATCTTGCAAATGCTATGTGCACTACCTGAATACCAAGGATCCTAAATATGAATATTCAGGTAGATATGCAAATTAGTGTTTATGCAGGGACATATTTCTCGTCTCCCTTTTCATTTTGTTATATGAGTGTTTGTATGATTCCCCATATGTTTTATGTATTGGATTGAATGTCGCCATTAGTTTAATGTAATTTGATTAGTGGCTGTCCTTCGTACCTGCTTGCCAACTGCACTATTCTCTGGTCCAGGGGACGTATCAAAAAAGAGCTAGACCCGAGAGCCACTAATGCTTTTGTAAAGGTAGTAGCTTGAAGCAGGACAGGCAGAGGGCTTGATACTTGCATGGGAGAAGCTAAATGAGCAGATGGGCAGATACCTGCCATGGAAGACCAGCACTCCCAAAGGCCAGCCCACCTGGGGAAGCTGTAGCTGCTGGCTTCACCCCTGTCTCGGTAAGGATCTACATCCCTAGTGGTGTTCCGTCACAGCTATGGAATCACTAATGTACTTCATATGCAGGGGCACTTAGGTATGAGTTAGCATCAAAGCACCCATTAGATAGCTGGAGAGGGGCTAAGTACTTAATAACTCAGATCAAAAATACAACTGATAACTGATATTTCTGTTACTTTTGGAAAGGATTCCTAAGGAAGTAAATCTGGCATTTTTTGTAAGGTGAATCTACTTCTCTACTGCTACATAACAGTAAAAAGAGAAAACATTGTAAACACATTTCTCATCAAATAAGTTTAGATAGATACTACAGTGCTGATTCCATACAGTGCTGGCCTCAACAACAACATTAAGAAGATAGCCATAACTTCTTTATTTTTTTAACCCGTTCACAAATGGCACCCATAAAAAGGAGAAGGTGTGGATATGGAGGGGGTAACTATTCTTACCCGGTTGTAGAAGGGATGTTGAGGCCCAGTCATACCACTGTAGTAGCTGCTTGGTGGTTGAGGAGATATGACTCCTGCAGGGAATGGCCCGTTAAAGGACGTTGAAGAGCACACAGAGGATGGTTGGCTGAAAACAGATGTTGCTCGCGGAGGCGCTTCTTGCAAGGGCAATGTGGGATAACCAAACCCTCCAATATTCATCTGGTCCCTGGCTGCACGTACATCTGGAACAGTTATGGATACATTTATTTATTTTTAAATTCTTTATTTTCGTCGTATGACAGTACATATGACAGTACAAGCATACCTTGCCACAGCAGCAATAGAACACATAAGAATGACATAACTGAGAACAGTGTGGCTGTGGGACTGCACAATTTTTATATTTAGTAGGACAATATATATTTTATAGTGACATATGTAGTACATAACAGAAAGGTAGAACACTGCATCGAATACCCTCTGAAATTAAGAAAAATGTTAGTGGAGGGCATGGTGCAGCCTGTGCCTCAAGTGTATTATAGGCTAACCGAGAGGAGTTGGACCTCTATGTTTTTCGAGGGGGCTAAAGACACCATCTATGAACGGGAGGTATATGTAGGAGAACATAGTTAAGTAGCGAGGGGAGAATTCATAGGGTCCTTATGACCGTTAGGGGTGCCTGATAGGCAGTGTTAAGGCACTTTGAAGTGTGAATCAGAGCCAATTACTCGCTCATAACCCAAACTGTAACATTAATAAACAGAATTTTTTAAGGCACGAGAACAGTCCTGTAGCAGTGTGCGTTTGGGCACAGTAGTGAGGTCTTCGGCACAATCAGCACTGGAGACTAACATAATATTCAAAGAATCCATGTGTTTATTAATTTAAAAAAAAAAAAATCTTTGGAGTTGGCGCCTCTGATACGCAGGTAAAAAAACAAAACTAGAAACCTCTTAGTGTACCCAGGTACCAGTGTTAATTTTGGCAGCGAATTTCAATTTAGTTTTAATCAAAGTCTTTTGACTAAAAAGACATTTTAGTTTTAGTTGTATATTAGTCATCTAAATTGTTTTAGTCAACTAAATCCAGTAGATTTTAGTTGACATGACTGAAAATGGGTTTAGTTAAAGCTTCTATCGGTCTCTTTTGCCCCTTCCCCAGCCCTCTGTGCCCCTTTGTGTCAAGATTTGACTAAAATGGTTAGTCAACAAAATTAACACTGCCTGATACCCACTGATTTCACATTTATTCAGTGAAATTATCTATCCATCTAGACACATCATGATTTTAAAATATAACAGTGGAATACTAAAAGCTAACAATCTCTTCTTAAACGTGAAATGAAGATTTGAACAGCTTAAGATAATCCCCTCTGTTTCCAGTTGTCCACCTTTCAGCCCTTCAATAGGGTGACACAAATATAATAGGCAGACACCCGGAATCTTCCACAGCGGTACACTTTTTATAGGTGTATAATTATGTAGCTAGAGCAAAACAAAGATTTAGATGTAAAATAATCTACCGCTAAACTCAGAGCCTCTTGAATAGGCATTTAGAAAGGCAGGAGGCCATTTTACCAATAGGGCATCTTCAGTGTCATTTACTAAGCTCCAAATTTGTCAAGGCAAATTTGGAAATCAATAATCTAGTAAATATTATGGCAGTGTGAGTTGCCTTTTACAAGTTTTCCTTTAATCCGTTTAAAAAGATATCAAGCGTTTTCAAATTTGTTTATGCAGTATTATTATTATTATTATTATTGCCATTTATATAGCGCCAACGAATTCCGTAGCGCTTAACAATATTTTGAGATGGGGGGGTGTAACAATAAATAGGACAATTACAAGAAAACTTACAGGAACAATAGGTTGAAGAAGACCCTGCTCAAACGAGCTTACAGACTATTGGAGGTGGGGTATTTGAAACATTAGGACAATAAATATCAAGTAGGAGTGAAGCAGAGCTGGAGGAGAGAGCAAAGCACTGTCCCATAGGAGAGAGCAGGAGACAGGTATGTAAGGTAGAGATTACTCTGGGAGGCCATAAGCTTTCCTGAAGAGATGGGTTTTAAGGCCCTTCTTAAATGATTGAAGACTAGGGGAGAGTCTGATGTCAGTAGGCAAGCTATTCCATAGGAGAGGAGCCGCCCGCGAGAGGTCCTGCAAGCGCGAGTTGGCCGTACGGGTGCGAGCAGCGGTCAGGAGGTGGTCACGGGCAGAGCGGAGGGTACGTGGAGGGGCATATTTATGGATCAGTGAAGAGATATAAGCGGGGCTAGAACTGTTCAGTGCTTTAAATGTATGGGTTAGCACTTTGAATTGACTCCTATAGCATACAGGGAGGCAATGTAAGGACCGGCAGAGGGGTGAGGTGTGAGAGGACCGACTAGAGAGGAAAATCAGTCTAGCTGCAGCATTCATTACAGACTGTAGCGGGGCAATACGGCTTTTGGGAAGACCAATCAGGAGAGGGTTACAGTAATCCATGCGGGAAATTACTAGAGCATGGACAAGCTCCTTGGTAGCATCTTGCGTAAGAAAGGGGTGGATGCGGGCTATGTTTTTGAGTTGGAACCTACAGGACTTGGCAACAAACTGGATGTGAGACTCGAAGGTGAGACCAGAGTCAAGTATGACGCCAAGACAGCGCGCTTGCAGGGATGGACTTATGTGGATATCACTGACTTGAAGGGAGAGCGAGAGAGGAGGATCAGTATTAGGAGGAGGAAAGACAAGGAGTTCAGTTTTAGAGAGGTTAAGTTTCAGAAAGCGTGAAGACATCCAGTCAGAGATGGAAGAAAGGCAAGCAGTGACACGTTGCAGGACAGCAGGGGAGAGGTCCGGGGAGGAGAGGTATATCTGAGTGTCATCAGCGTACAGGTGGTAGTGGAATCCAAAAGAGGTAATCAGTTTACCAAGAGAGGAGGTATAAAGAGAAAATAGAAGGGGACCAAGGACAGACCCTTGGGGAACTCCAACCGAGACAGGATGAGTGGAGGAGGTATCCTTGGAAAAGGAGACACTGAATGAGCGTTGGGAGAGATAGGAGGAAAACCAAGAGAGGACCGAGTCACAGAGACCGAGCGATTGAAGAGTTTGAAGGAGGAGAGCATGATCAACGGTGTCAAAGGCAGCAGAGAGGTCAAGGAGAATTAATATGGAGTAATGACCTTTGGATTTAGCGGAGATTAGGTCATTAGTCACTTTGATAAGAGCAGTCTCAGTAGAGTGGAGAGGGCGGAAGCCAGACTGAAGAGGGTCAAGGAGAGAGTTGGAATTAAGGAAGCGGGACACACGGGTAAAGACAAGCCTTTCCAAAAGCTTTGATGAGAAAGGGAGCAGGGATATGGGACGATAGTTAGAAGGGGAGGATGGGTCAAGAGATGGTTTTTTCAGGATAGGTATTACAGTGGCATGTTTAAGGTCAGCAGGAACAGTGCCAGAAGAGAGAGAGCAGTTAAAGATGTGTGTTAGGGTAGGCACAAGACAAGGGGAGAGAGATCTGATGAGGTGAGATGGGACAGGATCGAGCGGGCAAGTGGTGGGGCGAGAGGAATGGAGAAGCGCAGCCACCTCTTGTTCAGTAGCCGGGTAGAAAGTCTGGAGGGTAGGGAAAGCAAGATTTACATGTGGTTGAGAAAGAGAACGGCAAGGAGGGGAGAATTGTTTCCTTAGCTGTTCAATCTTGTCGGTAAAGTAGCATGCAAAGCTATCAGCTGTAAGGTTAGTTTGGGGGGTGGCCACAGCAGGGCGGAGAAGGGAATTAAAGGTGTCAAAGAGGCATCTGGGATTGCGGGAGCATGAACTAATGAGAGAGGAAAAGTATGACTGTTTGGCGAGGGCGAGGGCTGCGCTGTATGAAAGCAACATGAATCTATAATGGAGAAAGTCTGCCTGGGTGCGGGACTTCCTCCAGGAGCGTTCAGCACAACGGGAGCAACTCTGCAGATAGCGTGTTGATTTATTATGCCAAGGTTGGGGTCGTGTTCTCCTCGAGTGGGGCTGCAGCGTTCAAGGCAGATGTGAGGGTAGTGTTATATGTGGAGATGGCCAGTGAGGGACAGGAGAGGGAAGGGATGGATAGCAGTTGTGAATCAATGTCAGCTGACAGCTGCTTGAGGTCAATAGAGTTAAGGTTCCTCCTGAGCTGAGGGGGGTTAGGCTGAGATTGTTGGGTGAGGGGGTAATTGAGAGCAAATGATAAGAGGTGGTGATCAGAGAGAGGAAATGGGGTGTTGCAGATATTAGATATTGTACATGAAGAAGAGAAAATAAGGTCGAGGGTATTGCCAGCTACATGAGTGGGAGAATTAGCCCACTGCAAAAGTCCAAGGGAGGAAGTGATTGAAAGTAGTTTAGAGGCTGCTGGGGTCAAAGGTGGGTTAACGGGAATATTGAAGTCTCCAAGAATTAGGGATGGGATGTTGGAAGAGAGGAAGTAGGGTAGCCAGGCAGCAAAGTGGTCAAGGAAGAGGAGAGGGGAACCAGGGGGACGATAGATTACAGCAATGTTAGCAGAGAAGGGTTTGAAAAGGCGAATTGAATGAATTTCAAATGATGGGAAAGAGAGGGAAGGGGGGGTAGACAGGGTTTTAAAGGTGCAGTGGGGTGAGAGAAGAAAACCTACACCGCCACCTTTAATCTCTGCTTGTCTTGGGTTGTGGGTAAAGTGAAGATATATATATTTTTTTATTGCTCCAATTTCTCTGTAGAGTTAAACCAGAGCAACCAAAAAGCAAAGAATATTAAACAAGTTAGAATTTTATGAAAACAGACATCTACATGATCTCTTGTACCGCCACTCTAGTGGTTACTCTTATATAGACACAATGTCACAGATTGTGTCACTCAAGTCTCGTTGTGCACTTTTTTCTTTCTTTCTTATTTTCAGCATTGTCCTGTTGTATGTCCTCATCTGATCCAATTATTTAATACAGATAGTTTATAATTTTGTTTTTCTTTTGTCCTTGGATCTTAGTTTAGGAATTGTTTTGCTCTACATAATTTATTTTTAACCAAACAAACAAAAAAGAAATGGCCTTGTAAAAAAATTAATGAAACAGTTTCATTAAGTGTTGTGTTTATTTTAGGCTTTCATCTGATACTCCTCTGTTACACCTCCACATAAGCTCACTCTGTTCCACCACTGTATCACCAAGAGTTTGCCTGATATGTCCTAAATAAGTCTATATAACTTTACAGATTAGATGAGAAACCAACACACACTCTGTATTGTTTTAGCCACAAGAATCATGGGCAGACTGTCACACCAAGGGTGTTGTTTCACAATAGAATATTGCCATTTAATGTAATCTGTGTAGTGCATATATGGTTTGGCCACTTGGTTGCAAGGTCAGATGACAGAAGGGATAATGTAAATTGCACAGGAATGTGAAAGGGGTCAGATGGATGGATGGATGAATTCACACATAAGTGGCTTGGAAGTCTGGTTTAAATATAAACTAGTTGACTTCAGCCATATAGCCTGTTCCTTTTAATTGATGAGTTGATTTCTTTGCTATGCTAATGATCATTAGCTTTCAATAAAAAAAACCAAAAAAAAAACCACCAAGCCTTGTTTTCCAGTATCATATATTAAAAAAAAAAAAAACATTAATATTTACCCACAAAATAATAATTAAGCCTCATTTTTGTTATATTTGGAATGTGACCAGCACAAGCTTCTAATCAAGCTCAAACATGGTTTGCGTAACTTAACCAAAGGGGAAGGGATTGTGATGCCCGCTTTATTGGGTCACAAGTAAGGAGTGTGTCGTATCTATGGATTGGAAAATTGTAAATTCATAGATGCAATTATTTCGGTGGCAAGTAAATAAGAGGAGATAGAACCAAATGTTTCCATTTGGACTGATGTTGGTCTGGAACACACCTTGAAAACCTGAGTAAGTGATTAAGACTACTGTTAGTTTATCCCTTTTGTTTTTATCTGTTGTTGGTGTAACTAATTTGATTGCCATCTATATTTAAGTGTTCTTTCATAGCAAGACCACTTAATGTTATCTCACATATATATTATTATTCTTATTATAGCCAAATTTACCACCCTAACTCCTACCACCGTTTTTACACTACATAGACAGACGATTGGATTGCTATTACTTTGTGGAACGTTTCGCCGAATGGTTCACGAAACATCGTCATTTTTGTGGCAAAATTGATCCCATAGGAATGAATGGCGAAATGTTCAAAACTAGAGTGGGAGCTGACAAAAGCTGAAAAATCAGGACATGATTTCTAAACTGCCGCCACTCCCTCATTTTCAAGCCCACCTACACAAATCTTATATCAAAACGTTCAGCTATCCCTGCTGCCACTAAAATGTCCACGGCTAAGCCATAGTCCTGATAGTTTTCACAAATAGGCCATATGACCATTTGTTTGCAACTCATGCCGTCCATTTACATTCATTGAAACTCCACTCTAGCCACCTCAGATTTGAAGGGCAATATCTAAACTGCGACTGTGCCTTTATTGTTAATATTTCAGAGACATATTATGCATCAAAATGTAGGTCTGGGTTTTGGGATTCTCACAATATAAAGCTCTTCGCAGTAGGATTTATAGTTTTTAAAATACGACCATTTGAAGAATGAAAAGTAATCAGGAGAGGCAAAATACTCTGACCTGTGCCAGGCTGGAGCAGCAAAGAAAGAGGAAGTGATGTCATAGACAGTGTGAGCTGACCCAGCTAAGCCCACCTACACATATCTTATATCAAAACGTTCAGCTATCCCTGCTGCCACTAAAAATGTTCACGGCATCAAAATGTAGGTCTGGGTCTTGTGATTCTCACAATACATAACGGTCTTTGCTGTAGGATTTATAGTTTTTAAAATACGACCGTTTGAAGATGGAAACTGCCAGTGAAGTGAGCAATTTGGAGCAGTTTGTTTTTAACCGCTCTTCTCTGCCCTATTTGAAATCTATTAGTTCCTGTTGGCAGCTGGTGGAATGTTCGAGGGATTTGAAAGATTTGAAAGCTCTTCTCTGCCCTATTTGAAATCTATTAGTTCCTGTTGGCAGTTGGTGGAATGTTCGAGGGATTTGAAAGATTTGAAAGCTCTTCTCTGCCCTATTTGAAATCTATTAGTTCCTGTTGGCAGTTGGTGGAATGTTCGAGGGATTTGAAAGATTTGAAAGCTCTTCTCTGCCCTATTTGAAATCTATTAGCTCCTGTTGGCAGTTGGTGGAATGTTCGAGGGATTTGAAAGATTTGAAAGCTCTTCTCTGCCCTTGCTGTAGAGTGAGTGAACCACACTCCAACCTTTCCACAGTTGCTCCAGCCACTCCAACCACACAACAGTTACTCAAGCCACTCCACCCAGTTACTCCGCCCACTCCAGTTTTATAGACTACTGGTGGAGGCAAGAACACTTCACACAATTTCCCCAGAAATTGTAGCTTTTCTAGTTTTGCATGCACTGTGATTGTTTTTTGCTCATAATAAAATATTCCTTTAATAAGTTCTGCCTTTGGTTAAGAATCAAGTTACCTGAAGAGACTAATTAGTGTTTTGCAATTGCTTAAATATTGTGTTAAGTTATATTTGGTGTGTTTTTCTTATTAAGTTACTTGGGGGACCAAGACACCCCATTTATAAATTGTCTTGGTGGTTGCAGCATTAAGATAGTAATATTTGTATTCTTATGCCCAAGTGTTGGTGGTGTTAAGGGGGATTTTATCATTATTTCCGGTCTAGTGCAGACAAATAGTGAAAATTAACCCTTTCACCACCACAACTACATCACGCACACTCTTGAAGTAGGGTGCGTTCGTGACACAGACAATGTATCAGGTGTGCAATGATCAACATGTAGCCTGTAGAGGATTTTGACTCCCACGAGGCTAAAGTCACTATTCCTGATAAACAGATTTGTAGTCTAGCAGATCTGAACAGAACATTTTGACATTTAAGATAGTTACACGCAGTTCCATTTTCATTTTTGGAATAAACTAGCCCCCACCCATTGATGAAACACATTGTCACACAATATGCTTCATATGGTGTGTTTAAAATGAAATATGATTAGATCTTGTTTTGTTGTCAGTGAGGGACTAATGTGTGAAAGAGGAAATGGTATATGCAGTTCTGATTGTGTGACCTTATTTTAAAATTCAGATAAAAAAAAAGGCCAAAGACATAGCTAGAGTATCAAGCCACAAAATAAAAACATGGAATAAAAAGCATGTAATACATTAGTTGCAGACTGAGAAATGAAAATGCAGCACTAATCACCTTTACGTAAAGTGAACAATGTATACCTGTTACTTGGGACCAAAGGCTGTGAATTCGGAGCATGAGCCGTGATAACAGGCTATTTTATACAACTGCAGACATAGAATGTGTACTATATGCTTCAATATACTGAAGATTACAGATAAAGATGTGGGTTATTAATAGGTCCCCCAAACAACATGAAAAACACACCTGTTTCTGCTTTCTCAATACTAAACTTTTCGTATTTAACTGACAATTGTATGCTGGTTAGGGGTTTTTATTTTGGCAATATTTCACAGTCTTTCATTTTCCCTCATCTCCAACGGTCACCCACCCTCACCCCTTTTCCTTTCCCCTCCCTCTTGAGTCACAGCTGAGTTATTTTAGAGAATGTATGTAATTTAACATAGCAAATCAACATACAAAAAAATTGTTAATCGGTTCTCCCTGTTTTATAGCGTAAAATATGTAAATTGGTAACCGTGTATTTATGTTGTCTGGTATCCTAAAATAAATATATTTTTTTTAAAATAGAAGAAAAAATACTTTTGAGTAAAATTGTCAAGGTGTCTAATGTTAGCTATACACTGTGCTGATGAGATTAAAAGCAAATGTACCGATTAAACTATATGAATAGCAGAAAACCAATTTGTTGTAATAGATTCATGTTTCTGCCCTCATAAAGCAACACTGTAGTGGTTCTGGTGTCTGAAGTGTTCATTTAAGTGGGGGCCGTTATATTTAGCCTTCAAGAGAGTCCTCTAAATAAAGTCAAACAGCAGCCATTTGAATTACAGTAAGCTAATTTGGTTATTTAACCTGAATTTGCACTACCATTTAGTTACTTATAAAAATCAGCCAATTCTCTAAAATAGTTTGCTAATTTGGCTACTTATAAAGAGTAATTGAATTTGTTTAATTTGCTTGAACTAATTCTCCTGACAGGGCCCAGGAAAACTATACCCATAAGTCTCAGCCTTAATATACGCTCACATTACTCCATCTCCCCTCATAACCATAAAATGATAGTGAATAAATTAGCTATAACTATTTTGGTACACTGAGTTTAGACTTCAGAGAGACCGCTAAATTAAACAAATCCGTAATCAATTACCTGCAATGATTTCACGAAGCTTTGGATCCAGGTTTACTGTACATGGTAAAAAGGTCTTCACATCTCTAGCCACAAGAACTGGTGTCCTGGACGATAAAAAGACTTCGAAGTTCCTAATATCCCCATCAATTTCAAGAAGGGGCTCAACATCTTTTGTTGTGGGAATATTTTTTGAAATTCTGAAATATAAATAGGAAAAAAGAATGAGATCAATTTTATTTCTCAGAAATTCGACTCTTTACATATACAATGCTTCATAAATTACCTAAATTCACCCAGCAACCCCCCTTCCACATGTATTAACAAGGCCAATATTTTTATATAGTGATAGTCATTCACTTTCCATACCAATACAAACCAGTATGGAAGCCTTTTGCAGCATGACCTAAATTCACATGTAGGTTTATTGACACAACCCAGATTTTATTTTAAGAAATGTAACAATTATTACAGTAGCAGTCTCCAGTGTTAACCCAGAAAAAAATTGGACTCCTCACAAACTTCAACAAAATGTTGACCTTACTTATTTTATTTTTGAGCCTAAAGAGAACCGAGGAGATTAATATACGTCGAATTTGCAGGGCTCTGTGTTAAACCTTCGAAAGCAGTGGAGCTCACTGGTAAATCGACAGAGGGTTGCAGAATTAGAGGTTAGGTCTATACAGAACTTGGGAGTTGAATGTAAAGACTACAGTAAGCTAGTGAATTCAATGTTAAACCTTTGGAGTTCAAAGTAAGCCCTTTGCGTATGAGGTCACCACATAACACTTAACCCGTTTAATGCCCTTAATCAGTAGTGTCACTATTATGGAACCAAAATGGATAGGGTATCAAACAGGAGGCACATATATTGGGGTTACAGGAACTACAAGCCACAGGTTGTTTTAAGGAACTCTAAAGCCAACATTTAAAAATAATTCAGCATAAATTCAGTAAGATGTGTGAACGTCTGCTTGTCACTGCACTCACATAAGCGGATCGACAATCAGAGTTTAACTGTGGAATGTTCAGTCTACATTTAAACATTTCATCAAAAACGGTGATACCAAGTTAGTGAGAACTCAGACACAGCAACAGTAGCAGGCCATGAAAGAAAAATTCCACAAGTTTATGAGCAATATAATGTTTATGATTAAACCATTAAATCCAAATTTAAGTATGAAGTAATAACTAATCTACAAAGAAAGCAAAAAAATCTGGCTGTAAAAATGTGCAAGGCAAGCAGTCAGCTTATGCTGATTCAAAGCAACTAGCACTATGGATTTGCAGACTTTAACACAGAGTTCAAAAGGAATGCTCTGGAGCCAGAGCTTAGTTATCCAGCAGTGATTAGCTATGCAGTTAGTGTAACAGGCAGTCCTTCCTGCAAGTACATAAACAGCATTTTTCAACCAAGGAACTATCTACTAAACTGATCATTTGCACAGAGGCTGATGGAGCAACAACAAATCAGCAGGTTTCGCATCCATATTCATAATTTGTTTTGAAATTTTCCCCTAATGAAACCCTGGCTGCTGGTATTGACCAATATTAAAACGGAATAATTGCACAACCCCCAAATTTCAATCTCTATTTTTATTCTGTCTTTTATATTAAGTTACTCTTTACTTAGAAGTCCAATGTTCTGGTGTGTGTAAATGTATAATATGAATTCACAGGAACGACTCTTCAACTAAAATGTGTGTGTAAATAAGAAACTGTGGTTTTGTTTTAAATTACATTTTCAAATTATCAGCATGTTATAAAATCACGTAAAGAAACACTATAGAGTCAGGAACACAAACATGAAAGAATTGGATTGGCTGAGATTGCCAAGGGGGTAGGCTGGGGCAGAGTCAAATTCCACCCTAGCAAATAAGCATCTCCTCATAGTAATGCATCTCTATGAGGAATGTTCAGTATCTCCACGCAGGTGGTGGAGACACGGAATGTCAGTGCGGCACAGTGTGCAGCACTGCCCTAGGAAGCACCTCTAGTGACCGTCTGAGGAGTGGCCATTGGAGGTGTCCCTAGGCTTTAAAGGATCACTATAGTGTCAGGAAAACAAACTCGTTTTCCTGACACTATATAATCCTTAGGTCCCCCCCTCCCGCTGGGCTGGAGGAGTTAAAACCCCTTCAGCCACCTACCTTATCCAGCACCGGGCTCCCTCTGTGCTGGTGACCTCTCCTGCCCCTCCAACATCAGCTCCCGAGTGGAGCAGAATGCGCATGCGTGACCAGAGCCGTGTGCACATTAAAAACGTCCTTAGGTAAGCATTTCTCAATGCTTTCCTATGGATGTTCAGCGTGCTCAATGCGATTTTCGCATTGAGCGTCGGGAAGCGCCTCTAGCGGCTGTCAGGAAGACAGCCACTAGAGGCTAGATTAACCCTGCAATGTAAACAGGGTTTCTCTGAAACTGCTATGTTTACAGCTGCAGGGTTAAAACCTGGGGGACCTGGCACCCAGACCACTTCTTTGATCTGAAGTGGTATGGGTGACTATAGTGGTCCTTTAATGTAAACACTGCCTTTTCTCTGAAAACACTGTGTTTACTGCAAAAAGCCTGCAGGGACGGACTATACTCACCAGAACAACTACATTAAGCAGTAGGTGTTCTGTTGACTATAGTGTCCTTTTAAATGCTCCATCACAGGCCCGCATCTGGTCACACCTCCAGTGCCCACCCCTATAACAAAAGTGTGCTCTTTTGGCCATATGAATTGACTGGATGCATGCAATAGCAACAATTGTTTAAGCAGGTCACAAGGGGGTGCACTTCCAACAGACAAAAATGGTGAGATCGTAATAGACATAGCTTATCTAGTACTTAATCCTGCATTTAAGGGATGACTATTGCTTGCAGTAAACTTACAAGGGCAAAACTAGCTATTCATTAATTTTCCCGTTTGTCCTAATTTGCATGTATACCCATCTGCAGCTAAATTCTGTACAATTGGGAATATAATGGAAATCAACATTATTTCAAATTTCTTGAGACTTTATCCATTTGCTTTACAGAACGTTTGCTTATCAGACATGATTTTTTTAAAAATGGTTTAAAATCTACTCTTGCAGCACTAATTAAAATCCCATAGATATAAGAAGATAAAGACATGAGCAAATATTCAGCTGACGTGTCACATGCAGCGTATTAACCGGACTTTAATAGCAGCTCTGCCTAAGACATGTTTGCTGAAAGGTTCACAGCTATGTTGAACAACACAATTCAGGGGGGGAAAAAAAGCTGATTTACAGTTAAAACAATCTAAGACTTAAATGGAAACAAAGCTCAATTGCTTGTTTCAGTTGTCGTTTTACTTCCATCCTGACACACCAATCATCATACTTCTTTACATCTCCAATTTTATATGCTTTCCATTTTCATGTACATTCCTCTGGTACATAGAAACTACTATCATAAACCCTCTATGTATATCCTGGATGTTTTTGTTGTTGTTTAACAGAATATTCGTGGATAGAATGGTTAATATGTGGGCTAAACGCTTGTTGATCAAAAGGAGAAAGCGGACTACCACTTTGGATTCAAACAAAGATTTACATTTTTTTCCCCACAATACATGGCAAAATTAGATGTCGCTTCAAATTGCACTTTTCTCCTTCTTTTGAAACCTCAAGTTGAAGGACATACGTCTTTTATGCTATGATACTCCTCAATAACTATCCAACCAATGTTTTTCCTTAGGAATTCCACTTTTTACTTATACAATGCTTTTATAAATTAACAAAGCAACTAGTTACTGGGGCTTGGATGTATGAATGCAATTCCCCTGATCCGTATCAGGGGATTTGGATGAACCAAATGCAGGGTATTCAGTTGCAATTTGGCTGCTTGTGCACATCTGGATTAGACAAGTTATATAGAGATTTGTCTGGTTTCAACATTCAACCAAACTGCAGCTGAATTAAAGTGCCAATTTGCTTGAAGTAACAGAATTTGCCTTTTATTAAAGGAGCACTAGAGCATTAGGAATACAAATCTGTTTTCCTAACGTTATACAGTCTCTGTTCCTAGTGGTATTAGGTCTTCCCCATGCCGTTTGGCATTTAAAGGGTTAAAAGCTCTTTATTACCTGCCTCATTCCAGCACCGAGGCTCCCCTACGTTGCTCATCTCTCCTCCCCTAGTGATGTCACAAGTGAGGCATGGCCTTTTCCTCAAATGGTCCGATCCAATGTTCCTCATGAAGGAGCACTTGGAACCTAATGCACTGAATGAGTATTCAACCTTTCTCACATGAAAGCATTAAATCAATGTTTTCCTATAGAGCTTGTGCATCACGTGACCGAGTTTTAACATCTCAGGGTAATGGAAGCGTTTCTAGTAGCAGTTATACTGACAGCCACTAGAGGTGAACTTAACTCTTCACCCAGAACATTTTATTGAGATGGTGTGGTCTGGGTGACTACAGTGCTCTTTTATCCACCAAATTAAATCCAGTTTAACAAATGAATGATAATAGAAAAACATTTAATGACAAGACCTAAGTTATCATAGAAAATAAATATATAATATAGGTCATGGGTCGTCAACCTGGTCCCTACCGCCCACTAGTGGGCGTTTCAGGATTCCAGGTGGGCGGTAGGCATTTCCTAATTTTGAGAGATTGGGTGGGCGAGAGTGCGGGTGCGAGCCGGCGGTACCCCTTGCGACCGGGTACCGCCATCACCATTTGCAGCCCCGGCCCGCGCAGCAAACCGCCGGGGCCGCCGTCCAAGGGGTCCATCGGGTGGCCCATGCTGTCAGGGCCACCCGATGGATGTGGATTGTAAGGGGGCCCGGTCAGCGCTGGGCACTTTAACGGCGCGACCGGGCCCCCTGTGATTACATCACAGAGTTGGGAGGAAGTGACTGCACGTCACTCCTCCCAGCTAACACACAGACCACGCGGGAGGAAGCAGAGGGAGTCAGAGTGGGAACTCTGACTCCCCTCCACCTGAGCCACCACTGGACCCCAGGGAAAGACACCCTCGTGAACCTAAAAGGTAGGAAACAGGAGGGTGACTAAAATATTTTGTGTGTGTTTGTTTGTGTGTATGTCTTGTGTGTGTCTGTCTGTATGTATGTGTCTTTGTATGTATGTATGTGTGTCTTTGGATGTATGTGTGAGTCTTTGTATGTATGTCTGTCTATATATATATATGTGTATGTATGTGTGTATGTGTCTTTGTATGTATATCTTGTGTGTTTGTGTGTCTGTGTGTATGTGTGCATGCCTGTATGTGTGTGCCTGTCTGTTTGTATGTGTGTCTTGTGTGTGTGTGTGTGTGTGTGTGTGTGTCTGTCTGTATGTATGTATGTGTGCCTGTTAGTTATAGTAGGCTATAGTAAGTAATAGTAAGTGGGCTACCTAGCTCAGTCTTCCTACTGGGCATTGCTATAAGGAAGGTTAAAAAAAATAGAAAAAAGGGGAAAAAAAAGGTGGGGAGGGGAATTGAGGAGGGGAGCTGACACACAGATGAGAAATCATATTATGCGCAATCAGAGAAGTCGTCTGAATATCACCGAAAGAGGAGACCTTAGTTTGTTCCTTACGAAAATCGAACCAGATATCAAATATTTAGCCTTGCAGCATCAACCTCAAGGATCTCATTAATCACTAGTAAAAGTAATTTCAATTTACTTTATAAAGTTAAAAACATTATAAACATGCATTAAGTAGAAATAAAAAGATAAATGTACGTACATTTTTTTTTTATTTTTTTTTTTAAACACCCTTTCTAAAAAAAAATCCGCACTTGCGCGAAAACTGGTGGGCGGTAAGGAAATTTTTCCATCAAGAAAGATGCATTAGTGGGCGGTAGGTAGAAAAAGGTTGACTACCCCTGATATAGGTGGTAAAAGGGTTAAAACAAAAACCCTTTAGAGTACAAAATGCAGCAGTGTAAATACAGTATATGGTTTGTTTATTGCTGTTTTTGTTTTTTCAAGTTGTCCATGTAGTTCTAGTACAGCATTAATAGATGGTGATGAACCTTGCCTTAAACTATGGTTCTTTAGTCTCACTAGTTACAAACCCCTTCCTCCCCACAAGTAAATATAAACCATATATAAACGTCTTTACTTTTTTTTTTTTATTATACTATGTTGTGTGCTATCCCACCCCGAGCCCTGGCTCACAAACCATATACCGGTAGTTCATGCAAAGTCTGTTGATAAATGAACAACAACTCCTGTGCAGGTAAAAGGTGACTGCGGTCAGAAATACCAGCCTGTTTTGTTCAATACCGAATATTTCACAGTCCAACCCTGATTTGAGAGAGAAGCTGCCAACACAAATCAGATTACATTGGTTTACCACAGGCCTTTCATTCATCAAAATGAAATTTCATTTAATCAGCTACTTATCCTCAGTGTGAAATGTGAACAAATCTGCTCCATCCATTTAACTGCCCAGCACGGTGCCCTAAATCTGACTTTTGCTTTGCCCCATAATAAATGTGTATTGCACAGTACACAAATGATAGAAAATGTCACCTTTATGCAAGGTTCTCAGTAATTATAAGGTAACTATGCACACATGTCCATTGAGGGTTTTAGCTATATCATACACACACTGATGTCACTATTTTTACGGTAATAAGTCACTGATTGAATGGAAAGCTTATTACCCATGTAGAATCGGCAGGGAGAATGTATCATCAGTCAACAGCTATCATGCACATAGCAACATTTTAGGCTGTCTCTACTCACTTTTACAACTGGAAAACCTAGTCTACAAAAGGAACGCTAATCTCCCATTAAAAGTGCTGTACTGCAAGGGGTACTATGTTCCCTGAGTTGCACATGGTAACGAGAAATAAGGTCAAAGAAAGATTTGAGAATAACATTGGGTATACCTTGCACTAGATATGCCAAGCTATATCTTGTTAAAGTCTCAATAATAATTAATTGGGCACCAACTGGCTGAAACAGAAGCATAACATTTGTCAAAGCGCTGACCCAGGCTATAGTCTAAGTGAAGGTGTTCTGCCTATATTGCATTTAAAATACATTATAATTGAAAAATGGGTAAGCAAGCTCATTGTGTCTACAAAATGTGTCTATCAAACAAGGTTAAAGAAACCCTCGTCTTCCAACAATGACACAGGATTGAAATGAAAGGCACTCCAGATATTATTAACTACATTTCTCATGATACATTCCAGTAATGTAGCTCTACTATCCAATAAAGAGTGATTTACTGCATTACCAGTAACAGGCTGACTGTTTGCACAGACCTTATAACACCATTTGCCATCTTGTTTCAGTAAAAGTATTCAGTATTCAATCATCTGCTCTCTTATAAGGCCTGGCTTCATAATATACAACTTTAATAAACTTGTACCAGTTTAAACTAAATACAACATTCTTCCCCTACTGTTTTATTTTATAGGAAACCGGAAATTATCACCCTTCTGTTGCCCAGAAGCAATCTATCCAACCCTACACCTTGGATTAGGTTTGAATGATGTTATATCCTGTAAAACAAAAGAAAGTAAAAGACGTAATAAATAATTAAGAAAAATAGGTTATCATTTATTGATTAATATTAAACAGGAGATAAATTTGCCCGAAAAAAGGAGTTTTATAATTAGAATTGCTCAGGAGCATACCATGAAGAAAAAAGAAAAAACAACTTACTGGGATGAAAGTCTGAGCTGTGAGGAATCGAACCTGCAACATTGCAGTTACAGCTCTATCCCACGAGTTTGCTCACCAACTACAAATACTCACCGGAGTGCTGAATTTGCTTCACAGATCAGCAGAGATTGAGGTGTGTTGGACAGAATAATGTCCACTTTTCTCTACATAACCTGGCTAACCGTAAACCAACATCCAATTGTTTTGTTATACTTGTGGTGACAATACTGACAGGTACAATTTTTTATCACTGGTTATTGAGAGAGGCACCTCTTCAATGGCAAAGTAAAAATGTCCAATTCTGCCATTCAAACCCAAAAAAACATTAAGTTTCGTAATCATGATGCAACTGGGCATTCTTTAAATCAAAAGAAAATCTTGATCTATTTTAATTGGTAAACTAAGAAATATTTGCTTATTGTGCATTTCTAATATAATTAAAGCCTGTAAGCATAAATGAAAATAATTTATGCAATAGAATAAAAGCACAGATTTTTAATAGCCTTCAGGACCAATAAGCTTTTTAACTTCATATTTCATTGATAGAATTTCTTTAAAAACAGCATTTCCCTTTAAATAGCCTAGCGTCACCATTTTAATTTTTCTCTCTGAGCCAGTTTCTGCTGAAAGCTATCCCACTGGAACGCTGGAATATATTAGAGAAAAAATACTTTTGAAGCGGGAATGCTTTTATAGATAATCAAAGACAGTAAGAAAGTGAAGTGCCAAAGCTATGCCTCAAAGCACAGAAAGATCAATATCACCAGCCACAAGGAAGTAATGAACAGATTGTGGCCTGAATTGTAAATTTCCAGTGTTGGCAAGGGTAGATGGAAGACAAACATATTAAAAAATAAATAAATAAAAAATAAAAAAGACAACCACAAAACATTTGACTTAACACAGAAGGCTGAAAGGATATAAAATCAAATGGAAGATTCCACTGGCAAAATGCAAACGAAGGGATATGTTTATCCTTGTGAATTTATTAGATGTTAAATTGGACTAGATCAAGGAGTATGTATTGATCAATTAGTGCACAACACACTTGTAACGGACCGTTTTGCACACAAGGGGTAAAAACCGTTTAGGCGATCGGCCCCCTTTCCAGAGATCCAGGCACAGCTACTGCAGAACACCAAAACTCACGAACTGGATACAAAATAGCACTCCAACTCCCGAACTGGAACCTCCCAAATAGCTGCTAGCAGACGAACAGGAAAAGCAGACGAACAGCTTACACTCCTGGCAATCAGTCTCTAACAGCATACAGTGAATCCCCCCAAGAACGAGACAAGGCTCCGTGTTGAGGGTCAAGCAGTGGTCTGTTTAATGAGGGCTACCTGCCCAGCTTTTATGCAGGTCTCCCACCTGGTGGACACTCCCCTAGGGGACCAGATGGAAGACTGTGACAAGGGACAGACAAGTATACAATTAGGACACACAGTCACAGTATATTCCCACAATGCATCCTGGCTTCCTCCCCTCTGCCCTGGGAGATAATTGGGAAGTAACTCAATTATCTCCCAAGACAAAGGCAAAACTCCATTACACACGTGGGAACACAAAACCAGCATAACACTTTAAAATGCACAAAGTAACATTTACTACATAAACCACAGACATGTAACATATCCCCAGATAGCTCAGGTCTGAGTGCACATTATTAGGTGAATGGCACTCAGACTACACGAATACAGTTCAATCGCCATGGAGCCAAAGTCCTTACAGTCAGTTTCATACGAATGGGCTCCATGGGATTCCTATCTGGGGTATAAGACATTCACACAAAAATACCGAACACCGGGTCATTCGTGTGCTTTCACCGAACAAGAAGGGAGGTCGGCGGCTTCAGCGGTGTTCGCGCAAAACTGTGTCCGATTTTAGTTCCATGAAAATAGAGGCGAACACCGCTGTTCATTCGTATGGTTTAAAATGGCCGCGACCTCGTGTTCGGGATACGAACGGCGGCCACCCAGCGTTCATCAATTAAGCTGCGGTTAACCGCAGCTTCAGGGAGGTTAATTGCCGGCACACTCCAGCTCCCAGGTGGTCCAGTCATTCGTACGGTTGTTCGGTAGATTGAAACTACCGAACAACCGGCAGAAAAGCACGAATACAGCTTTTCTGCATGGAAAAATAAAGTCTTTTAAAAGGGGGCCATAGTCCAAAGGCAGCAGGCGAGCAACCAGGCTTCTCCAATGCAATGTGGCGAGATTGGTCTCGTCACATCTCTCCCCTTTTCCAAACAGACTAACAGGGTATCTGACCTCCTGCGGGTCAGTGCCCTTGTTAGTCCAGCAGCCCACCCACAACAAATAATCAACAGCACAGCCCACCCACAATAAATGGTTACTACACCTGGGTAAAGGAGAAGCTTGTCCATGTCCAGGTGCCTCACCACGGCTGTGCTGGGTACGGGTACGCTGACTTGGTGGGTTGCTGCGTGGGCAGAGACCAGCGGCACTCTGCCCTGTTGCCAGCGCTACTGGGAGGGTAGCCTGGTGGAAGCCTGGTTGTTGGAGGGGGAGACCGACTGTCTCCCCTTTAAATACACCGCTCTGCTGCTGCTGCTGGAGACTGACTGTCTCCCCTTTAGATGCACAGTCCTGCTGCTGGAGACCGACCGTCTCCCCTTTGGTTACCCATCTCTGCTGCTGGAGGGGGAGACCGACTGTCTCCCCTTTGGATACTCTAAGATGTCGCTGGGGAGAGGGGGTAACAGGCTCCTCTCCCGATAGAACACTCTGCCGCTGGGGAAAGGAGACTGAGCTCTCTATTCCCTGCCCATTAATGATCCACCGCTGGGGAGAGGTGGTAGCAAGCTCCTCTCCCATACATACTTTCATCCTCTGTGGAGGGAGACCGACTGTCTCCGCTCCCAATACAGTGTCCTGCTGCTGGGGAAAGGAGACTGGGCTCTCTATTCCCGGTAGGACACTCTGCCGCTGGGGAATGGAGACTGGGCTCCCAATTCCCTACTGTATCTCCCGCTGGGGAATGGAGACTGGGCTCCCAATTCCCGGCACATCACTCGGCCGCTGGGGAATGGAGACTGGGCTCCCAATTCCCCAAAAAATCACGCTGCTGCTGGGGGGCAGGAACAACTACCTCTGCCCCCTGTAGCTCAGCCTGCCGCTGGGGAGGGAGGACGCTGCTCTCCTCTCCCTGCACTTCACACTGCCTTCCCGGCATATCACTCTGCTGCTGGGGGGCAGGAACAACTACCTCTGCCCCCTGTAACTCAGCCTGCCGCTGGGGAGGGAGGACGCTGCTCTCCTCTCCCTGCACTTTACACTGCCGCTGGGGAATGGAGACTGGGCTCCCAATTCCCGGCATATCACACTGCCGCTGGGGAATGGAGACTGGGCTCCCAATTCCCTGCATATCACACTGCTGCTGGGGAATGGAGACTGGGCTCCCAATTCCCTGCATATCACACTGCCGCTGGGGAATGGAGACTGGGCTCCCAATTCCCTGCATATCACACTGCCGCTGGGGAGAGGAGACTGGGCTCTCTCTGTCCCGCAACTGTAGCTGCCGGTGGAGGTCCACCCACCGTGGCAGCTGACCGTCACCCTCTGCCCGGTACAGCAGAGTCTTGAATACTAGACTCCTCACGAACTTCACGGATTTCTCAGCTGGATTAGGCCCGTAGAAGTTCAGCCGCAACCACATCATACGGTCAAATTCCTGTACAGAGTATCTGTACTCCACTGCTGGTTCCATTCTGTTGCTGTCAGGGTCGCTGTACTGAGACATGCGTTGCCCTCAAATTGTAAAATCCACGGAATGGTGTCTCCTGTAGCTGTCCTTCTGGCTGTAGGAACGATCCCGCCGCTTGCCACCAATTGTAACGGACCGTTTTGCACACAAGGGGTAAAAACCGTTTAGGCGATCGGCCCCCTTTCCAGAGATGCAGGCACAGCTACTGCAGAACACCAAACTCCGAACTGGATACAAAATAGCACTCCAACTCCCGAACTGGAACCTCCCAAATAGCTGCTAGCAGACGAACAGGAAAAGCAGACAATCAGCTTACACTCCTGGCAATCAGTCTCTAACAGCATACAGTGAATCCCCCCAAGAACGAGACAAGGCTCCGTGTTGAGGGTCAAGCAGTGGTCTGTTTAATGAGGGCTACCTGCCCGGCTTTTATGCAGGTCTCCCACCTGGTGGACACTCCCCTAGGGGACCAGATGGAAGACTGTGACAAGGGACAGACAAGTATACAATTAGGACACACAGTCACAGTATATTCCCACAATGCATCCTGGCTTCCTCCCCTCTGCCCTGGGAGATAATTGGGAAGTAACTCAATTATCTCCCAAGACAAAGGCAAAACTCCATTACACACGTGGGAACACAAAACCAGCATAACACTTTAAAATGCACAAAGTAACATTTACTACATAAAACACAGACATGTAACATATCCCCAGATAGCTCAGGTCTGAGTGCACATTATTAGGTGAATGGCACTCAGACCACACGAATGCAGTTTAATCGCCATGGAGCCAAAGTCTTTACAGTCAGTTTCATACGAATGGGCTCCATGGGATTCCTATCTGGGGTATAAGACATTCACACAAAAATACCGAACACCGGGTCATTCGTGTGCTTTCACCGAACAAGAAGGGAGGTCGGCGGCTTCAGCGGTGTTCGCGCAAAACTGTGTCCGATTTTAGTTCCATGAAAATAGAGGCGAACACCGCTGTTCATTCGTATGGTTTAAAATGGCCGCGACCTCGTGTTCGGGATACGAACGGCGGCCACCCAGCGTTCATCAATTAAGCTGCGGTTAACCGCAGCTTCAGGGAGGTTAATTGCCGGCACACTCCAGCTCCCAGGTGGTCCAGTCATTCGTACGGTTGTTCGGTAGATTGAAACTACCGAACAACCGGCAGAAAAGCACGAATACAGCTTTTCTGCATGGAAAAATAAAGTCTTTTAAAAGGGGGCCATAGTCCAAAGGCAGCAGGCGAGCAACCAGGCTTCTCCAATGCAATGTGGCGAGATTGGTCTCGTCACAACACTAATTACATATATACTTCAAAAAACACACTTGGAAATTGATAGTGCATGATAAAGTTTGCAATCTGTTTATTATTTTTCTTCATATGATATCTGGTGTGATTAATTACTGGATAAGAATTCTGTTTGCACAAGTTTTCTGAGGGATCTAACCCGCCTCCACGGTCAATCAGGAATTCCCGAGAGATAGCCAACGGGATGCAAAGAGTGAGTATGATGCTAAGGAAAATAAAGGGTGTACCTGAGGAAGATGAGAACATTGAAAAGCATTGTGCACTTACACTTGTGGAATGGCATTGAAGCAATATAATTACCTGGTTTTGTAATAAATTTGAATATCTTGTTATAAATCGGTAGTGCTTTTATTTTGCAGGGTCCATCTATTGAAAAATGTATCTGTTCAAACTTACACCCATGATGCTATACTTGAGCCAGTACCTCTAGGCTCAGAAAAATGTGGGTGTGATACCAGGAGAAGTGTTTTAACACCTATTTATCCATCTGTGTACAAACTGTATTGCACTATGATGGTTATAATATTTATTTGCAGTCACATTTAAAGGGACACTACAGTCACCAGAACAGCTACAGCTTATTAAGTGTTCTTGCATAGCAAGACCACTTAATGTTATCTCACATATATATTATTATTCTTATTATAGCCAAATTTACCACCCTAACTCCTCCCACCGTTTTTACACTACATAGACAGTAATATACCGAAACGTGCAGATTATTCCCGATTGGATTGCTATTACTTTGTGGAACGTTTCGCCGAATGGTTCACAAAATATCGTCGTTTTTGTGGCAAAATTGATCCCTTAGGAATGAATGGCGAAATGTTCAAAACTAGAGTGGGAGCTGGCAAAAGCTGAAAAATCAGGACATGATTTCTAAACTGCCACCACTCCCTCATTTTCAAGCCCACCTACACAAATCTTATATCAAAACGTTCAGCTATTCCTGCTGCCACAAAAATGTCCACGGCTAAGCCATAGTCCTGATAGCTTTCACAATATGACCATTTGTTTGCAACTCACACCATCCATTGACATTCATTGAAAATCAACTCTAGCCACCTCAGATTTGAAGGGCAATATCTAAACTGCGACTGTGCCTTCATTGTTAATATTTCAGAGACATACTATGCACCAAAATGTAGGTCTGGGTCTTGTGATTCTTTCAATATAGAGCTCTTCGCTGTAGGATTTATAGTTTTTAAAATACGACCATTTGAAGAATGAAAAGTAATCAGGAGAGGCAAAATACTCTGACCTGTGCCAGACTGGAGTGGCAAAGAAAGAGGAAGTGATGTCACACAGTGTGAGCTGAAAAATCAGGACATTATTTCTAAACTGCCACCACTCCCTCATTTTCAAGCCCACCTACACAAACCTTATATCAAAACGTTTAGCTATCCCTGCTGCCACTAAAAATGTTCACGGCATCAAAATGTAGGTCTGGGTCTTGTGATTCTCACAATATATAACGCTCTTTGCTGTAGGATTTATAGTTTTTAAAATACGACCGTTTGAAGATGGAAACTGCCAGTGAAGTGAGCAATTTGGATCAGTTTGTTTTTAACCGCTCTTCTCTGCCCGATTTGAAATCTATTAGTTCCTGTTGGCAGTTGGTGGAATGTTCGAGGGATTTGAAAGATTTGAAAGCTCTTCTCTGCCCTATTTGAAATCTATTAGTTCCTGTTGGCAGCTGGTGGAATGTTCGAGGGATTTGAAAGCTCTTCTCTGCCCTTGCTGAAGAGTGAGTGAACCACACTCCAACCTTTCCACAGTTACTCCAGCCACTCCAACCACACAACAGTTACTCAAGCCACTCCACCCAGTTACTCCGCCCACTCCAGTTGTAGACTACTGGTGGAGGCAAGAACACTTCCCACAATTTCCCCAGAAATTGTAGCTTTTCTAGTTGTATTTGTTCTGGTAAATCTAATCATTCCCTTTAGGCTTTTTGCAGTTAACAGTTTTTTCAGAGAAAATGCAGTGTTTACATTACAGCCTAAAAATACCTCCACTGGCCACTTCTCAGAGGGCTACTAGATGTGTTTCCTCGAGCAGTGCTGCACACTGTGCAGTACGGCCATTCAGTGTCTCCACCCTCTGCATGCAGACTCTAAACTTTCCTTATAGAGATACATTGATTCACTATGAGGAGATGCTGATTGGCCATGGCTGTGTTTGACTTGTGCTGGCTCTGCCCCGATCTGCCTCCTTGACAGTCTCAGTCAATCCTATTGGAAAGCATTGGGATTGGCTCACATAATCACTTCTGATTATGTCAGTCAAGCAAACACATGAGAGTCAGAGGCAGCCGCTGCAGACATGAATACAAGATTTTACTATAGTTAGGGAGGCAAGGGTGGTCTAGATGGTGGTTTTAACACTATAGCGTCAAGAATACATGTCTGTGTTCCTGACCCTATAGCGTTCCTTTAAGACGATCCCATATGGTATATGCAATTTAATGTATTATATATTCACTTTTTATTTACACAAAGTGCGCTGTTCACTTATTGTGTATTGGTATTCTTTTATTTCGGCTATTCTGGACTTAAATGTGAAAGTCTATATTCACATTTAAGTAAATTACCTTGTGTGTGTACAAATGGGTGAGTACAATGAACACGCAGTCACTAAAGTTCTTACCTATTCTTCAACACCAACACTATTTCAGGAATATATATTGAATGACTTGTTTGAGATGATAAATATTGATTTTCTCTTTATTGTACTCTTGCTAACATACTACACAAGATTTGTCTTTTTTCTTTTGCATTCTGGCGTGCTGTAGTTGTGAACAGGAAGTTTGCAGGAGAGGCTGTCTGGGCAGAGGAGAGTTAAGTTCTGTAGCGATCATGTATTCATTGCTACTTTTAAATGATTGTGTTGGGCACGAGAACTGTAATCCTGTAATGAAGTTCCTGGTCGCTTTTCCAAAACACTGATATTTTGAAGCGACAAAAGAGGGCTTTCGCATTGGACCATAAACGTGCTGCCATCTGCCAGAAACATTACGAGTGAGTAATAGGACAGAGCAGAATTTTTCAGGGTAGTATGAAGATATTTTTTTAAACACGAGAATCCTAGTCTCTTGATACATTTAAAAGACAGACTAAGCATTTTTAGCAACAAGTTTCACACCAAAGTTTTTTTGAGCACTATTTTACTTCCACATCTTCTAAAGTCTAAATTTGTTATAACTTTATGTTATGTTTCCAATTTAAGAAACCTAAAACGAGAGGGGCGGAGCCTAGCGGCAAAACAAGCCAGACGCCATTTCTGACAGCTCCTGAAAAAACGAGCACAATCCGCTCAATATCTCCCAAACTACATGCCATCCAGGCATACAATCAACAGCACTACACAGGGGAGATCCTCCGGCACCACCCGATGCCATTTCGGTACACCCCAAGGCAGGCCAAGCCAAAAAACAAAGTTCGGGCCTACTATGCACCAAGCAGCCGCGGCCTGGAGTACCTGCTGGGCGGAGAAGATGCCTGGAACACTGGGGGCGAGCTGCAACAGGACTCCGAAGACGAAAGACCGGAGATGGGATGCAGAGCACAGAGATCCCTACAAGATACTGCCACAACACAGCCTGACATAGGCGCCCTATTCCAACGGCAATTCCAATTTTGTTTTTAAATCACATTTGCACACAGCAGTTGACAGCGTTCCAGGTAAATGTTTTATAAGTAAACCTCAAAAATATTAAGAGCAGTCAAAGCAAAAACCCACACAAATGAAAAACGTCTCAACAAAAACGATACTATAAGAATCTTAAAGTTAAAATATTTCCAATACATAAAACTGACTGGGCCAGACACTGGTTTAAACTCATGCCAGTAACAATTTTGTACAAGTCTGTCTTATGGCATCACACTTATGAGAGTTCAAGTGGACGTTTCATCCACAAATCACACAGATAATATGGCCATATTCAGGTTTTGATCTAAACATTTCACTAGTAAAAGCCCCAAGCATATTGTTACCTTAAGATCCTTTCCTGCTCAATCACGGCTAGATGTCAGTTACAACTTGTCAATAATCATAATTTAGAATGTGTATGTCATGAAATTTTTTTTTTTATATATATAAATAGTGCTACGGATAATAAGAGTTACATGAAAAGTTAAGATATTAAGGTAGACATTAAACATTTATGGGCTGGGGAAAAAATCTACAGTCAATTAGTTTTCTATTCCACTTTATGCTTGAATTGTGAGTAAACAGACATTTTTACCAGTTGTCACAAATACACTGTAAAACAGTCATCAGAGTGTTTTACATTTGTACACATGATTTAACAAAGGCTGCCACAACAGAAACACAACAACGGGATGCTGGACCGGAGTCACAAATGCTGTGTAACACAACAGGATCAGAGAGAGGTGCCAATCAGAACAGAATCAAGTACCATTCAGTATGCATGCACGCTATTAAACATCCAAAACTGTTTCAGACTCAACCAAGTCTACAAAACGGCAAATCAAATCAAGGTATGTCTTTGTGTCTAAATAATAAAACAGATTAACGTTCCCCTTCAATGTATCAGAGTTAAAAAAAATTGTCATGGTACAATTTTGTGTCAAATGGAATATGTATCAAATCTAACATCAATGTAACCATTACATTTACCTTAATCCAAACAAGGGAGGGATTGTAGCCATTTCTAATTATGCCACAAAAAGGGTAAAATTGACTTCATAACGGCATGCCAATTTCCCATGGGATCAATAACCTGTTTTCATACATATCTATTATATCATTGAATGTTCTGTTTGTGTTAAAAAAAAAAAACTTCCAGGTCTTTAAAACATAAAATAAAATATCTATACATTCTGGTAAGACAACCTCTTTAGTTGAGAATTCCACATCTTTATTGTTCTTACTGTAAGGAACCCTTTCTTCCAGTCTCATTGGGTGATCTCTTATCCTCTTCCTATTAATCAACAGGCTATACCATCTGAGGCACCTTTTTTCATCAAATAAAACAAATGCAATTCTTCATAGCTAATCTTTCCATCCCACTTAATATTGTGGTTCGCCTCTACAATTTTTCTAGTTCTGCAGGAGCCCCAAATTGCACCGCATATTTAACCCTTGCCGTTGATTTACAAAAAGGCAAAATTATATTTTGATCATGTGAATCAATACCCCTTTTTATACATGAAGCACCATACTCAAATTTGCAATGGCAGCCAGTATTGCATACGGTTGCCTAGTTTGTGATCTATAACGGTTCCTTTTTCATTTAATGTTATCCCTACCTCAACCCATTTAATGTATCAGCGGCGTGTGGGTTCCTATTCTAAATTGCATTTTTCTATATTGATTCTCATCTGCAATTTGTCTGCCCCGTTTCCTAATTTATCCGAATCCCTCTCTAGAGAAGTTATATCACGATCAGGGCCGGTGCAAGGATTTCTGCCGCCCTAGGCAATGACCCATTTTGCCGCCCCCTCATGTCACTCACTCGCTGACACACACACACTCACTGACAAATATACACTTACTCACAGACACTCACTGAAAGACACATACATGCAGACACTCACACACACACACTCACTGACCGATATACACATACATTAACTGACATACCTTCACTCACTCACTGACCCACACACAGGCAGACACTCACTGACAGATAGACACACACAGAAACAGACTCCCATAATTTTATTTTTTAAGGCCCATCCAGCGCGCTGTTTAGTATGCTGGGGCTGGAATTACGGTCTATTCCGGCTCCCGGCATCACAGAGGGTGCACGAGGGAGGAGTGGGAAGTTGCAAAAAGAGCCTCCCTCACCACCTGCCTTCTCTGTCCCCCTCTCCTCCGGTCACTGGGATTTGTTGGCAGAGCAGGCACCTGCCATCAAGGTAAGCAGGTGCCTGCTCTGCCTTACTCAGCACAGGTTCGGGGGTGCTCGAAGGTGGCCAGATGGCCACCTCCATGGCCCCCTGTGACAGAGTTCCTCTTGGCGCCTAACGGTAGTTCAACTAACGGTTGCACTGGCCCTGATCATGATGGACGACTCTTGTGTGTTCATGACTGAGGGCTTTTGTGTTTGTTCCACCATAATTCCACACTTTATCTTTATGTGCACCATTCATATTAGTTTTTTATTAGTTTTTTTGTTGACCAACATATTATATATACACTGATCATCCACAGTATTAAAACCACTGACAGGCGAAGAAAATAATGATTATATCGTTACAAAGGCACCTGTCAATGGGTGGGATATATTAGGCTGAAAGTGAACAGTCAGTTCTCAAATTTCTTGTGTTGGAAGCAGGAAAAATGTGCAAGCAAAAATATTTAAGGCACTTTGACAAAGGCTATTTAGTGATGGCTAGATGACTGAACAGATCATATCCAAAACAGTTGTGGGGTTTTCCTTGTTTGCAGTGGTTCGCACTTACAAAAAGTGGTGCAAGGAAGTTCAACAGCTGAACCAGAGTAAGGGTCACGGGTGCCCAAAGCTATTTGATACATGTAGAGAGCAAAGGCTACGCCGTCTGGTCCAATCAAACAGATTGTTGAAATACTTAATTCTGGCCATGACAGAAAGGTGTCAGAACACACGGTGCATTGTAGTTTGCTGCTTTCTAGGAGTGCTTTCTCTGTCTCCCCCCTTCCCCCTTTTTTCTTTTTTTTTGTCTCCCAGGTCATAGAGACCAGTGATGACTATTGACAGGCTATAAGTATCAATTTGTCAATGTTTGGCACGTATGGTTCTTGTTGGGGGATTATAATTCTCTCATATACATTTTAGAGTCACTTCTCCACACTTAAGGTGTTTCGGTATATATACTCGTGCGCACTAGCACTTTTTCTGTTTCTATATTTGTCTGTACCATATTACCTAGGTATCCTGTTGGTGCTGCATATTAACCCACGACTGGTTTTTAGTAATTTTGTCTGCGCCAAAACCCTCCTGGAATGGTTAGGCATGGACACCATTATGTATAAAATTGCAAACCATAAAGACCTATTTCTAAGATTTATCATATTCAAGTTTTTACCAGTTCACCTCCGCCAGCTCATATGTAAAGGAATGTTTTTTCCATGTAAAAGCTAAAAGCTTTAATGTTTTGTACACAATATCGACCAAACAATGTGTTCAATATTACGCACATGCTAGCATGTGAGCCTTAAAACGACTCCTACTCTATGTCATAGAAAAAGGGGAAAAAAAATTCAACACAATAGCTGCATTTCAATAATCTCCACTGGGTGCTCTTGAGTTTGTCGTGAAGTTTGCTTCAAAAAGCTCTGAAAAGCTTACAAGGACTGCTTGTTGTTGATGTATAATTTAGCATGAGAAGCAGGAAAGAGAGAATGCCATCATATGCTTTGGATTGAGAACTATAAAGAATTAATGTTTTATTTCAATAAAGCCAACAAAGGAAAGCTAGATTTTGATAAATAGAGCCATCTAGACAAAAATGATTGCCACTCGATGCATTTTTTATTGATACAAAGGCTTCAGTGAAAAGACTCACCAGCTGTTGAAATGCTAAAGCCTATTAGAGTAGAAGTAACCTAAAAAGCTTTCTGTGCAAAATAAAAAACAAAATAAACTACCAACACAGATCCTTCAGCCAGGTCGATGGAAATAAGGCCCCCTTTTAAGCAATACGCAAATAGGCAGAACATTTACATTTGTAGCCTGAGAAGATACTGTAACCTTTATTAAGACTTCGTATGACCTACAAGTGTGTTTTCTGCAGAATTAACATTTACAGAAATTTGAAGGGTTGCATACAAAACTTAAGGTAGATTTTCAGTGCCTTTTCTGGCTGATCTAATATGTCCACACAAAAATAATATTCCACTGAGTTAACCCATTCGTTGCCCATAGCCCGCACTATTCATAGCCTGTCTGAAGATGGCCCTACTCTTCTCCTAGCACAACCTGGACTTTGACAAACACAACGTTTCCACAAATTAAAAGTCAAATGTAGACACCCGAAACTATAGCACAGGAACACTACAACTTCCCGCGAGCATAACACCCAACCACTGAGACCAAAGGTTGACTATGTTTATACTTGACTGTATATTTTTGTACTTTTGTATGTTTTAATGTCGGTGTATAAGTTTCGTGGTATATTATGGATTTACCACTTTGCGACCTATCAACATCCAACTAATGCAACAGCAAAGCTGGAAGCCAGCTAGACAAAAGGTCCAGTCACATAACAATGTCAAACATGTTATATCATAAGACAAATGTATACACCACGGTTGCAATATGCTTCTGAAAAAATTAAACTAAATAAAGAATGTTTAAAAAAAAAAAAAATCAAATGTAAATAAAACTATGAATAAACTTTATATTAAAATTTCCTCTAAATTACAGTCAATAAAAACATATACAGGTGAGTTTTTGGTTCAGCCTGCCTTAATAAATATTAACTTAAAATAAAATAAATAAATAAAACTTGTTTATATCAGCGAATGCAGTGGAAATGTTACAATTATTCTCCACGGATAATTTAGTCTCTGAAAAACGAGGCACTGTGAGCAGCATGACCCCTTAAACTCTCTGGTTTGAAATCAAACCATTTTAGAATGCTTTGGGATCAACTGGACCTAACCTCATATCCGAGGGACTGACCCCCTAAGATACACCGATAATGCCGATAATGGGGGGGAGGGGGCGGAGGTACCCACACTCTTCTAAAACGTTCAATAGGATGTGACTAAAACTAATGTAAAGTCAAAACTACAAAAACAAATCAAAAAAAATAATTTATATTAATTAGATTGAGAATAAACTTTGCTTAGCGCAAAAAATACTAATAAAAAAAAAAAAGTGAGTATTTGGAATAGTTTTAGCATGTTTTTTCAGACACCATCCAATTCACCATTAGGGTTTTTGTGGTATTAATTAAATTCAGCTTGATTACAGGTCCATATCATGCAGCTCTATTTAAGCAGTCCGGTCTCCACGATCTCTGCTGAATATGCTGACATTTTTAAGGGAATATCGTTTATCCTCTTTGCTCAGCGTGCTTATAACGAAACCTATTACATTTCTAATAAAGCAACAGTAATGCTGAGACATCCAGTAGGTTCAGTGATAATAGCAGAGTTTAGAAACTAAATGGATAACCAAGTTCACCAAGTCGTGAATTGTTATTTCCGGATGAATTCACAAGACCAAAATGCCTGAACTTAGAACAGAGTTGAATTAAAAAAGGTTTCCATTTTTGCCCAGAATTTGAAATTTCTTTGTGAATTTTCAGACAATCCATAGTTTAGTGAATAACCCTTAAAGGCAAATCCTTTATGGCCATATTCCACTCTCTTAACATGTATAGCTTGGAGGAAAGACGAGACAGGGGGATTTGATAGAAACATTTAAATACATAAAGGGAATCAACACAGTAAAGGAGGAGACTATATTTAAAAGAAGAAACACTACCAAAACAAGAGGACATAGTCTTAAATTAGAGGGACAAAGGTTTAAAAATAATATCAGGAAGTATTACTTTACTGAGAGGGTAGTGGCTGCATGGAATAGCCTTCCAGCTGAAGTGGTAGAGGTTAACACAGTAAATGAGTTTAAGCATGCGTGGGATAGGCATAAGGCTATCCTAACTATAAGATAAGGCTAGGGACTAATGAAAGTATTTAGAAAATTGGGCAGACTAGATGGGCCGAATGGTTCTTATCTACCGTCACATTCTATGTTTCTACGTTTCTATGTTTGACATGGGGCAATTGTCATCTTTCACTGAAATAAAACAGTCACCAAATATGTTCCACACGAGATGTCACTGACTAAGCTGATCTTACTAAACATCCATAATATGGCTGACATACCAGCTATTACCAAGAAGTATATAATTACTGTGAAGATCATGAATTAATTCAAATATAAAAGTTAATCTCACATAAAAAAAAATAAAAAAATCATTGGACATTACTTCTGAATTATTTTCATGCAGACTTAATTATGAGTATGTGTGATAAAATGCGTATTAAGCGATAGTCTGATAATAAATAAACTTTATTTTCTCAGAATATCTTCACATGAAATCTTCCGAAAACATAATTATGTTAATAAATAATCTTTTTTTTTCATCTGATTATTCTTATTTGGAATCTTGCGGCAATGTAAATTCATACAGTTTGGATATTATATCAAAATATTGGACTGATAATGGGGCTATTAAAAAGGGGTGGGAGAGAAAAAAAAAACAACGTTTATCACAATTTTTATATAACTTCTTTTATCTTGTATGCTAACAAAAAAAAAAAAAAAAACCTTCAAATGATTCAGACAAAAGCTTTTAACTCAACGCATAATTGCAACAAAATTACAATAATTGTACCAATTAAAATAATCCTGAATGAACAGTTTGTCATCTTAATGTTCCAGTGGTTTATAGAAGGATCTACTTAATTAGCTGAAATTGCTTTCCAGTGTTGGTATCAAATGTCATTTGTTAAAAGTTGAACGATTTAGAAAATAATTTAACAAAGCAATTTTACAAAACACCAAGAAGCAACATTTTCCCTTTTCAGCTGAATAAAACAAGCAGATGTGTCATCAAATTACTATAAAAATAAATGAGGCTTTTTATGGAAATATATAAATTTTACTACTTGCGCGGAGAAAAAAAAAAATACCATTTTCAAATTGTTTTACCAAATCTAAATTCCTTAATAATAAAATAAATGTATACCATTTATCTCCTGCTGCTATTACCATGCTGTAAATACAACATTTCCCAGTCGCAACATCCATACATAACGCACTCAGAATATAGGACAGGATGCTTGCTGGTAATACGACTGTGTTCTTAAGGTAACCATTCCACGTATGATGCACAAAATTATTTTTAAAAAATACAGCAGCAGCAGCCACAGTCTCCGCACTGCTACAGAGTAGTCTGCTAAAGCCAGGGAGCAGTCTAGTTCAAGAGAAACCATCAGGAAGCCACAATATTGTATGGAGAGATGAAAGTATGTTTCTTTTGATAGTGTACAGTGGTTCATATGTCTTGTATTAAACTAATCTCTTAATACATAGATCCAAAACAAAAAAATACAATAATTTCCAAAATACATTAATGATGATCTTCCATGCTACATGTCCGTAAAGGCTGTGTGTAAGTAGAAATGTATTGAAAACATGTGATCATCAAGGTCCACAACGAGGTGCGCTTCAGCAGGATATCTAGAATAAAAATAGCCTGCATTTTAAAGGCTAACTTTCAATTCTCTTAAAAAATAAAACACACACAAAGTTTTTTTCATCATGTTTATGTTCATCAAGTAGAAGAACCACCATTATGAAAAAGGGTATAAAACCCTTATCTGAAATGCTTAGCAATATTTGGAAGCTAAAGCTCATGTACTAAAAGTAGTTTACTCTGCATGGATACAATCACTTACCTATCAATCAGATATGAATTCCATTATATTTGTTTTTTAAAGGAACACTTTAGAGAAATAAATTATTATGATTATTAAAAAAGGACACACTCATAGGTCTATCAAAAGGTGAGAAAAAGAGGTTTATTATGCCATAAACATTATGTGATGGTTCTCCGATCAGATAATAAACCTCAACACCTTTTTGTACCTTTACAAGGCTGTGAGTGCATTATTGTGTCATTTGTATTTCTTGATTGCATGGTTAGCACGAAGGTAATTTCAATATACCAGGACTAGCTTGATTGCCAAGATTATGGCTTTGGCTTAAAAAGATGGTTCTCGTAGAGAAGCATCAAGGACAAAGGGCACATGTGCAGCACTCTCTATGATCTGCCAATCCAATGATTGTCATAGAGAAGCAAGGAACACACACAGTTTTGCATATGGATACCAGACATCAAATAGATTCAATAATGAAATCAATTTGTGTTAGAAGCCCCTAGTGACTATATGAATTACATCCAGTAGTAGGTGTGAAAACTAAAAAATGTAAACAGTGGCACTGCTCAGAAATTGCACTGTTTACAACCACAGTATCTATGCCCCAAAATCACTTCATTAAGATGAAAAGATTTCAGTGCTTAATGTGACCCTTTAAGCGTCATCATATTTTGCAGTGTACACTATTCCTAAAATTTCTAATACTATGTTTAATTCTCCCCTATATTTCACAATTATGTGTTTGTGAGGCGGTAAAATAAATGAAACACCTCTTTATCATGCAACGGGGCACCTCCATCTTGGATCTCTGTCAGTCATTGTCAAAAGCGCTCTCCTTTGCACCTGGTTGTCAGCACACAGAAAGCATTCGAAAGAGGAGCAATTAAACAATGTTTCTATTTCTTCTACTCATGTGCAATGTGTGCTTTGTTTGAAATGGATTGTGATGTAATTTGCCAATTCTTTAATATAAAATCAAAAGAAAATATGGCACCCCATAAAAAGGGTTAACGTGAGTTATAGATAATATTAGATGACTAATTCAACAAGATAATTCATCAGGTGAAATTTGGCTAAAGATGTCAGCAGCCAGCTGCTTTTAGAATTCCTTAGCAAGACTGCATTATCTACAATAAGAATGAAACCTAAAAGGCAAAGAACGCCATGCATATTATCAGTGTTATTTATAAAATAGAAGAATATGAAGGCTTAAAAGAACAGTAATCTTTTTGCCATCATCTTTCAACTTTTATACTTTGACCAAGTACATTTTAATATTTTATTTTTTTTTAGCAGGAAAAAAAAAATATTCACTAGGGACTAAAAGGACATTATATTTTCTAACTTTCTTTTCGTCTAAGGACCTCTTCCCTGTTCCCAATTTTCACATGTGATCTCCATAATTTCCTTCAAATCTCTCGAAAAGGTTTACTACCTACATAAATGTGATATGTATCCTTGTGCTTCATTAACTTTATTTATTTACATTTTTAGTTATTTGCTATTTTTCCCTCAAATTCTATTTATCCTCATTTTATATTGAATAAAAAATGTAAAGAAAATGAAAGCTGTGTAAAGATCTATGTTTCTTGAACAGCTTGTGGTGTAGCTCCCATTCATTGTATCTGTATTTCTAGAACGATGTTTACCCAAACTCGTGTGTCCTAACTAAACTCGTACATGCTTTCAGCTTTCTATGCGAGACCCTGTACAGCAGCTGGGCAGGTAAGAATACCTTTCATTAGTTTGCTTTCCTCCAGGAATTTTCATGAGCAGGACTATAGTCAAGTGCTAAAATTCATTAATCCGGGGCGGGGCGGGGCCGGGCCGGGCCGCCATGCTGACTGGTCGCATGGAAGATCAGCTCCCACAAAGTGCAAGCCTTTTGGCCCATATATGTAGTTTGGCCCATCATCTGGCACAGACAAGCGGCAGTCCATAGCACTCAGAGGTACTGGTTCTGGAGCTACCGTATGCCCGACATTTATGGTTTTGCCCCTCTAGAGGAGAAACAACATCTCCATGATGGAGGCCTACTCAGGCGGTGAGCGGGGTGGACAGCTGCCACCCTGCTATTCTGCCTGTCTGCAACAGGCTGGATCCTTCGTTTCCAATGGGGCTGGCCCTGCTTCCCCCCACTTTGGACCGGTGGGGGTAATCCTGGTCCACCCTGGTTCTTTACTTCGCTTGGAGGACTCTCCTATCTTGTGGGATGGCGGCAGAGCTGTTCTACACTCCGTGGAGATGGTGGCCTCTTTCAGGACTCTTGACGCCCTCTGCAGGCAAATCTGTGCACCACTACCAAAGTCACGCATGCTCCTGAGGGTGCTAACAATCGACATATATTATTTTTTTCTTCACCATTTAATAAAATGCTTTTATACTTCGATACTAGGATTTGTTAATTTGTGTAGTTGCCATTGGATCGAATGTAGGCTGTATATATGTGCCAAGAAAATAAACCTTCCATTCTCACAATGGGGTTTATAAGTGCATGTCACGTATGTTTTAAACCAAAATAGGCTCAATTAATCCATGAGAACTGCACTCATTCATTTGTACGTGTCCTCTTTTTGAGCTTCTCATATCAATCTGCAGAACAGCATACTGGGAATGTCTACTTTCACACGATTTATGCACACATAAGCAGTTATTTTCACTAAGTTGTTGAGCAACTGTTAAGGGACCAGGAAGTTATTGTTGCCCTATTCAACAAAGAGTATCAATGATATATATTAACCTCTAAGGTGTTCTGGGTGAAGTTTTAGTAACTCTCTGGTCATTTGTCCAAGTCTTTGCAGAGATTAGAACATTGCTCGCCATGATGGATACGACACACAAGTGCATTAAACCAGAAAAAATATCACATCTCCCACAACTAAAATGCCAACATTTTATCTTGGGGTTTTCTATTTTTATAATTAATAACAGAATGAAGTGCAGAAATATATGTCAGTCTAATCAAAAATGAATGAACAGATTCTTTTCATAAATATATGTGCATAATGAAGTTAGTAAGTCAGGTATCATTACGTTGTACACAATGAAGTAGCCACTGTATCTTTATTTATATGGAAGTGGCATTTATTCCCCTTTCCAGAGTTGTCACAATGTTTTGACTTTAATATCATGGTCAAGCCAGTTCCACAGATTGGTGAAAGAAACCTGATTTCTACGTAGACCAAGGTGTTGTAGCTTCATCATTATTTTATGTTATGAGGCTGGAGTGGGATGTCTTGTTGATGTATGCATTCCTACATTCCTGGTGAAGTGTCATGTACCAGTTCCCATATGGTAAGGTCTGATGCCAAGCCCCAGATTAGCAGTTAAGCAAACCCAATTTGACCATAAGATACAGAAAACAATTCTATTCAAAGCTTCATGGTGCTGTTCTACGCCACAAAGCAATTAACGCTCAGAGAAAACCACTCTTCCTCCCTTAATGTTCTTACATTTCGAAACCAGAATAGTTTACATTTTTCTATTGGATTTTTAATCTGGTTATAATGTCCATGGATAGATTTGATTGTGTTTTCTAGTTTTTCTTCCTCATATAATGTAATTGTGCTATAAAACTGCTGTCCCTTTATTAAATGTATATGATGGTTGGCTGTGAACAAATAACTTCAGGAGCACTTTAATATCACACAATCAGCCAAACAACTGGCATACGCTTCCATTGGGAGACCTCTGATAGAGCTATACAGACCTCCAGAGGACAGCCAATGTTTCAGGCAAAATTACATAGCACATGGCTGGCTATTATTGCAGTGACTATAAAGGAAAAAAAAAAGTTTATAATGAAACTTCTAGCCTGCAACCCAGCTGGCACGGACAAAGTCCTTTTTTTTACAATGCGAGTCCCACAGTTTAACCCTTGGAGAGATGCAGTGGTGTAAAGAGCATTACAGTCAGCAGAGACAGCTTAAATCTCTTAACAGCAAGTTGTTTTTGTGCTGTACACATTGATCCCAGGGTTTTACTTTAAAATTGGTTTCCATGCCAACTTCTTAAGAAGTTGAAATACTTCAGATATTATTTACATTATTATAGATCTGTTCCTTTTCAGTAACAATGTCAGATCCCTTCCATAATAGAGAGATGAAACATACAGTTGGAATTTTTAGAGCGTATCACCCTACTCAGATTTTATGGCATCAAATTTTGAATATGAGCGGAAAAAAAAATGAATAAAATTAAGAGTATAGTAACATATTTGTTATACCCTTTCTTGAGAACAGATGATTTGACAAAAAGAAACGTGTGATGTGTGTCAATTAGATTAGAAAGCAGTCAGCACATACTATTACTCTCGGGGGAAGATGTTACACTGCCTTTTGGAATCGCTGACAGTCCATAGATGTAGACTCCCCATGAGTCCTAGCGTGTCCTCTAGGTTTCATCTGACAATGAACATAATCTGTTCGCACGTGGAGGCCAAGTCCAATAAACCCTGAACTCAATGAAATTCATAGAGCTCTAAAAACAGTTTTCCCCTCACTAAAAAGAAAGTGATCCGACAAGTATTTACAGAGTATTTAAAGTTTCTACATTAAAATGGATTGAAAGGTTTAGTTGGCAACAGCAGCGTTGTATGGAGCTGCCAATAAACAGGACATTCCACAGGGGTACAGGGTACAGACATGATTCAATTGGCCCTTAAGTAGCCAAGTGATGCACCCATCATGTTCTAATGGATGAACACTATTCTGATAATACTTTTGTACGTTTTTGTATTTTATTGTACCCCAATGTATCAATGCAATCATTTGTGATCCCAGGACATACTTGAAAACGAGAGAAATCTCAATGATGCCCTCAAGGTTTATAAATAATACATATTTTTTTAGTACACAGTCAGTGCATTTATTCACTTTAATGGGACCCCAATTTAATGACAAATAAAATAAAAAAAATTAAAAAGAGAGAGAGAGAGAGAGAGAGAGAGAGAGAGAAGAATTGTAGACATAGGATGATTGACCTTTTCTTTTTTTTGCAGTCAGCTATCCAAAGCATAGAGAAGCACTGGACGTGCACAGCAACCAGTGACAGCATACTTTGATAAATGGCTGTATGTATAATAGATTAAATACTGAATAAACCGTCACTATGGGGCATGGGGACTGTAAAAAGAAAACAATGCTGTTACTCAGGAATTGCACGGTTTTCAAATGTAAAGGTGCACAGACAGCAGCCATGCACCAAAATCACTTTGCTAACGTGTTGTGAATTAGCTCTTAGGTCTCTTTAACTTGCACGACTACTACTCACTAGCGTCAACTGGCAATCAAACAAACTCCAGGTGGACAGCAATGGCCAAGAATCTCCCTGACCCATATATGCAGAGCCTATGCTGTAGACATACCAGTCCAAAGGGGGAGCACTACTGTTCCATGGGTAAAGCATGCCCCACTTTTTGGGCTCACCTCCTCCAATTGGACTTCTCTGCCTTTACATGCACAGACTGAATTATTTTCTGCTACAATTTTTCCACCCTTCTGGGGCAAACCATTATGTACTGGAAGCTTTATGTGGTGCGAGAAGGTAGTGAACACCAGCAGTTTCAGGAAAAGTGACACACGGGTAGATTAACTAAGTGAAAAAGAAGTGGCTGAGTTCATGCAGCTACAGGATGAGTGAGACGGCAGCTGGGTTCATGCAGCTACAAGATGAGTGAGACGGCAGCTGGGTTCATGCAGCTACAAGATGAGTGAGAAGGCAGCTGGGTTCATGCAGCTACAAGATGAGTGAGACGGCAGCTGGGTTCATGCAGCTACAGGATGAGTGAGACGGCAGCTGGGTTCATGCAGCTACAAGATGAGTGAGACGGCAGCTGGGTTCATGCAGCTACAAGATGAGTGAGACGGCAGCTGGGTTCATGCAGCTACAAGATGAGTGAGACGGCAGCTGGGTTCATGCAGCTACAGGATGAACCTCGAATAAATATCAGCAGTATTCGATCCACTGCACATATGGACTAAAACACTAAATCAAAAACCCAAAGAAAACACAATAGAGCAGTAATGGCTATCCCCTTGGCCCCGCAGCTGTTGTGTTCTACATGTCCCAGCATGCTCAGGCAACCATTAGGACCGCACATATCCCAGGACTGTCAGACAGCTTAAATATGCAAGGTGCATTCTGGATACTAAACAGCCTGTTACAAACACCACCTTTAGGCATCCGGAGGGATGGAATTTTAACCAGCTTCAGGGCCGGTGGCTGGCTATCACCGCACTAATACAATGTACCTGCAGGTCTAACAAACAGATTAATAATAAAAAATAGCAATGTAAAGGGGCAGGACAGACATATCAGTCATTTATGTGCAAGGCTGGTAATGGAAAGAATTGCTCTGCAGGAGGATTTAACAATCTACTCTAAATACTGTCATTTTCCATCTGCTCCGGACAAGAGGCAAAGAGTAGCAGCAGAAGGCCAGGCCGGCACGAGGGGAGGGGGGAGTATTTTCATTTATTTCTGTTCCTTTTTTAGGCCCAAAAGCCATAAGAAAATTACAGTTAAAACACTTACTCCCTAAATCAACTCAAAGGAATCTCAGCAACAGTGACTGGAAAATGAGAAGGGGTCACAAGTGATGAGCAATCTATTCAATCATAGTCACATTTCCTCTTATAAATGTTCCATAGAAGGAGTATTCATTCCCTGTAGGTAGCTTACTCAGAGTAACCCTTTACTAAACCAATCTCATTAATAAGTGTATGATATCATGGACAATGTGGTCTCCAAACGCTGATAAAATCAGACTTGTACACATGAAGAAATTTTGTTTTGTCTAAATAGTTTGCTCCAGATTTTTCTGCATTTTGGTTTGTCCAACTTTCATTTAACCCACAACAGAGACAAGCTATATTTATTTTGTTTAGGAAATGCTATTTTTCAGAAAAGATACAAACTAGGATTCCACTAATATAAGGGGCTAGCTGCATAGCTCTATTGGTTCTCTGTGTGGGAGTGTTACTAATCAGATTGGGTGGTCTTCCTGGATTTGAAACTGTTTACTACATTAATTGCAAAAAGTGTTATTCGAGAGCATTTACATACATGAATTGGGCATCCTGAGGAATTAAATAGATATAATTGCTTGGTCAGCTTTATCCTGATCACATGTGACACACTAATCAACAATTATTGTTCTATTTATATAGCGCCAGCAAATTCCGTAGCGCTGTACAATGGGCAATGCAAAAGATGACACCAAATATCTTTTGGGAAACCGATGAGTAACTCCCAGCTGTTACTGCGTAGGGGGTCTGTATTTCTTTACCACACCAGCTTAAATCCCTTACTAAATTAGTCTGTCAGCACTATGCAGGTAACAGGCAGTTTTAAAATTTTCAAGAGGAAAATTTAATCTATATATGCAATGTGTGTAAAGCAAGTGATATATGGAAATCCATGATGTAAGTCAGCTATGAACAACCATAACTAAATTTAACTGCCTTGTAGCAGAGTACTGCCTAACAACATGGAGATGGACTACGGTAGCAGTCCAGCTAATGTGGTGGATCTAACCAACCTAGCTCTAACAGAGTATGTCTGCATCGATAATAAAAAAACAACATAATACACCATTGCCCTCTACTGGTGTTCTAGGGAAATTACACTTCAATCCACACTGCTCAGACAGAGTAATGTCAATGGGCCAAAAGATTTAAATAGTCACTTTTTTTCATTTTATTGGCAGCACAAACTCATTTGTAATCTCCGAATTAGATTGGAGATTCTGAAAGAGTACAGTGTAGATCTAAGTCGGACAAAGCCTGCTGAAAAAGATGCATTGTTTGTAGAACTGGACATCACATGCTACATGACTGAAAGCATGTGAAAACTGCGTTCTTTATTAATAGCTTCATGATCAGGGCTTCCCACTGCAAGGCACAAGGGCTATTTCCTCCCACATTGTGTGGCATAATTAACAAACCAGATCACATTATGTTTTTCACATTCTTTTCAACAGCAGAAGCAGACATGCAAAAGGCTGAACTTGACTTAAAGGGACACTATAGTCGCCAGAACAACTACAACTTATCATATCTGTTCTGGTGAGTACTGCAAAAAGCTTGTAGTGAATAATTATAAACATTGTTTTTGTCAGAGAAAATGCAGTGTTTACATTACAACCGAGAGATCCCTCCACTGGCACCTCCTCGTATAGCTGCTGGAGGTGCTTCCTGGGTCAGTGCTGTGCAGCACTGCCATTCAGTATCTCCACCCTCTGCATGCAGACACTGAACTTTCCTCATAGAGATTCATTGATTCAATTCATCTCTATGAGGAGATGCTGATTGGCCAGGGCTGTGTTTGAATCATGCTGGCTCTGCCCCCGATCTGCCTCCTTGACAGTCTCAGCCAATCTTATAGGAAAGCATTGTGATTAGCTCAGAGAATCACCTCTGATAAGATTTTACTATATTTAGGAGTGGAATGGGGTGCCAGAGGGGCTAGATGGTGGCTTAAACACTATAGGGACAGGAATACATATCTGTGTTCCTGACCCTGTAGTGTTCCTTTAAGAAATGTTTTTACCCAAAACTAGATGACTATGTGACCAGAAGCCAAAACAGAGAGCTGCACAACTTCAATTTAACTGATGGCGTGACAGAACACCATTTACTAAAGATCTTCTCTTGCACTGGCAAAATGCAAAGCTGCCCAGATATTTCACAGTGGTCAATATCAGCACGAAAGGGAGTGACAAATCCCCATGAAATTTAGTGGGGGAATGAGGAGAGGGATAAAATAACTCATCATGTGAGGTCAGTTATCTACAATATGTCGATATTCCATTCTACTAACATCCTCCCGGGCCAGTGTATCATTTTGCCTAGAGAAAGCTGCATGGTATAAAATGCTCAATAACAGGTTTATATTTCTTATAAAAGCAAGTCCACCTCCAGATCCTCTTTGGTTAATAGTCGCAGGGGTCCGTGTGCACCCTAACAGTCTTCCACTGAATAACAAAGAAAGCCTAATCCCCCCTAGACAACAGGGACTTGACCATCTCAATCATTCCTCACCATTGCGGACAGAGGTGAGCAGCATGGGATGAAAGGTGAAGCAATTACACGGACAAGTGAAGGAGCACGTGTAGTAATTCAAGTATGTCTGTGTGTACAAGTGATTTGACAGTTTTGAATACGAGTTTGTGTGTTTAATGGGCTAGTCTTCCAACAATTAGGCCTCCATTATTTTATTTTGTAGAATATTTAATTAAAGCCACTATGGGTTTTCAAAATGAGACTACTGGCTAGACCACAATCAGCTTCTATATTACTGCAGCACAGTAGGTGAGTATTACTGAATAGTGCAGGTGAGCAGAAATACAATTCCTTTACATTTTAGGAGCTGGTTCTGTTATTTCAATAATATATATATACACACACATAAACACACACACACGTAAGGCTAATACTTCCCATTAAATAGATTAATAACATTTATACACAACCTTTCATAGATGGTTTTCAGTGTTGACTGATCGTGGATGCCTTCTGTTTCCTCTAGGTACAATATAAGCCATGAGGTTCTGTATGGCCATTGTTCAGTCAGGTTAATCCAAGAGGCAAGGCGATCCCAGTTAAAATTAATCTGGTTGGCTCGTAACAATCGTCCTGAAAATACCAAAGAAATTATACCAATGTATAATGTTTAGTGTATGTATGAGATATGACACTGTAACATCGAACGTTTGTCTAGAGAAGGATTTATGTTTATTGTTCTTTAATTTGGTTAAAATCACAGTGGGGATGTATAATACTAGCACTTCCAGACATGATGTAAATCAGTAGTTCCCAAACCAGTCCTCTTTGCCCAGAATTTATGCATTTCCCTCTTTAATTCCAATTGAGATACTGAAAAAACCTGGACTGTTAGTGTGTCTTGAGGACTGGTTTGGGAACATTGCTGTAAATATTACATAAAGACTGCAAGATTTTAGGAGATGCTGTTTATTAGTTTTAAGTAATTTCATTAATGAAAAGACATGAGTTAAAGGAGCAATAAGGTTAAAAATAAATAGACAATAAAATAAATGGACATGTTCGGTATCATCACAATGTGTGATGACACAAAATGTGAAGGAAGATCTTTGATTTTCAAAGGTGTTAAGGAGGCAGTGCCTCTACTGGCTGACTGCCTAAACATTCCTGGTTCTAAGTTTTATGTTGCCAGAGAAAAAGGAAATTAATTTATGCTCTAAGACATACATTTCCTGTGACTTATGGTGCCCCATAGAACAATTAGAGGGGTAGATATTTGAAAAATAGGCAGATGACATTTTAAATATTACTTAGATATTGTTTTGCAGTGGCTATGGTGCCACAACTTCCCTGCACTATTCCAGAATACGGTGTCAAACCATTAACGAGTGGTTTGGCACTTACCTGCCTCTGCCAGCCACCTGTGGTCCTTTTAATCCTACGCTTTGAAGTGTAAGTACTTCTGCGTTGGAAACATAGAAACATAGAATGTGACGGCAGATAAGTACCATTCGGCCCATCTAGTCTGCCCAATTTTCTAAATACTTTCATTAGTCCCTGGCCTTATCTTATAGTTAGGATAGCCTTATGCCTATCCCACGCATGCTTAAACTCCTTTACTGTGTTAACCTCTACCACTTCAGCTGGACATTATTCAAAGGCAGTGCCAGAATCAGGTAAGTACCAAAACATTTGTAAAAACTACGCTGTAGTAGTTATGATGCTTAGAGTATCCCTTTGATGGCACGGACCATCAAAACATATTTAAGTGTACGTGCTATTGTATGTGTACTTGCAAGGGTTACTTTTATTTACATTACTTTTTATTAGTCACACCTGAGAAATAAAATAACCTATATAAAAGGTAACTGAGGGAGCTCTCTTTCTCAGTGAGTGCTCCTGAAGGTAATTTATTGTTTTATTAACTAGTGGTCCTTGTATTATCTATTTCCTACAGTTAGTGAAATAGGTCTATTTAGCAGTCTATAGTTTGAGAACCTTAACAGTTGTCATGTAACATTTGATGAAGTATGATGTTAGGATCTACATTAGACATGCAAAAAACATGCATGTTATTGTGATTGCAATGGAAAAGTCGACAGAGAGGAATGTGATTTTGTTACCTGTTACTGAAACAATGTTGAGAAGTCTCCTCATTGTCTGAGGACTGATGTCACTGAACCAGTCCTCTGTCACCAGCAGCTTGGTGAGGTCGAATGACATCTGGCGCGTTATAGTGCGCTGCATCTGCCTTCTTCTGTAAGTGTCCTGAAGGAAAAACAAAACATAGGAACTGAAAAGGTTGGTCTAATAAATCTAACCAAGAAAAATAATCATTTACAGGCAAGCATCAGAACCAAACCCAGGATACAAAGCAGTGGAGGGCAAAGGGTGTTTCCCCAGATGTTGTAGTACTACAAACTGTCATGAATCTTTGCCAGTCTTTAAAATGTCAAAGCATTATGGATGTTGCCATTCTACAACATCTGGGGTTCTACCGTTTGCCCACACCTGGTAGACAAATGTAAGTAAAGGACTGCTATATACTTAGTAAGGTTATAAAAATAGAAATTCTACATGTTTTGAGGTTTGTGTTTTAAAGGAACAATCCAATCCCAAATAGGGGAGGAGAATTACTGTTCAGTAGACATACATGTATTTTGTAATGCATTTTTCTTTGGGAGAGTATCTAAAAATGCTGATCTCTTGTCTGCAGCCTTTGCAACCACTCCTTCCCCAGCACAGACTTCCCAAAACGTAGCTTACTGAGAGGTATTTGCAAGACAGGTGCTCAGTTCAACTGTCTGCTTCTTAAGTTTGGGCTCACTAAGCTAAGCAACCAGGACATAACAGGACCAGGTGTCTGGGGGGAAGTAACAAGGTTAATTTATAAAAGTGCCAACTTCTATTGAAATCTTACATTTTTGTAAAAAAAAATCAAAAAAAAAAATCAATGAAAATAGATGACACACTTCAGTTATTTAGGGGGTCTAGAGTGTCCCTTTATATACATACATACACACACACACACACACGTATACACAGAGATATCATATAGCAAACATACCTAAAGGCTACTTCTCTTCTACTTACCCGCCTATTTAGGGCAGTTTTGCTGCCAAGTTTTGCACCCTCTGCAAGACTGTTCTGGGAGACCCTCCTATCAAGATCTTCATGTCCACCTAGTAAAATATTAACATATGTTATCTTATAATCATTTCTTAGAACAGGAAAGTGAAGAAATCCTAGAAAACTTCTACGCCTGTCACCTCAAGAAAATAGTGACCCCTATCAGTCAGACGTGCAGGGGGACTAAGTGAATTTTGATGTACCTACAGTAAACACTGCAATGGCAAACCTCTGTGTGGAGGGTTATTAAAAAATTGACTGTTCTGGAGGGTGTTAAGATCAGTGTATTTAGAGGTCCAAGGTATATGGATAAGAAACACTCATAACCCGCATTAAATAAACTGCAGAATAGCTCTAAAGGGCACCCATTGTGACACCTATCAACTAAAAGTGTGATCAGTTCTGGAGCAAGCATGAGATGATGGTCACAAGTTTCAGGACATAATATGTACTTTAAAAGACATGCATTCATACATTTGGTTAATGCAACATCTACTTCAGAACTGAGGGAAAACTAAATTATCAGAAATACTTATAAAAAGGGGTGCAATCACAATTTTAACAAATTCATTGACATGGGACAGTGATAGCGAACCTTGACAAACAGCCATTTACAGACTACAATTCCTATGATGGCAATCCTAAAAGTCACCCATTGATGTCTGCAGTGCCCAAGGTTAAGTGTCATGTTAATAAAAAGGATTTGTTTATAAGAGTGTAAAACCAACGAGTAAACAAAATGATTAGTTAGTTTAAAACGATAAATGTGCGCAGTAATGTTAAAAAGATTAGATTCAATTCAGATAAATATGAGCAAGTATGTGTGCTTTTTCAAGGCTTTCTAAATATGGTCTTACATATTTAGATTGATCTTTATAGAAACAATATATTTTATAGTTAAAGGATTTTTAGAACCCAATTCATAGGATGACTTTAGTTGGTGGAGTTGGTGTGCAATTATATTACTCACATTAGAATAAAAGCACTATTAATATATGATTAATCAACAAGCAAACAAACAACAGATGCACACACAAACACCCAAAGTGGAGAAATAAAATGGCTTCACCTGCGTTATCAAGGTATGGCACATCTCCATTGGTGACAGATGCTACACACAGCTTTTTGGCACTGCCGAGGCCGCGGCTGTTCAGGAAAACGGGCAGGTGGACAATATTGCGCATGTAGTCGTGTCCATTAATGTTGGAATCTCTAAGAACACTGTTAAGGTTCTGGTTTATTGCCTTGATGATAATGTGTGGGTCACTTGCAAAAATAGCAATGAAAGGACCCTTGGAGAACAGGATTCGAACCTTTAACAAAAAAATTGGGGGGAAAAAATTAAAAATGAACAAAATCTGTTAATTATCCTGTGAAGTAAATTCTTTAGTAAAACAAATAACAAAATTTTGGGGTAATTTAAAAAAATTATAAAAACACTTATTTAAAAATAATATTTCCGTAACACAATCTTACTCTTCCTTTTTATTCTCTAAGTGTGGGTTAAATTCGTCATGGCAACACAATATACAAGTCTCATACAGTCTGGTTAAAGTGCTTATACAGACACCTGAATTATGTGTTTTTTCATGGATTGGCCACCTTCCCAAAATACTCAGCCAATTGTGAGGAAAGGCTGAGCATCATGGGAATTGTAGTTAAGTATCTGCAGTGTCTGATGGCTACAAAACTCCAGAAACAAAAATTAAAAATTGGTGAATTATACCAAGTTATAAAAACAGATAAAGCAATCCAGAGCGCCAAGGGGTATCTGCACACACTGCAAATAGTTTACATTCATCCGCAGTGAGTGCTACTTGCAGACTATCTGTTTACAGATGCTTGTAAACAATTTCCCATGATGCCTAGCTAATCCTGACTCAATATCAGGAAGTCTCTGCAATTCCAGTTTGCAAACACCTGCTGTGTGGGATGTTTATGGCAACCAATAATAATTATTAAAAGTACCCAGATTTTTCAGTACCACAGATCCCATTGTGTTTGGATTCATATGACTTTTATTCCATAAACAATTGCAGTGCTTGGTATTTGAGGATGTCTGCCAAGACTTTTCACAAAACAGACAGAAAATGCACAATATATTAGTCTATATTTAGTTCAATTGCAGCCACAAGGTATTTGCATGGAAGTTCTGAGCTTTCTATCTGGCATACTCTAAAATCTGTCCCGAGAGCAACACGTTTAGGAATAGATTAGAGACTATTCTGGGTGGCTCCACACAGCTGGATCCAGATACATGGGCAATAACTATTTTATCTATAGAGTACCACAGGTGTGAGTCAGTGGGAGAAGGGGATACAATGATATAATATTGCCCTACGCTGTGGATTGCGATCAGCCTGCCTCAGTACACAGTCCGGTAACATCTCATTACTGAGAGAGGCAGGCTACGAGGAGGAATTTTAATCTTATTTCGCTGTTTGCTGTTTCATTAGGTGCTCTGTTATTCAGTATGACAGCCCTCTGGGCACAAATTCACAAACTAGCTGTAAAACCACTTGCAATCGGCTATGATTTTCAGAATAATGGCCATGTAGATCATTTGCACAACTTCCAATTCGTTAATTACGCCAGTAAAACTGCTACAAAACAGCGGTGTTACAGCATCACTACCAAGAGGAACGTGTATGGCTTCAGAGTCTGTAATTAGAAGGCAACGCTCCTACAAACTGCTTGGTGGCATTATTTGTTACCTTTAATGCTTCCATACCATTTGTTTCCATTTTCTTTCTCTGCTGAGCTTGGCCTTTTTTGTATGGATTGTACATGAAAATATAAGTGAAAACCACTGAACTGTAGCAGATAAAATCTGCAGTGTCTGTAGCCTGAAATGGAGATACTGGGAATGTTACTTCCCATCCAGTGATAACTGCTATTAAAATACCTCCATCAATAGTGCATGGAGGGTTTGTTTTTGGTTTTCAAAAAATAATCAAATTGGATAAAAATCAGCAAAACTACATTCATCACATGCCATTTGGCTGTTCACGAATCAGTAATTAGTTAACAGTTGGGTCCACTGAAAATTAAGCAACACATGTAAAAGCAACAATTTAGCTTCATATTAAATATAAAATTACCCCATTCTGGCCGGTGTAATCAATTTAAGTATTTTTTGTTAGATAGCCTTATCCTTGATTAATCAAAATACGAATTCAGAGATCAAAATCCCCTTGAACAAATTACACACAGAATAACAAACAATGATGGGTTAATAAACCAACTAGGGGCAGGTACCTCCATTTCACACGAAAAAAATAAATTATCAAAGAAAAGTATGTTAATGCTAATCAAAATCAAGTGTTAACAAGAATTCCATAGAGTTAAATCAATGTGGGGGGTGGTTAAAAAAACAAAAACAAACAAAAGATTTCTCATGAAATAGACAATTTAATTGATCTGGCTGTTCATTAGTTCTTCCCGCAATAGAAAGAAATTAAGCAATTTGTTTATATTAACTCTACCCCTTCCTACATAGGCCAAGAGAATAAATGGGGATATTATACCAGGTCCCCCATGCTATCTATAGAGCATTACTTTGGTTTCTAACTATCGTCCAATATCATTGCTCCCGGTATTGTCAAAAATCTTAGAAAAATGCGTCCATATGCAACTGTGTGAGTATTACCAACAATCTAACTATCTGAGCCCTGATCAATCAGGTTTTCACCCGAATCACTCTTAAAAGTTTCTAATGACATCCAAACTGGCATGGAACAAGGAGACCTAACTAGAGCGATTTTCCATGATTTTGCAAAGGCCTTTGACACAGCAGACTACAACATTCTACTAAAAAAAACAACTCAGGTTTTGATGATTGTCCGCTAACCTCGATCGCAATATGTGTTCATTTCTGACAATGCCTTCCTCCCTCTCCCAGTCACGTGTGGTGTTCCCCAAGGTTCCATTCTCGGCACCCTACTATTCAAATTATTTATAAATGATCTTCCTAATGTCTGCAAATCCTCAAATGTACGCAGACTACACAGTAATCTATGCAAGCAAATCCGATCTATCACTACTTGAAATTGTGCTACAAGAACAGTTCACAGAGGTAGAAAAGTGTATCGCAAAAAATAAACCCTTCTTAAACACTGACAAAACTGTCACAATGCTCTTTGGAACAGTACCTAAATCACACGTATTACAAAATTCCCATCTATTGTTGTTAGACCCCAATCTATCTTTTGGCCTCCACATAGAAAAACTTGCACCTAAACTTTATCCAAAACTAGGTGCCCTGTACAGAAATCCTGCCTAAGCCCTACAGTAAAGGAAAAGATTGTACAGCAAATGCTGATGCCAATCATTGATTAGAGGGATGTAGTATATGCACCTGCACCGCACACCCACCTTAATAAATGCAATACATTGCATAAGCTCCTGGATACCCACATTTTATTGTGTATTGCCTTAATACATTGTATAACTCGTTCTGCCGATTTGTGCTACAATGTAATTACAGGACTCACCATTGTGACATGCTAAAAGAACTAAACTGTCTGTCGCTGGAATCCAGACGCACCCTTCATCTTTCCAGCCTTGTGTTTAAGAACTTTTCTGGGAAACTCCCACCCTACCTGAGCCGAATGCTATCCCCAGGTGTTCCTACCTCCTATAACCTCCGATTCAGTACCGGCACTTTATTTAGTCTACCTCAATACAAAAAGAAAGCAGCCTGATCCTCCTTTTCCTACAGAGCACCACAATTATGGAACGACCTCCCGCACACTTTCAAATCTCCCCCAAGCCTAAAGTCCTTTAAGAGATCCCTCTCTACATATCTCAAAACAGAATGCACCTGTCATGGTTGATTATTTATTTCCTACCTGCTCTATGTTAAATTTTTGTATATATTGTTTATTAATATTGTTTTTATATTTTATTGTACCCTATTGTAACAATGCAATGTTTTGTGGACACAGGACATACTTTAAAACGAGAGAAATCTCAACGTACCTGGAAAAATATTTTATAAATAATTAAAATAGATATGTTTGAATATCCCTCACTTACCGTGAAAGGAAGGAGAGTATTATGAACAGGGATCTTTCCTAGAAGAATGGGATCTCAGAAACTTGTTCACTTTATTAAGTACTCAACCCCAAGCTTGCAATTTTGCTACCAATGCTAGGTTAATAACAATCTATACATTTGGGGCTACACTAGAGTCAACATTCTTTATTAAGCCATTCAGGTAAGCCAGGATCATTAAGGGCTTAAGACCAGGATAGATTCAAGTTAGAGCAGGGAGTGTGGATGGGGTTAAAGGACATATGGTTAGGATTTCAAGGTCTAGGACCAGGAGTAAAAGCCAAGAAGGAGTGCAGCATGAAAGTAAGCATCGTGGGGGAGTGGGTTGTCGTCATGGGAGTAACAGTCAGAAGGAATGGGTAGTGGAAATCAGATATGAGTGGGTATTGAGAACTACGATACGTGGAGTTAGTAAGAGAGGAAGCAGCAGAAATATTAGAAGGCTGAGGAATGGGCTAGTGGATTTGTGAATCCCAGGGAATTGGGTAGTGAGAATAGAACAGGAAAGGTCCTTGTTTCCTACAGACTGCAGATGGAGCTAGCCAAATACTGGTATATTCTCAATGTGTACAGATATTCCTATGCAAGTCACTGCTTAGGTGATATTTCAGATTAAGCAAAAACAAAACAAAAAAAAACAAAGGAAAAAGTATTTCAGGTGTAAAATGATTTGGATGTAAAATAAAAGCAATTACACATTATGTGAACATAGCATTCATGTTTTGGTGATATATAAAAAAAAAAAGAAAAGCCAAATGAGAAAAACACAAGATGGATGAATGATCTGGTGAATATATACACAGAGGGTTGGCATTCCTCAATGAAGGGCTGTTTAATATCTAGTTATATTTCAAATTAAAATAAATTGGGAGAAGAATATACATACCGTATCAAGCATATGGAGAACCTTATCCTGCTCACAGGCATCGAGTCCATCAATAATCACTACCAGCCTTGTCTGGTTCTGGGTGAAGCTATCAATAGTCTTTGTCATCTTAGCCATTAGTTCCACTTCACACTTCAGGACCTAGAAAAAAAAATAAATTCATATTTATACCAAATAATAAAAAAATAAAAAAAGAGTGAGCAAAATAAAACATTACCATAAGTGTTCAGTGATAAAATTACTAGATCCATTCCTCATGCCTAGACTTCCTAAACAGTTTTGTTACGAAAATCCATACTTTTTTTTCATATTATCTTTAGTTAAAATGTTTGTTGAGCGTATTGCATCTGTTAGTGTTACATACTGACCTCTGAAATAAACTTTAGTTTTAAAACGATGCTCCTAGCATTTAAATTCTGTGTTTTCTGAGAATACAATGCTGCTATTGCGGGGGAAAGTCTAATGTACTAGAATAAATATTTACCATGAGAAATAGGGGAGGGGAAATTTAATTAGATGAAAATTACATAACTGTTACACTATGCACTGCCCAGACAGCATAAATATACATATATCTTCACTTTGTTTGTTCATGTCCAGGAGATCCACTTTTGGTAACACAAAACTTACTATTATAATAATTTTTAAAACATCCTCCTGCTTAATTGGGTCACTAAGCACCATAACTACTTTTGCTTAAATAAGTAGTTGTGGTGTATAGATCATGCCCCTGCAGTTTCACTGCTCAATTATCTGACCTTTAGGAGTTAAATCACTGTTTATGCAACACTAGTCACACCTACCCTTGCTGAGACTTACCTGTGTTAATTTTGGCGGCAAATTGTCGTATTATAGTCACCTAAATAGTTTTAGTTTAGTCAAGTAAATCTCCAGTAGGCTACAGTCGACTAAATCTCCAGTAGGCTACAGTCGACTAAATCTCCAGTAGGCTACAGTCGACTAAATCTCCAGTAGGCTACAGTCGACTAAATCTCCTGGAGATTTTAGTCAACACAACTAAAATCTAATGGGTTTAGTTAAAGCCTCTTTATATTTTGCCCCTTCTCCAGCCCCTCTGTGTCTCTTTGTGTCCTCCCAGCTCCTCTGTGTGTCTCTCTCCCAAGCGCTGGTCTGTCTCTTTTGCCCCTTCCCCAGCCCCTCTATGCAGTGTTAATTGTGGCAGCAAATTTCAATAAAGTTTTAGTCTTTTGACTAAAAAGCCATTTAAGTTTTAATTTTTAGTAATCTGAATTGTTTTAGTCGACTAAATCTCAAAATTTTAGTTGCCTAGATTAACAATGACACACTCTCCATAAAAACATTTTTTCCACTTTTTATTGGCTCATGTAGCTGCTAATAGCAACCTATGGGCTACATAAAAAAAAAAAAGAAAAAAAAAAAAAAGAGATGGATCTAATCTGACCAATCACTATCACATTTATAGAAGTAAATGGAGTTTATTTGCCTTGCATTGATACGATCATATGTTTGTAGAATACAACTTTAAAACTAGTAAACCAGGTTTGTGTATAGGATTGTAAAAAGTTAAATACATCGGCAGGGAGCAGGACTGTAATATTAGGTTTTAAATATTTAAGTGGTGCCTACTCTAGAGGAATTATATTTATTGCCAAGTGCACAAGCTCAGCTGGTACCTTCATGAAGCCTTCGATTTTCAGCCTGTGAAGTTTGGATGCCGCACTGTGAAGTCTTTTTCTCTGGGAATTCAGGACCGAATCCATGACTTGCCACCACGTACGGCAATTCAGAACAAGCACCAGACCAACCACACAGGCCACAGCTATCAGGATGGCATTGACAGTCATGTTCTTGGCATCCACTTTGAAGATAGCCAGCAATATAACACCAGCAAAGATACAGGACATAATAAAGATGAAGATGACAAATGATGGGAGACAGCAAGTCTTTTTCCATTTCTTTTTGCCTTTAAAAAAAAAAAAAAATGAAATTAGAGAAGTTAGTGCAGACTAGAAAGAAAGCCAGTTTGATCTCTGATAGCATAAGCCCAGAAGTTTAATATTACAATATTCAGCATGCAAAAAACCTACACGTGAGGCATATTGACTATATCAAGTTAGAACTATGAAGCATTGATTAAAGATGCTCAGAATTATAACGCAACATGGATCCTAGAAGACAGGTTGTTCACTTATCCTGTAGAGTAAAGGTGACACAAAATCCATTTTAAATTTGAAGTATCTGCACAGTCTACAATGGGAAGACAGTGGAGCCAGATTTTAAGACATATTGAGTATGTCATGTTTCTACTGATACAAATAACATTCTCCTATAGAAGCGTTAACCTGAAAACTCTATATTGAAATGGTGTGGAAGAGAGATATAAATAAATGTCTGTAGGTTTTTTTTTTTTTTTTTTTTAAGAATTAGAACATTGGTTAGATTATTGATTAACAATGCAGGAGAATTATGCTCATTTTGCTTTCTCAAATATCTGTTTTTATCATGTAGAACACAATTGTCACATTTGCTAGTATAACTATAGACTGTAAGCTTGTTTGAGCATGGCCCTCTTCAACCTACCGTTCCTGTAAGTTTTTGTAACTGTTCTATTTATAGTTAAATCCCCCCCTTCTTATAATATTGTAAAGCACTATGGAATCTGTTGGCGCTATATAAATGGCAATAATAATAATAACTTATGTGTATTACTATTATGTGCAGAACCATGCCAAAAATGCTTTGTTCATTAAAGGACCACTATAGGCACCCAGACCACTTCAGCTCAATGAAGTGGTCTGGGTGCTAGGACCCCATAGTTTTAACCCTGCAGCTGAAAACATAGCAGTTTCAGAAAAACTGCTATGTTTCATTGAGGGTTAATCCAGCCTCTAGAGGCTGTCTCACGGACAGCCACTAGAGGCCGCATCTGCGATTCTCACTGTGAAGATCACAGTGAGAAGACGCTGATGTCCATAGGAAAACATTGAGTAATGCTTTCCTATGGGCGGTTTGAATGCGCACGAGGCTCTTGCCGCGTATGCGCACTTGGCACTAACATCGGCAGGAGGAGGAGAGGCCACCAGCGCCGAAGGAGCCTAGTGCTGGAAAAGGTAAGTTGCTGAAGGGGTTTTAACTCCTTCAGCCCAGCGGGAGGGAGGCCCTGAGGATGTGGGGGACAGAGTTTGTTTTCCTGGCACTATAGTGGTCCTTTTATTGCATTTACACATTTTAAGTATGTGTGTCCTCAGCAAGAAAGGGTTTAAGAGGAAGACTGCTGACCTACCCTCACTGCGATTTCCTTACAGAGGTAGGTGCGATACTTCTGTAACGACCATCTCAGGTCTGCCCTGCACTTCGCCTGGTCTCTTCACAGATTTACCCTGCTTGAGGACACTTCCCTAAGCAGGGCAAAGCTCCTCCATGACACACTGGCCTTTTTGCGTTCCTATACTCCCAAGTCAGCACCAGCCGCTCCAACTAGAAAGTTACCATTGCAACCTCAGCGCATACACCGTGGCTGCTATAGGGGGAGAGCAGAAGGACTGCACGTGGGTGGTTTCTTCTGCTGTACTTTATTAATTTGGCATCGAGTCTATGCCAAATAATTGATTAAAAGGTTTGATTAATAAGTTTGATTAATACATGCATCAAATGCATTAGCTTATATATGTAAAATTAATCTTTAAGATAAACAAAATAAATAATCAGATTGTGTTGCATCAGTGTTATATCGACTTTGTGTACTGGCTATAAAATGATACAGTTTCATTTATATGTAACCATTCCTTAAAGAACCTTAATAAACTTTGTTATATGTTAAAAATATAGTATGACATAATTTGGAGATTAATATGGAGAAGAGATACAATGCAATCCATTTTGCATTTACACTTAATATTGTTTTAGGTGACAGGAGAGGTCTGCTTAGCATAGCAAATAAAAAGCTACAAACATCCGTCACTTGATGTCTTGTCTTCGAAATAATCTACAGATAGAACAATTTTAGCCTTTCAACTCTTATGTGTTATTTTGCTTTTTACATCTCGTTTAAACATTATCAGATATGGAAGCATCACATTTTACACCATCGTCAATAATATACACCTTGGGTTTCTTCTGTTTTGAACACCCTGAAGAGCCTGGTTGCCAGAAAACCAAACTCTCTCTCACAATCATCAGAGAGCGTGGCTATCATTTCAGCCATTGAGGTTTCTCCTCCAACACTAGAAAGTCGATTGTAGTCTGTGAAGAGGAACCTAGACAAGTAGAAAGCAAACAAAGGGTTTGTATCTAACAAAGCATAAAAAAAAGTCATAATAATTAGTAAAAATAAGATCTACAAATGTTTTATTTAGAGAAATGTACATAAATGTGAGAATTACAAGGCACAGCTGGCAAGATATTAAGTAAGGAATAATTGACGACAGGCCGTTGAATTATTAGAAAAATAATGCACACCCGAGGTGGTAATGCGGTCATGACGCAAAACGGTGTGGCCATTACACCTCGGGTGTGCGTTATTTTTTTTCTAATAATTCAACGGCCTGGAGTCAATTATTCTGCTTATACTACAGTTATCACACCTCGAAACATTGTTCAGATGATGTATTTCAAGACGTTTGTCAAGTTTTTGCCATTTAAACGCTCTTGTATGTAGGACTAACTTCTTACGCAACTGTAATGCGGTCAAGACCTGTCTGGAACTAATTTAGCCGTGCGTCTCCCTGAAAATAATGCACACCTTAGAACGTTTGTCAACCAATCAGATTGAAGCATTCAACCGGCCCTGTAGTATAAGCATTTATAGTCTATAACTATTTATAAACTATATAAACTATAACTAATGTTTTCCCATAGCAGGGGTCGTGTATTTCACTTTTTTTCTTTAAAAAAAAAATTATCTTCCTCAGCCAATGCTTATACCGGTAATCTGTCCAATATATCACTGCCTTAGAACTGATGAAACCCGAATTTGAATCCCACTCAGAATAACTCACCAGTAAGTGTCCTTGGGCAAGACACCGAACAATGTATATTCACCTACTGCAAACCCCCAAACATGGGGATTATATGAAATAATTGTAAAGCACTGCAGATTATAACATGCTAATAATAGTAAATAAGATAAATATTAAACCAACAAATTCAGTAGGTTATCAACTATCAATAGTCATTACATAAATTTATCTAAAAATGGTTTACCTAACAGGTAAAGCTTTAGTGGTTTGCTCCGGAAGCTCGGGTGGGTTTACAAACATCAGTTTTAGGAGAAGCTCAAGGTATCCAATATGTCTGGCCAATCTCGTACTTAGCACCCAAGCCCAGTTCCAATTTTCACCCTCTTGTCGTCCACCAAAGTAAACAGCAGCTGAAGAACAGGATATATTATAAATAACACCACTGAGATATCCTAGATTATTATGACAGCTTTATGGTCACATGTTCTGAATGTTAACACACTCTTACACATGATCAGCTGCAAATCATTAAAGCAATTTAACTGAAAAAGATGCTGATAATAGAATAGAACAACCTCAAATAATACTTCTATCAAAAAAAGGATTATGTAAAAATATATGTTATGTTACAAATTATTAACGCATCTCAAAAACATCTCTCTCTTATTAGATGCTTTGCTAACCTATTCACAACTGACAATTATAGATGAATCTTACTTCATAACTTCGAGTTATCACTTTAAATTGTATTACTTGGAGGACCACTATCAAACACATACTAAACGAACAATGTACATCAGAATTCTGCATGTTGTTGCCAAATAGGATAGTACTTACTATACTGAGGTATGAACTAAGATATGGACATAATGCACAGGAATGACTTACTGAAGAATATGTAGAGAACCGCTAACAAACTGAGTGCCACAGAGATCCCCAGCTTTGGATCTACTGTGAAAGACAGCAGAAGGCCCAGAGCACTGCAAAGCATGAGGATGAGGAACACAATGAGCCAAGAGAACTGAAACAAAGGCTCGATCTGCTGGCCAGCAAAGGTTTTCATCTCATCTATAAAAACAAAACAAACATGAATTAACCCTCGGAAAGATCACATTCCTGGTTCAAAGCACATTCCACTATAAAGAGGAAAAAAAACATATACCCAACATATTCTGGATTTGTAGTCAAAGATATCAAGAAGTCAAGTAATTTCCTATTCTCAGCAGATCAATTCAGCTTCCGACTGGGTCATGTTATACTCAAGCCAATGAGAGATTTGCCAAATTCTATATTTTTGTGAAATATTTTCCCTGCAGGAAAGGTGGCATTCTGTCTATATTTAAACAACACTATAAATAAAAATGTTACCCTGTGCCCTCTTGGTTGCTAGCTTTTGTGAGACATTTGGTAATTTCAATATAAAAGTACTATTGGAGACTAAAATGTTGAGCTTTTTTGAGGTCATTTTAATAAATAAAATGAGAATTAAGTTATAAAACATTGTACAATGGTCTTTGAAATACACTCCTAACTTGTATTTCTAACAACCGTTGGCAGAGTTGTATTAGAAGTATAGACAAGAAGATATCTATAAATAAAACACAAACTCTAGGAAAAGGTTTCTTTGAATATTGTATGATATGCTAACATCTAATGTGTGTTTATTTCTCTCATTTTATAATCTGGAAGCTATTAGCACTAAGCTCTGGGGGGTTAAACAACAGCACCAGCAGATTAAAACCATCAAGACACATCAGTAATTTAAAGAGAAACTAAAAAAGATAAGGTTATTTCTAATTACCTTCAAGCTTTTTGAGTAAAAATGATTTTCCACTTCCCCACTGAGCATACAGTCCAACACAGATAGGAGGCTGCATGGTGGGCTCGCTGAGTATGTCGGCCAGAGCACTGCTGTACAGGTCATAACCAAGCATATCTCCATCATTTTCAGTAGGGGATAGGTGTCCTAATGAAAAAACAAAATCAAAGTGAATTCATCAACATTCCTTCTTAAATAACGAGCATTAAAAAGGCTGTGAAAATAAACAGTGGCAAATTAAAAAGATTTCAAAAGAGGTACTAAACCAGATACAGAAAGCATATGATGAGGAAAATTAAAATATATATTAGTGATTTGTAGATGAATGCAAACAATTATTTATTTTTGCGGTGAGCACGATAGGCAGTCCCCACAGAAAAGCATTGCTGCAAAGCTTTCCTACAGGGATATTACAGATGCTGGATGTCATCATGCAGAGTCATTAGAGGCAGTCTTAGTCCTGCAATGTAATTACTGCAGTTTATCTTGAACTGCAATGATTTAGCTAGCAGGACTAAGGGGAACTGGGACACTGCACCCAGACCCCTTTAATGGGCTGAAGTGGTCTGGGTGCCTGTAGTGTCCCTTTAACAATCCACTGAAGATTGTATTTTCCTTTTGTAAACACAGTTGTCAGCTGGTGCCTATTTTTGAGAATGGAAGATCGTGAGATAAGTTCAGTAAAGAAGTACTTTAGACAGATGCATTAATAGATTATATGAAGAATACCGAAAGGTGTTCAAATGGATCACGTTTTCCCTTACGGCACTATGGGTGACTTTACAAAAGTCGTGATGCACCACACAACTAGTGCTGTGCTGGTCCTCTAATATTAGGGCAGAACTGAGACATACAAATGCCAGTGTGCTTCAGATAAGCTAGCCTTACAATTATGACCAATGTTCGACGGACCAGGAAGTGAAGGACCTTAACCAAACCCTAACTTAAAAATGTTATTATATAAAAGATACAGCAAAGAATTTATTAAGGGGGGAAGGATCTCATTTTACCAAACTGGCTGTGGTGCAATCGCTTTCCCAGAAAAAACAAAACAAAAAAAAAAACACTTTTGACTACATTAAATAAAATGCTTTTGGTCTTAACAGCATCATATGTACATCGGCAAACGGAGCACATATTCAATTACCTACTTACTGATGGAATATTGTGGCAGCTTTCAAGTAGGTAAAATGTGAAGATTAAGGTATTCAGGAGAGTAAAACGTCCATTTGCATACCAAGAAACACATCAATACTTACGTGCACCAAAGATCTGAGTGAGGATACTTTTTTGATGGCTACAATCAATGTTGTAAGGAGTCTCGCCAGCCTTGTTAGGCCTGTACAGTAGTCTTCCATCTTTTGGGTTTCTTAGCAGCAATTCTGCCAACTTTCTGCTTCTACCTCGGATTGCAATATGTAGTGGAGTATCTCCTTTCTGCAAATACATATCCACATTAAGATTGTATCATGCTAAAAAGACAAACATTACTCATCAGTAGGACTGCGGTTCCGCTTGTTAAACAAAAAACACAAAGACTCCATTTCCCAACACCTGGTTTTGCACTAATGTAGGAATTTTTGAGTACTTGTGCTTTTTGCCTCCTTTCATCGAGTAAGAACGGTATGTTTTCTCAGCCGTGTATAAAAACACAACCAACAAATTAACTTCTGGTGATATTCCTACTAATCCTGGATATTTTCTGGTCTCTGAATGAGAACTTTATATACATTTTGTGGGCAGCAATAAAATTGGCATTGTGGAAAAACAATGTGAGTATTTGAATGATGCTCTTTCCTATTCATGTTTTTGTTTTTGGAGTCTATAAATCAGATTTCATTGCAGATCTCACATTGACTAGTACCTTGTTCTGTCACTTACCTTATCAACAGCAGACACCTTTGCACCTTTGTCAAGCAGAAGCTCAACCACTTCAATACTTCTCATTTTTGTTGCCTTAATAAGTGGAGTTTCCCCATCCTAGAAGAAAATTGAGAACATGTCGACCTTGTGAATAATTGTAGCTGTGAAATTGTTTTCTAGAAAAGAGCAATATTGGTATCTTTATAATGTTTTTGTTCAAAGGTAATAGAATCAATAAATGTAAGCTAGCCAATGCAAAATATAGAGGCCATACTACTATAAATTTATTATGAATAAAAAATAATATCAATAATAAAGCATTTTCTACACTGTTCTGTGTAAGCAAAAATAAAAAATAAAGTTCTTTTAAAATGTCCTATTCCTGAAAATGCCAGGAAGATACATTTCATATTAAATTTAGGATATTACAGGTCAAAGTTATGTAGGATGTTTGAAATATGATATTAAAAAAAAATAAAAAGACACACACACTACTTTTAGCAACATAACAGTTGTCAATGGTACAGGTTTGTCATGGCAAATCAGACATTTTTTTTTTTTTTTTAAATGTATAGTCGCGTTATCATAAATAGCCTAATACTTGAAATCAGTAGAGTACATACAAACTGCTCATACACAAGCCAACCATGACAGCGCAAAAAGCAGTACTCCGGGAGCTGTTGAACTTCCTTACAGCTCAACTTGGCTATGATGCATTTCAAGAAAAAAAAAAAACAATCAGCTTGCTGGCTAGTGTGCCTGGGTGTTATGTTAATAATGGCCTGCCTCCTTTTACTTCGACATTAGCAATAGCAAACAAGGAAGTAGTCCACAGGCACATATAGTAACCTCTATTTTATATGAAACTGCTCAAAAATGGATTGATCCAAAAATCAGGAATGGCACCATAACAACTAATTTGACATGTACTAGTTTGATGCTTTGACAGACCTTTTAAGGATAGTTGAACAATGAAGCACATACTCTTGTCACTGACTGTATAAAAAATGCCCAATCCTCGACCACTTGCCCTACTTCTTATTACCAAGAATACATTGTTAAACACAGGAAGCACTAAGAAAGGGTACTAAGTGCTCTGAAAACTTCCCAGATGGTATTGAAGCTGGGTTCCTAATGGAAACATTTAGGGTGATCATTTTTATTTGGATTCCATAACAATAGAGCAGTTACAGTAACATTACCTTTGTGTTTATTTCTGTGTCAGGGTTGCACTGCAAAATATCGCGGACCATAGTCGCATTTCCTTTCTCAACTGCCCAATATAAAGCAGTCTTGTTATCCTGTACAAAAATGGAAATATTTTATTACCAAAGGCCTAACATAGATATATATATATATATTATATACACACACACACACACACACACACACACACACACACACTGAAAGTAAAATAAGAACAGCCCTACCTGCCCTCTAATATCTATGTCTGCGTATTTGTGTAGCAGAGCCCGGACAATCTCTACATGACCCCCACGCACTGCACCAATAAGAACCGTGTCTCCATTCTGAAATATAAAAAGACAAATAAGCAAATTAAAAGGCTGAAAATGAAAGAATGTTCAGTGCAAAACAAGCATGTTATCATTTGAAAAATAATTTAGAAAACACGCAGGTAAGGTTTAACTGGCCCATTTAAGTTCACAGGAGTGCATACCACCAATATAAGACTGCTAGGTAGACACTTGCAAGAGCAGAATTCTCTATTCTGTTTCAGCATGTGGCTGCACATTTGTTTTAATTCAAGTTGCTTTTATTAAACATCAGCTTGTATGTGACACTGTTATATTGTACAGCGCTGTGGAATTTGCTTGCGTTCTATAAGAAAATAAATAATAATGCATCTATGTTGTAGACTGCATATATTTGCAGCACAAGGAAACCATTACCATGCATGGATCCAAGAATATCTCAAGAAAATACTGTTAAATATTTGATAAAGGCGTTCTAACCCGATCGGGGATGTTGACGTATGTTCCTGCATCAAGTAGATCTTGCACAATTTCAGTGTGACCCTCCTTTGCTGCAATGGCCAGGGCTGTATTGCCATCTTTATCAGTTAAGTTGACATTGGGGTTCCTCTTTAAGATCTCCTTGACTGTGTCTGTGTAACCACCTTTTACTGCCACAATGAGGGCAGTCATAGAGTTCTAAGAAATAGAAAAAAAGGATTTAGGGTGGTGGAACATACTTGCAACGGTGGGAGGAAATTCTGGTAGAATAGAATACTTACAGCTCCCTCCTGATCAACATCGGCCCCCATCTGCAACAGAGCCTTTACACTTTCCAGGTGTCCTTTTCTGGCAGCCCAGATAAGAGGTGTGGTTCCATACTATGCATGAAAATAAAACGCAATCACAACAATGGAATAACAGATTTACATAGACTACATAACCATTCTTCTGCTGATTTCTCACAAAGCCAGGCTGACCATGATGAAAGGTTTGTAAGAAAATATTACATGGCATTCAATGTTGCCATTCTAATTGAATTCACTAATATTTGGTGTCTAATGTATGATCCAAAATCTCTGTTTTCCTCTTCTCTGATGTATCTCACTCTGTGTAAAATAGCAAAAAAAAAAAAATTGACAGAACATTTGACACAGAATCACAGAACTATGAGGACAGCACCAAGAGCAGCATGCATGCAGCATAATTAGTAGGCTGAAGTGCTTATGGTGTCTCTGGTGTGCTGCTTTAATTACAATTAAACAGAAACTTTGGTCAAATGTTTTTATTAATGATGTAGGATCCAAAAGTATAATTAATATAGGTGGCACAGATACAACTTTGTTCTGTGATTTGTACATTCCTAATCAAAACAACACAGAAACTGGACGTTTGAGAATTAGAATTTGGTCTTGTGGACATAGGAAACAAACTGCAAGAAATCAGCATTATGCCTATGTGAGTCATCTATTAGTTAGTAAATTAATGGCCCAAAAATGTATCTTACTGCTGAGCAAGAACCTTCTTTTCTGAAAAAGGAAACTGAATAATAGCCACATTTAATGACCAGCCTGAGCTACAGACCTTAATCCTATAAATCAAATGAATGAAAAGACATATCGCAATAAGATTAGAGCCAACACATCGTAGAACTGCTGTGGAAGAGCTGGTAAGTTTCTACGAGACATTAACTGAATGGCTTTGATGCCAATATAAAAGCAAAGTTTGGTTATTTTAATTATGATACAACAATGCTTAGTTTAGGACACAGTAAAATGTGTTTATATTTTCTGCTATTTTGGAAATATTAAAGAAGTAAAACATTCTCTACTATGAAATAGATCCTAGTTTCCGAAAATAAACCAAATGTGATTGGTATTCTACACATTTATGTTATTACCTATATATGCATTTCATGTATGGTGTTTTCCTAACTGTATTTAATAATATAAAGCATTATGATTTTCATCTGGAAAGGCACACAGATGGCATTTGTAGGAAAATAAACTTTATTTTGCACGTTCAAGCACATGGGTTGGTCATGTCCTCACATCTACCAGCAGGTAGTTGACAATGACTGGTGCTGCCAGTTCCTGCAATGTGAGCATGTTTGCCTAAAGCTTAATGAGAGACTCAATATTGGAAACGTTGTACAATTGAACATGCGGAAACATTCAGTTAAAAAACATGGGGAAATTAAGTTAATTGTTATTCTAAACTAGAGCACGATCACCACAAGTAGAATAAATATACTCTTCTTTTTGATATTTGACAAAACAAAAACGGATCAGTAATTGGAATGAATACAGTAAAATGTATACTGACAGTTAAACTTTACAATAGTTACTGTAAAATGCCAACTGTATGCCATGTGAATGTGATCTGCAGACACAAACCTTGTCCGAACAGTTAACCTTTGCTCCAAACTGCAATAACAGTTTCACAATGTCGGAATGTCCTCGGCCAGCAGCCCAAATAATTGGATAAACACTGTATTGCTGAAATGAAAAAAAATAGGAAGACAGTAAATAGCATCTAATGACATAAGTGAGAAACATAAAAATAGGTTTCAGTACATCTGCAAGAAAAATAAATGAAAAACGTTAACATTATGCTAGAGCTATGACCACAAAAATGCACTGGCAATTTAGTATGTAATTATATGGAATTCACAGCTGTCTCTCTTAAAGACAATAATTATTTATGAAGAGTAATTGGAGTAGCAATTTGAGGCATAGTTCAAAACATTGAGCAATCCCTATGGAAACAAAGAAAGATCTTATGGATTGCTCCCATCTTTATTTAGCACGGCAGTTTTAAACAATTGCCTGAGCTTTGTAGTCTGTAGCCCACAAAATAAACCATTTTACTTTTTAACAGCAGTTGCACTGATTATTTCAATCTTAAATGAGCAGTTTGTAAAAAAATAAATAAATAAAAAAAAGTAAACAACTTTAATATCTCAGATCTCCAAAATCTGAAGAAACCTTTCAGTCTAAAAGAAGGCATGCTGCCATGCTTCAGCTATGATCTTAAAGGGATGCCAAATACAAAATAAATAAAACTCACCATTTGGTAGATATACCCCAAACTTTTTTCATGGTGGCTATATCGTAACGCAACTAGCAAACCCTGCAGTTTGCTTGTCTGCATCATTTCCAAGCCCTCCCCTTCTAACCGTGCCCAGATTTCCTATGGCTGTCCAATCAAAGACTTCCCAATGAAGCTCAATGAGAATTCTTTGCAAGGCAGGTGCTCTGGGCAGTTGCTGTCTCTTAAGTTTAGCGGTTCTTAGCTAACCCAACCATTGAAGTAACAGGACTGGTTGTCTCCTTGAAAGCTGGGGGGGGGTCCTTTTTTAACCCCCTTCAGCCCCATGGGAGGAAGGATGCGAGGGAGGGGGGAGGAGGGGAGGACCTATTAACCTGATAGTGCAGGGGAAACAATTTTATTTTCCAGGCACTATAGGATCCCTTTAAATACCAATTTCATTGGTCCTTATAGGGTTACTCCTGGTATCATAACCACTAAAGCCAGCTGCAGTTGTGGGGATGCCAGGTGTACCCTGGCCCATGCTCCAGAATCCTGCAGTCGACAATCATTGGCTGAGAGCGTCAGCCCATAGATCTCAGACATTAACTGACATTTTCTGCAACAAAAGATGCACAGTATTGACAGCCAATATGGAACTCTAGTTACAGGAGTTGCACCGAATGCAGCTAAGGGGTTAACTCTCTGTATGTGCAGCGTTTCAACACACAATGCTGTACATACAGACTCCACAGACCATGAACACGACAAATTACTAATATGGTCGTGGTGCCTACATCCTGCTAACAAGACCCATTGTTGTAATATAATCAGGACACTTCAATTAGGGGAGAGGATCTCTCTCACTCTCTCTGTCACTATTGGACCTTCTGAGAATAAAACACTAGTTCTTGTATAAGTAGGCATCACGCAATATCCTATTGACAGGTTAAACATGTGCATTAATATTTTTATGTGCACAAAGTCCCGCCATTGGTTATATCATACACAAGTCAGCATCTTACCAGTCCAGTTATATTGGGATTAGCGCCTTTCTCTAGAAGTACTTCCACAACCTCGGTAATGCCTTTGTAGGATGCCCACATAAGGGCAGTCCATCCCCCCTGAAACGTAAAATACAAACCATTAGCAAAACAGAGATCTCAAAAGGACTGACACAGAAGAGACGACTGATACTTTTCAAATCAATTACATCTATTTTATGTTGTTTATTATTTGGGAAAAATTAATTCACTGCTGATCAGCCCCTCTGCAATAATGTACTTAGAGGGATTGTCTAAGTAAAAAAATGAAACTAGATTTTGATTTATCTAATGCATTAAAAACAAATTGAAAAATAAATTACACATCTTCAAATAGTCATCTGGAAATTAGACTGTTTAAATCAGGAGCCTTTCATTGTGGTCTATAAGAACCGATTTTAGTCCATAAACCTTGTCCGGCAACATATCACCAGAGAGCAGTTCTAACCATCACAGGAAATGATTGGAAAGGCATTATAAACCGATAGCAGTAATCCAAAGTGCTTATGGTGTTTAGACAGACCATTACAAAAAGTATTATCAGGGAATACTACAGATTATTATTAAAACAGTAAATGTGGAAGTTCATTTTAATTTAGAAACTGTGGTGGCAGATTGGATTAGGATTATGAGTGTGCAGAATGGGAACAATATACAGCTTTAAAGGACCACATTGGCACCCAGACCACTTCAGCTCAATGAAGTGGTCTGGGTGCCAGGTCCCCCTAGGGTTAAGCCTGCAGCTGAAAACAGTTTCATAGAAACTGCTATGTTTACATTGAGGGTTAATCCAGCCTCTAGAGGCTGTCTCCCTGACAGCCACTAGAGGCCGCTTCTGCAATCCTCAATGCGAAAAATGTCATTGAGAACACGCTGATGTCCATAGAAAAGCATTGAGTAATGCTTTCCTATGGGCGGTTTGAATGCGTGCGTGGCTCTGGTCGCGCATTCGGAGCAGTCGGCAGCATCAACCCCTTCAGCCCAGTGGGAGGGGGACCCTAATAACCCTATAGTGCCAGGAAAACGAGTTTGTTTTCCTGGCACTATAGTGCTCCTTTAAGGTTGTTTAGAACTATAAAACTAAATAGTAATACGTAAGCTTGTGAAAGTTCTTCCACAACCCTGGTAATAAATGCCCCAAATTCTTCCACCCACTAGCAAAGAATATGTATGTAATGGTGGCCAGCTGTATACTGATGGAGACTACTTTCAGACTTTAATTACAGGTTATAGACAATTATTCTAGTTACTTTGCAAACTATGCATGGAAAGATCCGCTGCCCTGTCCCTTATGAGAGAAGAAGGTAGTGAGCAAGTAAACTAGATAATCGCCATTCATTTAACTCCTTCACTTCTAAGCCCGAGTTTACACAAGATAAATGCAACAAAATGTAGCCCATTAAAGCTTCCCCTCCTCAGCAATGCCTTTTTGCTGACCATATAGACTAAAAAGACCAGCAAACCTCCCTACTCCCTTAACATACATGGACTGTATTTGCAGACACTAAAAGAATGCTATAAAAACACTAGTTTATATGCAGGCCAAACAGCCTGCAATGTCCCAAGCTATTGAAAAACGAACAAATAACTGTAAACACTGGTATATGATCAAAATATGCTTATATGCCAATATTTAACCCCTTAAGGACCAAGCTTCTGGAATAAAAGGGAATCATGACATGTCACACGTCACGTGTCCTTAAGGGGTTAAAGGCAGGCTAGTAATGTTGCAAGAGAAGGGATACCATAGGACCTCCATAAAATAAAATTGTATACATTTACATAGTTATTATTGCATAGACAGAATTCTACACACAAAATTGCAGTTTTATCCTAAGGTAATGTTCTTAGGAAGTATCAAATTAATGATACTTTCTTATAACTTTGTAATTGAGTTCTTTAACAAATTGCTGAACTGGTGAGACATGCAACCAATGGCCCAGCCTTGTGTTTAAGTAAGTTACTTTAGAACACTTTTCTAATGATCCAAAAGAGAAGTCGTCTTTATACTGGCAGTGAAGTGGCCTACAAAGTAAATTGTATAAAATAAGTGGAATCCAATCTATATATTTATACATTGGCCACAGTACTGTTGCTACCTGCTTTAAAAGTCACAAATAAATATACATGTGCATTTTTTACCATATCTCGGTGTTCCAGGTTGGCATTGTAATTGACTAGTTCTTTTACGATTTCCAAATGGCCTTCTTTGGCAGCAGAAATAAGAGCAGTCCAATTATCCTGTAAAAAAATAGAATAGATACATAAATAAGGGCATCCCTGCACATGTCATTTTCAAAACATGTACCTGTGTAAAGCACGTACCAAATAATCATACCAGGTAGACATGGAGGCAGGCAAGCTATGTATGTACGGTGTTTGAGGAGGAGAGAAGAGGTGTGAAAACCAAAATACCTAATATGCTTTGCCCCGAATGCTAATGACTGCCTACACCCACAGTGAAATTATAGGATGGTCTGCTCTCTCTTGTATCAGCAATATGCTCTTTGTTAGAACAATATGTTAACCCTTTGGATCAAAGCGCACGGAATGCTGTAACAGCAGAGATATCAGTTTGCTTCTGTGGGTATTTCATTACACACTAACAGCTGGCTTACATCAGTGGAACAGGGCATGTGACATGGGGAGCACACAGCACAGGACACAAACTACATGTGGCGTTCACTGCCAAGAGAGCAAGTGGCATGGGGAGGAGACTGCAACGGATGCATATGATGTCGGGAGGGGACAATCGAGGGAGTATGCGACATGGGGAGAAGACGGAGGTATGCAAGGGATGTTGGGAGGAGACTGGAGAGCACATGCAACAGAGGCAATAGACTAGAGTAAGCTGAACCAATAGAAGTAGAGAATTGGGATGAATATGACACACGAAGTGAGACAATGCATAAAAGTATACGCACTTGTATATCATTGAACCACCATTCTCAATCAACATCATAATATATACCAAGACATTTGATCAGGGAAAAATAATATTCTTTTATGTCTCTGAAGACGCAAACGCCATCTCATCCCTAGAATTTTTTTGCCAGACGAGTAGACTGTGTAGCACAAAGGAAGTGGCACAGTATATCCAAAGACACACCTTTAGCCTACACTTAAAGAATGAAAAGGGCCTCTTTTTTTACTGTGTACCTGGCTCTATGGACACATATACATATATAAATAAAACAACCTGCAAGTACTATCAGGAAGAGTTAGGTGGTGATGAAAAGAAGCAACATCGAGAGTGTGCGCAGTTTTCCAAAATCAATGCTACAGAGATGTTAATGAGATGTTAACCGAATCCAATGTTTTCCAATATATATTGCCCAAAATGTGACTATTGAATTGGTCCATTTTAGATGTGAACACAATCATTGATACCCACCCGGCCAAATAAATATTTGCATAGCTGGGGACACAAAAAGTCTCCATATCTCTGCCCCTTATTTGCAAATAGAAATGTCAGTCAATGAGAGAATAAAAATGTGTGTAAGGATAAAATGAGCAAGTTGTAAAATAAACAATTTTGGTCATGATTCAAGGTGATGTCTTTATTCAAAAACTGTCCACAAGCACAAATAGTCAGATCAGATTCATAAGGGATGTTATACATTTTTTTTTTTCAGTAAAATACCTTAATTCATTGCTCTTCTGCAAAACTATGTATAGACAATAGCTTACCTTAAAACAGGGGGTTCCCAACCCAGTCCTCAAGTACCCCCTACCAGTCCAAAGTGATTGTGCCTAAAGTGATTTTTTTTTTCTTCCTTTTTTCTAAAAACACCTGTCACGTCAAGGGTGCATAATTCATTGTTGCACAATAGAATATTGCTATTTAATGTAATGCATATATGAATTGGCCACTTGCTTGCAAAGTCAGATGACAGTAGGGATAATGTAAATGGTATAGAAATATGAAGGGGGGCAGATGGTTTGCAACATGAGATTGAGGTTGTGAGATTCTACACTTGAGGTGCCTGGATGTCTAGTTCCAATGTAAACTAGCTGGCTTCAGCCATATGGCCTGTACCTCCTAATTGATGAGTTGATTTCTTGATATGTTAATGATCATTAACTTTCAAGAAAAAAAAAGAAAAACAAGCCTTGTGTTCCAGTATCATATCCAAAAGAAACATTAATACTTACGTACATACTATTATATTTAGAATGTGACAAGCACAAACTTCTAATCAAGCCCAAACATGATTTGCGTAACTTAACCATAGGTGAAGGGATTGTGATGTCCACTATATTGGGTCACAAGTAAGGAGTGTGACATATCCATGGAATGAAAGAATAGTAACAAATTCATAGATGCAATTATTATTTCTGTGGCAAGTACATAAGAGGAGATAGACCCAAATGTTTCCATTTGTATTGATGTTGGTCTGGAACACAAGGGGGTGGTTACTTATAGTTACTATAGGTAAGCCTTATCTCCACCTCTGGGCGAGGCATGGTAATCCACAGGGTATATATATCTAATGATACTGAAGTGTGTATTGTACTTGTTTGGGGCCAAAATCTGATTTTGAGTAAGTCACCACCTTCCATGTCACCCCCTGGGCAGAAGTTTTACTTTGAAAACCTGAGTACGTGATTAGGACTTCTGTTATTTTATCCTTTTGGGGTTTTCTCTCTGGTTGGTGTAAATAATTTGTTGAGCATCTATTCTTTGTATGCACTGTGACTATTTTTTGCTCATAATAAATATTCCTTTATTAAGTTTTGCCTTTGTCTGGTAAAGAATCCCATTACCTGAAGAGACCAATAAGTGTTTTGCAATTGAATAAATATTGTGCTTAGTTGTATTTGGTAGGTTTTTATAATTAAGTTACCTGGGGGACCAAGGCACCCCATTAATAAGTTGTCTTGGTGGTGGCAACGTTAAAATTGTAATATTTATATTATTATAGTTAGGTGTGGGATTTTATCATTATGTCTGGTCTAGTGCAAACAAATAGTGAACTTTAACCATTTCACCACCACAACTACGTCATGCACACTCTTGAAGTAGAGTGCGTTCATGACAACACCTTAAACACAACTGGGTGATCCCCAACTCCTGGACTGTTAAGTGGTACTTGAGGACTGGGTTGGGAACCACTGCCTTAAAATGTTACTCCAAGCACCATAACCAAACTAAAAAAAGTTAGTTTAATACTATAGCGTCAGGTATACACGTTTGCATTCCTGTCCCTATAGTGTTCCTTTACGCAAATGGATGACTATGTACGCAACATAAAATTACTTTAGTTACATAACAAAATTTTAAAGTACTCCAAGTATGAGTGATGAACATATTAAACTGGAGATAGTTCACTTATTTTCATCATTATCTATGTATTTGTAATGGTATAAAACAAAATCAGTTCTGATATAACTGTTAAACTAATCTGAAAATGTATTGTGCTAAATATGAAATATTCACCTGGTTGCAAATATTAAAATTATAACCATTAAGAATGAGTTTTTATATTTAAAAATCATTATTTGTGGCAAGGCCAGCTTGCAGATAGATCAAGTCTAAAGTGGAAAGTCTTTCTCTGAAAATACCCAAATTTAGGCACTTAACGAACGAAAACACACTCATTTTAGCACCCACCCTGCTTTATTTAATTGAGGAATACCAGGTTGTCCTTTTGGCTTGACTTTTACCAATATCTCTGGGTGTTCTTGAGGCTTGTGCTGCCTTAGGCGTATGGACATACTTGAGATGGGGAGGTGATCGATCCCCCGCTCTGTCTTTGTCCCACTACTCATTTGGGCCTTGCCCCCTACCCCCTTCAGACTGGTGGTTATCGCCATACTTTGTCTCTCCTGAGTGTCCACTGCTGCCCAGATCTGCTAGCCACAAACATACAGCCTGGGCCTTGCCTAAGCCCCAAGACATTCAATACAAGCCATCTCCATGCCAACACCTCAAAACATCCCATGCCCATCCTCACACTCTCTGGGGATCTTGGATCGACACCTTTGAGTGCACACTGCTAGATCATCAAGAGGCATTCATTTTGGCATTGCAAGTGGGCAACATCTGTGGGCTCCATAATTGGGGCAGATGGAACGGATGCACTACCAGGACTGTGGCAACTGGGAGCGAATACCCTAGCAAGGGAATTGACTGAATAAATCTGTGGACTGTAAGCTGAGTGTTCGTTATAATTTTTCTAAGTCAGTCACTTTTTCAACTGTTAGTATCCACTAGATTTAACTCAAATACACCCTGGACATGATGCTAGACTTTTTTAATGCCTCTCTCCTGAAGATAGATAGATGGATAGATAGATACTTCTTCTGTCTTCATGGTATTTTTGGGAGGGTTCTAGGTTTTGTTATAGTTAAATGGTAGTTTGTGATACATTTAGGTGGCTCTGGGGAGATCTAATTATTGTGCTCTGCATCACAACTGTATAAGCAAACTCCTTAAAATGAAACCAAAACACCATAACCTATGCAAAAAATACTTATTCTAAACTTGCCTCATTCTAAAGAATTTATAGATTCGTGGTCTGCTGCCATGTCATGTGAATACAGAGAGATGTATGGGCAGTTACGTAGAAAAGGACAATGATAAAGGGACTTACAACATCCTCCAAGTTACAGTTAGCTCGCTTCCTGAGCAGCTCTTGAACAATTTCTAGATTGCCCTGTTCAGCTGCTAGCATTAGCGCAGTCTGTCCATTCTGAGGAAAAAGAAACATACGATATCAATGGACTAACTTTAGACACATCTACAAAGGTGTAAAGATAATGAGACATCAATGACCTTAAATAATATATTTGTTTTAATATTTTGTGCTGCGTAGCATAACCACACATATGATTTCCTACAAACCAGAAAGCCTGTGGAAGACTTCAGATAAGTGCACCAATATCAAAATGATTAGCAATTATATAATTTGTAGAAAAAAAAAAAGTGCCAATATGCAACTATATAACGTGTTTATACATGAAGTGCACATAATATAATAAACAAATGAAGTGCTACGGTGCTTACCCAACAGTATTGCACATACGCAATGAGAATGGAGTATTCAACTATTGCAAACTTGATTTAAAATGCTCATAAAACAGAAGAAACATTCATAGTGTACCACATATTGTAAAATATTAAAATTGAAAACTCAAAACACATTGCTTGTTAGGCCTCTTCTGGCCCCCAGACAAACCAGCTAGGACAATTTATTACTCTAGTGCCATACTTAGATGAAATTCTATATCCGGAATCACATTTTTGACAATTAATCCCATAGACTTCAAGCCGGTTTGCACTTTCAGCTCAACAATATGGGCTACTTTCACATAAATCCCATCCATTTTGTGCTATATTGTCACAGAAAAGGGCATCTTGCAGAGTTGCAGTGCCTGAAGTGTACAGTCACAAAGTAGGATTAATGAAAATAGAGTCTGCTCTAAGGATTGCACCAGAGAGCCAGAGTGTCCTTGATGTTTTGCTCAGGGGGCTAACGGCATTAAACAAGTGCTCTGTGCACAGCTATTTTCACTGTTTATGACTCTTCTGTTCTGTGTAGGGGCTAAAATCTATTGTATACACACACGGTATTTGAGATTGAAAAATATTGCGAATGTAGTCTAAATTTTAGCCTCCAAATGCCTTTAGATTGTCTCAGGTGATTTTTGTGCACCTATATTAGTGCTGGTTTTGAACATACACAGAGGTGTCAACAAGGCACTGTGTACTTTGCACCAAATAATGACCCTTAATTTTTATTGCATCTGAGGTGTACTTTTGATCTATCCATCGTGCTGGCCAATACTTTGAGAATCTACCTCCATATCTGTGGAATTATACAATCTACACGCCAAGCAAGCACAAAGTTGCTATGAGCTCACCCTTACTGACATGTATGTCTATGTAAGTGCACGGATACGAATTTCATACAGTGCTATAGTGTACTTTACAGTAACAAACAGGAGGGGCAAGTGTAGTAGGGATTCAGAATATGAATATTTTATTCATATAGCAACAATGTAATGATCAGCACTTTACTCTGAAAACTACTCAGTCTTCTTAAAAGCCAAAGCTAATTTGATAAGTAAAAACCGGAGAGATGTAGTAAAAACACAGTACCCTGATAACCTGCAGCCATCTAGTGGACAACAAATGCACTAGCCTATCTGCATTGCTTAAATGTGAGCAAACTTATAGCATAGTAATGAAGAAAATATGGATATTTTGTTAAGCATGAGCTGAAAGTGCTAACTAGAGCTATAAACCTGCACTTTGCACCCAACATTCACGTTTGCCAGGAGTGCAGGAACTGTATAAACACCATAACAACTGCATGCCACTATTAAGCAGCAGCTGCCGTCCTCTGGTCCTGAATCAATCGTTTTCAAATACTTTTCCCACATAATGGGTTATTCACTAAAGTAAGAATTCAAAGTCAATTCAAATTTAAGGTCAGAATAGCTGATCCAGGAAAGGTTAACTTACCAGGAAAGGTTAAAGGATCTTAACATGTATAGCTTGGAGGAAAGACGAGACAGGGGGGATATGATAGAAACATTTAAATATATAAAGGGAATCAACACAGTAAAGGAGGAGACTATATTTAAAAGAAGAAAAACTACCACAACAAGAGGACATAGTCTTAAATTAGAGGGACAAAGGTTTAAAAATAATATCAGGAAGTATTACTTTACTGATAGGGTAGTGGATGCATGGAATAGCCTTCCAGCTGAAGTGGTAGAGGTTAACACAGTAAAGGAGTTTAAGCATGCGTGGGATAGGCATAAGGCTATCCTAACTATAAGATAAGACTAGGGACTAATGAAAGTATTTAGAAAATTGGGCAGACTAGATGGGCCGAATGGTTCTTATCTGCCGTCACATTCTATGTTTCTATGTTTCTATGTTTCTATAAGCATAGCCAACAGAATTTTTCCAGTTCGGCTTGTTTGACCTTAAATTTGAAATTTACTTTGAACTCTCACTTTAGTAAAAAAAAAAAACTATGTTAATCAAATTCACCCATATTTGGACAGCACTGACAAGCAAAGCATGTCACCCGCCTGCCCCTTTTAGCATGTCTAACATAAAATACCTCATTTCTTTCATCCACATCTTTGCATTTTTCCAGAAGGGTTTTCAGAGCAGCAATATTGCCCTCTTCCACATACACCAGAAGGTTCTGATTGCCCAGACCTGCCATCTTCCCCTGTGTCTGCAATCAGGATTGAGCTGTAAAAAAAAAAAGAAAAGCGTACATATAACTATATTCATATTCACCATTTACAAATCACAGACTAAAAACCTTACACATTCTGCAACTTAGAATGGAAACCACAATATGGTTTATTCTATCAGGTAAAATCCAATGGCACTTGGTGGCAGAAATATTAAGAATCTCGAACATAAATCAGACCCTTAAAGCCAACTCCAATCCTTTCAGAACTACTTCTTTGTTCACTCAATCTGTCACTTTGAAAAGAAACGGACAGTCTTTACAAATCCTGTTTATATTTTCACACGGCTGCTTGAGGTCTGTTTTATGATAAAACACTGGCTCTCTTACTGTTGATGCTTTACCAAACCAACCCTAAATAAATGCCTGTCTTTACTTTATTTTGGAGGTCAATAGAAATGCATCACATTTTCTGTACTAAACAAACTCATGATACAAAGCTATATCCCTCTTCCTTTGCCTCCCCAGCCGCAATGAAAGGGTTAAATAACCCTTTAAACACCTAACCAACATCAGCGTCAATGTCCCTCGGTGCTTGGCTTGGTCTCAGCCTCTGACATCGCAACAGGGAACCTGATGCACATGCACAGCAAGTGTCGCGTATGCATTGGGTCTCCCCATAGGAAATCATTGACTTAACGCTTTCCTAAAGGGCACTTGAAGACGCTGGATGTCCTCATGCACAGTGTGAGGACACCCAGTATTGTTTCATGGAGTTACACTATCTGAAACAACAGGACACCACTAGAGGCAATTTTAACGCTGTAATGCAAACATTGCAGTTTCTCTAAACGTGCAATGTTTTACATTTCAGGGATAAGGGGACAGGGACACTGCACCTAGTCAACTTTAATGAGATGGAGTGACCTGCGTGCCTATAGTGTCCCTTTAAAAAGGGATTTAAACAACTTGGGAACTTACAGCTTTGTAATAAAGCACGTTCAGAGCTAAATGAATTCGGAGGAATCAGCCATGTCAAATCCAGGTTTATATGCAGTGAACTCAAATGGGGATCAACTCAAACAATGTGATTGTATTTGGTTGAATGCTTCTATGGCCAATCCTGTTCAAGGCTACTTCCTGCTGATTGCTACCAATCTCACCTAACAAGGAGAAAAGCAAATATGTCTTATAGCTACTCTCAACATCCTATTAATTTAGGATTGGATCAAGAAAAACACATTATTCACGTAAGTGTGGCTTTTTTTTTTTCTTTCAAATAGTATTTATTTTTCAATAATATGAAAATAAAGTAAACAACGACATACAATTGTCACAAGTAAACAGAGTGAAATAAAATTAACATCAAATATATGGTGTTAAAGTTTGAGAACATCACAAAAAAAAGGTCATCGTTATTTATAGTATTACAAGTCTAATTATATTTATTTATAGAAAAGAAAACAAAAACTAGGGGAGGAAAGGAATAATAAAGATGAACTATTGGATAGCATAACGCATCCATATTTGGTTATAACATGGGAGAAAAACTGGAAAAAACAGACGATGAAAGCAAATGTTAAAGCATGCATACACGAAGCATGCAGCAATAAATTCCATGTGCCATACATGGGGTAAATAACACGGTAATGATTAGTAAAATAACTATCACAGAGTTAAACAGGAAAAAAAAAAAAAAAAAACATGAATGTGCAACTAGACAACAACTAGATAAATAAGCTCAAAATTGCAAGAATCCAGGCAATAATTTAAAAATCAAACATTGTATTGCTAGGGGGAAAAGGCAGTGGCTGAGATATAAAGCAATAACTTTGAAATCACCTATTAGTCATGATTTTATAAATGGCCATGTTATTTATTGACAAAACATTCTTATCTGCACAGCAATTCAAAACAAATTATAAAACAATAAATCAGTTCCGCTAATCTGAGCCAAATAGAGCCAGGGCTGTAAAGGAGATTAAAGGAACATTAAGCACCAAAATAACTTTAACTTACTAAAGTGGTTTGGTGTATATATAATGCCTCTGTGGTCCAACTGCTCAATTATCTTGCATTTAGGAGTTAAATTACTTCCAGTCCCATTAAATCTTTTAGCAAATATCATGATTTAGGCAAAAATTACATTTTGCTCAAAAAAAAAAAAAAATGATTTACATCTTGTAGGTATTTTTCCCATATGCTTGGTTTTTGTTTTTTAAATCTTTCTTTCTAAGATGAGCAAGGAAAAAGTGCATACGTTTGGCTGTAAATCTTTGAAAATTGTAAGTCAAAATGTGTACAATGAGTATTTCGGTATCAATGCAGTATAAAAAGATAAAAATAAATTGGTAGTGTTTTACAAGAGTAAATGACAATCTTGCGTTGTCCATTGCTCATATAATTTTAAACTGATAAGTAAATGAAAAAAAAAGATGGGAAAAAGAGGAAACGGAAGAGGGATACCCACTGTGATAAATACATTGTGATAGGAAAGTACACCCTATCTAAAGGACGCTGTATGCTCTTGTCAAGGTGTCCTAACTCTTTCAAAGGAAAGGACAGTATTGTACATCAGTGCAGTCACGTGGTCTATTAAATGAATTTCTTTAATCTTAGCTCACACTTCCAAAATTGGGAGGGGAATTTGTCTTAGGGCCCCCACCCGCCACCCAGGGGTGAGGGGGAGGGGGGGGGAAAGGACAGTAGCCCCCCCCTCATTATCTTTATGACAACCACCCGCTCAAGGGTGGGGGAGGAGGACAGTAGGTCCCCCTCAATGTAATGTATGGCCCCCACCCACCACGCAGGGGTGGGGGCCGGGGGGAGGACAGTTTAATTCATTCGAATGAAATTGCGATCCGTACAAAGTGCCGAATTGAGTTCTAAAAGAAACGAACACACTGTTCTCATTCAGTTAGAATGCAATTCGTCAGTTTTGTCTAAAAAATGACAGGAAGCATCGCGAGATCACAGAGGAAAGGTAAGAATTATGGGAAAATTGCTCTGACCAGCGGAAATGAAGCACACTTTGCTCCTCCGCTGGTTAAACCTGGTCAAGCGGAGGAAACCTCCATAAGGCAAAGTGTCTTATGATTTTAAAGAAAACTAAAGAAGACGGGAAGAAAAGAATAACAGATCCTGAGAGAGGGGGAGAAGAGGAAGAGATTGAGGAAAGGTACGTTCGGCATGACAGTGCCGCTTTAAAAGAAAAACACTCATTCCACTTGCATTGCTCTGCATATTACTACTTTTCCCCCAGACATTTTACAGAATATTTGCACCATTACATTTTCAGTATTCTCCTCACTAATGGAAACAGACAAATAAAATATTTTTTTTTTTTATAAATGGCTACTTTGCATTAATGAGAATGATTAAATTTTTCTGGACACTGCAATGATTTTCCGTTCCCTCAACGATGATGATTAAATAAATGTGTTCTAAACACCCAGGGGTTGTACTCCATGTAATTATCATTGACCTTGAATACAAATAATAAAAGAAATGTAAAAATGTATTTCTACATATTCATCATATTTAGTGGCATAAATAAATGAACATTAGAGACAAGGTGCACAAGACATCTCTTTTTTCTGAATAAATAGTGCAAAATATCTTTAAAATAGAATACCGTATATATGTGGCATATGTTAAATTGTCACAATGTCACAAAAGTGGTTTATGATTTGAGCCATCAAATATATTCTGAATGCATCACCATGATACAAAAACAAAAAAATATATATAAAAAAATTTGTAAAATAGTAATAACCAAAAGGATTTGTTTCTATAAAAGATATATTATGGATGGGATAAAAAGGACAAAGAATGGGACAACGCCCAAGACGGCAGACAAAGGATTAGATGCAATTCAGGAAATATACAGAATACAATCGACCTTGAATGCATAAAGGACAAATATTTTAATGTATCAACAGTTTGAAGATGAAATTTAGACAAACACCAGATTAAATGAAGATAGACATTTCAAAATAAATGAGCATTATATTTTTCTTCTGGGTGTAATATGTCACTGGGAAATATAACTTTGATTTGACATTTTATTCTTGGCATAGCAACACTATTCTGATGTAAAAGCATTCAGGTTGCACAGATAGATGCATACAGGCAACCTACATTGAATTGCCATTTTAAATGCAATCTTTACAAGGGCCCATATAGAACCACTATACCAACTTTATTTAAAACAACTGCCACGGATTGCGGTAGCAGTGAGAGATTGGCAAGCCACCAACTGCTGCCAAATTAACACCTAGCATAGTTGGTATGGGATAGCAGCTAATGCTTCCAACAAATTACTCCAATCTCATCGAATCACCGATGAAAAACTGCATGTATCTACAATTATACATGCCTCATTTATTTTGCTTCTTTAGCATACTTTCAAAATAATTATATTTCAATTAGAGGATAAAACAATAATAGTGGGTATGCCCTCAGAATATAGCATGTGGGTGCAACAGAAGGGATTTCTCTACCAAGATAAAGCAGAGCATAGGGGGGATGCTCTTATTGAATAGACACATTGAGTTTTGGAAAGGTCAACCGAATCAAAATTACTTTTAATCCACACCAAGTATAATAATTCACATGGAATTTACCTGTGAAGTCTTATTCATGAAATGAAAAACTTTCCACAACTCTACAATATAACAAAACTAATTTAATGTCACACTGCGGGTAAATTACTACAGTATGTAATATCTATATGTTTATATAGCAAAAGAACAGTGCTTCTATGCACTCATAGATGCTCACATAATGCTGGTAGCATGCAGTACAATGGGTCAACTCCCCTAGATGCCACCACGATGCACAATGGGTCAAGTGCCCCAGCCAGCACCATCCTCCACAGTGGGTCATGTGCCCCAGCCAGCACCATCCTCCACAGTGGGTCATGTGCCCCAGCCAGCACCATCCTCCACAGTGGGTCAAGTGCCCCAGCCAGCACCATCCTCCACAGTGGGTCAAGTGCCCCAGCCAGCACCATCCTCCACAGTGGGTCAAGTGCCCCAGCCAGCACCATCCTCCACAGTGGGTCATGTGCCCCAGCCAGCACCATCCTCCACAGTGGGTCATGTGCCCCAGCCAGCACCATCCTCCACAGTGGGTCATGTGCCCCAGCCAGCACCATCCTCCACCGTGGGTCATGTGCCCCAGCCAGCACCATCCTCCACCGTGGGTCATGTGCCCCAGCCAGCACCATCCTCCACCGTGGGTCATGTGCCCCAGCCAGCACCATCCTCCACCGTGGGTCATGTGCCCCAGCCAGCACCATCCTCCACCGTGGGTCATGTGCCCCAGCCAGCACCATCCTCCACCGTGGGTCATGTGCCCCAGCCAGCACCATCCTCCTACCGTGGGTCATGTGCCCCAGCCAGCACCATCCTCCACCGTGGGTCATGTGCCCCAGCCAGCACCATCCTCTACTGTGGGTCATGTGCCCCAGCCTGCACCATCCTCCACAGTGGGTCATGTGCCCCAGTGGGCGCCATTCCTCACAGTGGATCAGGTGCCACAGCCGACGCCATTCAGCACTGTGGATCAATTCCCTAAGCAAGTAAAATGCCACTCAGTGGAACTTGACCCACTGAGTGGCATTGCACCACTTAGGGCACCTGACCCACTTAGAGACATGGCGACACACAGTTTCCTGCTTGGCACAATGTCACTCAGTGTGTCAGGTGTCCTAGCTGGCATTTGTGTGTTGGGCACCCACAAAAGCACAACCATCATCACAAAAAAAAAACACTGATTTGTGGTGTGGTACATCCCGCACCCAGCAAAATGCCATAAAGAGGATCATATTTTAAACTGACACAGCACCTAGCAGGTCACACAAAACCATACCAGGTGCTCAAACAAAATAACAGGAGACTATGTCACCTATTAAAAGAATAAAAACCATCAGAAATCAGTGATTTTCATGTGACAGCACAATGTATAGGTGCAGGAAGGAGGGATCACAGTGATTGTAAACATTCACAGCTGGTCAGTTGCTATACACCAAGGGCTGAATATTGTTATTTATTATTATTATTTATTATTATTATAATATTCAGGGACAGGTAAACACATAAACAAACCCCCAGGGTCATTAGAGAACATAAACAAACCATCAGCCATTGACACAAACAGACAGTCTGACCCATCCCCCCCCGTCCAGTGACTGCTGACACCGGGCACAGCTTTCCTTACCTTCCCCAGTAATGAGATCAGGCAGCCCGGTCACTTCCTCTGTCTGCTTGTCACTGACTGAGCTCAGCACGCCGCCATCTTGTCTCTCTGGCAGACACTGAGAGGCTGTTGGGTCACGTGACGTGAGGGTGACAAGGTGGGCGGGGCTCTTCGCATTGACAACAACAGCCCTTGCTGTGTAGGGGCGTGGTTTTTGCTGGAGCCTTCGTTGTTCGGGGCAGGGGCGGGGGGGCGTGGCTTTGCCAGGGCGTCAACGGTCCCTTTGGCAGTCTCTGTAGGCTTGGAACCAGTTACCATGGCAACTGTCTCTGGCTCCTTCAGCATCTTGTCAAGGGTGATACTTTGTAAAATCACTCAGGGTTCATGATGGAATGTTCAACAAAGGGAAAATATCAAATGCAATGCTTATAGCAGTGTTCTAACATGATCACTGAGTTATGTTAACTGTGACTGTACTTTTATGTATGTTTATAAACCATAGCATGGGTTGTGATACAAAATGGACTGTGTTCCAGCCACTGTTTTGACCTTAAGGTGGGGGGGGGGGGGCCTCATCAGCCTCAAGGTCTGGTCTGGAAGTGGAGTCTCTCTGACAGTGTGTAGCTATGTACCAAATAGATTATGGAGAGACCAAACCAATAAATCTCCCCACAGAGCAAATATAAAAATTACTGTTCTGCATCACCTTCATATCTCACATTGAGTTTTGAGGGGTCCTTCTTGGGGGTAAAAGCTCACATTTATCCCAGAGTTCCCAGCTTGTCATGCAAACAAGCACAGACATAACATTTCAGACTTCATACCGCATTTTGCAGATACATTAGCAATGGACACTGACCTAAAAAAATGATTCTTTAAAAACTATGAGCTATGTTTCAAAAGGATCAGTGAACAACAAACAGTCATGGAAGCGGTTTGCTGATGTCAACGTTGTGGATCGAACAGCCCATGGTGGCGGTAGTTAATAACCTTTTTTTTAATAATGCAATTTTTTAAAATGATTTTTTGAGAAACACTGCTTGAGATTGATTTGGAACATACACAGATACTATGGTGATTTCACATCCATTCATGGAACCCACTTATATCAAAAGTCTCCCCGTGTCATCCTCATGTCTTTTCTCTAGCTGAAATAGCCAATCTGCATGAAAAAAATATAGAAACACCTTTAGTTTTTTGTTGTGAACATCCTGAGAATTAAACTTGGGTGCCTCTATTGAACAAAAATGTGTTTATTGAAAACAAATAATTGCTGCATTAGATTATTACATTTCTTGCAGTGCTAGTCTTCGCTTACGCGGGCTATTTAGACCTTTAACATTTAATTACATTTTTTTGAATGATTCGTACATAATAGAAACACCTTTAAGTTCTTATTGTCTTACTGCCTTCCTCTTCACCCAAATCTTCCCCCCTTCCTTCCTTTCTTTGCCCTTTCTCTTTTTCTTTTCAGGATATAAGGACTCTGTATATGTCCTGCAATCATGTAGAGGTTCCAAAAAAAAAAATAAAAACATAAAAACCCTGAACTTGAAAAAAATAGGTGTTTACAACAACTCTCATTAATGAGAGTACAAATTTGGCTGAGTATGGGGGCCGTAAAACTGACCCACTAAATTCCAGCCCAAAGGGACATGTGAATGAACAGCGCATGTGCCCAAAGTCTGTATGATTAATATCTATATATAGTTTTTTTTCCTTTTCCCTCCTATCCCTCTTTTTTCCTTTTAACCTTGCTCTCCTTCCTACCCTCCCCTTTTTTATGTGTTGCACACATTTCCTCCAGCTCTCTTTCAAGCTTATCGGTACTACTTCCCAACTCTGCTAGATCCACGTGCAGAGAAGCAATAATCTGCTTAAAATCTACTTGTACAGTTGTACAAGATCCTGAAGCATCCTGCCTAAGCTGTCAGCATTCTACTCAGTAAAGGAGGCTAAACTGAGCAAGTTAGGTGAGTTTGAAAAAACTGCACTTGTTGCGGGAAACAAGGTATCAGTACCCATGTGCCTCTGAGATCGGTGAATCTGATGGCGATCGTGAGCGTCCTGCAGCCTCATTGCCATCTTGCTGAGGTTTATGCCGATCTCTCCTCCCCTGTCGGATAGTAAAAACCAAAGAAAAAAAAATATAGTCTTTGGTTTTTACTATATGTATTAGCTGATGTGTACTGTAGTCATTGCTGCCGCCAAGGGGTGATGGGAGCGAGCGCAGGACTTTTCTTTTGTATTTGTATTCCCTGTCGGATAGCGTCCGTAAGTTTTGCCTGCTTCAAGGGTGCCATGCGCCATACAACAAATCTGTATAGATCTGTACAACAGACCGGTATGTGATGGAGAAGCTTTTCCGCTGCACACTTACTGAGGGAGAAACTTTCCGTTTTCAATGTACACTCACAAGCCCCACGGACCAAGGTAAGTAGTATCAAGGGGATCTTTTACCTCTTTTACCGCTTTACCCTGCCTGACAACGCTATTTTATTTCTGCTTCACCGTAGTTTTTTTTAGGCCTTGGGCTATGTAGGACACAGAGCGGCTGCTACATGCGACTGCTCTCACTGGAAGGCAGACATACCTCCCCTATCTATGTAATTTCAAAGACAGCGGTAGAGACAGAGTATTTCACCAATTGTAATGTCACCTTTATTATTATTATTATGATATTTATAGAGCGCCGTCAAATTCCGCAGCGCTTTACAATGGGTGGACGAACAGACATGTAGTTGTATACAAACAAAGATAAAGCACCGCGCTTACAGCAGCAGTGACTTAGTATCCAACAGCTTAAAATACATAGTAAAAACAAAGAAAAACGTTACCTGCGCTCTGGCCTAGATCCCCATGTGCATTTGAACAAAAAAGGAGGCTCTTTAGTTCTATTCTAAATGGCCATTTGAATATGTAAGCTCACCAGCCACGTCAAGGCAAGCCTCAATAGGTGAGTTCCTACACTAGCCATTAGATACGCTGATATCAGCCAAGAGTCTCCAATAAGACAGGAAGGGGTATTTTATAAACCCTTTAACATTTAACCCTTTATAGGGCTTCTGCACATACAATACACTTTGCTGATATCAGACAAAGTGAGACAGAAAGGGGTGTTTTATAAACCCTTTAACATTTAACCCTTTATAGGGCTTCTACACATTCAATAAACTTTGCTGGTATCAGACAAAGTATAAACGTCTCTAATGAGACATGAAAGGGTGTTTTATAAACCCCTACATACTTTACCCTAAATAGGGCTATAACATACAAATCACCTTGCTGGTATCAGCTAAAAGGCAAATTTCTCTAATGAGACAGGAAGGGGTGCTGCCCCTACATACTTATAAAGTCTTAATAAGACAAACGTGGGAAGGCTGGCAGCAATGTAACATAGCTGAGTGATACAAAATTCATATACAAACAAAGATAAAGCACCGCGCTTACAGCAGCAGTGACTTAGTATCCAACAGCTTAAAATACATAGTAAAAACAAAGCTCACCAGCCACGTCAAGGCAAGCCTCAATAGGTGAGTTCCTACACTAGCCATTAGATACGCTGATATCAGCCAAGAGTCTCCAATAAGACAGGAAGGGGTATTTTATAAACCCTTGACGTGGCTGGTGAGCTTACATATTCAAATGGCCATTTAGAATAGAACTAAAGAGCCTCCTTTTTTGTTCAAATGCACATGGGGATCTAGGCCAGAGCGCAGGTAACGTTTTTCTTTGTTTTTACTATGTATTTTAAGCTGTTGGATACTAAGTCACTGCTGCTGTAAGCGCGGTGCTTTATCTTTGTTTGTATATGAATTTTGTATCACTCAGCTATGTTACATTGCTGCCAGCCTTCCCACGTTTGTCTTATTAAGACTTTATAAGTATGTAGGGGCAGCACCCCTTCCTGTCTCATTAGAGAAATTTGCCTTTTAGCTGATACCAGCAAGGTGATTTGTATGTTATAGCCCTATTTAGGGTAAAGTATGTAGGGGTTTATAAAACACCCTTTCATGTCTCATTAGAGACGTTTATACTTTGTCTGATACCAGCAAAGTTTATTGAATGTGTAGAAGCCCTATAAAGGGTTAAATGTTAAAGGGTTTATAAAACACCCCTTTCTGTCTCACTTTGTCTGATATCAGCAAAGTGTATTGTATGTGCAGAAGCCCTATAAAGGGTTAAATGTTAAAGGGTTTATAAAATACCCCTTCCTGTCTTATTGGAGACTCTTGGCTGATATCAGCGTATCTAATGGCTAGTGTAGGAACTCACCTATTGAGGCTTGCCTTGACGTGGCTGGTGAGCTTACATATTCAAATGGCCATTTAGAATAGAACTAAAGAGCCTCCTTTTTTGTTCAAATGCACATGGGGATCTAGGCCAGAGCGCAGGTAACGTTTTTCTTTGTTTAGACATGTAGTTGTAACCAGACAAGTTGGACACACAGGAACAGAGGGGTTGAGGGCCCTGCTCAATGAGCTTACATGCTAGAGGGAGTGGGTTAAAATGACACAAAAAGGTAAGGATAGTATTAGACTAGTGACAGTTGCAGAAGAGGAATCAGTCAGGAGCTATTAACAGTTTAATTGATACGCTTTTATGAAGAAGTGGGTTTTTAAAGATTTTTTGAAGGAGTGGAGACTGGGTGAGCATCTAACGGAGGAGGGAAGCGAGTTTCACAGGAACGAGAAATCTTGAAGGCGAGCATCAGAGGTGGGAGTACGGACAGAAGATAGACGTATGTCTTCAGCAGATCGTAAGGGCCTAGACGGGACATACTTGTGTAAAAGGGAGGATAGATAGGTGGGAGCAGCATTATGTAGAGATTTGAAAGCAAGAGCTCTATATTTTATAGGATGCCAATGTAGGGACTGACAGAAGGGTGAGGCATGGGAGGTGCGGGCGGACAGGAAGATGAGCCTCGCCGCCGCATTCATTATGGACTGTAACGGCACTAGTTGGGAGCACGTAAGATCACTGAGAAGCGGATTACAGTAGTCAAGGCTAGAAAGGACAGTGGAATGGACCAACACCTTAGTCGCATCTGGCGTTAAGTAGGGGCAGATGCGTGCAATGTTTTTGAGATGGAAATGACAGGATTTGGCGATAGATTGAACATGAGGCTTGAAGGAGAGGTCGGAGTCAAAGAGAACACATAGGCAGCGAGCCTGCATGGTGGAGCTGATGGTAGCACCGTTGACTTGGAGGGAGACAGACACAGGAGTAACAACACTTGAGGAGGAAAGACCAGAATTTCAGTTTTGGTCAAGTTTAGTTTAAGGAAGTGGGCAGCCATCCAGTTAGAAACAGCAGAGAGGCAGTCAGAGACACTAGACAAGAGGGACGGGGAGAGATCAAGAGAGGACAGGTAGATTTGTGTGTCATCTGCATAGAAAATATATTGGAAGTTTAAGGAGCTAATGAGTTTACCAAGGGAGGCAGTATAGATGGAGAACAGTAGGGGACCAAGGACTGAACCATGGGGGACACCAACAGAGAGGAGTTGGGAAGAAGAAGCAGAGCCAGAGAAAGAAACACTGTATCGCCAACCAGATGAGAGCGCACACAATGGGTATAAATCTATGAAACAGATAAATAGAAACACATCATAGTGTAATATGTAAATGTAACTGGAGTATTTGGCTACAATAGAATCAGTCACTCACTTCAGAATATAGAAAAAATGGGATACAGCTGCAAACCTAAAAAACTAATATGAGCAAATACAATAACATAGTGTATTATCCTCTAAAGCAATATAAGACACGCCAATATAATACACAGGATATTAGAATAATAATCGCCTGTAGGGTGCCTCCCCCGATAGCAATGGGGGGGCTCAGAAAGATCTTACTCTTCTTTCCTTTCAGCGTTATTTCAGAAGTATAAACGGAGCAGGAACCAGGAAGGTGGTAAAAAAAAGCTACTTTATTGCCAATAAATGAAAAGGTATGAAATACCAAAATAAGTCCTACACTTTTCGTTCCAATGTAGGAACTTCCTCAGGGGCTTAGTAAAAAAAAAATATATATTCAAATAAAATCACAACTCTCTTCAGAGCATCCTATAAGTCAATTCTAAATTGTAGTGGGCAACAAAATAAATTATCATAGATCATGTAGAGCCAAACCAGGTTTAGCTGGAATAATAACCTGGCCAAGAGAAGAGCTGTCCAACCTACCCAACAATGTGGTGGTAAACAAGGAACAAAAGCCCTCAGTAGTGGTGGGTGTGGTAATACCCAGTGACCAAAACATCAAGAGGAAGGAATATGAGAAGGTGAACAAATATGAAGGACTTAGAAGGAGCTAAAAAGGATTTGGAAAGTGAAGTCCCAGTTGTGAAGTCTGACTTGTTTTATGATCACTCAAGGCTGTAACACTAAGTTGGGGAAAATGTTGATGCTTCTCATTGTGCAATAGTGACATCTCGTGGACTGATTAGTGAACAGCAAGATTCTTTTCCTTCCGTGCACCTTATGTACAGTGAAAAAAAAATCTTTTAATTCGTTAAAACTGACAATTGTAACATTAAACTCAGTGTTTACGCATGTGTTTTTTTTTTAGTATGAGAAACAATATATATTTCAAATCCCTGTTCTGTAGTTATAGTTCAGTTGTTTAATCATTGTCAGTGCTACCTGTTAATTATTTTTTTTTTCAAGTTGACAATTTTTAATTTTGTCGATAAACATAACTGGGGTACAGAAAGGAAGAGGGGTGGGGTAGTCTGGTTTGGTGCTCTTTACATATTCATTGTTAGCAATATCAAAATTTTGACAGTTTTAACATTTTATTAATTTTGTTCTTCTGTCTCTGTTGTGGCATAGGTGTAATTGTTACTGTATGTGCGTTCTTGCATTCTATCCATACCAGTATATGGTTTAGTCAGGTCTTGTCTTTTTTTTTTTTTCGACAATCTTTATTTATTTATTCAGTTTTTCAATTTTAACAAGTAAAAGGTGGGGTTTACAGAAGGAAAAGAGGGTGGGGTGTCGAACAGTTATTTGGAGTATACAAATGCAGTAGTAAACATCCATAATTGCATAGCATTACTTATTTTCGTGTTCACAGATCACACGTTAGTTGAGAGCTGGAGGGTATGCCTGTTATCTATTGCAATTCAACCCATTCGGTATATGTGAGTGTCATATGGCTTTCATAGTCTCATACCCCTAACCATTTGGGTCTTCTTGCAGCCCAGGGCGTGATATTCGCGAGAAGGGTGTGGGACCAGGTCTTTTCTTTATGTACATTCGTAGTGGAGGGGTTAAGGTGTGGTGTCTACCAACTATCTACAATGTGGGCAACTATTCCTTTTTACCTCTAGGATATATCTGTAATCATTATGTCCCTGTGCACCATCTCCTCTGGCCTTGTCGTCGAGGCTATTCTTGCTTAGGGCTAACAGTCCCTCTAGCCTCCTTTCTTTGTTCGTCTCTTGGTTCCCTTCGTCCTTGTTAACTCATCCCTCTCCCCCTTTCTGTTTGAGAAATGTTTCCCATTCCTGCCTCGCTTCCTCCATGTGCTTTGCCGTTTGCTTTTGTTGATTTGTTGTAGTTTCATAGGTGAGGTTTAGGTATATCTGGTTTATTAGGTTGCTCCTGTCCGGGGCTTGTGTCTGTTTCCATCCTCTAGCTATTAGGAGGTTGGCTGCAATTAGTATGCGGAATATCAGGCTTGTCTGTGCCTTCGTGTGCGTATCTATTGAGATAAATAATAGTGCTCTTTCTGGACTCACTTTGTCTTCTGTGTGTAGGACCCCTTGAATTATCCCCTCTACTAATCTCCAGTAATCCCTAATGCCCGGGCAGGTCCACCATATGTGGAACATTGTTCCCTCCTCCCTCAAGCATCTCCAACAGGTCTTTGAGGTATTGGGGTATATAGTTGCTAATCAGTAGCTCTTTGCCATACCCGCTCCTTCACAGCTCTGACTTTCAATGTTGTCAGAGCGCAGGCTGTGAATCTCTGAGCCTGTGCTCCGACTAACTAACTGAGCGCCTGAACCACGAGGGAGAGGATATAATCTGACTGCACCTCCTGCTGGTGCACACCAGTGGACCACCAGCAAATTGTTTAAATTGAATATGCTGGTGTCCCTAACTTGTGGGCTGTGTTGGCCGCCGGAACTCCTCTGTTGTCATGGCACCCTGCGTAACCGCACAACTTGCACACCCCAACGGCTGGCCATGCTGACACACACTGATGTTACTATTTAGAAATCCCTCAATATTAATACAGACATCAGAGTAAACACCAATAAACTGTGCAAACAGAGGTGATCCCCCCAAAATCTATAAAGATTTGCTTACTGGATTTGTTGTAAGATTAAATCATGCCTCCTCCTCTCTCTCTCCCATGCGCTGCTCTGTAGGAAGAAGTGAAGAGTAATCACATTTTCCCAGCACAGCGGCACCTGTGGCTGCATGGGGAAAAGCTAAAAATGCCGCCCCACATGTCACATCACAATACCCCACCCATATGATCTGCCATATGAATTAACGCCAGTGCTGCACACAGTGTGTGTTTACATTAAAAAGCCTGGCTAAAGACACCAGAACCACTTCATTAAGCTATAGTGTCCCTTTAATGTGAGGTAAATTATAGATTAGTGTCACTAATAATATACTAGATTGCCTACTTACAACCAGATGAGGATGATGATGGGCTGCAGTTTGGCTCCACTGGTCTGGTGTAGAACAGGATCTCTGGAGGCTGTTTGCAACTGTGGTCACAAAATTCAATGTTCTGGGAGAATTGGAAGCAGCTCCATTTTTTGGGGGCCCCTTACACAGCTCAAGGTCTGGGCCCCAGGGCCTGACGGTGAGTATGCCCACAAGGCCCACTCATAAGTCCACTTATATGTTCCACCCACCCATGAGTTCGCTCACAGGGAGTGGAGTGTGTAGGGGATGTGTTATTGCAGAGGATCTAATATGTGTGCTTATGGTATGTAGTGTATAGGGATACCAGTTTATGTAGGTGATGCAGTGTGTTTGTGTGTAGTGGAAACAGTGTGTATTTGTGTATAAGGGATGTATTGTGTGTTTCTGGTTGTGTGTAAGGGATGCATTGCGTGAATCTGTGTTTGTATGCATAAGGGATGCAAGGTGTGTGTCTGTATGTGTGTGCATTGAGTGTGTGTAAGAGATGCATTGTGTTTCTGTGTGTATGTAAGAAAAGCAGTGTGTGTGTTTGAAGCACCTGCAGCCGCCTGAGGTTCTTAACAGAGCGCTCAGGCGGCTGCAGCATTAGAACCACAAACAAACGTTTTTGTTTGTGGTTCTATGTATTTTGTAAAGATCGTTCGTTGTGGATAACGATCTCGGGAGGCTGCATATTAACTGAAGTTAAGTAGCAGTATTTGTTTGTTTTTGTTTTGTCGGCTGCAGCATTAGGACTGGCCCTGCAGCGGCTGTTTTTAAAAGAATTTAGGGCGGCCTTGGGGGCAATTGCCTCCCTGTCGCCTCGGCCCAGCCCGCCCCTGATTCCATCGCTACCCACTGTGGTGGGTTTTGGGCTGTGTGTGCTGGTAATGTTGTGACTAGGAGTGCTGCTTTATAATATGTTTGCACCTCTGGTAGTCCCATCCCTTCCAGTGCTATAGGTTGATTTAACATCTTTGTAGCTACTCTGATTTTTTTGTATGCCCATACAAAGCAGTGAGGACCTGCTGTAGTTGTCTCAGATACGAGTTAGGTACGTGAATCTGTAGTGTCCTGATTAGGTACTGAAATTTAGGCAGCACCATCATTTTCACCGCCGCTAATCTCCCTATCCAAGACATATACTTGTCGTCCCATTTCTTCACGGTTTTCCTAATTTCCCCCAGTAGTTTCCCATAGTTAAGGTCCAGTAGCCCTAAAGGGTGTTTCGGTATTTTCAGTCCCAAGAATGTGAGGTGATCATCCCTCCAGTCTAGCGGGAATGCAATCCTGAGCTGTTCTATAGTGTGGTGCGTTACCCCTATCCCCATGGCTTGAGTTTTAGTGACATTGAGCTTGTAATTCGACTGCTCTCCGTATATTTGTATTTCTTTCAAAAGGTTTGGTAGCGATATCTGCGGCTGTGTAAGCATGAGTAATATGTCATCCGCAAACAGGTTGGCTTTGTACTCTGTGACTCCTACCTTTATGCCGTGACTTGAGGGATTTTCTCTTATTTTTGTCGCTAGTGGCTCTAGCACCAGGACGTACACCAGGGGGGAAAGAGGACATCCCTGTCTCGTGCCGTTCGTTAGCTTGAATGGCTCCGATAAGAATCCTGAGTTGAGTACTCTAGCTGTGGGTGAGCTATATAATGCTTTCACCACCATCCCGAAGTCTTGGGGTATACCGTACCTACCCAGCACTTCTCTTAGGAACCCCTAATGTAGGCGGTCGAATGCTTTTGACTCTGCGTGGACAGACCAGATAAGCTAGCCTTTGCTCCCTATGTGCATCAATGAACTTGGGCGTCCATGACCATGACACCAGTTTACAGTTTACCACTTTTTGGATTTTCTGACTCAGTCGTCTAGCCATCAAATATTTGGGTACCATTTTATCAATATCATCAATGTTATTCCCTTCAGCTGCCAGTGGTTCTAATGTTGTGGCTGATTAGTTAAAGGGCACAATCTCTATAGCTTATGTTCATTATTTCACCCAATTAATGGTGATTGTCTCCTGGACTTATATTGTGAATATAGATTTATTTCCAGGAATGTGTGACTCTTCCCATCAATCCATTAGAAAACTGCCAAATGTTTGTAGAAATGAGTGTATTCCCGCTCCATGTTTCAGTTATGTATATTTTATCCAAACTCAAAATATAAGAAACACTCATCGACTAAATCTTGATAACTTGTCCTGTATCTTTAGCATACAACAAAACTGATTTAGTCAACAAGGACAATCTAGAGCCAAAATAGCAGGTTGGTCTTCAGTAAAGAAGAGAAGCTGCAATGATATCTAACCGGGACGGGGGGCAGGGAGGCAATTGCCCCCCAGGTCGCCCTAAATCATGTTAAATGGCTGCTGTCTTTAACATGCCTTAGGGCACAGGAGCAGGGGGCACAAAAATCAGAATCCCCTGCCTCTGGCTCCGGCCCTGGCTCGGGCCCTGCCTCTGGCTCTCTCCCTGCCTCTGGCTCTGGCCCTGCCTCTGGCTGGGGACTCAGATTTTTCAACTTACCTCTCTCCCGGCAGCCTGCAGCCAGGGAAGTCGGCCTCTCCTGATGATGTCAGGAGGAGGGGGCGTGACTTCCACTGATCTTCTCCCAGGACCGCTGGGGAGTCTGTGAGAAGAGCACAGGAAGTCACGCCCCCTCCTCCTGACATCATCAGGAGAGGCCAGCCGACTTCGCTGGCTGCAGGCTGCAGGCTCCAGACCCTGTCCCACCCCTCCTGTTTTTTTTTCCCCCTTCTTCAAACCCTGTCCCTTTCCGCAGCCCTGTCCCCTTGCTCAGCCACTGTCCTCCTGCTCAGCCCCTGCCATTCTTCCCCCTTCCTCAGCCCCTGCCCCTTTCCTCAGCCCTGTCCCCCTTTCCTCTGCCCTACCCTCCTTCCTCAGCCCCTGTCCCCCTTCCTCAGCCCTGTCCCCCTTTCCTCTGCCCTACCCAGGAGTTTGTGGTTCTATGTATTTTGTAAAGATCGTTCGTTGTGGATAACGATCTCGGGAGGCTGCATATTAACTGAAGTTAAGTAACAGTATTTGTTTGTTTTTGTTTTGTCGGCTGCAGCATTAGGACTGGCCCTGCAGCGGCTGTTTTTAAAAGAATTTAGGGCGGCCTTGGGGGCAATTGCCTCCCTGCCGCCTCGGCCCAGCCCGCCCCTGATTCCATCGCTACCCACTGTGGTGGGTTTTGGGCTGTGTGTGCTGGTAATGTTGTGACTAGGAGTGCTGCTTTATAATATGTTTGCACCTCTGGTAGTCCCATCCCTTCCAGTGCTATAGGTTGATTTAACATCTTTGTAGCTACTCTGATTTTTTTGTATGCCCATACAAAGCAGTGAGGACCTGCTGTAGTTGTCTCAGATACGAGTTAGGTACGTGAATCTGTAGTGTCCTGATTAGGTACTGAAATTTAGGCAGCACCATCATTTTCACCGCCGCTAATCTCCCTATCCAAGACATATACTTGTCGTCCCATTTCTTCACGGTTTTCCTAATTTCCCCCAGTAGTTTCCCATAGTTAAGGTCCAGTAGCCCTAAAGGGTGTTTCGGTATTTCTCAGCCCCTGTCTCCCTTCCTCAGCCCTGTCCCCCTTTCCTCTGCCCCCCTCCCTTCCTCAGCCCTGTCCCCTTCCTCAGCCCTGTCTTTCCTCTGCCCTACCCTCCTTCCTCAGCCCCTGTCCCCCTTCCTCAGCCCTGTCCCCCTTTCCTCTGCCCTACCCTCCTTCCTCAGCCCCTATCCCCCTTTCCTCTGCCCTACCCTCCTTCCTAGGCCCCTGTCCCCCTTCCTTAGCCCCTGTCCCTCTTCCTCAGCCCCTGTTCCTCTTCCCATGTTCCCTTCCTCATCGCCTGTCCCCTTCCCTAACCCCAATCACAGCTGCAGATGGAACTTTGTGATACATTGAACAGCTTTCTATTTTTTTTTCAGCTGAAGTTGATAAAATTGCTGATTTGCAACATATGTCAGATTTTGATTTTGTGATGATAATTTAAAGGAACTCTATAACAGGAATACAAATCTGTTTTCCTAACACTACAGTGTCCCTGTCCCTATTCAGATCTAGTTTGTCCACCCCCATCCCCGTACACAATAAAAATTTAAGTTTTACTTATATTTTCCAGCATTAAGGATCTCTCTGCATTGCTGACTTCTTCACCACCCACAACATCACAGGAGAGGCATGGCCTCCTTCATGATTGTCCGATCTGGTGCTTAGGCATTGGAGACCTAATGCGCATGTACAGTAAGATCCCCAATAGGAAAGTATTGTATTCAATGCTTTCTAATGGACATCCACTCTATATGACCATGTTTTATTCTGTCAATGCAATGGAAGTGCCTCTAGTGGATGTCAATGTTTTACGTTCCAGGGTTACAAGGGAAGAACCACTGCATCCAGACCACTGCATTAAGCTGAAGTGGTCTGCTTGGCTATAAAGTTCTTTTCATCTGGAGCTGTAGCTCTGAATGTACCAATGTACTAATCTGATCACTGGATCCTCCTCTCACATTGATTTATTTCCTGTGTTCACTGTCCACACAACTTATTGACTTATTGCAAGCAAAGTCAATAGGTTGTGTAGGGGTTAATATCTATACTTATATCAAGATCGCTTCACGACACTTCTTTCTTCCATTATGGATTCATGGAGTGTCAGTTCACATATCAGTGACCCAAATGTTGTGTGTGCCAGTAAATGCTGAGAGTTGTGGGATGTGGATATATCAGTCGTTCACGCTCACTCGTAAATGTAGTCTTTACGCCTTACCAACATTAATGATATAAACCACCAAATAACTTTACGTCTATACATTTGCTAGCAATTTATTTATAGCCAGTGTTTACATTTAGCAGTCCAGTCACACAGCAGTATTTACTGAAGTAAGAATTCAAAATTAATTAAAAGTGAATTTTTTAAAATTAGTGCCAGAGTAGACAAAGTGAAAGCATAGAGAACTTTTCCATTTCAGTTATTTTGACCTTAAAGGGACACTATAGTCACCAAAACAACTTTAGCTTACTATAGCTGTTTTAGTGTATACATCATGTTCCTGCAGTATCACTGCTCAACTCTGTGCCATTTATGAGTTATATCACTTTGTTTATGTAGCCCTGGTCACACCTCTCTGCATGTGACTTATACAGCCTTCTAAACACTTCCTGTAAAGAGTCATCTAATGTTTACACTTCCTTTATTACAAATACTGTTTAATTTAGAATTTCTTATCTCTTTCACTGCCAATAGCTGACTAGAATCTGCAGGAGCCCCCTGTATGCAATTAAAACTCAATTTACAGAGCAGGAAATGAAAACATTTAAAGTAAGTTACCTCAGATTGAAAATGAAACCATTTTGTTTTCATGCAGGCTATATCAGTCACAGTCAGGGGAGGTGTGGATTGGGCTGCATTAACAGAAACAAAAGTGATTTAACTCATAAATGGCAGTGGTTTGAGTAGTGAAACTTCAGGGGCATAATTAATTCAGCTAAAGTTGTTTTGGTGACTATAGTGTCACTTTAAATTTGAAATTTACTTTGAATTCACTTTGAATTCTCACTTTAGTGAATAATCCTGACAAGGTTATTATAAATATTGTTCATTTATAATCAAAGTGTTAGTTTTTCGTCTCCAATAAAGGAGTATAAGCTCTTTCTACAAATGACGCAAACAAAAAGTTAGGTTTTTTTATTTTTAAACTTATAGTTTAATCAAATTTTGAAGATATACACAATTAAAAAAACACGTAGAAGGAGAGATAAAAACATACATAAAAAATCGTAGAGGTCTACAAACATTGCAGCGTGGACACTCCCAACTAGAAATGACTGGTCTCAGAGCTATGACTTCACAATGCAAAGTACACAGACGGGCCTGGGTTCACTACACAGCAACATTTGCTTTATACATCTATTAAAAAAATGAACACTTTTCAAAAAATATATTCTGAATTATTAAAAACGAAAGTCACATCACTGCATTATGCTGTCAGTTTCAGAAGGGAGATTTCCAAATACTGTTAAGTAGAAGGTGTGAGAACTGTGGATATAGTTCAGAAACTCTTTGTTTTAAAGAAGAATAAGCCAAGAGGAAGCCCTTCAACTGTTTTAGACCTACAACTCCCATGATGCTGTGCAAGCCTTTAGACTAGCAAAGAATCATGGGAGCCAGAGAACTACCAGTCAGCTAATGCTATTTTAAAATCTTAACTCGATCGACATAATACAACTAATTTTTCGGTCCGGATCGCCAATAAATCCCAGGGAATGGGTCACACAGACAAGACATTTCAATGTTAATACAGACATTTCAAAAGGATACAAAGTACACAGTGCAGAGTATGCGATGAAAAATGACAGGTTTTAACCAATTAGATATGGATGCCCTTATAAACCATAAAACAGAATAAAATAAATTACAGACATTTTAAAACAATAGATTATGTAGCCAGTGAGATTGGTTAATCCAACGTCCACCACAAAAAAAAACAGAAAACCTAATTTTGTATTCAAACCACCTTATACCTATTTTTCTTTTTCCATCCTATCAGCATTAAAATAAACCCATAAAAAATATTTATCTGGATTTTAAATTTACATAAAACATTGTGGTCAGTTCACTATGCACATAGAGGGTTGTTCACTAAAGTTCCTTATTTTGAAATAAATTTCAAATTTTACAGTGAATTACCTGAACAAGAAAAATGACATCAGTCAGCTGTTTTTATTTCGGCTTTTTTAGCTAAAAATTTGAACTTCGCCTTCAATTCTCCTTAAATCGCCAACAATTCTCAAGTGAATAGCTAAAAAATATCAGGTAATCGGTGAATAGGGGGCGTATAAAGGACAACAGTAGGCTTTACTCATGTTAGAAAGGGAAAAAGAACAGATAGGTAGATATATTTATTGCAGGTATACTATACTTTTTATTGTATTAGGGAATCTAGGTGAGATGAGTTACTGTCATATATTTGTAAACGGCAATGTTTTGCAATGTTTACAGGTGACGCATGGGTGAATCAACAAACCTTGATGGCAGTAACTCTGCCTTTTTGTCAAAAAGAGGAGGGAAAACACAAAAGACAACGTATTCACTACTTTGTCTTATATCTTTTGTCTTAAGATAATTCGGCGAAATTATCTTTTAAAATACTTCATGTTGGGGGGAGGGAGAGTTGGTAGTGCCGCTTTAAGTAGGCGCATTAATGATATATAAAGATGCAAAGTAATGAAATGTGAATATACACAATAAGTACATGCAGAATAGTATTTGTACATCAGCTTCTCAAACCAATGCCACACATCATGGATCAGAAATGAGCTGGCATCTAGGACCTTAAGGAATTAAACTGTGGACTGCAACTCTCATCACTTTCAGAGAGACAAACAAAGTATGTGAGTTCAGATCGCAGTAGCTATAGGTATCCTCGATGCATATTATTCTGGGATAGAGGTTTCTTTACAAAAGCTGCAGTAACAGCGTAACCTGTTCTCCTAATGGGAGGAAATCATTAGACATCTGGCGGGGAAAGTCAATATAAAGCCTGGGTTACAGCTGCCACCGTATAAACCAATGATTCATGTTTCCATTGGCGCCATTCACAGTGGAACACAGAATGGAGTCAGGATCCTACAATACTGATTTACAGATTTGGCTGAGGAGGATGTGGTATGCCAGTTGTATAAACGGGGGAAAAATAAGCAATCCTTTTTGTTTTCTAATTCTGTGCAAGCTAAGCCGAGGACGTCTTAAAGAACCAAAAAGGTTATTTTAGTGCTAAAAAAATAAGTTAATACCCAAGTAAAACGCAGAGACACAGGCTGTGATGACAAGCTATGGTGACACATAGTGACAGTTTGCCCCTGAGCGACTAACGTCCAGCTGCCGAAGGGTCCACATTGGCATACTTCACGAAAGGACCCATATTCCAAGCTAATAATGTTTGGGGTGCTCATAAATGATCACTCATTTTTTTCTATATGTTGCTAAGTTTTCAGAGGGAACTTTCATTTTTCATGGTTATATATTGTTGGGATCCAAAATGGCAAAGAGGATCGGAAAATAACACTGTATATATTGCTTAATTTCCGTTTTAGACCAATATCATTTACTAACGAAATCTAAAATCCATTTTAATGCAGCAACGTACATAAGGAACACTTTCATAACAAGGTGAAACAAACTAAGAATCAGATTTAGTTTTTTTGATTTAGGATGCTGCACCTTCCTGTCATGGTTTTTAATTTAGATCCAGGTAGAATTTTGTAACTGAAGATGTAATTCAATACCTGTTATCAAGCTCACTGGCCACTAATCGATTTATTGCAACAATGAAATGACCCCTTATAATATATCAGACAGGTTAATATACATTCACAATTCCCAAAATTTACTCTTTCAGTTTTTCATAAAATCTAATTTAATCCACATTTTACATCATTAAGAATATTTTTTATTCTATTTTCAAGTAAAAAAAAATATCAACATCTTCATCTTGGCTGGTATGCATTGACTTGAATGGGTCATATAAAAAAAAAAAAGACACAGTCAATGAGTAAATAAGTCTAGGGATTCATTCACTAAGCAGTGAGTTGTCATGAATTGAAGGAATACCCTAGTACCATAACTACTAAAGCCCAGAGTAATGGTGTTGGTGCTAGAGGCTCCCTGGTGCCATCTAAAAGTAAGATGCCAAACTGTTTTAGCCTGGTTTGAAAACTTACCTCAGTTCTGCTGTGCACGCTGTATCTTGTATTCTCTATACTGCGCTATAGGGCAAGGCAAGGGCATGAAGAACTACGCTCATTAGTTAGGAGTGTCAGGTGAGTGCTCTCTGCCAATGAGAGTGGTCCTGCATTGGCCATGTTTTATTCTACGGAAACACAAAGCTTGTTCTGCTGGAGAAGAGTGGATGATGTATGAGTTCCTGGTGGAACCCAGGTAAGTTCTAAAACCATTCTAAAGCAGTTTCACATACTACAGATGGTATCTTGGAGCTTTAACAATCCACTTTAAAATTAAGGCCTTCATGGCCTACTTGAAAAATAGACATTCTGTTAGGCTGGTATTTTTATGTTGGCTATTATGGTTTTAATTTTGCAAGTCGGCTACTCACTGTTTAGTGAATAACGTGTTTTATATACCTATACATAAAATAAGCCCAATTGGGGCTATTCCGCCTTTAAATATCATATGACACACAAATAGACATTGCCTCTTAAGCTGCAAACAGTGGCTAGAAAGCATTTAACGCTTAAGGTAGTGTAGGCAAAGACTCCAAATGTGTCATATGTCACACGACACTGGTAGAAATGTGTCATATGTCACACGACACTGGTAGACATAAGTCCCATTATTAATCTATGATCCTGTAGATTCCATTTCCACCATGCTTAAGTTGCTAAGCCAAGCCATTCTCGTAACAACTTGACATACGTTTAATGAAGATAATGTGACCTGGATAACTGCAAAGCTTGATTTCAAATGATACATGGCACTAGAGGAAAATCGTAGCAGATCCACATTTCAGACAGCTCTGTGAAACTCTCTTATTTGTTCTACTGTCACTCCAGGGGGTGTAATATTTATACAACAAAACATGTTCTGCAAGAGTTTATGAATAAAAGAGCTGATAAAAAAAATCACAGAACTCTCATCTGTTTGGCATGAAAATGCTACTAAGTGACGTCAACCAGATGATAGAATGTATGCCTTTTAGAAGATACCTTCAGTCTATTAAAATTTAATAGATAATGAAATTCAGAAACTGTATTTCAACAAACACACAATGAAGAAACCGGTGAACTTTCAAATACCGTGCTTACTATGTTATAGTACACTCATTGGCATTTAAATTCATCCAACCTTTTATTTGGTGGTGATATTCATTCATGTGGGATCTCTAGATCCATCTACAATGAGTAGACCTCATTGTTTTGGGAAAATGTTCTACCACCAGAATCTGGCAATGATGGGATTTGCGAGACTGGACGATCAACAGAGAAGGTATGAAATTCCTTTCTAGTTTTCTTGCTTTATAGATATCTTTGTTTCTCTTCCCTTTCTGAACAAAAAGAATACAGACGATGCTCATTGCCTTCTGATTTGACGACCCTTCTTGGCCGGACCGTATGTACAACGATTTCACGTGTCTATACCCCTAAATGTACCACCTACTAATTTAATTTCAATATACAAAGAGGGATTAAGGCAAAAGGGTTAAGAATTTCTTTTTTTCTGAATCTCTACTCTATATGACCACATCGTTGAACCCCTTCAATGCCTTGATACAACATACGCTCATCGAAGGAACACAAACATTACATGGTCCTTGGGACGTATGTGACAAGTCCTGAGTGCCCATTATAAAATAATGGAAATAGTCTGTGTAAGGCTAGGCCCACATGGCATGACATTGTGGGGTTAACAATCTCATTTTGCAGTGCTGTCCTTACAATTCTTTTTGTTTTTTTTTCTTTTTATAACCATCTTTTTTTTAATGTGCACAATTTACAAACCAGTAGGAGGTTCTAAAAATTTGAATTAAAAACATATAAAATGTTATGTGCTGGTCATTGTGCAGCACTTGGGCGTCTCCAGGTGGTCTCTTCTCTCTGGTTGCTGTTATTATTTGTGCTGGGATGGCTATTATGCGCAGAGATTGTCTCTACTTTGCTTGTTTTTGTTAATGGAGGACAGACGTCATCCTTTTCTTCCTTTGCCTTTTTCTTCGCCCGGGCTGGTAGTACCAGCAGCACCAAAATACATACTAAATGGAGGCAGTAATACCAGGAGCTGTGGAAAGAACAGTATGTAGGTAAAGTAGAAAATGGAATTAAAAAAATAAATAAAATTCTATATATATTTATATTATGACTCTCAAAGTTTTAAGCAGTCTGCCATAACATGCTATGTTATCTGCTTATATATCACCTCCTGTTTAAGCATTCCACACCAACTTTAAGATATGTTATGACAATCAAAAGGTAGAGCATCTAGTCAGGAGATGTAAGTTGGATCAGGGAAAGACAGGGAACAGTCAGCAAGCTTATTGAAGTGACAGATTTGCACAATAACCTTCTGCAATTTGCTGACATTTAACTGGTTAAAAGCTGTCCTAGATAATCTGAAACTCAAAGACAGCAACTAATTGGCATACCTTATAAGCTGGTAGACAGAAAATGAGGAAAGATAGATACCTGAATCGCATTACTGGTCCTATCCAAAGAGGCTGGTCCACCAAAAGTATAGGCTGGTCAGGCTCGAGAGATTATACCCGAGGCTGCCTGCCAATCAAGTAGACCACCTTATTGAGAGCGGACTCTGTAAGGTGCACTATTTCAGCATTCTCTACATGGTGCCCTGAGCATATCTCAAGATGCGCTCCCTGTACGATTTCCGAGCACAGTTCTCTGGTGTCCCTAAAAATGGGACACCAGGGAACAAAGTCGGGCTGGTGGAACAAGGCTCTGAAATAGGGACTGTCCCAACAAATTTGTGACTGTTGTGAGGCCTGTAAAGGCAACTCTATACACAGAAGGAAAGAGAAAGTCAGATTACTAAAAACATGACAATAGATTTGAACTCACCTGTAAAATTGTAAAGATGGTCTAACAGATAAAAGCACAAATGGCGCTACTGTGTAGCTTATTGCCACCTGTGTCGCTACCCATGTTATTATATCATATATCAATTTAAGCTCCGGAGATTGCAGAAAGTAATGCCGGATATTGTTTCTCATCTAAAAATTAAAAAAAAGTATTTAAAAATTTAAAAATCACTGGTAAAGAAGGAAAGTGAAATTTTCAATTTCCATTTTGTTTGCAGTTTTTGGTATTCATTAAAACTTTTGGATTAAAACGTAACCTACAGTGTACTTTGTAATCTTTACATTGGATTGTTAGAGAAAATGAATAAGACTCGGACTTCATATTAAGGTAAATTTCTTACTAATAAGTTACAATACATTTCTCAAACCTTGGGTTAAATACTATGGCATATTAAACTCATTACAAATAAAATTGTTATAGAGATTTTAGACCTCCAATATGTCTTTTCTTTAAACAAACAATACAATTAGCAGAATCAGATGTATTTACTGTGTAAATCGTGAAAAAGAACTCTAGACAATCCCACAACTATTCCTCTTTGTAAAGGCAGGTACACCCCATGATGCAAATTTAAGGAACAGAGTATTGTATACTAAATGAAGACAATACATATTACCAGTCCGTAGATTAGTGGGGGTTATTGCAGAACACAAAAAAATAAAAGAATGAACAAACACATACATTGCATTCAGCATACCGGGGCTGCCATCAGAAATTTTTGGGGTACCTTACACAGCTCAAGGCCTGTGCCACTGGGGGCCCTCTCCCAAGTCTGTCCACAGGACGCACACCCACGTCTACCCACTAGGATAGTGTGTAAGGCATGCAGTGTATGTGTGTGTAGTGGATGCAGTGTGTGTAAAAGAGAGTTGAGTTGAGAGTTGTAGAGGACCTGTCAGAGAGGGAAACTCTCATAGGCACGAGTGGCCTGGTGTGTACATATATATATGTACATGGTTGTCACCCCCTGATGGCAGCCCTCGACTCGAGTGTGTTTTCTGTGGACGGACACAGTGGCGGACACCTGGGAGTCCAGGCCTTCAGCTGTTTAAGGGGCCACAAAATTTCTGATGGCAGCCCTGGATTCCATAGGTCAGACTAGTCAATAAACAAACCCAAATCAAAAACCAGTAAACACACTGAACCACAATAATGCGGTCTTGGTTAACTCAGATCACGACAAGGCAAGGAGTGATCAGAGTGGCCCTAAATATCCCGAGAGTAGCTCCTATTGGCTTGTGTTAATTATGCGGCCAAAAGTTAGGCCACTGGTGTTGCTGGCTTGATGTATATTGGTGCGGCAGCAAAAAAATGACACAAACATCGAAGCATATACAAGGATGGTAAGATGTGTTCCCCAATAAAATAAATACCAGGATGGTGCACAGCCTAAACAAGAGCACAGGTGCATGGGACATGACACTTCCATTTACTGACGACACAATTTCTAAATGTAGGACATTACAATATATCTTATTGTTTCATGACAAGCACAGTATATAATGGCATTAAGGAGTTAAGGTAGGTTAACCAGGAGTAAAAGGCCAGTTGCATTCTAGGCAACATTGTCACTGCATAAAAAATGATTTGCTTTAATTGCACAGGATGTAGAAATGACCTGTAGAATGAACTGGCACCTATCATTACATTTAACTCTTGGCAGAGAGTGCCGGGCACTGTGTTGCCCGGGGACAGTTCCCTGGTGCCCTCTTATGTGAGACACCAGAGAACTAAAGTGGAACTGGAACCAGAAATCTGGACTGTCCTGACAAAAGTGGAAAGGGTGACCTGGCCACATTTTTATGACCAGAGTTCCAGAAGACAACGATTGGTATGTACAGTATATACAATAAACTTTGACTTCATGATTTAGCACAACTTACTATAATAAACACTCACATTTCGTGCAGCCATTGTCATTAAACTTCCCGTGAAAAACGTCAGGTAATATCCCGGATAAACTCCATGCCAGATAGCAGACAGCATAAAGGTCTGAGCTGTCGGACTGAAGGTGGCTCGCTCATAACAAACTCTAAAGGGAAAGGAATCAATATAAGAAACGTAGAATTCTAGAACATTTACTGGCTATTCCAATGCTTAATGGCTGTATTTAAAGGACAAGCATATACGTAAATCCAACATTGTCCATATGAAAAATACGTGTAGAGAAATAACAAACAGACCAAACTGTGAAAACTATTTTTTTTTAAATAACCTAAGAAAGTTCCAGATTTACTTTAACTGCACTCGGCTTTAGATAATTTCCACCGTTATTCACTACACCTTGAATTTGTGGAATATGGCAAAGAAATGTTTTAGGAATAAATAGCTCAAGGTAAGAATATTCTGATATTTTTTTGTTTTTGAAGGTTTATTAAACAAATCTGATCAGTGGATTTTATTTAAAAGTAACTTTTCTAAACATACTACATAGCTGTAGGCGATTCACTATTTCCAAGGCATATGAATGTAACAAAAATCATAGAATTTTGCTATTAGTCTTCCAAAATTTAGTAAAATCCTTTTTAAAATAGGAAATTCTTAATTAAATATAACCAAAACGTTTAATTTATTGTCACCATAACTTCCTACTTGGACACAGCAAATAAACTACAATTTTTAACAATATGGACTTTAGATGAAAAAAATGAACAAGTGATGCGTTCCTTATTATATTGGCATTGAAAAAAATAATAAAACAAGTTTCTAGATGTAAGAGTTCTAAATCAATTACGGGTAATATTTAGTGCTGTCGCAGACTACGTCTCATATAATTCTCAACTAGCTAAATAGCAGAATGGGCGTCATGTGAAACACAACCTACAACATTCGTAAGCAGTCCAAAAAAAGATCCACGTGGTAAAGAATAAGATATAAGTAAATATTAATATTTTGTATTTATGTTTATATTGTTTTACGATGCTTAGAGACAAGTTAATCAGTGGTGTAAATATCAAGAGCCCCTCCTACCTCTTCAGCCATAGTGCAGTCTGTATATTCCAGTTATCAATAAACATCTTAAAGCTTGTTGAAGACTGTAACAGAAACATACATTTTATTTTTTGATTTCAAAATTAATAGAAAATGCTTATTAAATGCTGCATGCCAATAATACAAAACCCAATACAAGAACCCAAAAACCCGAAACAGACACATTGCCCGTGATTTAATACTGCTAAATTCTCTGCCATTTAGGAGTTTAATCCCTTTGTTTATACAGCCCTAGTCACACCTCCCTGCATGTGACTTGCACAGCCTTCCTAAACACTTCCTGTAAAGAGAGATCTAATGTTTAAACTTGTTTCCTGTATAATGTCTTATCCCCCGCACTGTTAATAGCTTGCTAGACCCTGCAGGAGCCTCCTATGTGTGATTAAACTTCAACTCACAAGGCAGGAGATGAAAACTTATAAAGCAAGCTAACATCTGATTGAAAGTGAAACAGTTTTTTTCACGCAGGCTGTGTGAGTAACAGCCAGGCGAGGTGCGGCTAGGCTTGCATAACCAGAAAAAAGTGATTTAACTCCTAAATGGCAATGAACAAGCAGGGGCATGATCTACACACTACAACAGTTTTTGATACCTATAGTGTCCCTTTAACAGTTGCTCCTGAGTTCTAAAGGTTAGATCTATGTAATCATCTATATACCATAGCTAAGTAATGGGGCAACTATAAATCCATTAAAGCAATACCTAGGCCTGGCTAGCTATATAAAGCCCTATGGGATGTACTGTATATTAGGAGCAGGTCTCTAAAGCTCAACTCGGCACCAGTCTTTCTCGAATGAAAATTTAGCCCTGGCAAGTAGAAATTCAAACCTGGTGAGTATAATGTGGCTTGCAGGGATGAATACCTTTTACCCCTTAAGGACACAACTTCAGAATATTTCCGTCATGTGTCCTTAAGGGGTTAAAGCCTGACTAGTAGCATAGGACTACAAATGTTAAGACCAGTTGGGAGTATATAAAGCATTTCACCTTGTGATTTAGCTGAACATCTATTTGGTCTTTAGGGACGTTTTAGTGCCTTCTTTTCTTTCAGCTGTCTATTGTCTTCTGGTTACATAATACCTCTACCTGTTTATCTAGTTATACTTATTAATACCATTGCAGTCTATAGTGTGTTGTACGGATACATGACATACATGGATATAAGGAAAAGTTTTATAGAGCAGAGAGAGAGCCCTCCAATAAATATAAAACACACATTGATTGATATTTATAGCAATTCAGGGGCAACGTTCAGAATCAATATTGAAATCAAGGCAATTTCAAGCAATTTTGCTTTTTACACAATGACCCACAATTGTTGTGTGTAAATAAATTAGATTGTAGATTTCAGACAGCCTCTAAAATAAACCGGTCGAAATCAGAGAACGTCCCTCCAATGGAGGCTATCATGGAATCCTACAGTGACACAGATACATTTCTCACTGTTTACAGTGCGTGTGATGTAGGAGAGAACACAGCACCATCACCTACCTCTATGTTTTTAATGTTCAAATTTGACACTAAATCCCAGTTTTCTTCACCATTTCTATCGTAGCCCTGGAAGCCAAACCCTGCAGCATTATTGATAGCATCGGCTGAAGGAGAAGAAAAGAATAGAGACTTTTCGTATTTAACATTTAAGAACAAACACATACTTCTTTTTTATGTTTTATAGATTTTTTTTATTGATAAGAGAGATGTGATACAGCTCCAAGTATAAAACTCACATTCCTTGAATTGTTTTCTTAAAAACTATTATTTCTTTGACAGCAAAATGCCAGCACATTTTACAGAGCTGTAGATTAGCAGACATGTCAAAGAACACAAGATGTCACATACGATAAAGTTTACAGGTAAAGAGGACAATCAAAATGGTCCTAAAAATAAATAATGCTAATGGGTTTAAAACACAAATGCTTCCCCTTTTCACATTTAGCAATGTTTGAGTATATTACCAAAGGCTATAGATCCTTTTTTTTTTTTTTTTTTTTTAACATTTACAGGGTTATTCACTGAAGTGAAAAATTGTCAAGAATTCTAAGTTTTTTCAATGTGAATTTCAAGTTTCAGCCCAAAATAGCCAAAGTGGAAAAATTCTCTAAGTCAGCAATGCTTCCAGTTTGCCTACTTTGATATAAAATGAGAAATTCACTTCGAATTGACAGCAATTTTCACTTTAAAGGGACATTATAGTCACCAGAACAACTACAGCTTATTGCATTTGTTCTGGTGAGTATAATCATCCCCTTCAGACTTTTTGCAGTAAACACTATCTTTTTTAGAGAAAATGCGGTGTTTATATTACAGCCAAATGATAACTCCAATGGTCACTCCTCAGATGGCTGTTAGAGGTGCTTCCTGGTGTTTCCGCACTCTGCATGCAGACACTGAACTATCCTCATAGTGATGCATTGATTAAATACATCTCTATGAGGAGATGCTGATTGGCCAGGACTGTATTTGACTTGTGCTAGCTCTGTACCTGATCTGCCTCCTTGACAGTCTCAGCCAATCCTATGGGGAAACATTGTGATTGTCTCACAGAATCACTTCTGATGATGTCAGCTGTAAGCAGACAAATCAGGGCAGAGGGAGCAACTGTAGAATAGAATACCAGTAATATTTTACTATATTTAGGGAGACGAGAGGAACAGGGGGGGGCTAGATGGTGGTTTTAACACTATAGGGTCAGAAATACATGTTTGTGTTCCTGACCCTATAGTGATCCTTTAATGAAGATCCCGGGTATTAATATACAAATCTTACAATATTTTTAAAGGGACACCTTTCAGAACCTTTCTTGACTTACTCTATTTAGACATTGATGTTTTTAGTTTTAAAGTGATAGCTGCCTCTATAAGTTGCAAAAGGTTCCCAAAGAAATATATTTTCTGAGTGAGGGGTGGCCAGCAAGTAGGTGTTGGACAACTGCAACTCCCCATGAAGCTATGCTGCCCTCCCAACTGATAATGCTACATAGATTTGTAGTTCAGCCGCTGGTGGTGTACTCTTCTGCAGCCCTTGCTGTGGGTCATTAGAAGTCTATCACATTGGTCTCTGCAGTAATACTGGTGTAATACTAATGAAGACCTCATGGTGGCAGTCTTTGCAAAGGTTTTGTTCTAATCTTACCTAGCGTCCAGGCAAAATAATACTTTGGTCTTGCAGCCATTAGGGACAGGTACAGATAAATGATTCTGGTGGGCACCGATGTAGTTTGGAGAAAGTGACCATCTATATTATATTCCACAGGTAATATCCGTGTGGCTGTCATATAAAAAGCTAAGGACACTGCACAGACGATCAGCTTATGCACCACAACTGTCTGAAAAGAGAATAAAAGGAGACATCATGAGTTACAGTTCCCATCACAAACAGATACCTAGAGAAGGAGTTTATTTTATTTGGAAACAGAGTCCCAACCTTCAAAGTATAGAATAGTACAAAGAAAGCATGAATTACCGGTTCTTGGAGGTGGCGGACACTATACAATATAGAAATAGAATTATTATTATTATTGGTATTTATCTAGCGCCAGCTTATCCCGCAGCGCTTTACAATTAAAGGGAAATTTACCAAATGAGACAATAACAAAATGTAACAGGAACAATAGGTAGTTGAGGACCCTGCTCAAACTAGCTTACCGTCTAGAGGAGGTAGGGTATAAAAACACAATAGGATGGGTATTGAGAGAGACAGCAAATAGACATGGTGGGAAAGTAGCAGAGCTGGAGGGGAGAGTGGAGTATGGCTCTTTAGGAGAGAGCGAGAGGAAGGTTTGAGGGTCAGAAGTTACTCTTGGAGGCCATAAGCAATCCTAAAAAGATGGGTTTTGAGGAACATCTTAAATGATTGAAGACTATGGGAGAGTCTGATAGGGGTAGGCAGGCTGTTCCAAAGGAAAGGAGCAGCCGTGAGAAGTCTTGCAGGCGTGAATTTTCAGTAAGGGTGCGAGCAGCAGACAGGAGAAGGTCACCAGTAGAGCAGAGAGACCGAGAGGGGGCATACCTATGAATCATTGAAGAAATGTAAGAGGGGCTGTGGCGAAAGTGGCCTCGCCACTGGTTTTTGGAGGGGCCTGGTTGCCTGCCTCCTACCTTCTGACTATGGCCCCAGGGAGAGTTTCCCCTTTATAAACATTGTTTGGGCTTATTGGATTTTTGGACACTTTTTCTGCCCCTTTGAATCCATGGGAAGATGTGCCTCTTAACCTCCTCCCCATTGTTCTCCAGCAGGGCGTTGTCCCAGGGACCCTGCCAGACCAGTTGGAATTGGCTGCTTTGTCCCTCCTCTTTGTCCTTCCAACTAAATTTTTAACCACTGAAGGGAATTGTCTGAATTTTGGATATGTTTATATTTGAAGTGTGCTGATTAATAATATGTTTATGGAGATTGGATGTATATTTTAGAAGTTATAAGAATTGTGTAAAAACTGTATTTTCCTGCCTGTGATAATTACATTAACCCAGTGTGTACAATAATTATATCACAGGCAGAGGGGAGCGTTTGTTTGTCCTGACTGAGAGTGTTTAACTGTATTATAGTGTATTTGATTGGCTGTGCTACAAAACCATGTGGGTGGTAACATTGTGTAAAAATGTGTATTTAAGAAACAATAAAACCACAGCTCTGTCTGTTCCTGTTTACACTCCAAAACTGCGTGTCGTCCTGTTATTGGATGGAAGAAGATTTGCTCCTGTGTCTGCTGTTCCAGCTTGCAGGAGATTCAACGGGGAAAGTCCTTGTAAGGACTAGAGCTAATTCCCTATTCGGCTCCAGGGAGGAGCGGTTCCAGGACCCCAGTCCAGCTACGGTGACTGTGGGCAGAAGTGCTGTGGTTTGTCCCTGTTCCAGATATGAAGCGGTCCTTTGGCGGAGGTACCCAGCCAGGGTACAAGGAGCTCCACTACAGGGGCTAGAGTTGGTTAGAGCCTTATAGGTAAGGGTTAGTATTTTAAATTCACACCTTTAGGGTACAGGAAGCCAGTGTAAGGATCAACAGAGGGGTGAGGTGTGAGAGGAGCAACAGGAGAGAAAGATCAGCCTGGTAGCAGCATTGTAGGGGGGCAGTACAGCTTCTGGGGAGACCAATTAGGCAAATAAGAGAGTTAAAAGTATTAAAGAGATGACTAGGATTGCGGGAGCATTAATCCACGCAAGAGATTACTAGAGCATGAACAAGCTCCTTGGCAGCATCTTGCGTAAGAAAGGGGCGTATGTGGGCAATGGTTTTAAGCTGGAATCGACAGATTTTAGCAACAGACTGGACATAAGGAGCAAAGTTGAAGCTAGGATCAAAAATGACACCAAGACAACGAGCTTGAAAGGATGGGGTGAGGCAGGTACCGTCAACATGCAGGGAGAGTGAAGGAGGAGGATCAGTGTTATGAGGAGGAAAAATAAGAAACTCAGTTTTAGAGAGATTGAGTTTCAGAAAGCGGGAGGACATCCATCAGAGATAGAAGGAAAGGCAATTAGGTCAGAGGAGGAGAGGTGTATCTGGGTGCCGTCAGCGTACAGGTGGTAGTGGAATCCAAATGAATTATGAGTTTGCCAAGAGAGGCAGTATAGAGAGAGAACAAAAGGGGACCAAGAACTGAACCTTGAGGGACTCCGACTGAGACAGGACGAGGAGAGGAGGTGTTGTTGGAAAAAGAGTCACTGAAGGAGCAACAGTGTCAATGGCAGCATAGAGGTCAAGAAAAATTAGTGGTGTAGTACCTATTCAACAATATTGGAATCCAAACTTAAAGATTGCAGTTTATTGATAAGACTTCTATGTGCAACCGTGTCAAAAGTCTTACTGAAATCTAGGTTAGCAAAGTCTACTGCTTCACCCTAATCTATTATTTTAGTAACCCAATCAACAAAATCAATAAGATTAGTTTGGCATGATCTCCCTGAAGTAAACCCATGTTGTCTCAGATCTTGAAATCCATGTGTTTTTAGATGTTCAACAATCCGATCCTTTAACATGGTTTCCATTACTTTCCCCACTACTGAAGTAAGACTTACTGGCATATAATTTCCCAACTCCTCCCTACTACCTTCCACCAGAAGAAAGAGAGCAGTTGAAGATGCGCATTAACGACTGCACCAGACAAGGGGCGAGAGATCCGATGAGGTGGGAACATATATAGGTGGGACAAGAGTAAAGGAGAAGTGCAGCCACCTCCTGTTCAGTAGCTGGAGAGAAGTCTTGGAGGGTAGGGATGGTATGGTCTAAGTGAGGTTGAGATAGAGAGGGGAGAAGAGGGGAGAATTCATTCCTTAACTGTTTAATCTTGTCAGTAAAGTAACTAGTTTGTGGGGTGACCACAGCAGGGCAAGTAAGAGAGTTTAAAGTATTAAAGAGATGACTAGGATTGCGGGGGCATGAACTACTGAGAGAGGAAAAGTAGTACTGTTTTGCAAGGGTGAGGGCTGCGCTGTATGAACGCAAGACAAATATATAATGTAGAAAGTCTGTCAAGATGCAAGACTTCCTCCAGCAGCGTTCACCGAGTCACTAAACAAGCAGGTAGCGAGTCACTAAACAAGCAAAAAGTAAAAAAAAAAAAAAAAAAAGACACTCAGAAAAAACAGAGCAACATACACTCTCTGGCTACTACAGACACATGTGTGTAGGTAGTGGTTACTGTGCGGTGCGAACCAATGCAATCATAATTACATTTTCCCGATTTCCCCCCAATTAAAACCAAGAGACATAAGTGTGGTATAAAACAGGCCACAGCTTTATTTATAATAACAAGCATAAATAAATCAACCAATAATTTACTCGAGAACTTGTCCTTGCCAACCGACCCATAATAACTCTAGAGTACCCCCTTCCAGGGTACCTGCCCTCCCCCCTCGTCCAAGATAACAGGCCTTTTACCTTGGCCTTCCAATACCCCATGCCAACCCCTGGCCGCCTTTTACTGGCACGGGGGGCACGCCCAATTACCACAACTCTCCGAGGTTAGGGGAGGGACCAGACCCAGCATTCCTTCTTCCAGTGTACTCGTTTTCCAACTGGTTTGGCAAGGACCATACCCGCCACTAGTGCCTGCTGCATTTAAGCCTAAATCAGCTGGCGCGACTCCCCACCAACGCCATGGCCTGCTCTAACGCGTCCTGCAGCGCCAGATTAAATAAATCTAAACCCACATCCGTGAGATGAACCCCATCTGGGCGAAAATAGATCGCCGCTTCCTTTTCAAATATCCGGTGTCGCACTGTGACACCCCCAACCCCGAGTACAAATTTGGACACCCTCTTGTTGATTTTAACCCTGCAGCGCTCAATCGCCCCCTGATCCCTCGCGCGGCGCCAATAGTTCCTAGATACTATACCTGACCAGACTAAGCAGAGCTGTGGGAAAAGGACTAGCAAGCGCGCCAAATCCCTTCTAATGAGCTCACTAAGCCCCCAAGCAGGCAGCGCCCCAAGATCGTTTCCCCCCAGGTGTATCACCAATACATCAGGGGCCCCCAACAATGTGGCTAACTGTAAAACCTCCGGCAAGAGCTGGCCCCAGCGCATGCCCCGAAAACCGAACCATCGGACCTCAGCCAGCTCCCGGGGAATTCCAAGTCGCGTCCCACCCGGGCGTACCCCTGCCCGCAGGTGGGCCCAGTAGATATACGAATGCCCAATCAGCCAGATCCGTCGGCCGGGCCCTGCGGAGAAAACACAAGGGGGGCACCCATCAGACGCGTGGGCCGGATATAAGAACGAAACCTCCCAGATTCCCATCTCCCAATCCTCTGAATCACTTGATCAGAGAAACCCAACCGAGAAGCTTCAGTAGCTGCCCCAATCCGGAAGGAATGACCCCCAAATTCACCACTCGGGATTCCCAGCATATCGAGTGCCAAGCGAAATACCCGGAGGAATTGAAAACGAGACAGGTAAGTACCATCCTCGTGCATTAACAACGGACCCGCAAGACTCGGGCGTATGGAGCAGTAGGACTGAAACGCAGAGGCTGGGCAAACAGACGAATTAGGGATGGTGCGAAGGGTAACCCAGCGACCCTTTCCAACAACGTCAGTTTTAGACCGTCGTATCAAGAAACGCACCGCACCATCCAAGAGGAACACATCGTGAAATAACAAACCCCCCGGAATCCCCCTGCTAGGGCTGATTAGTTCCCCAATCCGGAGGGCCCCAAAAAAGGCAAAAATAAAGGCCAACCGAAATAAACTGGCTTCATAAGCAGAATAACATATCTGCGGAAGCACTGAGGCAATTCCTAGCAGCAATGCCCCTGAAACCGGCCTACGAGAATCCTGCCCACGAGGGCCCCTACGCCAACCACGCATCGCAAGTTTAACCAAGAAATCCTTAGTGACATCCGGCACCCGAGTTAAGTTAAACCAGAAACTAAGACCGGAAAGCTTCCCAGAAACAGTAGCCGGCGAACACCCGCAAGCCTCCCAGAACCAAAGCAAATGTAACAAACCTTGAACTCGTTCCGTCGGGGAAGCGTAGCCTCCATGATCCTGCTCAAGAGCAACCCATTCCCCCCAAGCCTTACCGTACCGGACCCAAGTCGCCTCAGACACCGAGGACCGTATCCATTCCCTTATCCGCTCAGGCCAAGGGACCATAGTTCTCCGGGACAGGGGAGGCCTTCCAAGTCTGCTCCCGGAGCGGCTTTCTGAAACACCTGCCATTGAAAGCGAGAAAGAGAGTCAGCCGTGGTATTCATGACCCCAGGAATATGCACAGCACGGCACGTTATGTTCAGAGACAAGCATCGCAAAACCAATTGACGCAATAGCCTAACCACCGGAGGGGAAGAGGCCGTCAAGTTATTGATGGCCTGAACCACACCCAGGTTATCACAGTGGAAGACGACGCGCCTGTCTTTGAGCTCCATCCCCCATAAGTGAACGGCCACCAAGATGGGGAAGAGCTCCAAGAACGCCAAGTTCTTGGTAAGGCCTGAATCGACCCACGATACAGGCCACGGCTCTGCGCACCAATGAGGCCCCAGGATTGCCCCAAAGCCAGAGGAACCCGCAGCGTCTGTAAACAAGTGAAGCGCGGCATTTGAAACCTCAGGCTGCTGCCAATAAGACCTTCCATTGTAAGTTTCAAGGAAAACAGCCCAGACTACCAGATCATCCCTGAGCGCCTTGGTTAAGCGGATGAAATGTAAGGGCTTCGAAATTCCAGCCGTGGCAGCCGCCAGGCGCCTGTTGAATACTCTGCCCATAGGCATGATCCGACAGGCAAAGTTCAGCTTGCCTAAGAGGGATTGAAGGCGTCGAAGAGTGATCTTTCGCAAGGAGCCCGCTTCCCGCACAGACCCCCGTAAGTCCACCAGTTTGTCCACTGGGAGCCGACATTCCCCGATAACTGAATCAATCTCAATTCCCAGGAAACACAGGCACGTGGAAGGGCCAACTGTCTTGTCGGGCGCCAGAGGCACACCAAACCCAGAGGCCACATCCGCCAATGACTGCAAAATATGTGCGCAGATTGAGGAGTGCGCGGGACCAACACACAAAAAATCGTCTAGGTAATGAAGGAGGGAGTTGTGACCAGACTCCATTCTCACCACCCATTCAAGAAAGGAACTAAAACATTCAAAGTAAAAGCAGGATATCGCACAGCCCATCGGGAGGCACATGTCCACATAGTAATGCCCCTCAAAATAGCAACCTAAGAGGTGATGACACCCCGGGTGAACCGGCAAAAGACGAAAAGCAGACTCGATGTCTGCTTTTGCCATGAGTGCCCCCGATCCGGCATCCCTGACTATACAAACCGCAGCATCAAATGAGGCGTAAGAAACACGGCATAATTCTGATGCAATGTCATCATTTACAGAACCCCCTTGGGGGTGCGATAAGTGATGAATGAGCCGAAATTGTCCCTGTTCTCTCTTGGGTACGACGCCTAATGGCGACACCCGGAGATCAGGGAGAGGAGATTCCCGAAAAGGGCCTGCCATACGCCCCAAAGCCACTTCTTTAGCCAACTTGTCCCTGACCACCCCAGGGTGGTCATAGACCGAACGCAAATTCCGGCATACCTTTGACGCCGGACGATGTTGATGGGGAAATCCAAAAACCAAACGAAAAACCTTCCAGGAGTAAGGCAGCTGCCTTTTTATTTCTATAACGTTTTAACCACGGTTGCATCGCGCCGACGTCCACTGGCGTCCTCGCCCTTAGAGCCCATGGCGTCACCCTTGTCGCCAGTCCTGCCCCGCTTAAAGCATTTGGAGGCGGGGTGCGATCCGCCGCACCCAGAGCACTCGTGCTTGAAACGACAACCCGTGCCGAATTTACATTGCCCGTCGTTATACTGCCAGCAGCAGCCCGTTCGACGCTGATTGGCGCGACCCTGCGCCGGCCCCCCCGAGAAAGGACGAGAGGCCCCCTTGATGCGATGCCGGGCGGGTCATGATGGCCAACCACAAGCCGATGTCCATCTGGTCCCAACTCAACGATGGGCGGACCGCTATGCGCTGGCGAAACTGCTCATCATAGCGCCACCAGCCTAATCCGCCATAGGTCCGGCACGCGTTCCATATCGTATCCTGATAGCAAAAGAGGGATGAGCATTTATTGGGGGACTTCTCGCCTATCACACTCGCCAGGATAGAAAAAGCCCTGATCCAATTACCAAAAGTTTTTGGTATCTTCCGATACCTAAACTTCTCCTTCTCCTTTTCGGAGTCTTTTGCCGCAGGATCAACACGAGGCAGATCCTCCATAGGGAGTAAGGAAAATATTTCAACGAATTCCCCTTTCTCTATCTTGGTGCGCAATTCCGGAGTCAAATGGAGACCTAGAGGGCCTGACCAGCACATGTAAGCCGCCCCATGCGCAGCGGGGGCTACCCCTGACCCCGAAGATGCCGCGGCGTCATCCGAGGATCCTTTGGATGGTTCAAGTTCCGCCACTGGAGGAACTGGCACCACAGGGCCACTGGGCCCTGCGGGGGCAGCAGAGGGCAATGCTACAACCCCTGAAAGGTCAGAACCACCAGCAGCCGCCCACCCTGACCGCAGCTGATCGTCAAGGGCTAAAGGGGGCTGCAGTCCAGGACGATGACCCTGCTCCAGAGACTGTAAAACTTGTCTCATGGTTTGTATTAAAGCGTCCCATTGAGGTAGGACCCCTGCACCAATACCCCTTAAGGCATCCCCCGATAAACCAGCGTACTCACCAGAGGCAATGGAATGTGACGGCAGCTGCGGCGACCCCATAACCCGGTCCACAGGTTGCGGCGGAACCACGGAAGCTGTAACCGCAGAAGGGACTGCACCAGCGCCAGCGTCAGAGAAACGCACCCGACCAGGGACACTCTGTGAAGAAAGTAAAGGTGAAAAGGAACCCAACCCTCCCACACCCACCGTGAAAGTACCTGGAGAGGCGGATGGTAAAGTAACAGACGTAGGGCCAGGAAGGGACTGGGACCCGTCAAGGAGGGTGCCCGGATCAGGCCCAGGATGATGGGGAGGGACAGGTAAACCATGATGGACCCCCACCCTGAGAGGGCCCGCAGATGGGACAGTGAGCCAAGGGCAGGACCAGGAGTACCAGGGAGGATCCCTGACACAAGGGGGGCAGGTGAGGGGGAGGGGTGGAGTGATGGGGCAGAGACAGTGTGAAGAGGGGAAGTGCCAACCCCAGAGGGACCCACTGTAGGTGGGGTGGCATTATAAGAAGTGCCAGGAGCAGGCCCAGGGGAGGCAGGGAAGGAGGGCAGAGCAGGAGGGGAGCTGCTGTGGGGGTGAAGTGACACAGATGTCTTCCCATGGCCCCCAGACCCCCCCCCCCCGGAAACGACCCTGCCGACCTGCGGCCTACTCACCCGACCGGAGGAGTGGGTTAGCAACCCACGGGTCACGGGAGCCGCATGCCGGGAAGCTCTGGTTGCTGGAGCCCTCCCGAACGCCGGTCTCGCCGCCGCCCTCCTCAATGCCCGCGAGACCGGCGGGGGAGGTGTGTGAGAGGCAGCGTGGGCCGCATCAGACCGCCGCGCGGCCACCTGCCGGCCTCCCCGAGCCCCGCTCGGGGAGGAAGTGCCAGGAGTGGGGGAGGCCTCGCCGGCCGCGGCCACCTGGGAACTGGCGCGCGGCCCGGCCACAGGGCTCCTGCTCCTACCCCTCACCCGACCCTCCCGCGAGGGGCTATACCGGGTAGGGGGGCGTGCACGGCGGCGCTGAACGCTGGGGCTGGAGACAGAGGGAACAGCCGACCCAGCAGCACCCTGCAGCCGCGCCAGCTGGGACTGCAGGTGAAGTCCCCCATCTTGAAGGGCCTCAGCCCTGAGGGCAGACAAGATGGCTTCAATGTCCATGCCCTGGCCGTGAGACAAGCAGTGGTAACAGGCAGCAAGGAGGGAAGATGTTACCAGCCGTTTATTCTAAGATGGCTGAGGTAAGGGACAAAATGACTGCCCTTTATATGACCCCACCCCACCCCTATCCTAAGTGACACCCCCCACATGTGACACCTACACTCACCACACCCACACATGCCTCCTATCCGGCTAGCTTTTCAGCCCGCCTCCTCTGGGCCTTAACCGGACAATGATGTCATGCAGGAGTTGGTAAAAAATAGGTCTAGCGTCTGCCATCATGAGAGCAACCCCACAGGGCAACGCCACAATGACGCCATGCCTGTGCCATTTTGGTTTTATAAAGAGCTCATCGTATATGTTCTGCGTCATTATTGATGCTGAAACAAAGCAAACATTAATTATTGCGACTCTTAACCTGCTGGAAACGGAGTATCTGCATCACAATTGATGCAAGACCATCACATCGAGTGGAGGATTGATGCTGGCACGAGGTCAGTATCATGACATATACACAGATGATAATTTCCTCGCTGTGGGCAACCGATAACCAACACATATCAAATGCATGCTATTCAAGGTACAGCAATAACACCTAATGGGTTATACCTAATTATTAGACAACTGACTGGCAGTTTGGAACCGATGGCCTGTGTGCTACAGGTGAGTAGGTGACTGGTGGGCTAGGTTCTAGATGTGCTAGGGATGGGCTGTGTGCTACATTCATTTGGGGACTGATGGGCTGCGTGTTTAGTTCAGTGGCAGTGTGCAATAGGTGTGTTGGGGGTCTGTGAGCTGTGTGCCATAGGTAAACAGGTATTTGATGGGCTGTGTACTATAGGTGAGTAGGAGCCTGATGGGGTGTGTACTATAGATGAGCAAAGGTCGGATGTGCTTTAGCAGAGTTGGTGATGAATGGGCAGGTGATGTACTACACAATTATAAGTAACTAGTATGTATTGTAACAGATGTTGTATTAAAATACATTTACAATAAACAGATATTTTATTATGTCAACCAAAAACACAATACACAGTGTGACAGCCTGACCCTTCACACACATTGCATGGCATTGGGTGACACTTTACATACACTGCGTGGTACCCCTACACTTCACAAGTACTGTATGATAAACCCACCCACCTAGAGTAATACTAATACTACACACATTGTAAGGCACTGAGTAATGATAATACTGCAGTACTTCACACTGCATGGTGTACTGTAGAGTAACATTAATACCCTAACACTAGGCACCCATTGCATGGCGCATAGTAACATTAATACCCTTATACTAGGCACACATTGCATGCCGTATAGTAACATTAATACCCTAATACTAGGCACACATTGCATGGAGTATAATAACATTAATACCCTTATACTAGGCACACATTGCATGCCGTATAGTAACATTAATACCCAAATACTAGGCACACATTGCATGGCGTATAGTAACATTAATATCCTAATACTACACACACATTGCATGTCGTATAGTAACATTAATACCCTAATATTAGGCACACATTGCATGGGATGTAGTAACATTAATATCCTAATACTACGCACACATTGCATGGGGTATAGTAACATTAATACCCTAATACTACACACACATTGCATGTCGTATAGTAACATTAATACCCCAATACTAGGCACACATTGCATGAGGTATAGTAACATTAATATCCCAATACTAGGCACACATTGCATGGCGTATAGTAACATTTATACCCTAATACTATGCACACATTGCATGGAATATAGTAACATTAATACCCTAATACTAGGCACACATTGCATGGCGTATAGTAACATTTATACCCTAATACTAGGCACACACTGCATGGGGTAGAGTAACATTAATACCCAAATACTACACACACATTGAATGCCTTAGAGTAACATTAATACCCAAATACTAGGCACACATTGCATGGCGTATAGTAACATTAATATCCTAATACTACACACACATTGCATGTCGTATAGTAACATTAATACCTTAGTACTACACACACATTGCATGAGGTATAGTAACATTAATACCCCAATACTAGGCACACATTGCATGTCGTATAGTAACATTAATATCCTAATACTACACACACATTGCATGTCGTATAGTAACATTAATACCTTATTACTACACACACATTGCATGGCATATAGTAACATTAATACCCTAATACGAGGCACACATTGCATGGCGTATAGTAACATTAATACCCTAATACTACACACACATTGCATTGCTTATAGTAACATTAATACCCTATTACTAGGCACACATTGCATGGCGTATAGTAACATTTATACCCTAATACTACACACACATTGCATTGCATATAGTAACATTTATACCCTAATACTACGCACTCATTGCATGGCATATAGTGACATTTATACCCTAATACTACACACACATTGCATTGCGTATAGTAACATTAATACCCCAATACTAGGCACACATTGCATGAGGTATAGTAACATTAATACCCCAATACTAGGCACACATTGCATGGCGTATAGTAACATTTATACCCTAATACTACGCACACATTGCATGGAATATAGTAACATTAATACCCTAATACTAGGCACACATTGCATGGCGTATAGTAACATTTATACCCTAATACTAGGCACACACTGCATGGGGTAGAGTAACATTAATACCCAAATACTACACACACATTGAATGCCTTATAGTAACATTAATACCCAAATACTAGGCACACATTGCATGGCGTATAGTAACATTAATATCCTAATACTACACACACATTGCATGTCGTATAGTAACATTAATACCTTAGTACTACACACACATTGCATGAGGTATAGTAACATTAATACCCCAATACTAGGCACACATTGCATGTCGTATAGTAACATTAATATCCTAATACTACACACACATTGCATGTCGTATAGTAACATTAATACCTTAGTACTACACACACATTGCATGGCATATAGTAACATTAATACCCTAATACTAGGCACACATTGCATGGTGTATAGTAACATTAATACCCTAATACTACACACACATTGCATTGCTTATAGTAACATTAATACCCTATTACTAGGCACACATTGCATGGCGTATAGTAACATTTATACCCTAATACTACACACACATTGCATTGCATATAGTAACATTTATACCCTAATACTACGCACACATTGCATGGCATATAGTGACATTTATACCCTAATACTACACACACATTGCATTGCGTATAGTAACATTAATACCCTAATACTAGGCACACATTGCATGGCATATAGTAACATTAATACCCTAATACTAGGCACACATTGCATGGCGTATAGTAACATTTATACCCTAATACTATGCACACATTGCATGGCATATAGTAACATTAATACCCTATTACTAGGCACACATTGCATGGCGTATAGTAACATTTATACCCTAATACTACACACACATTGAATTGCGTATAGAAACATTTATACCCTAATACTACGCACACATTGCATGGCGTATAGTAACATTTATACCCTAATACTAGGCACACATTGCATGGCGTATAGTGACATTTATACCCTAATACTACACACACATTGCATTGCGTATAGTAACATTAATACCCTAATACTAGGCACACATTGCATGGCGTATAGTGACATTTATACCCTAATACTATGCACACATTGCATGGCGTATAATAACATTAATACCCTAATACTAGGAACACATTGAATGGCACTAAGTAGTGGTGTAGAGTTACACTAGTATATATGTGTAATACTGATACCCTAATACTAAGCACGCTTTGCATAGTGTTATATAGCAATAATTCGCTGACACTGCCAACCAATGATAGATTTACCTAACACATAGTATCCGTAACTTGCAACAACAGGGTAACAACTGCATTAATGTTTTATTCATTAACGTATCACACACCAGTGAAAGGTTATTATGTATTTAATATGCTGACGTTAATAGAAGTATGGGTTCATTTTACTGCTGGCTTTTAATGGCCTGAATCAACTTCCCAGAGCCTTGGAGGCATTTATTGTAATAGGAAATAATAATCTGGCTGTCATTATCTACACAGAAATACATCCGGCCTTGTCCTATATCACGACATTACACAGGACTAGAAAGCTGTCCATATAACACAGCAAACTGTTCTGGATTAAACCGGGGATGATTACCTAAACAGTGAATTCGCAGTGAGCTGAAAACTGACCGCAAAGATTACAATTTTATACCACAGTATAGTCAACATGTCACTAATTAAACTACAGTCTCTGAGGTCAGTAAAGGAAAGTGACCTAGTCCTGAATTTAGAATATAGAAATGACAGCATCATGTTACTAATTCATAAAATAACACTGAATGTTACTTTGAAATGCGATCAAATGAAACCTCTTAATATTACTTAGTTAATGGATAGTTATACTGCACAAGTACCTGTCATAGGAGATTACATTTTCCTTGATGTGATATTTTAATTAATCATTTAATTTTGGTGCCTATGCAAGCCATTTGCCAAAACCTCACCTCAGACCTCTAGAATAATGTTCATATTGCATGATTTTAACACTCGTGTTACTGGTCTCAAACTGCTACCTAGTCACTAGATTATAGATGGAAAGTCATCATGTAGGCTAGACTAAAGGATTGAGTACCTTCTGTCTGTGTTAGATCAGTGGTGAATTATAATGGACCTGGCACTATTATTACATCCCTTCTAAAATTCTCTCGGCAAGGAGTAAGGGTTCTGGGACATCCTTCAAACTAAATTAGCCACTAAACCTTGGAGAACATTTGTTCCTCCCCCATCCTCACAATGATTGCTTAATAACATTTATCTTTCAAATTTTTTTATAATACCCAGTCAGCAATGTAGTGCATCCAATACGGAGAGCAGACTTTATATGCCTCCACAAAAACAAAAAATGACATCCAACATTATTAAAATTGTTACAGATTACCAGTACATTAGGGCAAGAGTTGACTATATTTGGTCTCATTGTGTGCGTAATCCAGAGCATGAGTAATGACTCATAAAGGGCCCCAGGGACTAGACAGGTGAACTAAATATTTGCTTAGCTCCATTCACCATCCCTGTGTGAAGAATGAAGCAGCTGCCCAGCTGGTCTCAGAATCCTTCTCAGGTGTAACCCCACTTGCCCAAAGGGGCACTATTGGATCTGGGCAACTATACATCGTGGTGGTCAAGCCCTTACCAAATAATATTTGCTCTGTTTTTATGTACTATGTTTGTGAGTTATATCAAGACAATTCTCTTTATGTGTATACACTCCTCTATCTGTTACTGTTACAAACTGTAGTAATTACTATTTCTCGACTCTAGATGGCGCTCACAGTCCATCAGTTTCTAGCCTAGTTTTTATGATTTAAATAATTTTGTTTGCGGAGTTCTGATATAATATTGTCATTCATCGGTTTGGATAAATGTTTAATGCATACCTGACCTGTCTACACATGTATCACAAAGCATTTTTTTTCTTTATATTTAAAATGTATACCTATTAAAGACAGTTTTTATTATTGACAAATACATGCTAGGGCTCTAAGTCTGATTGTCTATAAAACTAATATTTCTGTTTTTACAGGATCAGCCCACTTGCTGTTAATTAGTTGCAGAGGAGAATGCTGCAGGACGATTGTGCAGTAAAAAAAAGAATTTCACCCTGTAGTAGTTATGGTGCCAAGAATGCCCTGGTGCTGTATGTAAGTAGTCAAACTGTTTACTAATAATTTGATTGCTGATCGCAGTGCAGGGTTTAGTTCACTGGCTGAGTGAGGGTTTAGCTCAGGAGAGCCATCAGAAATTTAGCACCCGCTGCACCCAAAGTAAGAAATCAAACCAAAAGTAAACGGATTGACTACTTGCACTTCTTGCACTATAACACCTACGGCATGCTGTAGTGGTTATAGTGTTTTTAATGTTTCTTTAAGTATACAAATTTCTACAGTAGATTGTATGATCCACCAGAGGGGAGTGCTCTCTGGTAAAGGGTGACAGGTCAGAAGAAAGTCGGTAATTAGTGGAGAGTCAGTGTAGTTTCTTGAATTTCCCAGAGTTGTCATATATTCTGCAAGGATACGTGCTAAGGTGTTTTGCCATCAAACCATTACCAGTGTTACATGTTCCCTGTTATCTCATTCAATGTACTTTTTGCCAGTCTGGTTGTTTGCTTCTATTTTCAGATATCAGTGGCATGTCACCACCACTAATTGTCCTGGATCTAGATAGACGTTAGATTCCTGTCACGCAGTACTATTTTTTTTCTTCTTCTTCTTTGGGACACCAGAGAAATACGCTAATAAATTAAAGGGGCACTCCATTGCCCAAATATAAAATAAATAAATAAAAATCACTGTTTAGTAGATATATATACCCCAAATGTCAACTTGCATGCATTTGATTACGCTTTTATTTTTTTTTAAATTGGAGGTATATCTAAAAACAGCTTGCAAAACTTTATGAGGCTGCCCAATCACAGACTTGCCAGTGCAGCTCAATGAGAAGTCTTCACAAGGCAGATGCTCTGGGCAATTGCTGCCTCTTGAGTTGAGTGCAAATAAGCTAAACAAACCAGGAAGTAGTAAAACCTGCTGTCTGCTTGAAAAGCCAGGGGGGTGTAAACAATATAATTTATAAAAGTGTCAATTTCTATTGAAATCTATACTCTTTCCAAAATGAAAAAGAGCTTTTCAGCAAGCTAAAGTGCTTTAGGGGTCTGGTGTGAGCCTTTAAGTGTGAAAGCACCATTAAATACATGTAAGTATTGCAGGGCCTTTTCCTCCATAAGAGTGCCTTTCAGCAGTGCTGTGCACATGGGAGGCTGGAGGTGATCTGCATTTACCTCTATTATGATTTTGCATTTGAAGCATTCGTTGTTGGTAAGCCTATAGCTAGGAGACCATCTGAGTTTAGGGATAGTTTTTTTTCACTAGGAATGTTTGTATTGCATTGTCCACTGCTATAGTCATCTCACTACTTAAACTACTGGGAATTGAATGATTCACTGTTTGCTTTAAGTTCTTATTTCCCTTTTTTAAAGTATAATAAAGTTTCATTCAGTTCAATTTTTTTTAATTTACTTCTCCCTCTTTTGTGATCTGACTTCATGCTGGATTAGAACTTTGGAACTATTGATTCAAATGTACTAACGGTTACTTCCCTTTCCGTTTCTTATGGCTACAGTACTCTCCTGAATTGTGCCTCTACAAATTAATCACATTTTTTTCCCACAAAAGCTTTTTCAGGTAAACCAATGATTTTTCCTGAGCAATTAAAGACTATATCCTGAGTGTGTGTCGTACTGTGAATGAGAAGTTGAGGGTTGTCATGTTTTCTTTAAGGAGTGTGGCATTTATTTCAATCATCTCCCAACTAAGCATAAAAGTAGATGTTCTACGCCATGTATTACATCTTGTCTCTTGGGTATATCCGAGTCTCCGTATGTCCTTTCTATTCTCCCTAAAAGCTTTCTCAATAAGCATAAACAAAAATCAACGTAGAAGTTCCGGTTGTTGATTGTGAGCGGAACTCCAAAGTCTAGATCAGTGAGGACTCTTTAAATTATCCGAAACAAGAGTTGTAGACAACAGTGACAGCTGTGCTATTGTTACCAGACATAAATATAAAAATTAAGGAATATTTTAACGTTTAATGCTTTAATCCTTAAAGAACCGCTAAAGTCACCCAGACCAGTTCATGTTAATTTAGCAGTCTGAGTGCAGTCGCCCTTTGCTCTTGACCCTGTAACATAAAACATTACAGTTGTCTAATTTTACTTTGAAAAAGTTAGCGGACAGTGATTACTTCTCTTTAAGGAAAACTATAGCCCCCAAATAATGACTATTTTCAGCACCATAGGGTCCCTTTAAGGATGTGTCCCCTCTACACATATAGGGTGATACCAGCTCCAATTCCTATTTTTTGTTTTGATGACATCTAGATCTAGTTACCTAGAAACATAGAATGTGACCTATCTAGTCTGCCAAGTTTTCTAAATACCGGTACTTTAATTCCCTGGCCTTATCTTATAGTTAGGATAGCCTTATACATATCCCACACATGCTTAAACTCCTTCACTGTGTTAACCTCTACCACTTCAGATGGAAGGCTATTCCGTGCATCCACTACCCTCTCAGTAAAGTAATGCTTCCTGATATTATTTTTAAACCTTTGTCCCTCTAATTTAAGACTATGTCCTCTTGTTGTGGTAGTTTTTCTTCTTTTAAATATAGTCTCCTCCTTTACTGTGTTGATTCCCTTTATGTATTTAAATGTTTCTATCATATCCCCCTGTCTCGTCTTTCCTCCAAGCTATACATGTTAAGATCCAGTTTAGTAGCCCTTCTCTAAAGTATTAATATCCTTCTGGAGATACGGTCTCCAGTACTGTGTACAATACTCCAAGTGAGATCTCACCAGTGTTCTGTGCTGTAGTTGATGTGACTGCTCTAATCCTTTGAGAAGAATGTGGAATTCGGTGTAGGTGGTGTATACTCCTCACCAGGTATTCCATCGAGTTGTTAATTTTCCTAGTGACATTTCAAGTGGCTTCAAGCCACAAATCATTTAAATATTACAACTCAAAGAACAAAGAGGTACTTGAAGGAGTTACTTCTTGGATGCCCGCCAATATTGGATGAGCGACTTGTCCAAAATGATGGGGTGGGGTATTAGAGTTTCATTGTATGTCTGTTACATATTTAAAGGGTTAACAATCAGTTCCCAGGATTTCTCATTTCTATTATATTTATTTATCCCTATATTTAGTATAGAATAAAATGAAACGTAGAAATCCACACCACTTTAGCCTCCAACGTAGCTGTCTGTCAATCATTGTTATAAGCCCCCATACTTTGCACCAGATAGCCAACATAGCTAAAAATACAGGGAATAGAACAAATGAAACAATGTTTTTTATTTCTCCTCTTAAAAGAACACTATAGTCTCACTCAAAGGGTTAAAAACCGCTTACACACTTACCTGTTTCTAGCACTGAAACCTCTCGTCGCTGGCTCCATCTCCTCCGATGTCATCGCAAGGGGGAACCTAATGTGCACATTAGGCTTTCCCTATAGAAAAGCATTGACCAGGGCCGTCTATAATATGATTAGGACCCTGGGCAATGCATTTTCTTGGGCCCCCTGGGCCCTGTCCCTGCCACTGCCTCACCCCCCAATTACGTCCAACCCGCAATCACACTGACAGACGTACTGGCACATACACACACAGACAGACATTAAAACATTCACAGATACATACTGACACACACAGTCACTACACACAAATACATAATGGCAGACATACTGACACACACACAGACATACATACATACATACACAGACACATACATTAACAGATATACTGACACACACACAAACACATACACTGACAGATATACTAAAACACACAGACACATACACTGACAGACACATTGACACACACACACAGGCATGCTGACATACACACTGACACACACACACACACACTGACACACACACAGACATACTGACACACACACACAGGCATACTGGCATACATTTAGCCACCCTCCAAGTTCTTACCTTTTTCTGGAGGGTGGTTTCCCTGGTCCAGTGGCAGGCTGAGGCAGATGGCAGTTCTCCTCTGAAACTCCCCTCCTCCCTGCCTTCCTCCTCCCGCGCGGCTATCTCCGGTGGGAGGAAGTGACGTCACTTCCTCCCAGCCGGCTGCAGAACCGGAAGAGGGGCCCGGTCGCGCTGTTTAAGCGCCACAGCGCCCGGCCGGGGCATCTGCTGACACATGCTTCACGGGTGGCCCTTAGTGCATGGGCCACCCGGGGAGCCTCCCGGTCCATATGGGCTGCGCAAATCGCGGGGCCCACAGAGCAGCTGCTCTGGGCCCCCAGGAGCAACTGGGCCCGGGGCAGCTGCCCCGTTTGCCCCGCGTTAAAGACGGCCCTGGCATTGACTCAAGGCTTTTCCTGTATGTTTTCTCTATGTTGTCTACCATTGACTCAATGCTTTCCTATGGGGATTTTCAAGACAATGGATATCCTCATGCACTGTGTGAGAACTTCCAGCATCATTTAATGGAGTTACACTCCATAAAACAGCAGGAAGCGCCTCTAGTGGCTGTTTGGTAGATGTGATATGTGATTTTCACTGTTTTTTAATGGTGTACATTTTCTGTAAAATGGCAGTTCCCTTTTAAAGGGACACTCCTCTGCCCAAATACAAATAAATAAAAATCACTGTCTAGTAAATATACCACAAACGAAAACTTGCATACATTTAATTATGCATTTTTTTCCATTGGAGTTGTATCTAAAAACAGCTTGCAAAACCTGCAGATTTCTTGTCTGCTGCCTTTTCAAGCCCTCCCCTTTTAACCCTGCACAGACTTTCTGTGACTGTCCAATCACAGACTTCCCAATGCAGCTCAATGAGAAGTCTTTACAAGGCAGGTGCTCTGAGCAATTGCTGCCTCTTGATTTTAGCTCCACTAAGCTAACCAAACCAGGAAGTAACAGGACTGGTTGTCTGCTTGAAAAGACAGGTGGGTGTAACCAGGTAATTATTTTATTTTTTTAAGTGTAAATTTCTATAAAAATCAGAACTTTTTACAAAAAGAAAAAAAAAATAGGACACACTACACACATAAACCTTTTCAGCAAGAAGAAGTGCTTTAGGGGTCTGGAGTGTCTCTTTAATACCTACAGCCTTTCAATAAATAAATAAAGTAAAACCTTATTAGAGACATCCTGTTCCGGCCACTGATGGCAACAGAAGCAAAAATGACGAATAGGTCTGTTGAGATTTTCTATAACCGCACGATACACTGAGCTTTAAGGAGATAATGAGCGATTATCAATATTTTCCAGGGTGTGTTCTGGGTGAAACGTGGAAATATGCTTACCTTTCTGAAATTACATGGCTTGTACAGGCAAGCCTGCTTTGCTCAGGCAAAACAATTTGCAATAAGTATAGCATGTGCTTCTAGAATTGTAATACATCTGGGGTGTCTCAGAGTTCCTTAACGAAACCATTGTGTTATCTGAAGAATACAGCATGGGACACTGCCACGTACAGTAAAATGAAAGGGAAGAACCCGTCTGCTACTTAGCCTCTTAATTCCTAAGCCGTGTGAATGTTTTATGATCCACTGTTCTGGCTAAATATTATGCACCCCACATTGTTATAAGTAGAGCCCCCACCTGCTGCTCATTGGTGGGGTCTGAGCCTTATTACAACCCTCACTTGACATTTATGGGTGAGGTTTTGGGGGGAGGGGGGTGACACTGAGCACTCCATTCCCTACATTATTTGATAGCCACCACCCACCAGCCATGGGTGTGGGCACGAGGAGGGGAGCCACTATGCCCCCATCCCTATATTAGTTATTAGTAGCTTAAGCATGGGCAATAGCTGCCCAATCGTTAATAAATCATGGCAGCAAGCAGCCACCCCCAAATAATTATATGGTGGCCATATTGAACCCCCAGAGTGTGTTATTTTACTATCTCTCCTGAACTATGCATTAAGGCAGTTAATCTAACATATTGGGGGAAGCAAGCAGCAGACAGCAAGGCACCGCACCTCTTCTATTTTAAATGATCTAATTACAAGCCGGTAGCTCTCTCCTTGAAAATGGTCGGATAAATGAAGTGAATGAATGATTCACTTTTCGGCCATATTGCAATTCGTTAATTCGCCTTCATTAAGAGTGAACACATATGCATGAAATTCTGAAAAATTTACATTTGTCTCAAAACAATTGCCCAACTCTATTATATATAAATATAGTACACACTCTATAGATTTCATTCAGATTTTATCTTTGTTCACTCACTTTGCATTTTGTTAATTGATAAAAAAAAAAGGATTAACATTTCTATTTTTGAGAGCATTCTTACTTTACAGCAAATTAGCAATTTTACCACTTGCCTGAAACATTTTCACAATACTCTATTACAGGGGTAGGCAACCTACAGCACTAGTGCCATGCACGGCACTCAAGGTGTCTTTGCACGGCACTCAAGGCTGCTAGAGCCAAACAGACTCTGGCCTATCAGGAGTCCCAGTGAAACTTCAGATACCTGCTAATACTAAAAGGTGGTGAAAGACAATCCTCAATTTATGCATTGCAGCACATAGTGAATGGGAATCCACACTGTAGTAGAGCAGCTGCTGTTGCAGCTCCTGTCCTCGACCTGTACCTGGCCAGCCTGGTCCCCACTGGATCCCAGGGAAGCCACACACTGCTAAATATACACAGAAATGCACAATAAGCCTCCCCTCATGCAAATAATACAAACAGCCCACAAACATATACACACAATCCGCAGAAAATTAACCTGCTAACAATCCACATACATGCACACAACCCCACATGCAGTCTCTCACATGCAATACCCCAAACAGCCCCCACATATACACACACTACCAAAGACACAACGTGACATATCCATCCACACACACAATTCCACAAGCAGCCCCCATACACAGCCCACATTCATATGTATCATACACGATACAACAAACTACTCATGTGAACATACACATTATAATAGCTCATATACGCACAAATATTCAGCGATACCGTATAAATAACAAGCAGAATACGGCAGCATACACACCTCAATTAAAAAAAAAAAGCACTGGCACGCTACGGGACTTCACAATCCTATATCGGCACAGTACTGCTAAAAGGTTGCCTACCCCTGCTCTATTACATGCGTATGACCTTCGCTAGATTGCTTTGCAGAGATGAGACTTCCCTTGCCTCACTCATAGATATCCCCCCAGAAAAAAAACAAAAAACTTTAACATAAACTGTCACCAAACATGACACCAACAGATACGAGGTCTGTTCACATACAGTAATTTTTACAGAATACATAACACCAAAATCATTTACTACCCAGAACACCGAGGTGAAGTGACATTTAAGAACTAATATCATTTTTCACACCTCATTTAATTTTCAACCTTGACTATGTATCATCCTTTTAAGTTGCCTATTTGGGAAAATATAATCTATAAATACAATATTACAATAATACAATATTCTATACTATAGAGTTAAACATTCCCTTCTTCTTCAGGTTTTCCACATTCCCAGATGGGATCCAAGGTTCCATACAGCCTACATTCATTCTGGATCACATATTCTACCAGCTGTCTAACACTGCACACAAGTCCTTATAAGTTGTATGTAGAATTTATATGCTGCAAGAGTAAAATTAAGTCATTATTCAGTGTGCTTCCTCCGAGACGCTCTCCACAATTTATTAATTGACTTCACGCTTGAGGTCCGAATTTTACATATCGTTGGGGACTTTTTTTTCAAGGTATAGATACATTTCAGAACTTTTGCATTCAAAGAAACATCATAGAACCCCTGCATCACCAAACCCATGAAAACAGATTATGACCACTCCATCTATGTATTATCATTTCAGCCATTAGGAAAAGGAAATAACAGAGGCAGCAACCTCAGGATTAGATGGGCATATTCTTTGCAGTGTGAATACACCATCAGCATGCATTGTACAGAAGCAAAAGCCATGAGAGACAGAGAGAGAGAACATTGACATCTTACATTTGGAGAAGGTTCTTTTCGTTCATAGTTTGTGTCTTCTTTTCCATTTACTTCTGATTGTTTCAGCTGATATGATCTGCCTTCAATGAAAGTAATATAGTCTTTATAAGAGCATAACGGGCCTGCCAGGATACCCATGAAATTACAGTTGTAACTTAAATACTCCAGTGGACTTGGCATGCGTCTGTAATTCAAAGATAAGCAACTGGTGAGATGTATAGCTGTGAAATAAAGCAAAACACACAAACACAGGTGTGACTTGTTAATGGCTTATTTGTATACTAGCTTTACATGACCATAAAGGACATGAGTATAGGAAAATATTGCATACAGTTTCTTAAAGGGACACTATAGTCACCAAAACAACTTTAGCATAATGAAGGATTTTTGGTGTATCATTCATGCTCCAGCAATCCTACTGCTAAATTCTCTGCCATTTAGGAGTGAAATCACTTTGTTTATGCAGCCCTAGTCACACCATGTGACTTATACAGCCTTCCTAAACACTTCCTGTAAAGAGTCATCTAATGTTTACACTTCCTTTATTGCACATTCTTTTTAATTTAGAATTTATTATCTCATGCTGTGTTAATAGGTTGCTAGATCCTGCAGGAGCCTCCTGTATCTAATTAAAGTTCAGTTTACTGAGCTGAAGATAAAAACTTTTCAAGTAAGTTACATCTTATTGAAAATGAAACCATTTTGTTTTCATGCAGTCTGGGTCAGTCACAGTCAGGGAAGGTGTGGCTAGGGAAGCAGAACAAAACTGCTTCATTAAACTACAGTTGTTTTGGTGACTATAGTGCCCCTTTATGGTTTCAGGTAAAAAAAATACAAAGGGATCCAGAGTTGGATTCTTGTATTCACATCAGTTACTGAAAAGTAGATTATAGGAAAAATAAATATTACTCCTAAACAGACACTTTAAGCATCAAATCACAAAAGCTCAATGGTTAATGTCACACAGCTATCTGTCAAAGCATTCTGGACAGCAATGATAGGGCGAGATCTTTGCCCCAATTCACCATCATTACCATCCAAGGGTTGGAACATTTGTTATTGATCGCATGGAAGAGCCATTTTCCTAATTCTTTATTTTCTGTGGTTGTAGAAGAAGAGTTATGGGTGGAGATGAGAGGCCCCATTTCCATCAAACCACTCTAGAATGGGTTACTAGAAAACCAGGGCATGATGTCCGTTGATTCATTGCAGTGAGATGTAGTGGTTGTGGTGCTCAGAATATCCTTTTAATTTAAAGTGCATTTAATAGCATCTACAAATAAATACATACATTTATGTATATATATATATATATATATATATCTCAAAAATTCCACTCAACACTAGTCCTTGGCAAGGCCAGATTAAAGGCCTCAGGTGCCTGGTACTGAAAGCTTTTATGGACCAAATAACTATATGATATGGTTTGTATTCAATATACTATAAAATGTAGTGAACTGAAATTTAAATAGCAAAAATAAGGCAACAATAGCGGACTTGGAGAAATTCTCCAACTCATTTGTAACCTCAATTTTTGGCATTTCAATTTGCTACATTTGGTTGGGTATTGTATAACCCTGCATATAACACCCTGATATATATGAATGTAAAGTTCAAAGTTCAGGTGACGCAGCATCAGCTGGCATCGTAACTCCTTTTCTGTGAGATGCTGCAAGGTAAGTAAAGTTAGTTTCACACTCACATTATAGTTACTTTACTAAAACACAGGGACATGGGACAGCAAGGGTTATAATTAGGGTTAGATTTAGGGAGTCATTTTTAATTTAGAGATTAGCGACACCTAGGGATGAAACATTAAATTTATAATTATGTCTAGAGTTAATTTGAGCCTTACTCCTAGGCTTAGGTTTGGAGTAAGAAGTGAGACAGGCTAAATTAGTTCCTAACCCTAATTTTAACCTCACTTAACCCTAAATGTCCCATGTCCCTGTCTATAGTGAATGTTCGTGTGAAACTATTCCAGGACCTTGTTGAGAGGGAGTTACAACATCAGCTGATGCATGATGTCTTGTGCATGCTCCCAGCCTGCATCAGGTTTCTGGACCCATCAGGAGCCCCACAACTTATGAGCAGCACCTGTGACATGGGTCAAGATCGCTGACTTAAAAGAACACCAACCCTGTATATTTGTGACGTAAAACTAAGCCCCGGTGAGTAGAAAATTCACCCCAGTGAGTGTGCCACGGAGTCTCCAGGCTTGCCGTGGTGAGTAACTTTTAAGGCCTGACTAGAGGCGTTGGACTCCTTCTAGCATGTGAACTCACTAAGCAGGGCCCCTCAGTTCTTGTGTGTCCAACTCGTATGGTTACAATTACGTGTCTTTTAGTCCATTCGTTGTACAGCGTTACAGAATTTGCCAGCGCTATATAAATAATACAATAATAATACTTGGCATTTTAAGCCATATGTATGCAAAGGCTTGCACTAAAGACATGTGGCAGAAAATATGATTTTTTTTTGTTGATTTTTTTTTATATTGACTGCACAAACCAATTTTGCCTTGCACATTCCTTCCTGGCCCAGGGCCGTCTTTAACGCGGGGCAAACGGGGCAGTTGCCCCGGGCCCAGTTTCTCTTTGGGGGGCCCGAGGCACCTGCACCGTGGGCCCCGCTGCCCTCATCAATTTATTTTTTCCCCCATCCTCTGAGTCCCACCGGGTGGCCCATGCACTTAGGGCCACCCAGTGGGCTTGTATCAGCAGGGGCCCAGTCGGGCGCTGTTGCCCTTTAACACTGCGACCGGGCCCCTTGCTTTCCGGCAGCCGGCTGGGAGGAAGTGACAGCCGCAAGTCACTTCCTCCCATAAAGAGAGGAGCTGCATGGAAGGTGGCAGGAGGAGTCGCAAGGGAGAGAGGACGAGGCTGCAGTGAGGATGGAGGATCCTCACTCCCATCATGCTCAGGCACCACACTGGACTCCAGGGGAGCCACCCTCCAGCAAAAGGTAGGAAACTGGAGGGTGGGTTTAAAAATGTACATTTTACATGTGTGTCAGTATGTCTGTTTGTCAGTATATCTGTCTGTGTGTCAGTATGTCTGTCTGTGTGTGTTTTTGTCAGTATGTCTGTCTGTGTGTCAGTATGCCTATGTGTGTGTGTGCCAGTATATCTGTGTGTGTGTGTTTCAGTATGTCTGTGTGTGTTTCAGTATGTCTGTGTGTGTGTCAGTATGTCTGTCTGTGTGTGTCAGTATGCCTGTGCGTGTCAGTATGCCTGTCTGTGTGTGTGGGTCAGTATGTCTGTGTGTGTCAGCATGTCTGTGTGTGTCAGTATGTCTGTCTGTCTGTCTGTGTGTCAGTATATATGTGTGTGTATATCTGTGTGTGTGTCAGTATGTCTGTGTGTGTGTCAGTATGTGTATGTGTCAGTATGTCTGTCAGTGCGTCAGTATGTCTGTTAGTGCATGTGTATGCATGTGCCAGTATGTCTGTGTGTGTGTGTCAGAGTATGTGCCTGTGTGTGTCAGTGTATGTGCCTGTGTGTGTCAGTATTTCTCAGTGTATGTGGGTGTCAGTATATCTGTCAGTGTGTGGGTGTCAGTATTTCTGTCAGTGTATGTGTGTCAGTATGTTGATCAGTGTATGTGTCTGTGTGTGTGTGTCAGTATGTCGGTATATGTGTCTGTGTGTCAGTATGTCTGTATATGTGCCTGTGTCAGTATGTCTGTCAGTACGTCTACCAGTGTATGTGTCTGTGTGTGTGAATATATGTACCTGTGTCAGTATGTCTGTCAGTGTATGTGCCTGTTTATCTGTATGTAGTCAGTATATGTATCTGTGTCTCTGCTTGTGTGTCAGAGTGTGTACCTGTGCATCTGAGCCGCAACATTAAATACAAATACACCCCTCCATTCATATAAAACACACTCCTGCATTGAAACGTTAACACTACATACAAGCACACTCCTACATTCAAAAACAAACACTACACATAAATGCACACTTGCATTCAAACTCCAGTACCACATACAAACGCATTCACACAAACATACTCCATACAAACACATGCTTACATTCAAACATACTAACATGGCTCAGTGCTAAATACAACCCTGCAAGCATGGGAAATTGGTAGAGTCCCAGCTGTCAAAGCATTGTTGGAGTTGCACGACAGATGGGGTTCCACCTTTAGTCCAACCTTGCAATTGGGGGTCCCAATAAAATTCATTCTACTTTAGTACCGCCACTGCGTTGGGATGGATGCCGTGATTGCATACCAGGGAGTGAGGGGCGAGAGCGGCAGGGCACAGGGGGCCCAAACAAACACTTGCCCAGGGTCCATTCGTTATTAAAGACGGCCCTGCTAGCTGCTCTATAATGCTGGTCCCCAATGAAGGTAAACGATATATTTAAAGGGCTCAAACTAAAGATTGCTTCCCTCTCCCAGAAAATAATCCATGTTATTCCATATACAATTCCTTTATTTCAATAGTGCCCTGCAGGGTAAATAATTCAAAAGAATGCTGAAAAGGTCAATATGGCTGCATTAAATTCCATATATATATATATTAAATTCAGTGAATAAATATTTACATATTTATATGAGAATATATTACAGTGTCTCATAACAAATCATAAATACTACATCACCTAAAGTGGGAAAAAATAAAATATAATAATATCTTGCAAACCCTCTACATACACTAAAATGACACCTAAAGTTAAACATAATTGTTACTATAGCAACAGTTCCTGTCACATACCTCCCAAGTGTCCTTAATTAGGAGGGACAGTCTCACATGTCATGTGTCCTTAAGGGGTTAAACTACAATAAATGTGTTTAGAAATCAGTCTGTAAATAAAATGCATTGATTTTGTTATAAATTACATCTTAGCTGCATAAATTGTTATTTGTAAGTCACCTAAAATATCTCAGAACTGCCCCACCCATGGCCACACCCCACTTTGTCAATTTAAAATGTTGAAGTCATTCTCCCAGAATCCTCATTCTGTTTTATTACTGGAGACTGAAATCACTTACCCCATTCTAGGCAAATTTTTCCCCCCAATGTCTTCAGGTAACATTAGAAGGTCTGTATCACAGGTACGCCAAGATTCAAACTGAGTATTTGAAAATTGATGGTGTAACTTAAAGGGGTATTCTGAGTACCAAAACCACTGTATCCTAATTTGTGAACAATCTAAATTTTACAGTTGGACCGAGTGCAAATTTGGGTCGGGGTGATTTGGGATTAGCAAATAAACTTGTATGTGTTGCGCAATTCAGATTCCAAGCAAAAGCATATATAAGAAGTTATTTCATTACACATTCTCTCTGCATAGTTAAAGAGTATGAAAACCTCCAAGAGACACTGCACCATGTCACACCTTCTAGCATGCACCCACGTGCTGAGATCTAGGTGAGAGGTGTAATGGATATATACGTAGCTAACCAAAGCATTGGGGGGGGGCTGTGCCACTTTAAGCTAATATACCTTAACTGAAAAAGCTGACTTGGTAAACTTTGACTCTTTTAGCCTATAATTTGCAATTTTGTGTTCACTTAAACCCTAATCTCTGGTTAGTGTGTAAACCATTAAAGGAGCACTATAGTGCCAGGAAAACAAACTCCTGGCACCATAGGGTTATTAGGTCACCCCCCTCCGGCCCTCCCTCAGGGCCCCCCTCCTGCTGGGCTGAAGGGGTTAAAATCCCTTTAGCCACTTACCTAAATTCAGCGGCGGGCTCCCTCGGCGCTGGGGAACTCTCCTCCCCCTGCCAATGTCAACTCAGAATGCGCATGCGCGACAAGAGCCGCGTGCATTTACACCGCCCATTGGAGAGCATTACTCAATGCTTTCCTGTGGACGTCCAGCGTCATCTCAGTGTGATTTTCACAGTGAGAATCGCGGAAGCGGCCTCTAGTGGCTGTCAGTGAGACAGCCACAAGATGCTGGATTAACCTTCAATGTAAACATAGCAGCTTCTCTGAAACTGCTATGTTTACAGCTGCAAGGTTAAAACTAGGGGGCTCATTGAGCGGAAGTGGACTGGGTGCCTATAGTGGTCCTTTAAGCGATTTGTTTTCCAATGTACAACCAAGGCAGGCTCCCCAGCTGGACTACCAGGGATCCAGCTCACCCTCCACTGGACCACCAGGGAAGGAAAGTAAGAAGGGTTGGAGGGGACAATACATACACAAACACACAACACTCAGCCACACTTCCCTACACACATATAGCCCTCATCCAGCACACGCAGGCACCCTCAGCCCCCTATACAGCTCTCAGTCTCCTCCACACACAATACTCAGCAACTACACACTTGGCAACTTTAATCCAGCTCTAAACACAATTTAGAGTTACAGAATATTGAGGATAAATACACATTCTGAATTAGGAATGGGAATGCACCTGATGTCAGTCATATTGTTTGAAAAGAAGTTGGATTTCCACCTAAAAGGAATGTAATGTACACCTTTGCCGGTCCGGACTTTGAACTGGCAGCCAAAGGAGGCTATATCACGCATTGTGTTTTTCCATCCAGCGCATATACTATGTCCCCCCACCAACATCTGAGTCCTGTAAATCAGGACACAAGTGGTCAGGGTAGAGCAGACCACTGATGCAAATCGCCTTACTAGCAAAGTCCAAACGGTGGTTGGGAGGACTGATATGTTTGACTCTCAATCACTGTTCAATAGACATCTACAATCTGAACTCACAAGGGCCCACAATGTTATCACAGCAAACAGAATAAGGAATAGTCACAGGCATTTATCTGTATGTACAAATCAAATCATTTCGGCAATCACAGGTATCTGTATAAAATGTGACTCCTTACCTTACAGCTAAGCTTCTCTGAGACGGCGTCAGCTCTTCCTCTTTGCAAAACATCCCTTCGTGAAGAGAAAACAAAAATGGAAAAGTGCCTTTTACTAAGATTGAAGACTCAGCTTTTGTCCTGTGATGAATGCTGTGCGGTGAAAGGTTAAGGGATTTTTACATTGATGCAAACAACGTGGGATTTATACAATAAATACTGAACTGTACTGAATTGAAAAACAGTAACATTTAATCTAACACGACATTGCGATGATATTGCCGGGTAATAGTCAGGAATTCAGAGTTAACTGGCCATTACAGCTGAAACCAAAGCATGTGGCTTGGAGAATATTTCCTGTTTGACTATTTGGCCTAAAAGTAAAAATTCACTGAAAATTGTATTATTATTATTATTATTATTATTGACATTCACATCGCTTTTTAGTTTTAATGTGGGGATATAACCGCAAATAAGAGACAAACTATCACAAATGTTAATAGGAAACATGGTTATTATTGCAGACACAATGTCAAACAAGCTTACAATCTAGAGGAGGTGAGGTAGGAACGTGATCTACACAAGGTTTACAAATTGTTTAATGCCAAAGTAGTCCTTCTGGTGCCTTTGGTATGCATTTTTCTCAATGGGAAGCCAGTGATGGGTTGAGAGCATAGCCTATCGCCAATTCCCATGTTTCTGTGTTGAAACATGGGATGACGAAGGAGACACAAGGACATTGATGGTGGACACCGACACTGACTCATTAAATTGTTTAACCCCTTATTCAGGGGCGTTAGGAGTGGGAGGGGGCTGATCGGGCCTTCATAAAGCCCTAGGTCTAAAATAGGTCCATGTCTAGGGGCTAGCTGGGTACTCGGAGGCTATGTGGACACTGTACAGAGATGTTCGTGAATCCGTAATCACGTCGTGCCAGAACTTGCATAGTGCGGCAGCGGCCATGGTGGGGAATACTGGGGAGGGAGAAGACAGAGACTGAGCACTCCAGGATTCTCAGCCCCGCTCTGGAAATCAACAAGATGGGCAGGGAGAGCAGCCTGGCAACAGAGGAGACCAACGAAGTGCAAGGCCTCCCTACAGAAGGCATGGAGTGGCCAGGGGTGAGGTTTTAGGAAGAAAGTCACCAAATAATTTTTGGTCTCAAACTCAGGTATTTTTTTACCCGAGCAACGCCCTGCCCTACATGAAGTGACGTTTCACTACAGTCAATGCTACTATAGTGTAACACACGGTCTAATTCTAGACAAGCTAAGGAAAAATATAAGCATCCCAAGGCCACATTCCAAGAGATAAAAAAAAAACAAGTAGATCAAGTCCTTTTATGCTTTGCCAGCCATAAAGGGATACTCCCGGCAGCTACACATGACAGATACAATGTGTAGGTTAGCTTACAGTGAGTTATGCTATGTGGGAGACTTTTTAATTCCTTAATTAACTGAAATAAAACAATAACAATTAGTTTTGTTCCATATGTCCACCATTACGGATTCTTCCTCCCAACCTGCAGTGTTTTCAGCGAAGCATGACAGTAGTTGCGGCTGTACAACAGATGAGTATGTACTATTTTAAGAGCCTTTAACCAGAGCATACTTGCCGACGTGTGTTTGCTTCTAAAGCACATTTAACGATCATGTGAGAGCACACATAAGTGATGCAGCAGAGGGAGCATGTGTTTCTCCCGGTGATATTATTAACTCAAATGATATTGTCAAGGTGAGTCATGATATGGCTCTGTCTACCGATTTCACATCAGTTTCACAACCAAAGAGAATGGAATTGTGCTTTTAGAACATGTATATATATTTTTTATAAACACAGAGAATAGATTTTCCATCCATCTAGAATCCTGTAATGCCAAAATTGATACAATAACCCGTTACGAGTCCTTAGCGTGACATTTGCAGAGCTCCTTGCCTTTCCTCCATAGAACACATTGTTACTATGGATCGCTGTTCATTCAATTTCATGGATTCACTAAGGTTAATGTTAAACCTGGGATATATTTTCCCCTGTGGGGAACGACGTGGACCTGAATCCTAAATCTCATTCATACTTGCATTGTATTGTTTACAAAGCTGATGTCACCACCAAAAAAAAGGATTATTTGTGACTCTAACAAGCATTAGAAAAACATTTGAATTTATTAGTCATTGCGCCCGATGTTCTCTCTAGGTTTGTTTTCTCATGTGGAAAACAAACAGCATAAAAATATACACTCCAAAGGAACTGCAGTTCGGGGAATGTGCGTTACTAGAATGATAATTCTTTGGGTTTGTATTACAAATAGCAAAGTGGAACTAAAGTATCTTCAGTCAGTGCCTTTAGTCCTCCACCCCCACAAAATCCAACCTGGATGAGTTTAATGGAAGTCAACTCTAATCAGAAGTTAAACAACTGGTTTCTTAGACAAAGAGATAACATAGACTATAGGCTGAATTGTGATCATCGTCAGCTGGCTAATGATTTGGATTTTGCTTCCAACTCTGCTGCTTTGGCTCAAACTTTGCAATTCTGGGCTTGTTTCCATGCTTGTCAAATAGCTTCAGTCAAGCATTGTGAAATCCAACAGATTGTAAATGTTTGCAGCTAAATAATATCGATCGGTTTTCATGTTCAACACTGTTAACGGAACACTCCAAACATTATAACAAATGGCACTCCCCCCACTGTAAGATTACATTTTGTACCTGGCATCTGCTGGGCACCAGACGCCACCTCTATGACAGGAGTAAACTCTCTGTCCTGAACCAAGTCTGAGTCTGGCGTGAAGGGCTTAGCTCATTGGCTGAGAATGATCCGCTAACACTCTCAGCCAATGAGCTGTCTCTACACAGCAGGACTTTTTCAGCTACATTCAAGAGCTTCTGGCTCTGTATAGAATTGACTGGTGCCATTAAAAAGACATTCATTTATTACACTGGGGGTGGGTTCTAGAGCTCTCCTGGCACCATAACCACTACAAACTAATGCTTATGGTGCTTTAAGTGTTAACATCTACACACAACAGAACACCACTTAGCATTTAGTTTTACAAATTAATCAAGAAAATGCACATTCTCCAAATTCATTGGCATAGCAACTCTATTCACTCAGCGTATGCATCCACCTGCAACTGTCAGAGCATAAAAAGAACATTATCCCTGCAATGTCACTACTTTTTCTGAAAAATATAATATATGGTAACGGTCTACCAAAAGCAAACCTTCTGCCATAAAAGACAAAAATAAGATGAAATTAAATAACACAAGTACAGATTTATTAAAAGGCCAAACAACAAAAATATCATGTTTGTCTTACCATCACGGATCTCAAAAGCCAGACTTGTTATTTTCTGTGTAATAATCATCATCGGCCTTCAATCAGAGGAAAAACAACATTATAACCATTATAAAATTTAGTGTCATTAGTTTTTATACAAAGAACTCTTGCATCCGTGTGAACCTTGTTCGTACGTGACAGCTCTTAACCCCTTCACCACCAAGAGATATGGAAAATACATTAAAGGGACACTCCAGGCACCCAGACCACTTCTGCCCATTGGAGTGGTCTGGGTGCAAACTCCCACTACCCTTAACCCTGCAACTGTAAATATTGCAGTTTTCATAAACTGCAATATTTACATTGCAGGGTTAACTCCTCCTCTGGTGGCTGTCTACTAGACAGCCACTAGGGGGCACTTCCATGTTTATAGCACACGAAAAGTGTGCTATAGCGTCGCTGGACGTCCTCACGCTATGTGAGGACCTCCAGCGTTGCTGAAATCCCCATAGGAAAGCATTGACAGCATTTTTTAATGCTTTCCTATGGGGATGTCTAATGTGCATGCGCGCCACTGGCGCGCATGCACATTAGCTCTCCTCTGCCAGCGGCCGCGCATGCGCAGTAGGTCTCCCCCGCCGGCGGAGGGGGAGCATGAGCGGACCCTGAACCAGCGCTGAGGGACATCGGCGCTGGATACAGGTAAGTCACAGATCAGCAACTTGGGATGGGAGGTGGGAAGGAGAGGGGAACAAGAAGTCCCGGGTAAACGGTTTGTTTTCCTGGCACTGGAGAGTCCCTGTAAGAATCCAGATATTCTTTACTTCTGGCAAGTAGTGTGTATTTTTTATGACACTATGCACAGACAGCCCATTTTGTAATGGAAAAAAAAGGTATAGTTTTGTTTATTTTTTGTTTATACACAGAATATAAACTCAAAATGTAATTACAAAATAACAAAATTAATATCAGAAAATTATTTTGAATAGGTAACAATGAATTTAACATGGTGCAATTCTCCTGGTGTTTGTTACAGTCATTACCATGTCATACATTTCCTCAAATATGTAAAGATCTCTTCTAATTTGCTGTAAATGTCACCTTGTGTGCGTGTGTATATCTATGATATTGGCCCCAAAACTGCCACTTCGCAATAATATATATTGCTCCCATATGTCACCAAATTGCTCCATGTATATGGCCTCAAAAGTTGCCACATTACCCGCAATATTGGCCCCAAATGTTGTTATAGAATCCCACTCATCTTCCATAACTTGTAAGTTTCCCCCGTACACTGGGACACACATACAAACACCTGTATGGGGAGATGCACACAGGGAGAGTAACACATGGGGACAAACACAAACACGCAGGAGATAAAAGCACAGATACAATTGGCGCTGCGAGCAGGATCCCCAGCTGCTGCCCAAACACTACAGTTTCTGGTATACACACATTCACTTATCTATCTCTCTGTACCACACTCCAGCATCTGCTGGAGATACTACTCATAGCTCTGCTGATTGAACTTCTTATCAACCTGCAGTCCGGACAGGATAGGCCCATAAGTAGTACGTGCATTTTGCTCTAATAAAGTTATATGTATAAAAACATTGGTGTATGACGGTGTAACTATATCACATGTATATGTGAACAATAACTTAAATGTAGGTCAAGTGGACTATAACAGTCTTAACACCCGTTCTTTATAAACCATACAATATTATTATTGCAGTCTCTTGAAGAAATTATTATAACCCACTGTGCAGCGTGCAAAGGAACAAAATACACAAAATGCATACTGGATGGCTTGCATTCACTTCTCAAGACTTGGACTTCCCATGACAAATTGCTTGTTTTTTTTTTCATTTTGTACTGAAGAGTATTAATACAGAGTATTAATATTATAGCGTATTAATATACATACCCAGAAAAGTCTGCTGAATACTGTCCATAGTCAAAAATATAAACTGTTGCTATTTGGCACAATGTGAGGTATCCCAATGCAAACACGAAGCAGTATCTGAAAAAAAGCAAATGATATGTTAAACTAAACATTAATTCGGTAATATTGCTAGCATACGTCATTCAAATAAAAGAAACTAAAAAACTAAAAACTACAAAGCAGAATTTATTTCACAGCATGTAAAATACAAATGAGTATATTTTCCAAAAAATGTATATACTTATTTATTTTTTAAAAAGTGTTTTCCCACGAAATATACTTTAAAATTTGTCTTTTTCAAAAATGTTCTGGGAAACACAAGCAATATTACAATTCTTACAAGATCACACATTTAACAAAGATATAACATAGATTTAATTGATGCTGTTACAAAAAATGTACTTGACTGGATATATTATATATATATATTATACAGCGCTGTGGAATTTGTTGGCGCTATATAAAAAATAATAATAATATATAGGGTTATTTACCATAGTATTAACTGTTTGAATGCAAATATAAATAAATAAATACAATTTTAGGTCACAATAGCAAAGATCAAAACACTGCCTATTTGAAGATTTCTTTTTTTTTTTTATAATTGTACTGTTTTGCCTAAAATGTTACATTCTCTATGAATTCCCCACTTTAGTAAAAAATCCTCAAAGATAGAGAGGAAATTGCAGACTTGTGGGGGATTCGATGTTTTTAGTTGGGTTATTCTGCCATTATGGAGTTCTGTATGAGACATCTGCCCTACCCCCTTCCTTATTGTAATGAGAAATGGAGATTACCTTGTATACATGCACATATTTTTAATCAGACTTTGCGTTTGAGAAACAAAATGAATATTTATTTGGTGCATCTGCAATCCAGAAAAGTTTTCCAAAAAATATATTTTATATCTAATTTTCAAATTAAAGGTACAGAACAAGCACCATAACAACATAATATTTTGCAGTATTTTTTACCATGAACAAATATTTTATTATTTACGACAGGTTTGTTTGGTTATTCTGTGCAACGGTTGACTAGACTAATGACAGCTGAAATCCGGACCCAAATGCTTCAAATCTGGGACCGAATTATTTTTTTTTGAAATCCAAATGTTTGCCTTCTGGCAATGGTAGTAGTCAGTGGGCAAATAGTTAAGAACCTTGAGCGGCGTGATTATATGGCAACTGGTCACTTGGTAGCCAACCGCCACGTTTAAAAAGTTTTTTAAAAACTGAAAGAACCACTATAGGCACTATGGATGCCAGGTTCCCCTGCTTTTAACCCTGCAGCTGAAAACATAGCAGTTTCTTTACACTGTAGGGTTACTCCAGCCCTTTATGGCTGTCTCCCTGACAGCCACTAGATGTCGCTTCCGCGATTTACACTGAGTAAATCGCACTTATTTGATGCTGGACGTCCTCACGGAGTAATGCTTTCCTATGAGCGGGTTTGAATGCCCGCAGGCCTCTAGCCGCGCATGTGCATTTGGTTCCACTCGGGAGCTGACCACGGCGGGGGAGGAGAGGTCACCAGCGCCGAGGGAGTCCAACACTGGATTAAGGTAAGTGGCTGAAGGGGTTTTACCCCTTCAGTGCCGAGGGAGGAGGGCCCCGAGGGAGGGGGCACTCCAAGAGCCTATAGTGCCAGGAGAACGGGTTTGTTTTCCTGGCACTATAGGATCCCTTTAATAAATAAAAAAAAGACACTGCTACCCAGTCACTAGAAGATGCAACACAATAAAATAATCCATCTTCACCCTGCGAGAGCTCGGCGCAGATTGAGGTTTCAAAGTGGAGAAAGCCCATGCTATGTAAACTATTGCATCGAATGAGAAAATATAAGCCAAGCCAAATGTAAGCCATACAAGCAGAGTGCTTTGACAGGCAAGTCTCACTTCTCTAAGAATCTGTAAGATCACTCAGAATATTAGAACAAGGTCCCCTACCCACAACCCATGAGTGGGAGCCAAGGGGTAATATTGAATATTATAATTAGGGCCTGCACCCGCCATCAATGAATGGAGCTGGTAAGAGGACACTAGGCCCCCCTTGAATATTATAATTAGGACCATATTTACTGGATTTTATGGTAATTTTTACCGTATTTTGTCTATTTGTTAATAACTCTTTATATAATTTTCTATGTATCTTTTACTTTAAATGTTGCTGGATCCACATTAAGATCTAAATGACAGCAACAGCCACTGGTTATGGAAGAGGAAAAGTCCTAACTGATCCAATTCTACTATTCATCTGATCTGCCCAAGACACCATTTAACACAAAGAGCCTTTTGTAAAACAGCTCATAAAAGATGCTTTCCTTGCGTTTCAATGATACATTGTATTATGGAGGCAGCAGGCTGGACGCATTGTAACACTGCTTAGTATCAGTGCTGTACATTTTCTCCAAACTTCATTAACTCTTCATTAAACTGATTAACACGATGAGTATTCTCTCCCAATGAGCACACAGCTTTGACCATAGTTCAGCTCTAAGCCCTGGCAGAACCTTATCCTTATAGAATGGAAGCTTCTCAGACAAGCTAAGATTCTAAGGCGTATTCACTAAAGTGAGAATTCAAAGTGAGATTTAAGGCCATAATAGCCAAACTAGATACATTTTTTAAATCAGCTATCAGCTTTCAGTTCAGCTACTCTTGCCTTGAATTTGAAATTGCCTTTAAATGCCCAGTTTAGCAAATATCCATTCAGTAATTAGAAGTGGTTTGGATGTTCGGGGAATATTTGACATAGAGGGTCCTATATTTTCTTATCTGGTTGTAACATCAACCGTTGCCAAGAGGGGCCCTGAGTACAGGTATCCCTTCACATAACTAAACTGGTGAAGCAAGTTGAAATGCTTTGTGTATGGGGCAAGGAGTAAGAAGAACCTTACTTAAATTTAAGAACGCAACCAATTGGTTTTAGGCTTGTATATCATAATGACCAAGGTTAATAAAAAAGAAAATACAGGATTTCTATTCCGCTTTACATTTGCCAAGATGTACAATTGTCAAAATCCACGACTTCAAGATACCATGGAAACCAGGCTGATTAGAAGAGAGGGGCTTTATCCAATGAAAGGCAGTAACATGAATCTGACACAATGTAGCATGGTTTGTCTGACAAGATCAAAGTGCATTTAGTTTCTAAACTGTAGTGGAAAATCATTCATAGCGAGTTCACAGCATGAGGTTAGTCCTAAACGATACGGTTAGAACTGAATTTACATCACGACAGAGACTGCTACTGGCCTGTCCTTAGGCAGGCGAGAACAGGGGTTCACATATTCTAGGTAAATGTAAATCCCATTCAGAAGAAGAACCACAGAGCTGAGTTAATAATGAATGCACTGGCATACACCTCCCAAGTGTCCCATTTTACGAGGGACAATCTCTACTTTAGGCACAAATCTCTCTATTGTTTTTTTCTATTGTAATGCCCCAGTTGTCTAGAAGCTCCATATTGTTGGTGTGTCTCAACATACAACAGAGCTCCACAGAAATAACACTCATAGTACTGAGACTTTAACTTACAATAAATGTGTTTAGAAATCAGTCTGTGTAAATATAATACATTGTTCTTCAAAATTAGATGCATAAATTATTAAAGAAACACTATAGTCACCTAAATTACTTTAGCTAAATAAAGCAGTTTTAGTGTATAGATCATTCCCCTGCAATTTCACTGCTCAATTCACTGTCATTTATCAGTTTTCACTGATAAAAATACTGCAACTTGCATATACTGTCAACATGAATATACTTTTCCAAATGCTACCTGTATGACAAAAAACGTCCTTGCATGTCAGAGGTGTCCCAAAAACTATCAAAACTACTTAAAGGGACATGGTAATCGTTAAGACAACTTTAGCTTAATGAAGCAGTTGTGTTGTACAGATCATGCCCCTGCAGTCTCACTGCTCAATTTTCTTCCATTTAGGAGTTAAATCAATTTATTTATGCAGCCCTAGCCCCACCTCCCTGCATATGAACTACAGAGCGTTCCTAAACACTTCCTGTTAAGTGAGATCTAATGATTACACTCCCTTTATTGCATTTTATTAAATTCAGAATTTCATATCTCCTGCTCAGAAAATAGCTTGCTAGACCTTGCAGGAGCCTCGTGTATGTGATTACATTTCGAATTACAGAGCAGGAGATAAAAACCTCTAAAGTACTGCCTCTTTTTTGTTAGACATGTGAGGACATGCTTCTCATTGTATATGCCTCAATTTATCAAAAATAACTCATAATGTTGCTCAGCACAACTCTTTACCGTTGACACTATAATGTGTTTGCTGCATTTCACATATCACTAGGCACACAGTAACTAGACAACGCTTAAGCACTACCTAAGACTTATTTCATTTGTTTCCCTGAAATGTGAAATTTTTTTCTACCATATGTGCATCATTATTTGTTTCTTTTTAATTATTCTAAAACTGCAGTGGAACAGTTTATTTTATTTTCTCTTGCCTTTGAGACAACTTAATCGTCCTTTCCCTCATATTTAAACATAAAATTATGCATTTAAAATCTTTGCGAACTGTTATATGTATCAGAATCGACACTTTATTTCTGGTTGTAATGTTTTTTGTTTTGTTTTTTTGTCAATCAATTTTTATTGAGAAATGTTTGAAACATACAAGTGTAACAAAATATAGTCAGGTAGTTTTGAGTTTCTGAGATACGGTACAGCTTTACAGATATGTTGCAGTACCTTGTTGTCCTATTTATACTGTGTATAGTTTTTCTTTTGCTTTGTATTCTTTTTTCTCAGTTTGAACATTTTTATTTGTTTTCCAGAGTCTGTGAAGCTGGCAACGGTTTGAGATAAGGCTAAGTTAGTTGTTTCATATGTTTGTCGGGGATCACTTACGTGATACGTGGTGTGATGTGGATGTGGGGCTTCTTCAAGTAATCTCGTCAACAAAAGTGTCTACACTGAGTCTCACATCCGAGAAGTTGAGTCATGTCCTGAACGCTGATTGAGCGATAACGTCATGCAGAGTCAAGGGCCACGGCTTGTTTAGCGTTTTTAATTCTAGAGCATATAAAGTGAACCCGTATAGTTATATTCATGTCTCGCACCCGACCGTTCCTGTAATCTGATCATTCGCTTAATATCAGTGGGTGCCTTTGCTACAGGTCATTTCAATCAGAACAATTTGGTACTGCACAGCTTCATGGTTGTCTCCCATTTGTGGTGTTGCAGTGTCTACTCGAGTGTTCTCTCCTCGAATCTCCATTTTAGTGACAATGATTTAAGGGGCATGGGCATAACTAGTAAGACAGTAAGATGAAGGGGAGGTATATGAAGGGGGTAAAGAAAGAGTAAAAAAGAAAAAACAAGGAATGAAAGCAGATGAGGGGACTTCTCACCTACCCGGCGCCAAATTTTCCTTCATTTTCCCTTTTCTATTTTCCTCCATCCTCTTCATTGCCTCTAGCCCATCCCAACTGTCTCACCTATCGGTCGTTGTTTGGTGTCAGGAAATAATCCGTGATAGGTGCCAGGGACAAGTGTCTCTATCCCCTCTATTCTGTCCTATGCCTGTTTTTTCATTGGGTCGCGGTACTCCTAGACTGCCTCACCTCATTCCAACCACGTTTCTGCCCGGGGTTGTAAGGATACATTTGGCTATCAACCTAGATGAAGAGTGGGACGTTTCTGGGTGATTCTGGTTGTAATGTACAATACATGTATGCCACAGTAAAAAAAAAAAAGATTCACAAAAAAACAAAACTTCTAAAGTAAGTTAACACCTGACTGAAAAGGAAACCATTTTTTTTTTCATGTAGCCTATATCAGTCACAAGCAGGGGAGGTGTGACTAGGGCTGCATAAACATAAAGAAAAGTGATTTAACCCCTAAATGGCAGAGAATTGTAGCAGTCAGACTTCAGATGCATGATCTATACACCAAAACTGCTTCATTAAGCTAAAGTTGTTTGGGTGACTATAGTGTCCCTTTAACAGAATTAAATGATTAATGAAATCAGATCCTTCTCAAAGGTGAAAATTTGCTCAATCGTTCCCTATGATAAAACTCACTATAGTTCTCTTGTACAGAGAGAGGAAGCTCTTATGGTTGCTAGCTTGACAGCCTGGGGTGGCTAACTAAAGTGCCTTCTCATAAATTGTCACTTAAATAAAACAGCCCTCCTAAACACTCCTACAGCACTTTAACCCCTTAGCGACCGAGGACGGTTCAGGACCGTCATCGGCATTTTTGCCTTGAGGACCGATGACGGTCCTGAACCGTCCTAACGGTCTGGGGGTACTTACCTGATCGCCGTCGTTCCCCCGGCGGCGATCAGTGTTCCTCCGGTTGTGGGGAGACTGCCTGCAGCCCAGACAGTCTCCCCACACTGATTTAGGACCCCTGTGGCCATGTGATCGCTTAACACAGCGATCACATGGTCACAATAGGTGTCCATAGTGCTGCCTGCAGGGGGACTGTCTGTGCTGAAAATCAAAAAAATAAAATAAAGTTAATGTTAATAAAAAAAATAACAATAATTATATAGGTGTATATATGATATATAGACATATAATATATCTATATAATATATGTCTATATATCATCTATATAATGCCATACTAAGTGTATTTTTATTTTAATATGTACTTATATTAATATAAAAATACACTTATAATTAAATTACACACGTATATATATAATATATATAATAACTATATATATTGTATATATATATTATTATAAAATATAAATAATAAGTAATTTAAATTAAATAAAAATTTTTAAATAATAATAAAAAATTAAAAAAAAATTATATAGCTATATGAAATTTTATTCTAACTGTATTTTAAAATTAATATATATATATTTATATCAAAATACACTTAGAATGAATTTGTATATATATCTATGTATATAAAAATAAATAAAAATAAGAAATATACATATGTCCATATACAAAATTACATAAATAATTATATAAATATACACGTAGACTTTAAATATATAAATATGCATATATATTTAAATTCTACGTGCGTATTTATGTAATAGTTTTACATAATTCAGTAATTTTATTGATTGCAATTTAAGGGACCTGCCTGCCAACCCAGGCCGAAATTCCAGAGAATTGAATTTGCTAGCACTGTATTTTACCCTGTAACGTTCTATGACACCCTAAAACCTGTACATGGGGGGTACTGTTTTACTCGGGAGACTTCGCTGAACACAAATATTAGTGATTCACAACAGTAAAACATATCACAGCGATGATATTGTCGGTGAAAGTTACTTTTTTTGCATTTTTCACACACAAACAGCACTTTTACTGATGATATAATTGTTGTGATACGTTTTCAGTTTTTAAACACTAATATTTGTGTTCAGCTATGTCTCCCGAGTAAAACAGTACCCCCCATGTACAGGTTTTATAGTATTTTTGAAAGTTACAAGGTCAAATATATGGGTCAAATATTTTTACATTGAAAATGGCCAGGTTGGTTACGTTGCCTTTGAGAGCGTATGGTAGCCCAGGAATGAGAATTACCCCCATGATGGCATACCATTTGCAAAAGAAGACAACCCAAGGTATTGCAAATGGGGTATGTCCAGTCTTTTTTAGTAACCACTTGGTCACAAACACTGGCCAAAATTAGCGTTCAATTTAGTTTTTTTACTTTTTTCACACACAAACAAATATGAATGCTTACTTTGGCCAGTGTTTTCGACTAAGTGGCTACTAAAAAAGACTGGACATACCCCATATTGAATACCCTGGGTTGTCTACTTTAAAAAAAATATGTACATGTGGGGTGTTATTCAGAGATTTATGACAGATAATAGTGTTACAATGTCACTATTGATAAATTTTAAAAATTTATGTTTTGAAACCGCAATATTCTACTTGTACCTATAGCCCTATAACATGCAAAAAAAAAGCAAAAAAGCACATAAACACGGGGTATTTTTAAACTCAGGACAAAATTTTGAATCTATTTAGCAGTTTTTTTAATTCGCTTTTGTAGATGAGTAAAAGATTTTTCAAGTAAAAGTCAAAAAACATGTATTTTTTTCAATTTTTCATCATATTTTTTTATTTTTTTTAAATTAAAATACATGAGATTATATAAATAATGGTATGTAAAGAAAGCCCCCTTTGTCCTGAAAAAAACAATATATAATTTGTATGGGAACAGTAAATGAGAGAGCGGAAAATTCCAGCCAAACACAAACACCACAAAAGTGTAAAAATATGCCTGGTCGCAAATGTACAACATCGCAAAAACAGTCCAGTCCTTAAGGGGTTAACTGCTTTTGAAGGTTTGGAGTAACTCTGCAATGGAAATATACTCTGTTTGATACTAGGAATCATTTGGAGGCAAAAACATTTTGTTATGTTATACAGTTTCTTTGTTTTTTCACAGTTTTCATAGAGGGGAGAGCAGTAGGGGAGCACATGGCTGTACTCTTATAGGCAAACAAGATTCCTTATAGTTCATTTTATAGAATAATTTTTTCAGGAATAGAAGTTCCCTTTGATTAATGGGTGATCTCTGTGCACTTCCCTTTGCTGGTGAAAAAGTTAAGTTTAAGTTTAAAAAGTTACTTACCTCGTTTCCAGCACCGGCACACTGCCAATGCAGCTGGATGGTCCACCTTCTTCTTTACTACCAAGCCTGCTGACATCGTCCGCGTTCTCATCCAGTCCAATGCGTCTTTTAGACAAGCATTAGAAATGACATGTGCAGAACGCCACATTCATCCAATCAAATGGTCTCTATTAGAAGCATTTGAATGAAGAACCGAGTCTGACTCTGTTATTACAGCAGATGGACCTCTAATGGCTGTCAGAAAGACCTCCACTAGAGATATTTGTAACCCTGCAAGAAAAACATTGCAGTTTCTACAAAATGGAAATGTTTTACATTGCAGGGTTAAAACGACATGAGCATTGAGTTGCATCGGTCTGAGTGCCTCTAGTGTCCCTCCAAGCATAATTTTATGTTCCCAAAGTAACAAAATGACTTTTAAGGGTTCTCCAGTCTGTGGTTTTGTTTTTTTACATTTTTCAGAATATTTTTAATTTTTTCTGGAAAAAAACATGGAAAAAATATTTTTTTATGGATTTCATATTTCCAGAAAGTTAGATTATTTAATCTGAGGTATATTTTTTATTTTTTACAAGGTTATAGATGGAACATGGCTCCCTAAGGATAGACCAGGGGTCCTCAAACTCCGGCCTCCCAGATGTTTCTGAACTACAACTCCCATTATTCTTTGAATTACATAGATAGCCAGAGAATCATGGGAGTTGTAGTTCAGCAACATCTGGGGGGCCAGAGTTTGAGGACCCCTGAGACAGACAGACAGAGATGTTGTAAATTATAGTAGTTTCAAAAGAAAACTAAGCAACACCAATTATTTGCGCACAGTATTACTTAAATAAAATCATGCAAAAAGCATAATTCTGAATGTCGAGAGTCATTTTATCGATATCATATTTCTTGTGAAACTTGAGAACATCTTTGATGTTATGGAATGGAATCGCTTCTGACATGACAAATGACATTGTTATAGGAGAGAGGCTCTGTCCTGCAAGTGCCGATGTTTTCTTTGGCAGGATCAAAAAAAGGAGAGAAAAATGTCTTTGAGATTAAAGACTACTCGAAGTGAACATTTTAACAGACATGAGAAGTGTCTTTGAAGGTATTTTGCACTTCTGGGTCAATGTAGCTCTAAAATGTAATGTCATGTTCTTTGAAAATAACCTACTAACATCTTTTTAAAAAGGACAATTTCTCTCAAGTCTCCAGTAGTATTTAAGACTTATTATAAAAATGGCAACGAGGCAGTATGGAATTTTACTTAAAAGGATACTTCAAGCACTAACAAAGTGTAAATGCATTTTTATAGCTTTAGCGGTAAAAAAAATGACCTGATACTTTCATGACACATTTTGCATTTGTTTGCAAAAAAGACATGTTTAGTAGTATTCTGTATCTAAATACTGCCTTGTCTATCCCACTTCCCACAGTCTTCCTTACTTCCCTTTTGCTGGCTCATGCAAGTCAGATCATTTCTGTTCCACCCTCCTAACTGGTAGTGTCCAAAAACACAACTGAAAAGGTCATCAGGAAGTATGTCATTGCAGTTTAGGATTTATAGTCCAACTAACAGCTTATGAAGGTAGAAACTTGGCAACTGAACTACAAGTCCTGAAAGCCCTGCTCTGTGCAGAATTGGGTCTGTGTACATTGAACTTTGAAATCTGTTAATTATAAAGCGATGCTTCTTATAGGCCCAGCTACTTCCTTGAGTGGGAAAGGCTTAAGGCTAATGATGTAATGTGTCGGAAGAGTCACATATTTAAAGAATGTTTTCAATCTTTTAAAAACCATGTTAAAATTGCATGTATACACAGTGTGTTTAAAATGTTAAAAAGGATTCCAGCGTGGAGTGTACTTTTTTTTTTTTATTCTTTATTTTTGAAAGTGCATAGATAAATACAGGTTTATACTGCCAACGGATGTTAGAATAGTTGATGATTGGAGACATTTTGGTGACAGATTCAAAATGCCTTGCACTTTTTTTAATACAAAATTCAAGAGTAAGCATAGACAGGCGTAACAAAAGAAAAGTAACAGTCAGGCGATACATGCTGCCTAAAACAATTGAGCTTGCGATCACATTACTGATGTTGGTCATATATTGCAAGCGGTCCATATCATTACAAACAGGCTAGTCGCAACTCACGACCAGGCTACCGGCCAGTAGAGCCTATAATGCATATAAACAGGGTGGGGGCACTCAAGGAGACTTGCACAGTTTTAAATAATTAGTTACTCATGGGTTAACTTTAGGATGACAGTAAACATATGAGACAAATCAGTAACAGGCTAAGCCAACATGTCTGTACAATATTCAGGTGCTGTACGTTTTAGCCGAGCAGGCATATGCACACAAATGTGCAAGTTGTGCTTAGAGCTGAAGGCGAGTGGGATAGCATGTGTGAAGAGGAAAACAAACATTTTATACTGTTAACAGGCTAGAAAATGTTTAGTTACTAAAATCTCATTTTAAGCTATCCAAAAAGATTAGTTGTACTGCGCTTATCATAAATATAATGAGACATACCTGTATACTGAGCGACTGGTTGACCGGCTCTGTGTGAGTTAAGATGCTAAAATTGTATTGCAGCCAGCTAGCTTTTCATGGAACATGCATAGTACATAATAAATTGAGCATGTTGAATTACAGGTATGTTCTATTGGGAGAGCCTGCTTCAAAGGGACAAGGTCCAAACTTTAATTAGGGCATAGTGGGAATGTATTGAAGTCCTTGGTCGCACTGGGTGAGTCACGTCCTGGGTCTAGAGGGCCTTGTTTAGGTTCAGCCTACTCCCAGGCTCGGGAACTCGTTGGTGTGGCTGGGAGACTGGGGTAGGGTAAAGTCCAGTCGCATTAGGTCAGATGCTGGGCCCATTCGCTTGTTGCAGTGGGTACCTGTTGTTGCAATATAGGTAGTTGGTGCCTTAGTCTTATGCTCTGTGACTCCCCTTGATGTTGGCAGGCTCTGGTGCGGAGGGAGTTGGGACCTGCTTGTCCCTGTGAGCTGTCAGCGCCGCTTGATTAGGTAGTTTGCGGGCATGCGGTTGAGGTCTCCGTCTTCGGCGCCATCTTGTGCTTGCCTCCGAACGGGGGACAGCACGGCTGCAGCCGGCACGGGTGGGTCTGTCTCTAGGTAAATTTGTTTGTATGTTAGACAGCCGTTCTCTTTGTGCCAGTTGGGCCCAAAAGGCATCGAAGATTGCAACTAGCCTCTTCAGGGCGTCGGTCCCCGCTCTGCATCCCTTGCAGTCGCACGTGGCATCCGCCATTGTGTGGGCCTGTGCGGCTGGGTTCTGCTTGTAAGGCTCCGCCATCCTTGTCTGCCGTGGCCATTACGTCTGGCAAGATTGGACCGGGATCATCCTGCCGGTCCTGTGGGGGGGGAGGGACGGGGTGGGTGACCAGTGATTCAGCACCCCCGGCGTAGAGGCGAGGAGAGCGGCCGCCTCCCCCAAGCCCCATTGACCGCGGGCCGCCACGGGCCCCTTCAGGTTCGTGCTTGTGGGGATTCCTTGGGTTTGGTATCAGGCGATTCGCCAGGGTGCCCCAAGCATGGGTAGCGTACCCCGGCAGTTTTTAAGTCATCAGATTAGTGTGTATTTCCCCAGAATCCGCTTTGGCATTGGGAGCTCCTCTGCCATGCGACCGTTCCGTTTGCAGGTCAAGCCCCGGCCCCCCCTTGGAGTGTACTTTTAAAGAAGAAATACCGTATTTTATTATTTTCACAATGTTGTTTTTTTTTATGGGTCTTTGTTATTTATCTTGGTAAACACTAATGTAGTTTATTTGCTAAACAAAAAAAATGTGAAAAATTGACAAGGAAATTACCAATGTTAGGTCTCAACAGCCTAACGGAAAAATAATCTCAGACTTCGCAATTTTTGCAGTTGGCTTTTTTGGTCTAATATTTTTTTTTTAATAGCTTTCTCCAGTTTATTTCTGTATTTTCAAATCTACAGTACCTTTCTCCTTTTGGCAAGAAAAAGGATCACTTTGAAAATATATCAGAGGAAATAAATGACAAAAAAGGAAATGGTGCAGTGAGTAATGTGAACTTTCTGGGTGTGAGTGAAAGAACAGGAGACGCGTTGCTCTCCGGAGAGCAGGCAGGACGGATAAATAAAATACACTTTGCCGTTTAAATATTCTTAAAACTCCTTGCAGGAACACAGATAGTGAGACACAGAGTGTGCAACAGACTCAAAGTGCCAGAACAGTCATCTAGAACATTTGATCAGAGCAGCAGAAGCTTACTTTATAAGTAATGATTGAAAGATCTCAGTTAATTCTGGACCTAAATTGAGCCAGAAAATATGAGGCTGTGAATTTCTCTTAAAGGGACGCTATAGTCACCAGAAAAACTACAGCTAATTGTATTTGTTCCGGCTTTTTTTGCAGTAAACACTGTCTTTTCAGAGAAAATGCAATGTTTACTAGGGATAACTCCACTGGCCACTCCACAGATGACTGCTGGAGGTGCTTCCTGAGGCAGTGCTACACAGTGTGACTGAGATTCAGTGTCGACTTTCCTCGTAGAGATGCATTGATTCAATGTATCTCTATGAGGAGATGCTGATTGGCCAGGGCTATGTTTGTCTTGTGTTGGCTCTGCCCCTGATCTGCCTCCCTGACAGTCTCAGCCAATCCTATGGGAAAGCATTGTGATAGGCTCAGAACTAAACTTTTGATGTCAGCCAAGCAGGCAAAACAGGGGCAGAGCCAGCATCTGCAGACTTGAACAAAAGTAAGATTTTACTATATTTAAGGGGCAAGGAGGGCCAGGAGGTCTAGATGGTGGTTTTAACACTATATGGTCAGGAATACATGTTTGTGTTCCTGACACTATAGCGTTCCTCTAATCTAGAATGATATAGCCCCACTGTTTCAATTCAGTTTTATATTTGCCACAGTATCACAGTCAGTCAGGCTACCTGAAACAACAGTTCTGGGTTGTTTGTGTAATTCTGACTTTGACAACTTTGACCGAGCTCTCTACTCCAACGATCGGCCGGAACCACAATGAGTATCCTATGTGATATGTAGGACGGCTCTTGGGGATAAACTACTTATCCCATAAACTTCTGAGTGTCTTCCTTTTGAGAGACGTGTGACCCACTAAACAATGCAAGGTATGTTTCTTTTTGTTTTACATTTTATTTATTTATTGGCATTGTTTTGTTCCATTATCTTTATAATACGGAATAAATGTACCCCACAGACTCCCTTTAAAAAAAAAATGTTTTTTAAATGTTTTGAGATTCTACGGCTTCCCTTATCTTGCTAACCAAGGCCCTGGACTAGTTGGGCTTTACCTACATAATTTTACTTTTTAAATAACTAGAAATACTGTACAATTTCAAATTTCAATTTAGCTATTTTGCCATGAGATTTGCAATTTGCTTGTCAATACCTTAAAGTTCTAAATATATTGAATAACCCCAGTAGAGCTAATTTTAGTTTGTTCGGTGTCACCAGACTGCAGATTGGAAAAAATAAAATAATAGTAATAATTAAACCCTAAACTAAAACGTAGATTGAGAGCACCGTAAAAAGCAAGATGTCTCTAACAAGTCTGCAGTATGCTCGGTAATAATGGACCTGCTGGCTTTTCCGCACTTCTCTGATCTTCTACAACCAGCTTACTGAAAATATAATCAGCATATGTGACAGCATACAAGCAGAACTGCTATTGACCTTTCCTGCTCATGAAACAAGGACTCTTCTCTCTCAATATAGTGACTTCCTAATTGCTGTGTTGTGCATCCAGCTGTTTAATACACCTTAATAGCGCCAGGCTGTGAAACCATTGCCTGGAGCCCTATTGGCTCACAAGCAAATATATCAGCGTCCTGGTTTACAAATCTGACAGCCTCTCAGCACTGATGAGCCATAGAGGTCTCTCAGGCCCTGGGGCAATAAAGCCACTCACCTTAAATTACAACATTTTCGCTAATAGAGACACAGCATCATGGTACTAAGATACACAGAATGATATGGGAAATACCTGCCTAGTCTCAGATTCGTGTTGCGGTAAATGAAGAGGAAAAATAAATGACATTTAACTTTTATACTTTCAATGTCAGAACTGCACTTTTCTGGACAGTGTTCTCAGATGTCCCACCTGGAATCTACTGAAGCCACTCTCCCAGCTTGGGGTTACAGCCCCGAGTGTCCCTTTCACAAATGGGACGATTACGGTCTTCACTTTCTATTAGCTACTCTTTAAACCTACTTGTTTTAACAACCTCCCAATGTTTTTCTGCATATTCTGGTAATGGGGTATTGCCAAATCAAGCACCACTGTAGTGCTCCATTCCTTGTCCATAACAAGGTTGACCAGTGCTTGCTTGTCCGTCTTCATCTAAAATGCCAGAGGATATTAGCTCTGTCATTCTCAACCACCCTTCATGGCAGCTCCTGTCAGTAATAGTCACTCGTGCCCGGCCTGAATGTGTTGGGGAACTTGCTATTGCTTGTGACATTTTATTGTCTGCTTCTATGGACAAGTTAGGCAAGATCAAACCCTGTTTCTATTGATCTGGTGATGAGTGTCTGCTCCTGTACTATTAGATTTAGTGCCTCCAGTGCTGTCTTTTAGCCCTGCCCTTTCCACCTTCTGGTAGGACTTTGTGACATATCCCCTATCTGTTGCTGGTGTGTACTGTGGAGGAGCTTGTCCTGCCATAGGACTTTCTCATCAACTCCCTATCTGCTGCTGTTTGAGACATCCTCTTAGCAGTTGATATTTGGAGCAACGTGCTCATGGATGTTCTGCATTTCGTACAGGACGGTAGTCTTGACACCCATTAGGCCAATGCCTCCTTCCGTCTTGCTGGTGTACAGTGCTGGATTTTCGGTGGAATCCTCTATGTAAAGAGACCAAATAGCTGGTGCCCCAATTACTTGTGCATTGATCATGAAACTTGCAAAATTACTTTATACAAGGAGGGGAATAGCCTAAAAAATAATGCCAACAATCTTGAAACGAGGGCAAACTGCATTGGCAAAGTAAAAGATTTCAAGTCGAAGTTCAGTGACATGGATAAATGGACACTTCACACGATGGAAAGGTGCAGTGTCGACGATTAACACAGTATTGATTCAGCATCTCTCTGACCTAGTTTTAGCAAACACATTGTGACTTTTACAAAGCTCAAATTTAAAGGACTATCGTTTATAAACTGCTTGCTTCCAAAGTCTGTGCATAGAGAAGAAAAACCTCATGTAAGGAGCACAAAAACTATATCACAGTGCAACAAATATTTGCATTTCGATAAGGCTAAAAGTACACTGTTTACAAAATACGAGATCATTGCATAGAATCAAGTTCAAATAAAATCAAAAAGAAAGGCACAGAGAAAACCATTAAACCCACAAGTGTAATGTGAACAAATTAATAAGTGAGCATCCCAAAAAATATAAAATAAATAAAGGGGAATAAATACCACCATCAAAATATGTTTAACACCAAGGGCACGTAGAATAAATAGAAGAAACAAAAGATAATATAGTTAAGTAATTTAATACAAACTGCATGAAACCCAAAAACCACAGACCAGAAGGCAAAGTGGACCTCTGGTCAAGTCCACTAACACCACCACTTAAGATTCCTCTGGACACGACTCCTCTGTGAGCTTTTTTATAGGACCTCTTGGGAAAATGACTAGGCCCTGATTTCCCTAGGCAGCATCTAATTTGATAAAATTCAAACTCTATGCATTCCATCTGTTCCTTTTACAGACTTTATCTAGAGTGTATACAGCCCTCCAATTCCTTCTGACCAGGCTGCAGTTCCCCACACAGATGAAGCCTATCAAAAAGTATATAATATGTCAAATCCACCCTACAGTCCAAACACTGCTGCCAAATTCATTGTTTTATTAAGAATCAGAAGGAACATGAAAAATGTGATCCTGATTACCATTTGTAAATTAAATGAAGAAAAGTGGCACATTTTTTCTAGAGATTTAAAAGTGTCTCAGGAGAGGCTTACTGAAGTAAGGAGTCAATCAATGAGAGCGTTTCATTGCCAATCACGGTCTGCCGGGCAATCGTTTTACATTCTGCATGTGTCAATAATCTTAAAGCCTCCTAAATATGAGTATGCTTTACATCCACACACTGATAATTGTGTATTATTTCACACTTGTCCTTAACTGATGTTTGTTAATGTTTTTACTCTATTGCTGATTTTTTGTTTTGTTTATTTAGCCCAACATATCTGAAAACGTGTAATAAGCCAGGGTCCATTTATGTATAGGTAAAAACTGCGCTATATTATTGTACAGCGTTGTGTTACATAGACATTGTGATACTGTAGTTGAAAGGAACCCCGCACAGCATATCGATGAACGCATCTCTAATGCAGGGTGTCACTAGATCCATACCTGCAGATCAGCAAAGCGTTATTTTAAATAACTTTTCTCCTATTGTCCATAAAATGTTTACGTCCTCTACCAACGGCCACCTCACGACTCTCTGGTAATATGACAGTGACTTCAATGGTATTTAAGCGATGATCATATCACACAGTAAGATTACTTTTTAAAATATATATATATCTAAATGTATATTTGTCACGTATTCATCTGCACATAAAAATGTGATTAATGGCATTTACTGTTCTGACAGGAAAAGTTGTGCCGAGCAACATTACTGTCCTGACAGAAAAAGTTGTGCCGAGCAGCAATCAATCCAAAGGAGGGGAGCAATCATGAAAATAGGAACCTGCTAGCTGCCTTTGGGGTCAAAGGCCGGTTACAGCCTATCCGATCCAGAGGAGGGTTATTTAGGCCCAGTTCTCCTCTTGCTCAGTGCCCTGTCATGGTTTCCCTTGTGGTTGTCCGAGAGTGCGTTATTGATTCTGGTTATTCCGGTATTTTGACTTTGGCATTGATTTTGACTTTTCTGTTTTCTGGCATCCCTGACCCCTGGCTTTTCCTTATTGTTGTGTCTCATTCTGTATCCCTTGACCTTGGCTATTCCTGACTATTCTTTGGTACGTTAGTCCGGCCATTCTAAGGTCCGGTATACGTTACCTATCAGTCCTCTGTGTTGCACAATTCTACGTGCTGGATCATACTGTAATCCTGACAATATTATTCTTGCGCCAGTCACATTATATAACGTATATGTTGTAAACAAACATGTTATACTTTGCTAAATTATCATTTTTATAATGTGATATGGGAGGAATGCATGCTTGGATTGTATTGCTTGCCATTTGCCTCAGTACATTATGAAAGGCTTCTGTAAAACAATTTGTATTATATTATTTGTATTATTATATTTATATGAGTTGTAATTATGAAAATGCTATTCTGCAAACTCTAAGTCATTTAAACATTGTCTTGCGACCACTATTTTGTTATTTCTTCAGTAAATCCGTATTTTTTTTCTTTCTTTTTTCTTGTATTACTTATGTGTATGATGTGACCATTGTGTTATATATTTTTATCTGACGAAAATCCAATAAAAATGTATACATGGGGGGAAAAGTTGCATTTGACCCAATTGCCATAAGAGTATGTGTTTTTTGTTGTTGTTTTAACACTTCCTTTCTAAAAGGTTATTGGGAAAAAAACTCCTATCTGGAGCTAAACGGAGCGAGTCTGTATTGAACAATTTGAAGCTCAGCAAAGCTTTCAGGTCCTTGTAAACATTGTAATCAGAAGGATGTCAAGGCTGACTGTACTGATCTGTCATATACAGTAGAGGGATGCTCATATGTACACTGTCATACTGTCATTCTGTATGTGATCAGTCAGCTCTCACTGTGACCTTTAGCAGGCAGAACATGTCTTGTCACAAGCCTACATGTGCCAACTCACTGACTTTGCTGTATTGATATTTAAGATATTCTCTATACTAGGAGTTCCCAATTAATTTTTCCCGTGGAACCCTTTGACATAGTGTATTGCGCTGTTTTTTTGTATGTGCCTGTGTGTGTCAAGGTGTGTGTATCAATGTGTATCTGTGTGTGTGTATCTGTGTTTGTATGTGTGTGTGTGTATCAAGGTGTGTGGCACATAGTGGCACACAGATACACACACTGACACAGATACACACAGTGTGTATCTGTATGTGTGTGTATGTATCTGTGTCAAGGTGTGTGTATCTGTTTGTGTGTGTGTATGTATGTATGTATATGTATCTGACACAGATAAACACTGGCATATAGTGGCACAAAGATACACACTCAGATACACACACCTTGACTCATAAACAAACACACACACTCAGATACACACAGTGACATATACACACACTTGCACACACATACACACACTTGCACATACACACAGTGTCATATACACTCACTGACACACTCAGATACACATACACACTGGCACACACACACACATACTGACATTCACACACACAAACCTTGACACACAGATAAACTCAGACACACATACTCTTTGACAGACACACACACTCTCCCTGCTCAGCTCCCTCATGTGCCTCTTAGTGATGCCGGAGCCAGAGTGACATCATATTCCGGCTCCAGCATCACTGCTGTGCGCGAGGGAGCTGAGCAGCGAGATCACTGCCCACTGCTCCCTCGCCACCCTCTGCCATTTTATTTTTTGAAATTTTGCTGGAACCCCAATTGTGTTCTTGTTGAACCCTAGGGTTCCGGGGAACACCAATTGTGAAACGCTGCTGTATACTATGTGATTTGTATAGGGACATACATTAACTGAAATGTGTCTTGAAAAGCAGATTAGCTTAAAGTCAGATGAATCTGTTAATTGATTTCTCTCCCTTCTGCACTTATTACATGCTAAAACTTAGTGCCTTGCATTATTATTCACAAATCACTACCCTTGCATTTTTGCCATATTTTGTAATGTTACAATCTGATATTATATAGAGTTAGACTTTATTGGGATCATATTGAATGTTTTGAATATGCAAAACGTGTGTAAAGGTGTGTATCTGTTTGTATGTGCCGGTGTGTGTGTGTATGTATGTATGTATGTATATGTATCTGACACACAGATAAACACTGGCACATAGTGGCACAAAGATACACACTCAGATACAAACACCTTGACTCATAAACACACACACACTCAGATACACACAGTGACATATACACACACTTGCACCCACAGACACACACACTTGCACATACACACACAGTGTCATACACTCACTGACACACTCAGATACACATACACACTGGCACACACACATACTGACATACACACTTAGATACACACAGTGACACATACACAAACCTTGACACACAGATACACTCAGACACATACTCTGACACACATACTCTGGGTCCGGGCAGACATCTGGGGAGCCAAGACAGCACAGATTCCCCTGCAGCCGCCAGAACAGCTCCTTCTGTGGCCGCCTTCCCAGCTCCTCCAGCGGCCGCCACCCCTGCTCTTCCAGCGGCCGCCAGCACACCCAGCTCTCTGCAATGCCTGGTCTGTCCTTGATGGGCCCGGGTAGGCGCCCGCCCATGTTGTAGCCCGCCTCATCATTTGAAGTCGCGATCCCCCTCCATGCTGCTCTGCCATGCGGCGGACAGGATCCCTCCCAGTACGTGGGTTGTGCCGACGTTGAAGGCTCACAGCCGTACCATGATGACAGCATCTGGCATCCCTCCTCCCCTTCTTAACTTTCCATGGTGTGGTAAGGTCTCTGCCCTGCATGACCCCCTGGTCGGTGTGTGTATCTGTCTGTCTGTCATGGTGTGTGTGTGTCTGTCTGTGTCATGGTGTCTGTCTGTCATGGTATGTGTGTGTGTGTGTGTCTGTCATGGTGTGCATCTGTGTCATGGTCTGTCTGTGTCATGGTGTGTGTGTGTCTGTCTGTCATGGTGTGTCTGTGTGTGTCATGGTGTGGGTGTGTCTGTGTCATGGTGTGTGCATCTGTCTGTCATGGTGTGTCTGTCTGTGTCATGGTCTGTCTGTGTCATGGTGTATGTGTCATGGTGTGTGTTTGTATCTGTGTCACGTTGTGTTTGTGTCTGTATCATGGTGTGGGTGTCTCTGTCATGGTCTGTCTGTGTCTGTCGTGGTATGTGTGTGTCAGTCATGGTATATGTGTGAGCCAGTCATGGTGTATGTGTGTGT
>OW240913.1:45488610-45698394 GCA_933207985.1 Pelobates cultripes | reverse complement strand
ATAGGGGTTAGGTTTGTGTGAATGGGGGCAGTTTGTGTGTATTGGGGGGCAGTTTGTGTGAATGGGGGGGCAGTATTGGGGGCAATGTATGTGTGTGGCTTTTTTTTTTTTTTAATAATATATATTTTTTTAATTTAATTAAAATAAATATCCTATGTCCCCCCTCCCTTCTTACCTTTACTGGGGGGAGGGGGGACATTTCTTGGTCCCTGGTGGTCCGGTGGGGGATTCATTGGTGGTCCCAGTGGGGAGAGTGATCTCTAGCCCGCGCTCCCTCTCCCTCCCCTGCCGGCTCTCAGCACAGTGCCTGCGGACCGGGGAGGGAGATATCCTCCCCGGTCCGCAGGCACATTGCAGGGCTAGCGCCTGCATGTGCTGCTGGCAGGGGAGGAAGAGGGAGACCGGCGGATTTCTCGGGGGGGGGCAATTGCCCCGTTGCCCCCCCCCCCCGGATCCGCCACTGCCGTAAGCACACACATTAAATCCTCTACAATAACACATAACACATCCCCTACACACTCCACTCCCTGTGAGCGAACTCATGGGTGGAACATGTAGGTGGACTTTTAGGTGGGCCTTATGGGCATATTCACCGTCAGGCCCTGGGACCCAGACCTTGAGCTGTTTAAGGGGCCCCAAAAAAATGGAGCTGCTTCCCATTCTACTAGAACTTTGAATTTTGTGACCACAGTTACAAACAGCCTTCAGAGATCCTCTTCTACACCAGACCAGTGGAGCCAAACCGCAGCCCATCATCATCCTCATCTAGTTGTAAGTAGGCAATCTAGTATATTATTAGTGATACTAATCTATAATTTACCTCACATTAAAGGGACACTATAGCTTAATGAAGTGGTTCTGGTGTCTATAGCCGGTCCCTGCAGGCTTTTTAATGTAAACACACACTGTGTACAGCTTTGGCATTAGTTCATATGGCAGATTATATAGGTGGGGCATTGTGATGTCACATGGGGGGGCAGCTAATTTTTCCTTTGCCTAGGGCAGCAAAAATCCTTGCACCGGCTCTGATCCTGGGCAGGTGCACCAGTCTACTGGTGACCCACAGGAGGGGATTGCACTGCACTCTCCTCCTGCCCAGACCTGTCTTTACTACAGTGCAAGTGCCCTCCGCCCCTAATTTACAGTGGCTCACACTCACAGAAAGCAGTCCCTGGAGCCCTTTGCAGCGATGGGAACTAAGAGGTTCTGCGGCAGGTGGCCGTCCTGCAAGCATCACATTAAACAGCTGTTCCTTATACAGCCACAGGTGGGGCTGTGCTGGGAGAATGTGATTACTCTTCACTTTCTCCCAGCCTACAGCGCAGCACATGGGAGAGGGAGAGGAGGAGGCATGATTTAATCTTACAACAAATCCATTAAGCAAATCTTTGGGGGGGATCAGCTCTGTTTGCACAGTTTATTGGTGTTTACTCTGATGTCTGTATTAATATTGAGAGATTTCTAAGTAGTAACATCAGTATGTGTCAGCAGGGCCAGCCGTTGGGGTGTGCAAGCTGTGCGGTCACGCAGGGTGCCATGACAACAGAGGCGCCCGGCGGCCAACACAGCTCACAAGTTGGGGACCCCAGCATATTCAATTTAAATGATTCGCTGGTGGTCCACTGGTGCGCACCAGCAGTAGGTGCAGTCAGATTATATCCTCTCCCTCATGGTTCTGGTGCTCAGTTAGTGAGTCAGAGCACAGGCTCAGAGATTCTCAGCCTGCGCTCTGACAACATTGAAAGTCAGAGCCGTGAAGGATCGGGTATGGCAAAGAGCTAATGATTAGCATAACATCAATATCCGTTATAAAACCAGGTGGGCATGGATGGTGAACTGATTTGGTGGTGCAATGGGCCACTTGACTGGTTTTGCCCCCCAGGCCTAAGGCTGCCAGCCCTCCCCTGTGTGTGTGTGTCTCCTAGTGAGTGAGCTTGTGTTTTTATGTCAATGAGCTTATGTATATCAGTGAGATTGTTTGTCTTTGGGGCTGTGTATCAATGAGCTTGTGTGTGTCAGTGAGATTGTCTGTGTCTGCATGTGAGTATGCTTACTGTATAATTAAACGTTTACTATGAAAGGACCAATATTTTATATTAGAAGAAAAAAATATATATTTGAGATATATATATTACTCAATCATCTGGGGCAGCAATACATAGCCTTACATATTACATGCGACAATATATGGCGCATTGACTTATGGAGCTGGCATAGATTTTTTTCCAGGGCTGCTTTGGAATCCCCAGTCCGGCACTGAGCTCCAGTCAGGGATGGGTTCAAGTTGAGTTCTGGTAATTCTATTTATTAAGAAATATAAAGAGGCTGGCACAGCTGCAACTGTGTCGCCAAAACATATACCTTCCAAGTTTGCCTATTTAGAAGGACCCTATTTTGGGCCCAAATCTCTTTGTCCCTCTTTTCTATGAGCTCTATTTTGTAGGTGTTTCTAAGTGTACAACAGCGCTCCACGGCAATAATACTCCCAGTAATGTGTTTGAGTGTATAACAGAGCTCCACAGTAATAATACCCCCAGTAATGTGTCTGAGTGTATACCAGAGCTCCACAGCAATAATACTCCCAGTAATGTGTCTGAGTGTATAACAGAGCTCCGCAGTGATAATACTCCCAGTAATGTGTCTGAGTGTATAACAGAGCTCCACAGCAATAATACTCCCAGTAATGTGTCTGAGTGTATAACAGAGCTCCACAACAATAATACTCCCAGTAATGTGTCTGAGTGTATAACAGAGCTCCACAGCAATAATACTCCCAGCAATGCGTCTGAGTGTATAACAGAGCTCCACAGTAATAATACCCCCAGTAATGTGTCTGAGTGTATAACAGAGCTCCACAGCAAGAATACTCCCAGTAATGTGTCTGAGTGTATAACAGCTCCCCAGCAATAATACTCCCAGTAATGTGTCTGAGTGTATACCAGAGCTCCACAGCAAGAATACTCCCAGTAATGTGTCTGAGTGTATAACAGAGCTCCACAGCAATAATACTCCCAGTAACGCGTCTGAGTGTATAACAGAGCTCCACAGCAATAATACTCCCAGTAACGTGTCTGAGTGTATAACAGAGCTCCACAGCAATAATACTCCCAGTAATGTGTCTGAGTGTATAACAGAGCCCACAGCAATAATACTCCCAGTAATGTGTCTGAGTGTATAACAGAGCTCCACAGCAATAATACTCCCAGTAATGTGGCTGAGTGTATAACAGAGCTCCACAGCAATAATACTCCCAGTAATGTGTCTGAGCGTATAACAGAGCTCCACAGCAATAATACTCCCAGTAATGTGTCTGAGTGTATAACAGAGCTCCACAGCAATAATACTCCCAGTAATGTGTCTGAGTGTATAACAGAGCTCCACAGCAATAATACTCCCAGTAATGTGTCTGAGTGTATAACAGAGCTCCACAGCAATAATATTCTACTACAATAAAGGTGTTTAGAAATCAGACTTTGTAAATAAGATTTTGTCCATTTAAAATGTTGGGAGGTAAGAAAACAAAGCAAAAAAATAAATAAAAACAAAGTGTTATCAAATTGCCAAATTACTGTATAGTGGTTTATCTTCATAAACAAGCGAAGCATATAAAACAATACATCTGATATCAACGGATCCCACAGGTTTTTACATACAGTAGCTGCCTTGAAAGCAAATAGTCCTGTATCACTGTGAATTATGGGTATAAATTGCTCTAGCTGAAAATTAAAAACACCAGCCTCAACGGAACAACTCTGAGAAAACACAGCCAATGTTTTTATACTTGAGAGATGAGGAGGCGTCAGCGTGCCAGAACCATTAAAATTCAAGTAGTCTAGACCCACATGTAGCTCCAATTACCTATTCTCGTTTGTAAGGAGTCCAGGGCGGGTGCAAAGCTGGCGACGTGGACCCTGAATCCTGATTGATATTCAAATTTGATAACTGAATTGAAATTAGCTCAAGGAACATGTCAGGAACATGTCAATTCCAGTATAGCATCACAATGAAAAATTCAATATCATCGGCCACATTCTGAAATGGATTGCCTTCAATAAGCGCATTATTATGCTTTAAGCGAACAAAAATCAATTTCTGTCAATATGGTTAAAAACAACAATCAGCCCATAGTGGGTGGGGGACGGTAGAAACAGTGTGACAGTCTTTTACTCAAACCTTATGAATAGTTTTTTTTGGGGGGGGGGAGTTTGTTACCAGAAAAATGGTGCAAAGTTGTACAAGTGGAGGAAATACCATAAAGTACCTCATTCTATTGGCTTCAACAGTGATGTCTCCACTTTTAGAACTTTATACAGAAATTCTAAAAATCTCCCTAAACGTCCTTTTATTTATAAACCATGAGTCTGAAACATGGTAAAGTGATACTTTAAGCACCAAAACCACTGCAGAAGTAGTTATGGTGACAAGAACCCACAGACGTGGTCCAATGTTAAACTATCAAACTGTTTAAATTGTCATACTTCCATATTATCATACCATAAAGGGATATTATTTATTGACTGTCAACCAATGAGCAATGTCCCAGCTTGGTATGAGATTGTGGAAGTATTAACGTCCGGTTTACAATAACCGTTCAGACTGGAAGGACTGTGGGTGCAGAAGAGATACAGAGACTTACGGCGACGTAGAGTTACATCAGCAGAGAGAGATCAGGTTGAGGGAGAACTTGACCTCGACATTGGAGATTAAGGTACGTTTTAGCTGTTTAATTTTTTTTTTTTTTTAACAAACATATTCCTAATGCTATAGTGTTCCCCCACCTATGTAGGTGTCCCCCAAGGTAAGATAAACTTACCTTATATCTTGCAGATTGTTGGTCTCCGTGCTGAAGCTCTGCCTTTATGGCTGAGCACACCATGGTTGCAACCAATAACATTGGGAGGCTAGTGCTGATTAAATAGCACAGTAAGACAGCCACTATGCATACGCATGTTAACCCTGCAATATAAACATTGCTGTTCCGGCAAAACGACCATGCTTTCAGTTGCAGGGTTAAAAATACAGGGGCATGCCACCCACACCACTTCATTGAGATGAATAGGTCTGGGTGCTTTTAGAGTCCCTCTAAGAAGTTCGGGGTGGTGGACCAGTAGAAGAACAGCTACTTTAACCAAAACCAGTGTTAAATGAAATCAATAATTTTTTGGAGTAACCCTTTAATATAAAAGCTATATATTATGCACAGATTCATTCGGTAAATTAATGTTTTTTTTTCAATTTGTATAAAATATATATATATATAATATAATATATATTTATTGATATAATGTCTATGTTACGAAAGATTAAAGACCCTTATTGTGTGAATATGTTACTAAGTCTTTTTATTTTATATTTCAGTTAGGAAACATATTTATAAATCTAAAATTCATAGTGATACAAAAGACTGTTACTCGATGGAAGCCTTTCCAAGTAAATCACTTGAATAAGAGAACCAACGAACACGTGGATTCATAATGATACTGCTGATGACCTTTTTTTTACAGCAGTGATATAGCAACTGTAACCTCATGCATGAATTATTCTATTTATCATCAGCATTCCTTATATCAATGGGCTTCTTATTAAACAACTTTTATCTCACAGATTACTTTATTCACAAACCTCTTAGAGTGGCAGTAGGGGAGGGACGAATCCGCTCCAGAAAATGTACTGCCTGGGGGAAATTAGAATTTTTAAAGGATTACTCCAAGAACAATGACCACTTCATTGATTTAAAGTGGTCATGGTGCCTTGCGTCTGTACTTGGCTTATATCCACTCTGATGCTGGAGATGTAACACCACTTCCAACAGCATCATGGGGTATTCATCAGACAGCCTAGGACAAGAGCTCCGGGCTGGCTTATGTCAATTCTGTGCAAATTCAGATGAACAGATGCTCACTGGTTGGATGGCAGCTATCAGTTAATCAATGAACTGCAGAAGCCAGATGTTACAAAATGGGTTGCCCCATTACATTACTAAAAGGCTTCTAGTGATGGTCTTTCATTATGTCTACAGAAACATGTTTAACCCATGTTCATTTGTGGGCGCATATGCATTATGAAAGACTGTCCCCCAGATTTTCTATGATTCCTCTGCTGATGTATCCATTCCCTAATTGTAAACGGATGAACCTCACAATCTTTCAAATCATAATAAGGACTTTAAATAACGCCATGTTTATTTGCTACATATTCACAACTAGACAGACCGCTAGAAAACCAGACAGATGGACGTACACTTAGACAACTAGAAGGGTAAACAGGCAGATAGATGAACATAGACAGGAAGAAAATCAGACAGACAGTTGGCTGGTAAATATTCCATACGGAGTACAGATTTGTAATTTAACTTACAGTTTTGTTTTTATTCCTATATTTTACCAGTAGGAAATATCTTTCTCAGTAGTTACTATCTAATCAAACAGAAATAAACCTTAGGGACTGGCAGACACATATGGGTTAAACTCTTACATGATCATTAAGCCTAAATCATTTCTTAATGGAGGTAATAAAGAAGTTATGGCACTGAGCCTTTCTAGCTTGGCAGTGGGTCAATATCTGCCTCCCAGCCAGTCGTGGTCGAAAAAAATTAACCCTGCGATTGCTGGCCACATATAAACTCTATGGAAAGGTGCAAAAACAGTTACGCCAATATTAACGATTTTATGTAACACAGACGTGAACCAGGCTGATTTTTATTCATACAACTTATTAATTATTAAACTGCAGTGTGACTACTTATGCCTTAATCACACAGTTTAGCTATCAAGCAGGGAAATTTACTAAGCAAAGAGATCTCATTACAGTAAAAATCTCTTGGGTTTACTTTAACCTCTTAAGGACCAAACTTCTGGAATAAAAGGGAATCATGACATGTCACACATGTCATGTGTCCTTAAGGGGTTAAATTTATTCCCACCTCCCAGCATTGAGCGATACATTAGCCAGACAGGAGGGTCAGGGTCGGCATGGGGGGGTGCTATTATCACAACTAATTTTAAAGATTCCCAGAGAAGAGGGGGTGTTGTCAGTATGGCGTGTATGCATGTCAGGCTTGGGGTACGGATAATAAATAAAAAAAATTTAGGCCAAAATAGTTGAGCCGGGGAAAATGTCCGATTGGCTATTACAAAAATCAAAAAGAAATTGGCTTTGTTGTCATGGTTTCACTTTTTTCGTATTCAATACCTAAAAGGGTTTGAAAATATGTCAAGTGTATTTTATGCATGCTTGTGAAATAAGAAAAATAATCAGAAGCAAGACATAATATTGTACTTGCAGATTCTTTTCAGACCAAAATGCAATTTGGCCGAATTCTGAGCCAAAATATAATAGAATTGCAAACTAACAGAACTGCGCAATGCCAAACATGTTTGGGGGTGGGTCAATATTTTAAATTCTGCTCACGGTGCCAAAAATAAGAGCTGATTAATGGAAACAAAATTGATGGCTAGGGAAGAGACACTATTTTTTTTTTGTGTATATATATATATATATATCAAGTTTTTTTATTTTGATATGAACAGGACAGAGTTGAACGATTATTTAAACAACCTGAGATTCGCAGATCTCCAGTGCAGTAATAAACATTTGGTTGCACAGGACCTTTGCATAGTAGTCGTCGTCATACATTTATAGTTGCATAAGTGAATTGGTTGTATTGTGCTTGTCGTCTGGCTACATTTCCAGGCCTAGTTACAAGCTCGGGGTAATGTTAACCCAAACTGGCTAGAATGTGTGTGAGAGCGTGCACAGTTGCCCTTGAGTCCCCCCAACCTAGTCGTCCCAGTTATTGCCCTTACTATTATTTATTTGCGTTTATCAGCTCGGAGTAACAGTGTCTGGCCATGAGGGATATGTGCTTCCCGTGATCACGGTGCCGTGTTTGGAAATGCATGCTCCTTGGTACTTGCGTTGGCCGATGCACGGGCCTGTCAGCTCCCAGCATCTTGTCTGATGTGCGTATGTGGGGACCCAGGTCGAGTTAGGCAAAACACTAAATGTTGACTCAGAAGTGACCAACAGATGAAAAAAAGGCAGAGAAGTAAAAAAATAAATCATATATATATATATATATATATATATATATATAGATAGATAGATAGATAGATATATAGATTTGTTATACAATAAATTCAGAATTGTATGGAATTGAGAACTGGACAGCAAAAGTTCATCAAAAACATATTCAAACTTCTCTATCGTCAAAGCCTTTTTTATCCTAAGATTTGCAATTTAGATTTCAATTCACTACAATTCACTGTTTTATGAATACACCAAAAATGCTACTTTCACCAAACCAATTATTACAGCACAATAAAAATCAAATTTGCCAAGTCCAATAAATGACAGTAGAGAAGATATAATCAAATTCAATTAATTTAGAATATATTTCAAACATAATTCTGGCAACCATTTATCTAATTAAAACCACATACTAACCATGTTTATCATTTTACTGTAACACTCTTTTTAGTGAGTGTGCCATGTAGTATAAAGAGAAGCATGTAATAATATGTTTTTGCATTTAGGACAAATACAAATGAATTAAATAGTGAACCGTTAGAGTTCAAAGTTGCACAAAACTATTCACAAATAACAATGCTAACTCATCTAACCACGCTAAATAAAAACAGTGATATGTTCTTACAGCATTTCATTTTGTGCGAGTGATATTTACTGTGTGAATTATGATTAACTATTTATGTTTCCTATCTTAGTGTTTGATGAATAAAGGGTTACTCCAAGCCCACTGTAGTGGATACAATGCCAGTAGTACCCTCGCCGGTTCCTCAGTAATGCTAAACAGTTTGCCCCCTTACATGGGACCCAGCTGGGCTCCGATGCTCCCTGGCGGTCCAACAACGAGCTTCCAGCTTCTGCAGAGCTGCAATCGGTTTTCATTGGCTGCGTCAGTCAGCTGACTGCTCTAAGCCAATGGCTGTCATTTTCTGCAACAAAAGATGGCACCTCAATGGCTGTACATACAGACTCCAGGCACCATGACCACTTCAAACCATGGACATCAGCTGTATCTTTTTCGAAGAAACATTCTCTGTGTTTGGAAATGCAAAGAAATATCAGATAAAGTGTTAGGCCCGGTATTATTTACTAATCTGGCAATAGTAGACACCTGATAGGGGAACTGCAATTTTTAGGAAAAATATACCCAAATTGGAAAATCTTGGCTATTTTGCCTAACAGTCCATTGTCAATTCTGTACCATTTTCAGTTTTGTGAATAACCTCCAACAGCACCATAAAATGTGAATAATAACATTATTAGTGCACAGCTGGACACTGGCGGACGGCGTAGCATGCCGGATCTTGTGCATATAAAAGGGAACTAACCTCCCTGTGTCACTGAAAGGGGACAAGCCATGGACTGCTTAGAAAACCCATAGAGAAAGGGAATGGCAAGGAAGGGTTCTTTCAAGAGCAGAATAACATTTCCTAATGGCAATTATCTTCGTGAGCGGTTTGAGATCTTGATTTAACAATATGGCACACAGCAGTGAGAATGTAATTGTTCTGTGTCTTCAATGGGCACAATTATCATGCTGGTATTATTAAAAATATCTGATAAATAATAGCTCCAGAAAGAATGTTATTAAAGAGGTTATTGAGGTATAAAACCCAATGGATTGCAAGACGGGCAATGCCCACCCTCCTGTATCTTGTTGCTGAGGCACAAGAAACTTTGAAGGAGAACTTGATGTGAGCGGAATTCTTTCTATTTATGTCAAGTGACCATCATTCAGCAGACATGTCTACCGGTGGGTTTTAACAAGAATGCAGAGTCCCAAGAGACATTCACATTCGAGGCTCTGTTGGTTTTGATATGAAATATTATTATTGGGGTAATTATTTTTCAAGAGTAAACTTAAGGGTAACTGTCTGTTGTAATATGTTACTATCACGGGCGTTCATTAGGATGTGAATGCGGAAGATCTTTCTCTTTGTTATTTAGTTTTAGGAACATTGCAAGCACCATAACCACTAAAATCTACTGTAGTGGTTATGGTAGCCAGAATGCCCTTGGAACTCCTTTCAGAGTAAGTAGCCAAATCAATAAAAAATAGTCTGACAACTTACGGCCTGCCTGGTGCTCGCAGCTGCCTCTCCTACAAGGCACCCACTGAGCTGCACGGCCAGGCCTAGCTCTGCGGCAGGAGCTTCCGACAGCAGGGGAGGCGGCAGTGGGTGCCTGTTCTTAAATGGTTTGATTACTTACTCTGTGAGGACATAAAGGGTACTACTGGCACCAAAACAACTACAGCAGCCTCTAGTGGTATGGGTACTTGGATTGTTCCTTTCAGAAGTTGCATAGGTGTATGTGACATGTGTGCATTGCGTGTAAGAGGGTGGCTGTGTGTTTAAGTGTAGGGTGGTTTTAAGTGTTGTCGCTGTGTGTGTTTGGACTGTTGATAGCTGGCTGCCTGTGTGTGTGGGGTGACAATATGTGTCTGTGGTCTTTAGATGTAGGTTTTGTGGCTGTGTATGAATGGATGCATGTGTGTTTCAGGTGGCAGCATCTATGTTGTGTGTGGTAGGGGGTGGCAGTAGGTTGTTTAGGTTCAGTGAGGCGGTAAGTTTAACTATGAGGGATGTGTGCTGCTGTGTATGAATATCGTGAGGGATGTGTGTGGCTAGCTGCCAGCTGCATGTGTCACAGTTTGTGGGTAGCTGTGACTGACATGTGCCATGTTGTGGGTATCTGTGAGTGATGTCTGGTGGGAAGAGCTAGTGGTCTGTACTTCTAGCAGGTGCAGATCACTCTGAATGCTCCTATAATTCTATGAATGTGAGGGAACATTTAAAGTGATCTGCACCTGTCCTAGATGCAGACCACAAGCTTCCTCGTAGGAAAGAGAGAGTGCAGAGACAGTAAGGGTGTTTATTTGATCAGGCAACAACTGGCATGCCAGGCATACCTTATGCACAAGCCTATGGTGGCTACCAGGATTAATTAATGAACAAGAATTTTTATATTTTTTTATTTCAACCAAAATAGAAACATTTTCCAGTTCAACTACTTTTCCAGCTTGGTTACTTACAATCAGCAATTATCAGGACGTACACTTTTATCAAACAATACAAAGAGAGCCTAGTTTGTGAAGGTTCTATCACAGCATGTTTTAATAGAATGTTAAATATATTTAGCAGCCTGGTGTCTCGACTGACTGGAGAAACCGGTTATTTCTATGCATTTACTTAAACTGTGACAATAAATACAAAACAAAGCATTTGAAATCAGAAGGGCTTTGACGTGATGCATTCAAACAGTCAGCTCTTAATGTCACTTTCCATAAATTCACTGCCCTTTTTTAAATGAATATCCTTCTTAAAACTGAATAAGTCAGATCTCATTCTACTTTAGTTGCCCTAAATACATAACAGAGTGCCACTTGGAAGGTTTTCGATTATTTTAATGTTTATTATGTTCATTTTAATTGTTCCCCTTATAAATAACTTACAACAGAAAGAGTGATGCACATAAAATGTATTAAATATATTGGCATGGCAGGAACAAGGGCCTCAGGGGCCTGGAGCTGAAAGTTTCTTTGGGTCTAATTACAGAGTATATTAAAGGAACATGCCTAGTATCACAGCCACTAAAAGGCACTATGGTGGTTATGGTGCCAGGAGTGCCATGGCGCCCCCCCCTTGTAAGTAATTTAAAGGTAGTTATAATGGTTTGTCTACGTACCTGGGGTCCGACAGGTAAGTGCTGCTCCCCCACTCCTCTACCTCACCCAGAAAGATGGAAGTTCTTGCTTAGGAGACCCAAGTGTCCACATAAATCATCATTTGTGGGCATATATAAACACTTAATTGCATTCACGTATGCTAGATCAGTCCTATATAAAAGCATCTGCACATTATGTCTTTAGTGTTGTTTGTTACCCTATGTCTAGCCAAGTTTATTCAACCTTCATTCTATATATAATATACTACAAAATGTAATGAACTGAAATTTATAAGCAGAATTAAGGCAATATGCGTAAAGGTAAATAATATCAGAGCGCTAAGTAAATTACTAAGGGCTCTATAGGGGCAAATAGCTAGAGCAGTTGTGATTTTCACAAGGATTATTTTTTAAAGTACCCCATGGAAAATTGCTATATTGTGTATTTCAGCTGCAACACTTCAATGCGATCCCTTCACCACATTATGAGAAATATTTAAAGTAAAAAAAAGTTTTTAAGAAGTAGAGCGATGTTAAGGTGATTCTATTAAACATGAAAACAAATAAGAAAAAATGTTAAATTCTTGTTTTGATATTTGTTTTGCCAGTTCTTTAAATAGTATTAGCGTATAAGCAAATAATTTATGATTGAGCGCTCTCTCTGTTATCCTCTATTTTACATTCACAACATAAGCAGTTTAGCAACCAGAAATAGATGGTCAGAAAGCAATTTAGCTGAAAACTGAAGATTTAAACGTGTGAAATGATTCTTTAAATTAGAGCATTTCAGATTTATCCCACCCTAAGTACTGAAATCCCTTTTTTGTTATAGTTCACCATTTTCCATTTAAAATGAATTGACATCAAAAGCAAATGTTTATCCTACATAAAATCCCACATAAATGAATTTCACAGCCTTTATAAGCATCTCATCACCTTTTTCTATTAACAAGCTATATAAATAAATTGGACCACCTATGTGAGCATCTTAGATCAATCACAATCAACAGTTTCGATGCTGACAATTCTACAATATTTTAGAATAGAAGTCAAAGGACCACTTATTTGTACTAACCAATTAACAACTCGGCTATAATACATGGGCATATATTAGCCAGTAAAGCCATAATGAATGCGGCGGCGAGGCTCATCTTCCTGTCCGCCCGCACCTCCCATGCCTCACCCTTCTGTCAGTCCCTACATTGGCATCCTATAAGAAATAGGACGCAATTTAAAATTCTGGTTCTTGCTTTCAAATCTCTACATAATGCTGCTCCCAACTATATATCCTCCCTTATACACAAGTATGTCCCGTCTAGGCCCTTATGATCTGCTGGAGAATTACGTCTATCTTCTGTTCGTACTCCCACCTCTGATGCTCGCCTTCAAGACTTTTAGAGGGCTGCACCGTTCCTGTGGAACTCGCTTCCCTCCTCCGTTAGATGCTCACCCAGTCTCCACTCCTTAAAAAAATCATTAAAAACCCATTCTTCATAAAAGCGTATCAATTAAACTGTTAATAGCTCCCGCTTGATTCCTCTTCTGCAACTGTCACTAGTCTAATACTATCCTTACCTTTTTGTGTCATTTTACCCCACTCCCTCTAGCATGTAAGTTCATTGAGCAGGGCCCTCAACCCCTCTGTTCCTGTGTGTCCAACTTGTCTGGTTACAACTACATGTCTGTTCGTCCACTGATTGTAAGGCGCTGTGGAATTTGATGGCGCTATATAAATATCATAATAATAATAAATACACATTATAGGTGAAAAACAGCATGTGTTCATGGGATGACATTGCAACAGCATAATGAGTTATTTCTATCAGTGCAAAATGTTAGTTTGCACCAATTAGGTATTAATACACAGGTCTTAATGTGATTTAATTAATTAGGTAATTATGAAGGCTTGAGATAATCTCACCCATTTTCGCTTTGACAAATCTTAAAACAAGAGAGCTAAAGTAATGATAGGAAGAAAGATCAATAATAAAAGATTCAGTGTGCTACTAACATTTCCCCCCGAAAATAAGACAGTCTTATATTAATTTTTGCTCCAAAAAATGCAACCAATCTATAGCACATGGTGTGCAATCGCTTATTTTTATAGAACACTTGAAATTTAAAAGCACAAATAGGGAAAAGGTAATGTACATTTCACAATAAATAAAAATTATACTATTAATAATAATAATATAGTATATGAAGTCAGTGGCTTATTGTTTAATAGGTTATTTGAATATCTGTTGTACAACAATTAAAAAAAAAAAAATAATAACCTTCAAATTGCAAAGAATGGCCTATGAGAAGATTATAGGGGAGTTGCATTTATTATTTTGTAAAACCACCAAAAGACATTTCAATAGACTTGGCTAAGGATCAATAAACGGTGAACGCAGAAATCTAGTATCATATTGCAGATTCCATTCACTGGAACTGGATGTGCGGAAACAATGTAAAGAATTAATTAGTAATAATTATAATTATTATCCGCCACCAAGGTAAACGTCACACTAAAAAATGATCAATAATATTACATATAGCTGTCCCCGTGTACACTAACCACTCCAGTCTGATTTAAAGTTGTAAATGTTGTGACAATAGCAATAGATATAGTTTTGTTTTTTAAAACCAAGATATGGTACTATTCACACAAAAAAGATGAAAAAAATATATAAAACAAAAACAACACAAATGTACATATCAGAGGTGGCCACAAGGTGACACACCAGTTGTTATAAGCAAGACAAGCAAAGCATCATGGGAGACGTAGTTCTATTCTGGGGAGGTTCTACAGATTTACTGCTTAGCAGGATTTCTGTGCCTGGTTGTATGATTGTACTCATTCCATATGCTGTTTTCTTAGACTGTTCTTCATTCATTCAATCACATTCCATTTGTGCCATTATAGCTGGCTGGCTACAGTTTATCACTTATGCAAAGTCGCTATTTTGTGGCTACAATTGCTAATTTATGCACTTACTTTCAGTTTGTGGTTATTATGTGTCTTATACTTTAAATTCTAATTTACTAGTTTGTTTACACCTTTAGGAATTCGGTGCTATTTTGTTTACAATGTAGGTTTTACTTGTCGTTTTCCCATTCTCTTTATGGGAACTTCATTTCCTAGCACTATACTTTCCTTTTAAGTGTGTGCTTGTCTCTGGCTATGCTCCATTGAGATCCAAGCAGGGACGTATTAGCCGCGAGGCAAACAAGGCATTTGCCTTGGGCGGAATTTTTCAGGGGGCGGCAAAAAACGCCGCCCCCCAAATGCCCAGGGCAAATGCCTAGTTAGCCTTGCGGCTAACTGACATCCCGAGCGGGCGGCGCTGGCAGGCGGGCGGCTGGCGAGGGAGCTCTTCCTATGAGCTGTCTGCTCAGCTCCCTCGCGCGCCGCACAGTGAGGCTGGGAGCCGGAAGATGACGTCATCTTCCGGCTCCCAGCCTCACTCTGCAGCGGCGCGCGAGGGAGCTGCACTCACTCGCCAGCCGCCACTGCCAGGGAGAGAGAGACCTCCCCCAGCACTCCCAAAGGTAAGGAGGTTGGGGGGGGGGGATTTAAATTAAAAAAAAAAGTTAATCTGTGTGTGTCTCTGACTGTGTGTGACTGACTGTGTTTGTGTATGTGTGTGTGTGTGTTTGTGTCTGACTGTGTCTGTGTCTGACTGTGTGTGTGTGTGTGTATGACTGTGTGTGTGTGTTTGTGTCTGTGTGTGTGTTTGTGTCTGTGTGTGTGTTTGTGTCTGACTGTGTGTGTGTTTGTGTCTGTGCGTGTGTTTGTGAGTGTCTGACTGAGTGTGTGTGTGTGTGTGTGTGTCTGACTGAGTGTGTGTGTGTGTGTCTGACTGTGTATGTGTGTGTGTGTATGTGTCTGACTGTGTGTTTGTGTGTGTTTGTGCCTGACTGTGTGTGTATGTGTGTGTGTTTGTGCCTGACTGTGTCTGTGAATGTGTGTGTGTGTATGACTGTGTGTGTGTGTTTGTGTCTGACTGTGTGTGTGTGTGTATGACTGTGTGTGTGTGTATGTGTATTTAGAAGGTGGAGCGGGGGGGAGGGGGGTGCCTGAGTTTTGTCCTGCCTAGGGCAGCACAAAACCAGGATACACCACTGGATCCAAGACAGTATGAGCAGCATGCTGTACATGGGTAGATAGGAAGGGCCATAATAGAAAGTTGCAAACACCCACATCTAGAGTTGCTATATTTGACTGTTGATTATGCAATCATATAGACATTTGTTTTTTGTCTGAGTACTAAAGCACCCTTTGTATTGAACATATCTTAAAATCTGCAAAGAGACATTTCATGCACGTAGATGGCTTGTCTGAATCCTATGCAACTTGTATTTCATTTACTGAAACTTGCACAAACCAATAAAACCATACTGAAAGGAAGAAACAAGCAATGGATCAAGGGTAACAAATACTAAGAAAAAAAATAATAAAGGTATATTGCATAACATACCTTCATGTCACATTTTAATTTTAAAATGTGCTAATGTGACAGTAAAGTTTCTGTCGAAGTAACAGTGGTTCAGAAATCTAATGTGCATGCGCGGCGAGTGCTGTGCGGGCATTAGGCCTTCCCCAGCATGCATTGAATCGATGCTTTTCTACGGAATTTTTCCACATGCTGGACGTCCTCATAGAAAGTGTGACAACGTCCATGGTCGTTTCACAGACTAAACATCAGAGAGCACCTCTAGTGGCTATGTCGTAGACATCCACTAGAGGACGAGTTAACCCTGCAATATAATTACTGTAATTATAATAAGATGAATTAGTCTGGGTGCCAATAGTGTCCCTTTAATTGCTCCATTAACTTGTATGAAATGATTTAACCATCTCCTTGCCATTAATTTGTAGATACATAAGTAACTGTAACCTTACCTGCACATTGCACCTAACATGCGTGGGTGACTGAAGAACTTTAAATTATCTGACTTCTAACTGGAAGTACACAAATTGTACAAACTGCCGGATAGCACTTTCAAACTCTTCGTGACGGCTGAATAATACATAATTATTCCCCATATAAATAATGACTAAATAGTGACTCCATTCTTTCTAAAGTGATCATAACTTTTCCTCTTCTAGATCACTTCTAGAGCTCTTGGGATCTTGTACCGTATATTATTCTGTATCCCGATAGTGTCACTATGTTGCTCTTTATGATTGTGTCTCATAATACCATTCACCTTTCAAAATAACGGATGGTAAAGTCACACAGGCATGTTCTCTATATTGTTTGATGAAACCAAGAAAAATATTCAGAAAAAAAGCTTTCATGGAAAACAGATCCCCAGAAGCCACACAATTTCACCGAAGCTAATGAAGAAGCAATCAATTATTATTAAGTGTTAATGACAAGTGAGTCGGGGGCAATTAGTGCATGAAAAAGCAAAATGATTAGTTTAACACCTCTTGTGGATGGCAGGCCTGTAACGAGGGGGGTTAAAAGTTCACTCAAATCAAGGTAGATGCGCACTAATGAGGTGAAATAATGAACCTCTGTTTTTGTCGATAGGACCTGTCATGGTGTTCAATGAGGTGGAGGGACAGGAATATACAGTTTGCCAGTTTTACTTGCCATGGCTAGTTACACCTGACATCAATGACTAAATGTTTCCATGTAATGGCTTGATCTGTGTCTCGATTTGGAACCTGTTTCTGGGACCAATTTATACCCTTTGTCTTTAGAAGAAAACCTGGCCTTATCGGAACACTCCAAGCACCATAACCACTGCAGCGCACTTTAATCAGACAATAAATTAGTTACTGTAGCAGCACTGCTTTCCTCAGTGCATTCCCTTAAACAGAGAATAGAGCCTAATGAAGGGGCTTTGCATAATAAGTAACAGTTGTAGAGTAGGCTATTAAGGTCATCTTAAAATTAAGGAATGGGTCACCAAGCTAATGTCATGAATATAATTCAGATTTTAGAAAAAAGGAATCACTACTTTAGAACGTTTTAAGTTTGTGATTCCCTTACATTTTCAAAACTGGTTTAAAGAGCACATCTGATACAATGATATATACCTATAACACTAATATTTATATTCATTAATATTAATTATTAAAACAGACAATATACGTTTGAAACATGATGTATGTCTGCATGTCACACTGGGAAATCGGAAAGTATTGAGTCCAGACTTTTAATCTAGGTATTTTTAGATACAGAATACAGATCATATGCAACAGTAAATTTAACATATAACGTTATAATGAACCATTAGGAATCTACCGATGGGCATTGTAGCCTTGCGGATCTCAGGCGCTGTAAGGTTAAACAAGACCAGGGAACTGCAGCTCCCATAATGCATAAGTAACTTAATGATCTATGTGTGCAGTGGCGTGTACTATTTATTTACACACATATAATGGCTTACATGTATTTTAGCCATGTGTAACAACCAACTGTTAATGCGTAAATACATTAGCATAAAAACAAAACAAAAAACAAGTAGCAATTAAACATTATTAGAGATTAAAAGAAGCACAGCAGAGCAGAGTTTAGCTTAACAGTTTCAAACTAGTATTATATAGATTTATATTTTCTAAAACATTATTCCATGCATTCATTTGTTCGTGGGACAACATTTGAAGAACTTTCCATGGGGAAAGTTCTAAAAAAAAAAAATATATATATATATATATATTTTTTTTTTTTTTTTTAATGCTTTGGCCCGCTCATAATGTGCTTTGATACAGGAAAGTATAGCCAGAAAAAAGGACTTGAGTAATCTTTATCTAATGCAAAGCATTCTTAGGATTCTACAGAGTGTGAAGTGGTCGGATTCCTTTAAGAAAATGGGCAGCAAAAGAGAGTTTTAACTACACAGGTGGAACCACTACACCTATTCTGCAAACATTAAACCACACTCATTGATCAAACAATATATCCAGTAGGTGACTACGGTATCTATAAAGGTGGCTTGCATGCAGAAAGATTGAGAAAATCTACCAAATTGATCAAATTTGTAAGAAGATTCGCCAGGCGAATACAGAAATGAATTAAAAGAGTGTGTGGATGAGATGTTGGATCCCAACCACAGGCGATGCCGCAACTCCAAGTCCTCAAATGTCTATAGTTCCAAAAAGATATGGTTATACCTGAGGTCAAGTAATTAGTGGGGTTTCAGTCCTGGTGCTGGCCTTATCCCAAACATAGACACAATCTCTCAGTACAGGTGTTGTAGTCCGCACTCAGGGATAAACCCTTATGATCCACAGAAAAAAATATACGAATAAGAGTAAAGGAAAATACTGAAAAAGTGCACATTTATTGATATAAAAAATATATACGACAATAAATGGCTTTAAAATATCATGGCAGCACTCATATATACTGAGTATTTAAACAGGTAAGGTAAATCATGCAAATGACATGAGGTTGTTAAAGTAACAACACAAGTATCCGAGCAAAGGAACCAAACTTTACAAAAATAGAAACAATTGATGAATTGCAATACCTGCACTGCCATATAGGAGGGAGACCACCTACACCACTTCCGAAAAAAATGTGTGAGTACCCAGGACGCGTTTCGCACCCTCCTGGTGCTTTCTCAACATTAAAGGACCACTCTAGGCACCCAGACCACTTCAGCTTAATGAAGTGGTCTGGGTGCCAGGTCCTTCTAGGGTTAACCCATTTTTTCAGAATTATAGCAGTTTCAGAGAAACTGCTATAATTATGAATGGGTTAAGCCTTCCCCCTAATCCTCTAGTGGCTGTCTCATTGACAGCCACTAGAGGCGCTTGCGTGCTTCTCACTGTGAATTTTCACAGTGAGAGCACGCAAGCGTCCATAGGAAAGCATTATGAATGCTTTCCTATGTGACCGGCTGAATGCGCGCACAGCTCTTGCCGCGTGTGCGCATTCAGCCCAGGAGTAGGGACGGAGGAGGAGAGCTCCCCGCCCAGCGCTGGAAAAAGGTAAGTTTAAACCCTTTTCCCCTTTCCAGAGCTGGGCTGGAGGGGGTCCCTGAGGGTGGGGGCACCCTCAGGGCACTATAGTGCCAGGAAAACGAGTATGTTTTCCTGGCACTATAGTGGTCCTTTAACGATCATATAGAATTCTGGAGATATAAAGGAGGGGTCCACCCTACTAAAAGGGAAGGAATGGAGGCTGGGTGGGATACTGATAGAGGTGTAAAATGTTTGAGAAGGTGATGGGAGAGGTATTAATGGTGTATTATCCTGTGTGGACAGGAGAGGGTGCTAAGTAAAGTAGAATAAATGAAGGACTAGCATGTTGGCAAGGTTATTGATAGAGGGACACTATGAAGTTAGGGACCGTGAAGGGTAAAAGGAGAATGGAGAACATATTCATAGAGTGGAGTCTAAAAGATATTAGGAAGCTGAAGACAGAATTTATGGAGTGTAATGTGAAGGGCATTAAGATCATGGTTTTTATAAAGTACTCCATAATACTGGGCTGTTAATAAGAGAACTTTAGATCCCCCCATCCAAGCCATGTTTGTGGAGTCCGCTTTCTAACCCGGCATTAGACATTGAGCTAGCCTTGCCATTTCTCCAGCTCTAGATTACCTATTTTCTTTTGTTTCTAGGTAATGTCAACTGCTGGAATCGCACGAAGACCTGTATGAAGCAGTTACAAGTATTGAAAGTGAAAGTTCCACATACCTATTTAATACACAGAGCAAACTTCCTATAGTGCAGACACAAACAGCAATAACCGTTCAAGCAAATATCCCAACAGCCCAATTGCATCACATAGAAAATAAATAAAACCTTACTTGTGCATATTTTCCACTCCTACCACGATCATGATGTAATATGAGATTCCGCTTTGCACAATAAAATGTAAGGCATACCTAGAAATAGAAAGCAGCAGAGAATTAGTCACATATAGCCTCTGCTTCCTGCAAGCAGTATGTTTAAAGGATCACTATAGGGTCAGGAACACAAACACGTACTGCTGACCTTATAGTGTTGAAAACCCACCATACAGACCCTACTGGCCCCCCTAAACATAGCAAAATCTTACTGCTGCTGCTGGCTCTCCCCCTGATCTACCTGCTTGGCTGACATCATCAGAAGTGATTATCTGAGCCAATTACAATGCTTTCCAGTAAGTTCAGTTATTCCATGCAGAGGATGAAGACACTGAATGTCAGTCACACTGTGCAGCACTGCCCCAGGAAGCATCTCCAGTAGCCAACTGAGGAGTGGCCAGTGGAGTTATCCCTAGTAAACATTGTATTTTCTCTGAAAAGACAATGTTTCCTGCAAAAAGCCTGAAGGGAATGAGTATACTTACCAGAACAAATACAATAAGCTGTAGCTGTTCTGGTGACTATAGTGCCCCTTTAATAATCCATAGGCATGGGATTCTCGCTATATTGTTATTATATTTTAGAATTTACCTCTACGGAACATTTAAATATTTTATACTGAAATCTACACAGGAACACTCTGCAAATTATAATGAATCGATCACTCTCTTCTCATGACATCTGAACATTGTGAAGCAAACCTGAATATGTCATTTAATTCAGATTCTGTAATCCACCATCTCAATCTGCGGCCACTCTACAAAAGATGAGAAAACCCATGATATACCTTCAGAGCTTAATGTACGAGAAAAAAAAATAAGGGATCCATGTCATCATGGTCATTCTAAATATGGGACAGAGCAAAGAGTTCCATGTCTCTTTTAAATGTCTGACAACTCAGGTTTGGCAAAAGCTACTCCATCTGAGTTCCTTCGCAAAGTCACTATTGAATCCGAAGAGGTTTCAACTCAGGAAATCTTGGAGGATCTTTGCAATGCTGGGTGAACAGCAAACTTGTGAGTTTACTCAATTTACCCAAACAACATAAATCACAGTAAAACTATAATTTGACCTTTGATAACATTACCCCAGTGCATATGTAACACAGTTTTTATGGGCAGAACACACACAAAACCAAAAGAGCATATCATTAAAAAGATATGAATGAAGATGAAGACCAAGTGGAATTCAAAGACCTACACTCATAATATGTTATTAGATGAACATGAAGTTTGGTTGACTTGACAATAGTATATATGGTTTGAAATCGCAATTTAATAAGGATGTTTTCGGTCCATTTTAGATGCAGAGTAAAATCCCTTATCTTGTCACATACATTCTTACATATTACAATTAAGATAAGTAATGTAAGCTCTGCGGAATAAGTTGGCGAAATATAAATGCCAATAATAATAATCCACAAAATGTCAATTTAAAGATGAAAAAAAGAAATGATTCTGGAAAGCAAGTAAGATTTACAGAAAGACATCCAGTAAGTCTCTGTTTTAGAAGTGTTAATTTCCGATGCAATCTGAAATCAGTTCAGGTGCAAATTAGTCATTTGAAAGGTCACAGAATAATTGAAATAACTTGAATATTTGTGTAATCAAGTGGTTTAATTTCCCTGATGATTTCAAAGGTGCTTAATCTACAATCACAAAGGAATATAACAATGCCACCATTTAGAACAAGGAATGTTTAAATCAATACTGAAAATGGAGATGAAAGCTAAGGAGCGCATGGTGGGTTCATGAAGAAGTCAGAAGTTAAATATTGCACTCTAGAGTGAAAAATACACATTATCATCCACCGCTAACAGACCCAAGAGGCAGTGTATTATGCGAGTGTTATAAAGTGGCTCTGTCACATTTAGAACTCTTTGCACATTTTGCAAAGAACCACAAAGGTGACATCCCTGCTCAGTGTGTGTCAAGGGATGGAGCTCAGCGGAGGAGAAGTCATCTTAAGATCTCCTTTGATGGCACATCCATCGGAAGCCCATGTTGAGCATTAATGAGAATACAACAACATTTATGGAGGATCCTGCATGGCAAGCTCTTGCGATGAAAGAGCATGCAGTTGACCATCAGACAAAAATATTCCCTTATATCCTACATTGTCTTATGACATGTTTTGATTGCTTGGAATTTCAATTAAAGTCCAACACAGTCAAGTTAGTATTTCATAAATGAGTTGAGATAAGACACTCAGTATTGGGGATATTGCTGTATGCGAGCCACTTTAAATGGACACTTCAGGCCCCTCAAGAAGCTGAAGTGCTTTATGTGTGAATAGTGTGTCCTCTTTTATCAATGTATAACAAGTGAAGATTTCAGTAGAAATTTACACTTTTATAAATAAACCTTGTTACCCTCCCCCCAGCTGTCAGACATATAGTCCTGTTACTTCCTGGTTTGGTTAGCTCAGTGGAGCTGAATTTAAGAGGCAGCAATTGCACAGAGCACCTGCCTTGCAAAGACTTCTCATTGAGCTGCATTGAATCACTCCAATTGAGTGATTGGACAGCCACAGAAAGTCTGGTCTGAGGAATAAAATAAATATTGCAGAGGATTCAGACAAGTGATCTGCAGCTTTTTTTTTTTTTTTTTTTAGATATAATCCAAATGAAAAAGGCATAATTAAATGCATGCATGTTTTCATTGGGGCTATATCTACTAAAACATAATTTTAATTTTTTATTATTTGTGCAGTGGAGTATCTTTTTAACAACGTGCCTCAACCCCTTCTCAAATAATATTTTTTATCTCTCCTCACCCAAACACAGTTTCCAAACTTGTATTAGAAAAGCTGGTCTCCAATTACTGGTTAGCACATTAGAGAAGAAACAAGACTCGTATCTCCGATCTCAGAAAAGGTCTTGCATTAATATGTCTACACCTGTCTATCCCCTTCCACCCTCTACCCCAACTTCTACTTGCATTGCGAATTACCCTATTCACCTTTCTACTCCACAATTATATGGCACACCTAACATTTCCTACTCCTACACAATTGTTTAGCTGGGTTTAAGAAAAACAACTAGCGTTCTCCTTTGTGAACCCTAGCGGTATGCAATGTTTCCCAGCTTTTCGATAGGAGGGCTATCCACACCTATTTTGTTTGTTCAGCTTGATTTATTTGTTATATATGATATATGTTTTAGTTGTTGGATACTCAATCTAAACAGCTGTAGAAAATGTTGGTATTCTATAATAATGCATAATTAAAAAATAGAGATGGAAATAGGTGTGTAACAGTAACGAGTCTTCCTGCCTCTAAGTCCGTCCGTCTTTTGATGCAGAGTGCATATCGGAGCAATCCTTGGTTCTCTGAATAAGTGACTGAGAGCAAGCATCACCCAATAAAACCATATGATCGACCATTGAGGTGGTGACATATTGAGGGGACGGTTATGGTTGTCATCAACGGCACTAAGAAACATTCTGTGACAGAGGGAAAGAATTGTGTTCTAAACCTTGTTTTCACGATGACCGTAATGAGATAAATTACATTTATTTTGTAACCCACTCTTCAACGGTAAAACTAGCTCAGCGATTCATTCTCCGATTGTAATAAAAATAACACAAACAAATTCTGCAAAATAACTTTATTAGAATCTTACTAGGCTCAGAGGGTTCTCCAAAAGTATTAAACCATTTATTGTGGTCACAGATATGTGATGTCCCTGTCCCATCTAATGGATACTCAGTGAGAAAATTAGCTCCTGCCCAGGGGTTACACACCTAAATAGGGTCTGAGTGTTACATAATTACTGGCACTATATGAATAATGCTATGTGGTGAAAAAAATTAACAAATCTCCGTGCAATGTAAACATTTGTAAATTAAATCTCTAACCTTTCCCTTACTGGCAGGGCTATTCACTATATTTCATATTTCAGTTATGGAGCTAGATAGCACGAACTCGGGGAAGTAGGTGCGTCAGCTAGACTCCCCTGAGGGCACTCACAGAATTCTAGAGCTTTGTGATTTAAGCAGGACAATTACCATGGAAACCAATGGAATGCTGATGGGTCCATATTTAGTGTTACCTCTTCATGTATTTTACTCATTGATTTTAAAGTGACATACCAAGCACTATAACCACTACATTGCGCTGTAGTGGTTATGTTGCCAGGAGTGTCCTGCCCCCTCGTTGTAAGTGGTCAAACAATTCTATAACGGTTTGACTTTTTATTGGGAGTATACTGATTACAGCTCCCTCCTCTGGCTGGAAGCCTCTAGAAGGAAGTGGTACCAGTGGACCCCAGGTTAGGAGTTAAACCATTCTAACACTGTTACAACTACTTACAAAGGGGGGATCCTGACTAACAATTAAAGCACACCGTAGTGGTTAGGGTTTTTGGTGTGTTGCTTTAACAGAAACTCTTCTTACCAACAGAACAAAATTGGAATGTTGCTAAAACTTGTCTATTAGGGAAGTTACACAACCGCACTTCACCCAAGGACCCTTGTGAACATTAACAAAAACCTGAGTCAATACCAATCAAATGACCAAAGAATTAACACACGGCGCTCTCAAGAAATCAGTCCTCAATGAAATAATAAACAGCTTTGTAAATTTCCCACAATGCATTATTAATGTAATGCAGATTGCTAGAATGTTTAGCTATCCCGTGATGGACATATGAAATGATGTATCATTCAACTTACCATCCAAAGCAAAAAAGTGCAAGGTACAGGCCCAGAAGGGTTGCAACTATGTGTCTGATTAAGGAGCTAGTTTTGCTTGGATGAAGGTAGGTGCGAAACCAAATAGCAGCAAGCAAGGCAAAAAGTTGGCACGCTACGAAATTCACCTGTAAAAAGAACAGAAATATCCAGGTTACTGACGAGTTAAATCATGAGCCATTCAGATTTACAGAAGCTCACCCTGCATTTGTAAGCTATGTTCTAGCAGTTATTAGCGTGCAGCAAAGTACTTTATGGAGTACCATAGTCCTGCAGAGGCAATCAATGGGCACCAAGGAATCCTTTTTTTTTTTTTTTTTTGTCAAAAAGCTTGAAAGTGATTTGACAAAACCCAGAGCCTCCTAGCACCATAACCACTACATGTAGCCGTATCCTCTTAGCACCACAACTACTACTGTAAACTGGGTATAGTGCTTGGCGTGTGATTTAATCTGAATCTGAACATCATGATCCTCCCCCTCTTTACCTTTATTCCTGTTGTCATATAATTGCTGTTTTTACAGATATACAAGATTATTCACTAAAGTAAAAATTGTTGAAAATTCTAACTGGATTTCAAATATAAGGCCAATGTAGTATAAACAGGAAGCAGAGCTGAACAATTCAAATATGTGTAACCCCTTCAACAAGTGTCAGAAATAAACAGTAAATAAATAAAGCGGCAAAACATTTGAAATACTATGGGACACTATGGTCACTATAACAACTTTAGCTTAATAACACAGTTTAGGTGTATAGATCATGCCCCTGTAGTCTCACAGATCTATTTTCTGCCATTTAGGAGTTAAATCACTTTGTTTATGTAGCCCTAGTCACACCTATTTGAAAGTAACTTGCACATCCTTCATAAACACTTCCTGTAAAGAGAGATCTAATGTTTAAACTTCCTTTATTGCACATTCTGTTGAATATATAATTTCTTATCTCCTCATCTGTTAATAGCTTACTAAACCTTGCAGGAGCCCCCTGTATGGGATTAACGTTTAATATACAGAGCAAGATATATAAACTTCTAAATAGGTGTGGCTAGGGCTGGATAAAAAGAAACAGAAGTGGTTTAAGGCATAAGTGGCAAGCAATTGAACAATGAGACTGCGGGGACATGATCTGTACACCAAAACTGCTTCATTAAGGTAAAGTTGTTCTTGTGCCTGTAGTGTCCATTTAACAAAATGTCTTTGTTGACCTTTCATAATCTGTAAATAATAGTGCAGACAATCTATATGTCCTATATAAATACATATATCCACCTTATATCCTGACCGGAAGACTTAGACAAGAAATTGTCACAGCAGGAGATGAGTTTAATATCGGATATTGTAATATATGATATTGTTTTAAAAGTGTCTAACCATGGGGTTTAAATGGGGAATTTGAGATTTGCCATTTTTATAGGGAAGTGATTATGAGATGAAAAAATCTCTGTTTACTATATTATTAATGTGTGTAACTAATAAAGGGGATTCACAGAAGTCATGTGTAAAGAATATATTTTTTATTTTTTGTAAGATATATATATATATATATATATATATATATATACACACACACACACACACACACTTTTTTGTAATTTTATTCAGTAATTTATTTAAAACATATTTTTGTGTATTAAAAGAGATTAACAATAGATATAAATTTGATATACATTCTATATACATATATCATTCAAAATAGAGTAACACAGCAGGCCCAAGCGGAGGGGCCCCAAACACAGCGACATGATGGGCCTCTTGCGGGCCTTGGCACTCGAGCATTGGGGAATGGTTAGTCTGCCCCTGGTGAAAACTATTTGTTAAGTAAATATATTTGCGCACATCACTTATTTATGGAGGATTAGGAAGCATACCTGGCATGCAGGTTTTTTCCAGTTCAGTTTTTTCAGCATTCAACGTGGAATTCATCCCCCAACTCTCATACTCACCCCCACTCACCATGCCACACTCACTCTGTCATCCTCACCCACCCCCCAACTCTCATACTCACCCCCACTCACCCTGTCATCCTCACCCACGCCCCCAACTCTCATACTCACCCCCACTCACCCTGCCACACTCACTCTGTCATCCTCACCCACCCCTCAACTCTCACACTCACCCCCACTCACGCTGTCACACCGAACCTCCCATACCTTGTCACACTTACCCCCCTCAACCTACCACAGTCATTCCCCAGTCATTTCCTGAAGATAGTCATTGTCACACACTCGTCACCTCCCACATTGGAAACACAACCTCACCATATACTCAACAAACAAGGCAGCCTCCCTTACACATAACGCAATTGCTAAAGAAGCCACGTGGCTGCCGGAAAAGCCGGCAGGTGGTTGCATCCTGGCTCAAGGATATTAGGTTTTAATTTTTGGTTTTAAATCAGGCAGCTGCTTCTCAAATTAGGTTCTGGTTATAAAAAATAGGATCAGAAGGTAAAGCTCCACCAGGCTACTTACGGGGTGGGTTGGTGCCTCCAAGTGGCTACTAGGGGGGGAGTACTGGGGAACGGAACCTTTCTTTACACCCCTCTATTAGTTGGGTAGTATGGTTGGATTACCTTGAATATCTGGAATATGATGTCATTTGTTAAAGCTTTAATAAAAACTTTCAATGAAAACTAAGTATCACATGAAAACCAGTAAGCACAAGTTATAGGTAAATTGTTAAATTGCGTTTAAAACAGGGTTTTTATAAAACAGGAGAAAAAGGTGGTCTTTACCTTTAAAGATTAAAGCTTTCATGAAAAATCTATTTTGAAATGGCCCATATTATGTCAGGCTCATTGGTGCAAAAATGATGATGACAAAGACAGTAAAAAATGGGTTTTGCTACCTGCATCAAACTGTATGTTCAATATGGAATAAATTATTATGTGGCTAAAACCACTTTAAAAAGTGCTGATGTTGCAAAACATGAGCTAATGTTGGTGCACATGGTGTTTTATTAAAAACTGTTTTTTTAAAATTGTTAAAAAAAAAATACTAAAGCATTTATGTCAAATTAAATTTGATCTTTAAACGCTAAAAGGTTAAAAGCTTTTGGTTATATATATATATTTCTTCTAAGGTTGCAGTGGAAGATAAAAGAGGAAGCTGAGAACTGGGATAAAATACATGAAATTGTATATAATCGCAATAATGCTATGACCTCTGACAATGCAATTTTGTGGCAGAAGAATGAGCTGGTAAAGTGGTTTTCCAGGAAATGATATATAGCAGGATTCCCTATTATAACACTGTCATTGAGTATAGTGATGTTGTGTATTGATTAATTTACTAGATCACGGTTCACTTGTACAGTGGTAAACCCCAGCTAGGCAACTTGCACTGCAAATCCTAATTTCCTAAAGCATGCCTACCAACCATCCCAATGTAAGTGGAACAGTCCTGATTTTCAGTTGTCTCATTCTGCAGGCTGAAATTATTATTATTATAATTCTTTTAATATATTTAACTTATTTTATATTTACCTGCTTCTTTTTCCGTGTGCTTTCCACACCCACACAAGGGGGACACTAATGTAAACAATCAGTGTCCGATTCCAATCAGTGTCCGATACATGTTTTCTTAATTCTATGTACATGGTTTGTCACAGCAAAACCAAGTATATGAACCCCATACATTCTAAAAATCCCCCCCAAGGTAAGGAATGCCACTCTAAACCCCCTAACCTGCACATACAGACTCTAAGCACCATGACCACTTCATATCATTTAACCGTGTAAGCTATTTGGCAAGTTTATGGAAGTGAAACTACAGCTTCTATTCCCGCAGCAGTACTTTCCAGCTCGGCTTGTACTTTCAATTGAAATCAGCCATTAATTTACAGATGAACCCCAGACAGGTTTGCATATTCTAATTATCAGAGGACATTTAAAAAAAATGTAAACATGTAAAGGCATATGTAGATCACGAATGTTCCTAACATGACATTGACAGATCCTTCTTGCGGCTAATAACAATCTTTACTTAGTGAGGGGTTTCACAGGCTGACTTTCCATTACAGTAATTAAATGATTTGCTTGTTAGCTATTTTGTGACATAATAGTGTCAAGGCAGAGGAAAGGTACTCCGAAAGCAAGTCGCGGATTTATACATCCACATCTATATTTTATCACAATGATCAGAACATAAAAATACCCAAGTAATCTATGTTTCTGTGTAGAATGTGTGCTGTAGCCACTGAGTGGAAATTTGCTACCAGCAAGGTCTAATGAAGATGACCTCAAGAGTCCCATTAACCTTTCAGTAGACCCTCTTGCCTACAGCATATTAGAGTCATTAGCCAAGTAATTAAACTTGCTTGGAACTGTTCATCCACGCAGCTCGTTAGTCATCTAGTTGCCTTCTGACATTCCATGGAACTTTTGCTCCAAGTTTATTCCTTGACGGATATGGCACAGTCCAGGCTATAATACCTATCTCCCAACTACCCAGCTCCTGTCTCGCCATCTCAAGTTGGTTCCACAGGGAATTGTCCCCAAGAAGTGCAATTCAAGCACATCACGAGAAGCTGAGGGCACTGGGATCATGCAATGAGTATTTCAGCAACTGTGTGTGCATGGTCTGGCCTTAGCAGGGTCGGCCAGGGAGGCAAAGTACCCTGCCATGCATTTGGGCAAGTGACTTAGTTAGTACGCCCCAACGATCCATTCAAAACCAAGTTCATACTTCCCAACATTGGGAGTATTGCATAATAGCCGAGCCATTACTATACCAAAATTTGAGAATGTCCCCCAAATCAACTGTGTTTGCCTAATATTTCTATCATTATAATCACGTTTTGCCTGCTCTGACCTGTAGTCTGAACTAGTGCTACTAAACCCAGCACGCCCTACCTCAACTCTTTATACTGTGCTACTGGCTCGTCTATTAGTTCCCGAATGTCTGTACAATATTCCATGTAATGGGTCTCCAGAAAACATAACGATAGCAAACATGAAGAAAGTAAAGAATAAGTGCAGGACCTAGACAAGAGGACTATGTGTACATTTCTTTCAACCGTGTCAGCTCTGAATTAAACCTGAATGTACTGAGAGTTATTGGATGCATATTAATATGCTAGGGCCTTCAAGCTACAGTAATGTGCCCCCGAGAGACAACATGGTCCGAGTCTCTGGCTCGAAGTTCAGTGACTAAATGCCTTGTAACGGATCCCATATACTCCAGCTGAGTATATCCGTTATGAAGCTCCAAAGTCCTAAGCGAAAGTGATTATAGTCCAGGTTCCCCCAAGCATTAGCCTAGACTTGATGAAGGGGTAAAACAAATCTGTTTAATCCAGACTCAATGGCCCAGTTATATACAATACAGAGACACAGTAAACACACCCATGACACTCCCATAAACACACCCACAAATTGTCCCCAAAATGTAATGTCACCAGCAATAAATGACAAAATATGAAAAACACACAAAATCACATATTTTCCACCTAGGAACCCCCAAAGTTTATACATCCCCGGATAGCCTGGATCTGAGCACCCAACATATCCAAAAAGCGCTCAGATCCCACGGACACAGCCGAAACGCCGCCGGGGTAAAGTTCTGACTGGACGTACGAACGTACACATGGTCCTATGCCCAAAACAGTTTGTGCTTTTGCCAGTTAACTTCGGGTGTTCCATGCAAAAGAAATACCAAATGTACACTCTGGCTATTTAGTAGCATTTGTTGGTATAGTTCATACGAACAAACCTACCGAACGGCGCTCTCCTGACATGTGTGGGAAGGAAGCAGTCATTCATCAAAGTTCAGAGGTGTTCGGGAGTTTCAATGCGATCGACGCCAAAACACCGCTGCCTGCATTCCTGCGAACAACCCAGTTCCCACGTGTTCGTGCATACAAAGGGCGGCCACCCAGCCGCACAATAAGAGCATATGATAATTGAAGTGTCAAGAGAGGTTACCAGGGGTTAACAAGCCCAGAGGTGGTCTGCAGTTCGTGAGTTTGTTCGGTTCCCAATCAGTACAAATAAATCCCACGAACCAAGTCTTTTTACCAGCATTTTCTATGGCCCATAGTAAGTGGGCAGCAGGGTAGCCTCCACACTCATCCAGGAGCCCGTGGCGAACATCCAGGCAAGGGGGCATTCGTCACATGCTTTATACCATATAGGAAAAAGAATGAGCAGAGTACTTGTAAAAATCAAAAAAAAAAAAAGGAGAAAGAAGGAGCAGAGTACTTGTAAAATAGGAGAAAGAAGGAGCAGAGTACTTGTAAAAAAGGAGAAAGAAGGAGGAGAGTACTTGTAGAATAGGAGAAAGAAGGAGCAGAGTCCTTGCAAACTAGAAGAAGGAGGAAAGTACTTGTAAAATAGGAGAAAGAAGGAGCAGAGTATTAGTAGAATAGGAGAAAGAAGGAGGAGAGCACTTGTAAAATAGGAGAAAAAAAAGAAAATAAAAATACAGGAAGGAGAAAATTGTTGTTGGCTAATAATAATAATAAGTGGGTTACCTAGCTCAGCCTTCCTGCTGGGTATTGCTATAAGGAAGGTAAAAGAAAAGAATAAATGAAAAGGAGAAAAAAAAATAGAAAAAAGGAAAAAAAAAGGGGGGGAGGGGGAAATTGAGAAGGGAGAGGAGGGGAGCTAATGCAAGGATGAGAAATCATATTATGAGCAAACAGAGAAACCGTCTGAATATCACGGAAAGAGGAGACCTTCGTTTGTTCCTTACGAAAATCGAACCAGATATCAAATATTTTGTCTCGCAGAATCAACCTCAAAGATCTCATTAATCACTAGTAAAGGTAATCTCAATTTACTTTGTTTTCTCATTAAACTTTATAAAGTTAAAAACATTATGAACATGCATAAAGTAGAAATAAAAAGATAAATTTAAGTACAATTTTTTTTTCCCCAAAAACCCTTCTTTCTAAAAAATATTCAGAACTTGCGCTAAAAAAATAAATAAAAAACTGATGGGTGGTAATGAAATTTTTCTATGAAGAAAGAAGCATTAGTGGGCGATAGGTATAAAAAGGTTGACTACTCCTGGTGTAAAGGGAAAAGGTCAAAAAGGAAGAGACACAGAATATAATTAGCATGGCAAATACATGGGAAGGCCAGACGGTATTTGGGTATTGTAGCCAATACAACCTGTTTATTTTAATATGTTCTGTATCTATGTTTGATTTGAACAAAGATTCGCCAGACAAAACAAATTATAGATAAAAAAGGTCCTGTGGATTCATAAAAAAACAACAACTTTCTCTTCGCTTGCCAGCCAAGTGATTAGGCCGGCATGATACAAGCTAGGCAACAGAGAATCACAACGCAGGGCCATATGTTAGTCAACCAGCGATGGTGTATCATTTAATTACACAGGTCTTCTTTAACTAACTGGGCAACAAAAAGAGAAATGTAAATTGAAATATTTTTGTTTGTGCCTTCCCCTTTGAGTGCCGGAGGTGTGATCATTACATTGCAAAGTTAAGGGGTAAAAAAGGCTAATTTTAAAAAAATTTATTTATATAGTGTGCATGGCTATGCACAGAAATAGTGGAAACAGAATTTATACATTTATACAAAAAACATGAAAAAATCTGCAATATAAAAAAGTGATAGTGAAGACTGACAGTGGACAGCTGTTTCTATTTTAGCTGGGCTGAATATTCTTAAATCTAAAGCTATGCTTCACGATGATTTAAAAGATCCAGCACGTGCTCAGCTTGAAAAATTTGTGTTGTCCCTTTATTGCGTCATCATGTGAGGCATGGTTTTCCCCTTATACTCGAGTCTTTGTTATGCCTAAAATTGCACAATAAGAACGATATAATAAAGGGACAACATTGAGTTCACAAGTTGAAGGTTTTATGGAAATTTTATTAATGTCCCAGCCATTGATAGGAAGCCTGTGTCATTTCGGTGGAGTTATTAATAGTTAATATCAATTTGACTTGGTTGAAATCTTTTCAGTCATGCAGATATTTTGAACAAATAATAAAGAAATTAGACTTTGTCTCGTCCCAAGCATAGGGATGGCTTTGGGTTCCTGTTGTCCTCTGTTTGAAAATATCAGATAGAGTGCAGCCATAGCCAGAGGCTACAGACATGGTAGGTTCTACAAACATGTTGTGCTGGAGACCAAATAAACTTGATGACCATCCCTACATTAATAGAGAGGTTGGGATGAGTCATGACTTATCTCCACCTCTCTATGTTATGTCCTCATTTATCTAACCATCAACAGTCTGCTACTGATGCTCTCTAGGAATTCAATGAAAGCATAGCCAGAGACCAGCATTCTACACAGCCGGCCAATGTAATCCCACCAAATCAGCAGTCTGATGTAAAATTTTAAATAAAGTACAGTACATTAATATCTTCCAGTCACCTCCATCTATGTAGAGATCTGGAGTTAAAGGGTCCCACAACCGGGGCTTTAGAACCCCCTATCTCCTCCGAACAACGCCTATGACCACAGATATGCACAATAACCACTACATTGAACTGTAATGCTTATGGTATGTGAAGGGTCGATTTTAAAAGGGAAATCAATGGTGGTAAACTGTGATGTAGATTTGATTCCCTTTAAATGTTGATTTTTTTTATAAAAGTGGAATTTATAGCATTATGGTGTATTATAGGGGTGAGTATACTGCTGGTGCTGTAAAGATGCGTGGTGTGACGGTGTACCCAATGCGATAATCCTGCTTCATTCATTTGGGATGGGGGTAATAGGGGTTGCGGGTTATGGTATGTTAAGGGATAGGGAAAACATTAGGGATGGTAGGGCTTATAGTCCACAGCACCTTGAAGGCTGCCATCATAACTCCTATCAATCACAGCTAAGTGATGGCAGGCACCAAAGAAGTGTGAATTTTACTGTTAGCAGTGAGTAATTAAAATAAACACAAATACCGTTATAAAAACAAGTTATCACACTGTCAAAGAAATACATTTTGTTGCTCCAAATATATCTCACACCTTGTCAATGCAACATCTGGGATTTGTTGAGCAAACAATACGGGGCAAAAATATTCAATAATCACACAGTTTTCTAAAATTGATTTATAGAACACTGCTAAAAAAAGAATGCAAATTATGTATTACTGTATTACTCACTTATTGCTCTCTGCACTCAATATAATCTTTTATAGTCTTCTTCATTAATTACTCTGCCTGGCAGCTCCCATAAGACACACATGTACATTATATACACTTTATAGGCAATGGGAGGGTTAATGTTTACTAGGCAGTAATATCGTTTCGTATCATCTTCCACAGCTAGATGGGTCTTTGTAGAAGAGTAATTTTTTTACTGTGAATAATGCATGCTATTGTCCCTGTCTATAACGGCACATATTCTAAATTCAACTATATTTCAAAGGCCCGGGGGCCCAAACTGGCAATCTGCTAATGAGAAAAATGGTCGAAGCACTTTGGTAGTAGACAGCAGACAATTTTCAACTCTATAACAGTGATGGCTAGCCTTGCACTTTCAATGTTTTTGAATTACACGTCCCATGAAGCCCAGAAAACATACAGCATATGGGCCTAAGTTGAAATTGTATAGATCTGCTAATAAAGGATAAATGCCATGGCAATGTCTTAGCTCCTAGTTTTATAATCCATTGCCTCACTCATTAAACAAGTTTAAAAGCTGAAATATAGTCACACCTCCCAGATGTCCCTATTTAGGCAGGACAGTCCCTATTTTGGGCCCAAATCTCTTTTTTTCTATAAAAGTGTCCCTCTCTTCTAGGAGCTCCATATTATCGGTGTCTGAGTGTTTAAAAGAGCTCCACAGCAATAATAATCCCAGTAATGTGTCTTTAAACTACAATAAATGTGTTCAGAAATCAGTCTGTGTAAATAAGAGGGAAGCAGGGACGATGTGAGGAATAAAGTAAAGCAAGGAGGGAAGGATTGAGAGAGGGAGAGAGAGAGAGAAAAGGTAGAGGGACCAAGTAAAATAGATGTATAGACAAGGAGGTAATCAAAATCAAGTGAACCTCACCTGACTACCTGATGGATAATAAAGTGGTGAAGAATGACAGTAGGCATATTACCAATACTTAGAGTGGCAAGGTTTAATACAAGAATCAGAAAACTAGCCAAGGTCAGGGATAACAAAATATCACAGAACGAGTAAACTAGCCAAGGTCAGGGATACCAAAATATCACAGAATGGGTAAACCAGCCAAGGTCAGGGATACCAAAATATCACAGAATGGGTAAACCAGCCAAGGTCAGGGATACCAAAATATCACAGAATGGGTAAACCAGCCAAGGTCAGGGATACCAAAATATCACAGAACGGGTAAACCAGCCAAGGTCAGGGATACCAGAATATCACAGAATGGGTAAACTAGCCAAGGTCAGGGATACCAAAATATCACAGAACGGGTAAACTAGCCAAGGTCAGGGATACCAGAATATCAGAGAATGGGTAAACCAGCCAAGGTCAGGGATACCAGAATATCACAGAACGGGTAAACCAGCCAAGGTCAGGGATACCAGAATATCACAGAATGGGTAAACCAGCCAAGGTCAGGGATACCAAAATATCACAGAACGGGTAAACCAGCCAAGGTCAGGAATACCAGAATATCACAGAATGGGTAAACTAGCCAAGGTCAGGGATACCAAAATATCACAGAACGGGTAAACCAGCCAAGGTCAGGGATACCAGAATATCACAGAATGGGTAAACCAGCCAAGGTCAGGGATACCAAAATATCACAGAATGGGTAAACCAGCCAAGGTCAGATACCAAAATATGGGTAAACCAGCCAAGGTCAGGGATACCAGAATATCACATGGGTAAACTGGGAATATAAACAGAATGGGTATATCACAGAATGGATAGCCAAGGTCAGGGATACCAGAATATCACAGAACGGGTAAACCAGCCAAGGTCAGGGATACCAGAATATCACAGAATGGTAAACCAGCCAAGGTCAGGGATACCAAAATATCACAGAACGGGTAAACCAGCCAAGGTCAGGGATACCAGAATATCACAGAATGGGTAAACTAGCCAAGGTCAGGGATACCAAAATATCACAGAACGGGTAAACCAGCCAAGGTCAGGGATACCAGAATATCACAGAATGGGTAAACCAGCCAAGGTCAGGGATACCAGAATATCACAGAATGGGTAAACCAGCCAAGGTCAGGGATACCAAAATATCACAGAACGGGTAAACCAGCCAAGGTCAGGGATACCAGAATATCACAGAATGGGTAAACCAGCCAAGGTCAGGGATACCAAAATATCACAGAACGGGTAAACCAGCCAAGGTCAGGGATACCAGAATATCACAGAATGGGTAAACTAGCCAAGGTCAGGGATACCAAAATATCACAGAACGGGTAAACTAGCCAAGGTCAGGGATACCAGAATATCAGAGAATGGGTAAACCAGCCAAGGTCAGGGATACCAGAATATCACAGAACGGGTAAACCAGCCAAGGTCAGGGATACCAGAATATCACAGAATGGGTAAACCAGCCAAGGTCAGGGATACCAAAATATCACAGAACGGGTAAACCAGCCAAGGTCAGGAATACCAGAATATCACAGAATGGGTAAACTAGCCAAGGTCAGGGATACCAAAATATCACAGAACGGGTAAACCAGCCAAGGTCAGGGATACCAGAATATCACAGAATGGGTAAACCAGCCAAGGTCAGGGATACCAGAATATCACAGAACGAGTAAACTAGCCAAGGTCAGGGATACCAGAATATCACAGAACGAGTAAACTAGGCAAGGTCAGGGATACCAGAATATCACAGAATGGGTAAACCAGCCAAGGTCAGGGATACCAGAATATCACAGAACGAGTAAATAGCCAAGGTCAGGGATACCAGAATATCACAGAACGGGTAAACTAGCCAAGGTCAGGTATAACAAAATATCACAGAATGGGTAAACTAGCCAAGGTCAGGGATACCAGAATATCACAGAACGAGTAAACTAGCCAAGGTCAGGGATACAAGAATATCACAGAACGGGTAAACTAGCCAAGGTCAGGGATACCAAAATATCACAGAACGAGTAAACTAGTCAAGGTCAGGGATACCAAAATATCACAGAACGAGTAAACTAGCCAAGGTCAGGGATACCAAAATATCACAGAACGAGTAAACTAGTCAAGGTCAGGTATAACAAAATATCACAGAACGAGTAAACTAGCCAAGGTCAGGGATAACAAAATATCACAGAACGAGTAAACTAGCCAAGGTCAGGTATAACAAATATCCCACAGCGGGTAAACTAGTCAAGGTCAGCGATACCAAAATATCACAGAACGAGTAAACTAGCCAAGGTCAGGGATACCAGAATATCACAGAACGAGTAAACTAGCCAAGGTCAGGGATACCAGAATATCACAGAACGGGTAAACTAGCCAAGGTCAGGGATACCAGAATATCACAGAACGGGTAAACTAGCCAAGGTCAGGGATACAAGAATATCACAGAACGAGTAAACTAGCCAAGGTAAGGGATACCAGAATATCACAGAACGAGTAAACTAGTCAAGGTCAGGGATAACAAAATATCACAGAACGAGTAAACTAGTTAAGGTCAGGGTTACCATAAAATATCAAAACGAGTAAACTAAATAACATAAAAAGAGAACACTATTCAGGATAACTGAAATCAGGATAATGAAAGGCAAGCCACGTCTAGAACCAAGAATAACCATGTAAGGGGTAACAGAAACCACAATAGGGGGACTTAATTGGTGAGAACAGAGCTTAACTAGGAGAAGGTCTTATCAATGTCCATCATTGCAATAATGCCACAACGCCTGTGTCAACTATTGGTGTTATGTTTTTTTGGAAAATGAACTAGGCAAAAAAATATTTGCCCAATTGTATATCTAGCACTTTGGGGTTATTATAATGCTGACCTATTCTATGGGGAAGTCAATAAATATAGCAGGACTGTGGATGACTAAGGAACGTGGCGTACTCTCCTTGTGATTAGCAGCATGACAACTAAAAATAACCAGTAAATAATAAAAAAAATAAAAAATAAATAAACTTGATTTTGTCTCTTATTTTGTAAGGTTATAATTTAACTTTAATCATGTTTTATATACTGCATTTAAAGGAACATTATAGGGTCAGGAACACACACATGTATTCATGGCTCTATAATGTTAAACACATAGTTTAGTTTTGTAAAAACTCACCTTTTTCCCAGCACCGCGTGGGTCTGCTAGAACTAGCTCCAACCCCGAAAGTTAATTCTGATGATCTCAGCCAAGGAGGCGGGCTGGGGATAGAGCCAAATGCTGCCCTGGTCAATCAGCATCTCTATGGGAAAGGTTCAGCGTCTCCATGCAGAGCGTGGAGATGCTGAACATCAGTGCTGCACCCTGTGCATCACTGACCCAAGAAGTACCTCTTGTTGTCATCTGTGGTGTGGCCACTAGAGGTGCTCCTAGGCTATAATTTAAACACTGCCTTTTCTCTGAAAAGGTATTGTTTACAGCAAAAAGACTGCAGAGACAGGCTATAGACACCAGAACAACTACTATAAGCTGTAGTTGTTCTGGTGACTATAGTGTCCCTTTAAATGCATACTATCAGGAAAAATGTTTCCTTTTGCATGAAAAGTTTTTTTATATATCTTGTCACAGTTTATATCTTTAATCAGGAAGCTAATGTATCTGGGGATGTTCTTCCAACATAGGGGCTCATTGAGCTACATTGGGAAGTCTGTGATTAAAAAGTCACAGAAAGTCTGGCTTGTGCTAAAAGGGAAGGACTTGCAAAGTCAGCAGACAAGAGATCTGCAGGTTTTGCTGTTCAAGCTGTTTTTAGATATACCCCAATTAAAAAAAGAGCATAATTAAATGCATTCCAGTTTTCATTTGATGTATATCTACTAAACAGTGATTTTTATTTATTTTGTATTTCGGCAATGTAGTGCCCCTTTAAAAGAATACTCCAAGCAACATAACCACTAAAGGTAAGGTCAAAAGACTCAGTGCAAAAAGGTATTGAAGGCTATATGTGCTATCTTAAATGGCAAAGTACATTTGCTATCAATATTGATATAAAATATACATGCAAAAGCTTTTACAAAATAAAATAGATAAGAAAAAAAATTAGCCAAAAGAACACCCCTGCCCCCCATCCCATCCTCAATTTAAAAAAAATTACAAAATTAAATGTAGGTTAGGTTGAATTTACAAAAGAAATTCAGCTTTATTATTTTTTTATTTTATTTTTTAAGAAAAAAAGCTTCCCTTTACTTTTTTCTTTATCAATTAATGTTATCTGAGCCCAGTCTACTTTGTGGTAGAGTAGAGCAGACAGTCTAATATCATTACCAGTCTCCAGCTGTAACATTACAGAGCAAGTCATGCTATTGGGTTCACCAGTTCTAGAGATTATTCCAGATCGTTCCAAGTGTTCTCACACTCTCTAACAGATGAGTTGGCCAACATTCCATTCTTATCAAGTTTATAAGGGCATCTCAGTTCCATTTTTAGAAGATGATAAGATGTTTTGCATAGGTCTGTGATCCTCCTCTTCAAAGGAAGATACTGTATGCGTGCACAAAATATGTACACCATTGGTAAGATCATAATGTAACATAGTTACTATATTTAAATAAAGAGAAGGATGTTCCCTTTAAGTCCTCACACATATATTCGAGAAATAGACAAGCAAGATATCTCTATCAAAGTAGCTACTTTACCAGCAGTGCCACTTACTCCCCTTAGAGGGAAAGTAAAGGAGAACCCAAATAGACCAGAACATAACCAGAAAAGTTAAGGTAGGAAGAAAGAACAGGTACATCTATTGCCAATAGCTAAGGTGACCGTGACCACCACAAGACGTCCATTACTGCCAACAATCTGGCAAGTGTATCTATAGACAAGAAAGAGGCCTGAAAAATTCTCAAACTAAGAATAAATGATATTTGACATGCAACTACACACAAAAATTCCCGTAGATTTTTCCATAGATAACTCATTTCAAAAGTTTTTCTAACAGTACTGAATCATTTGGAAAGCTGATAAAATTGAGACCTAAGAAAACAAGGCATTCCTCGAGCTGCTGGAATTAATAAGTCTTAGAGGACAGTGTTGCTGGTTTTACATCAATTCCGCACTACCAGTAGCGGTGTGTCCACATGTGTGGAAATGGCGCTAAATTCTGTGATAACCGCATCCAGTATTATTGTTGATGCTCACAATTAATGCCAGAAATGAAGAAAGTCAAGTCCAGGCATTCAGGATGTTGCAAAAAGTAGATTTATTTGAACAACGAGGCAATGTTTCGGCCTGTACTGAGGTATTTATTCTCCAATAAAACTGCTGTTTGAAAAACTACATTGTCTTCACTATATGGAATGGGGGCTTGCCAGCCCGAGGTACAGTACACTGAGGTCTACAAGTGATGAGAGCGCGAATACCTGCTTTTTTGCACAGAGGCCTTTGTCAAGCCTCTGTGTCTGGCCTTAATTTTGGTACTATACACAAAGATGCAGGATTGTGACAAGTAACCCTTATGAGAAATACTATGACAATGAAAATCAGAATTTTTTTTTTAAAACAACAATAGAAAATGTATCTTTAAGGAGTTGTAGTACTACCTAAATGATAAATTTGCTCCACCTAGTTCAAAATTCAGTAGATTTTTCCTATTTTAAGGTCTCCAGTCCTCTTATTCCTAGACAAGCTAGCTGTGACAGTCTATTTACCAGCACAGTAGTATGTTACTTTGAGCCTTTCCGTTTACTCAATTGTTATCATGTATAGTTTAGACCAGTGGTTCCTAACCTTTTTGACAGGAAACCAAAAAATACATTTATTTTACAAGAACTGGATAGATGCACACAGAATCAATTAAGTGACCCATTCTTCAAATGTAAAATATTCAGTGACCCATTCTTTAACTATATTACAATATACAACAATTACTTTTGCAAAACCCCTTATACTTTTGCCAGTGCCAAAGATGTCTAAAGTGAATTGGGTAAGGCAGTACTGCTACAGTAAATAATTCACTATAGTAGGTTGCCTAAGGTGTAAAGAAATTCATTGTCTTCACCAACTATTGGAAACCCACTGAAACGGAATGGGTTTCTATGGTATTTTATATACAGAGGGACACAGGATTACTGACTCATATATGCCCTAGTTTGTCACTTTATATTATATACATTAGCATGCAAAGCCGCCCATAAAAAAATTCTATTTTTTTTTATGTGTGAGCGTGCATTTATATACAGAAAGAACAGCTGGTCAACTTCTCCTGCCTTGTCAAATAATAAGACTACAGAATCCCTGTTGCATATGCAGCTCATGTATAAATATTCCAACTGTTGATCCAGACTGTAAAATGAGCCCTTGTCTCCTGTTCATTTTACTACAGATTATCACTAGACATAGACAGAACACCTGTCACTTTCTGCTGCCTTTTGGAACTAAAGGAGCAAAGAACCAATTCAGCATTTGTAACTAAGTTGACCGTAGTTTTAAGCGACACTTGTGAGTCCTGCGTTCTACTGGGTAGGGCTTGAAAGTTCTGCCCAACTTCGGAACGTCTGTGATTCTCCTATGAAATAAAATTAATTAATGATTACTGATGCAAATAGCTAACATAGTAGCAATAGTTTTAACACCAGGAGCACATGGGTTCCACCTGCTGCTGGGCAACACTTTCAAACCCTAAACGAGAGCATGAAGAGTTCATAAATGTCCCATGTAAGTCAGGTGATCTGAAAACACGGGATAAAACTAATCTAAAAATATGACGAAACGAGAAAGGGATAAAAGTACAATAATATGCAATTATTTATGAAAAACTTAGTTTAAAAATCTTTTTTTACATTTAACATAATTAGTTACAGAGGATGAATTATTTGACAGCATTGTAATAACGGGGAAACGCAGCTGAAATTATAACAGTAGACGAAGACTGATCTTCCTAAATAATTACTTTGATGTTTAGCCCACAATTACCAACTTGGGAGTGATCTCAGCCCAGATCAAGATGCAGTAAACAAAATGATTATGTAAATAGTAAGGTTTAACAGGGTTATTCTAATTTTAATGGCTGCTATTACGCAGTTCAGAAGTAAACCTAAGTCCTGTCCATTTAATGCCTTTATATATTTTTACTAGACAGCTAGGGGAGGGATTAGGCTGCAGTTAATGTGGACTTTACTGAACCAGCAGTAATCTACAATGCAGATGTGTTTGATGCAATTGGACGGCCCAGTGAATAACAGATTACTCATATATCTGTCAAACCAATTGTATGCTGGTTGGATGCTTTCACTCTGTTTTTTACCTAATAAGTCTCAACCTATCACTTTGGTCCAGTTTGGACAGAATTGCCACTGATAATGTGAAAGTGTAAATTATATATTATCAATGCAGCTGAGGGGGGGAGGGCAGACCTTACATGCTGTATGAAGTCAAACCAAAGAAGTTATGGTGTGGAACTGAAGTGGTTATGGTTTTTACCTAATAGTCTCAACCTATCACTTCTGTCCAGTTTGGACAGAATTGCCACTGATAATGTGGAAGTGTAAATTATATATTATCAATGCAGCTGAGGAAGGGGGAGGGGCAGTCCCTACATGCTGTATGAGGAAGCTGAACTGAAGTTGTTATGGTGTGCCCATTATATAGACACCTGAGTTCCCTACTGAATATGGCATTACACTCCCTACCGGAGTTTGTGGAATATAGGCACCTTTCATTGCAATAGGAGGATCAGGATAGGCCATAACATTTATGTATGAATACAAGATACTGAAATCTTCTTTAAAAGACAGACATAAAAGTGTCTCTTTACTAGAATAAAATTATCTCTGAGATATTTGCAACAATATGCAAATATCTATCTTTCTGGATTATCATATCCATGCAACGTGGTTAATTAGTAATTTAAGTTACTAATCACAATAGTAACTCAAACAATCCCGAAAGGAAGTTCCATCTGGGGAAAAATGTATCCAAATACTGAGATTTCACAGGTAGGAATAACAATCTGCAGGAATTGCCCTATGGCTCTCTATGTCTATCTCCAAGACTGGAATGTTGACATATATCTGTAGAATTTAGCAGTCCAGGAGACATCAGCTGGAAACATGTTCATTACAGACTTTTATACAAAGTCCCCCCCTTCCCCCCCCCCTCGGATTTTTCAGCTTGTTCTGCTTTTTTTCGTGTGAGATTGAAAATACAGGAGGCAGGCCTACAGGAAGGGTCAGCAAGGAGCAGGAAGGTAAAGTAAGAAAAGGAGCAGAAAGGAGAAGGAACAAAAATGGGCAGTAAGGGACATCAAGGAGCAGAAATGGGCAGCAAGGAGCTGGAAGGGACAGCAAGGAGCACAAAAGCTAAAATATGAGAAGGAGCACAAAGGAACAGAAATGAGCATGAAGGGTCAGCAAGAAGCAGAAAGGGTCACCAAGGAGCAGGAAGGGTCAGCAAAGAGCAGGAAGGGTCAGCAAGGAGAATGAAGCATCAGCAAGGAGAATGAAGCATCAGCAAGGGGCAGGAAGGGGCAGCAAGGAGCTGGAAGGTAAAACAGCACAAAGGTAAAGTAGAATTAGCATAAAGGGTCAGCAAGGAGCTGTAAAGGGTAGCAATGAGGAGGAAGGGATAGAAGGAGCACAAAGGTAAAGTAGGAGAACGAACAGAAATGAGCAGGAAGGGACATCAAGGAGCAGAAAGGGTCAGCAATGAGCTGGAAGGGGCAGAAGGAGCACAATCTTAAAGTAGGAGAAGGAGCAGAAATTAGCAGGAAGGGTCTGCAAGGAGCAGGAATGGACAGAAGAAGCACAAAGGTAAAGGAGCAGAAAGAATCAGAAGGAGCACAAAGGTAAAGTAGGAGAAGGAGCAGAAAGGGATCAGAAAGAGAAAGGAGCAGAAGGGAGCAAAATAAGCAGAAAGTAGCAGAAAGGTAAATGAACAGAAGGAGCCAAGGAGAGAAGACAGTGTCAGAAGAAAAAGAAGACTGTGTCAAATGAAGGAGAAGGAAAGGAGATTGGAGCAGGAAGGACAAGTGAAGTGAACCCTCCACTTTATTCTGGACACCACATCATAAGGCTTTGCTACCTGGGCCTGGCAGAGAAACTTTGGACATCTCCCGAGGTAAAAAAAAAAATTCAGTGTTAATGTGTTCACTTTTATTTACCGAGTGTCAGGAAGCACAGAGTGCTGCTGGGTAGGGGTGTCGCTGATTGGCTAGAACGGTCGGCTGACACTCTAAGCCAATCAGTAACTCCCCATTCATAAAAAAGTAAAACATTTTTATGAACCGGGAAATACCGATTGGCTTAGAGCGTCAACTGACCACTCTATATAAGAAGTACCTTGGTTCGTTACACAGGTGGTAATGTTGCCATAATTAACTAAATTACCACCTATGTACATAAAAATCACTTGCCAATAGCTTTTATTTTCGAACAAAATATACAAATCTAATCAGTTAATTAAACGGACTCTTAGCATAATACATGTAGATTTAATTAATATCACTTTAAATTTTTATAGTAGTTTTAAGATTAAGTCATGTGATATCCTAAAAATAATGACATGTATTGTATTCCCTTCTCTTTTTCTTTCAATAAAAATATTTAAAACAAATTACTGTGATATAACTAAAAAAAAGGGAAGCTTGGACCAATAGCAAAAAGAGTATAGAGCAGGGGTGTCCAAACGGTAGATCCCCGGATGTTGTAGAACTAAAACAACCATGATGCTTTAGAATGCCGTTAGTATAACAAAGCCTCATGGGAACTATAGCTTTGTAACATCTGGGGATCTACCTTTTGGGCACCGGAGGTATATATATATTGGGTTAATCTGCCCAATCATGGAGCAACAATAGAAACCCAAATTTCTGTGGAGGTTTTGGTGTCTTAGAACACTGCGCCTACCGGCTCCTAAGATTTAACTCCATTCCTACCAATCATAGGACCCTGAAAGCCAGGGATGAACCACTGCATTCCATTTAATTCCCATTCTTAAAGCTGTAAACAAACATTTGAAAAAGCTTATTTAGCTGCTCAGTAGGCCATTCCTCGGAACATCAACTGTAACTACAAATGAGAACATCTTCAGCAACCCATACAATTCTTGCAGTTTGATCTGTGATAATACACAGCAGGAACAAATTTCTATCTGCCTATAGCAAAAACTCCATAAACAATGTAAAAATGTAAGAATCCAACTCCACACAGCATGTAGCAGGCTAACGATGACCTCCTAGAGTCGAAATGTATTGCTTACCTTGGTAGAACAGAATATTAATACAGCTCTGTAACCTATAAGTGGTCTCATCTTACTTTAATGGTAAAGAGAATAGTTACAAACTGTGCAAAATAACTTAACAAAACAACATCACAAGGTACAAAAAGAGATGACGGAGAGGAAACGGCAAGCATCGTAGAATTACAATCTAAAATGCTGTAAAACATTTGTTTCCTCCGTGGATTAGACGGAGTATGGTTCTATTTAGATCATTAGTATGCCGGAACAGGTTCTATATCACCTTAGCTGTCACACGCTTACACTTTGTCCTTGTTTGCTTGTTTCTTTGGTTTACTCTTTATACTACGCTGTGCTATATGTTGGTGCTTTGTGAATAGAACAAATATTGAAAAGCAGACGGTGCACTGTAAAATTAAAGTTTTATGAATATAATTAAATACACAATGAATGACTTCTATTAAATATTTGTCTAGATTGATCAGTTTTCTTTTACCACCAAATAGGTCACAGGGTTACGACTGATGAAACTAGGTTAGTAGTGAAAAGCACGTAACAGAGGAAAAACAACGCTGAACTTGATGACGTTCTGGCTGAACAATGTGCTGCTCTACATGGTCCATATTCTTTATATAGTATGGGCTCTGCCTTGCAGTTTATTTTAGTATTTGATGATCTTAACAGGTCTAGGTCATTGGACTTAAAACATATGATTGCAAAACTTTTCTTTAAATAAATTAACTGTTATGTTTTCGGTACCAGGTGTACTATTTAAGCAAGTACAATGGAAGAAGGGAGGTGAAGTCACCATATGAAACAAAAAAATGTTATCTACTTAGGATTAAAGAACCAGCTTGGGCACCACAGCAACTTCATCAAAATTACGATGGTTCCCCTTTAGAGGTTAAACCGTTCTCCAATGGCTCGTTCCTTAATGGTGGTTTTATGAATGGGGAGCCACTGATTGGCAAAGAGTGTCAGCTGACCCTTCTCAATCAACCAATCGGCAGCGCCCCTGCCTGATCCTGCCCAAGACTTCTGCTTCCAGAATTTGAGCAAGCAGAAGGACAGAGTTGCAAAGAAATCCTGTGCTGGCAACACAGACTTTGGTGTTAAACTGTTGGAGAATGGTTTTGCCCTTAAAGCTGAGTCAGCACCAGGGACCTCCTGGCACCATAACAACTTTTTATGGTGCCTAGAGTGTTCCTTTATGCAGCCGATCAGTCAGTAAATGGATGCAGGCCTGGTCAAGTCACTGGAATACTGTCTCATTTGATTTCTGCACCATTAGGAATTCTTTGGCAGCAGATGAATCACCTGCATTCAAAGCAAATACAGGAAAAATATCTACAGTCCAGGGTCTCTCAGATGAAGGAACCGATGTAGCAGTAATCAGCGTAGTCATTACCAGCCTGTAGAAACCTGGTAGCGTTTCGTCTCTAAGCCTTCGTCAGAGGTGATGTGTATGTTCATGGCTTGCAGTCTTTTAAGTTCTTCTTTGGCACCCTTTTCGCCGTAATCCCGGCACTTCACTTCCGGGTTCGGCGTCCGAGCGTCACCTGCGTCCTCACGCTCTGACGCCACTTCCGGTCCCGGTCACTTTGTTTCCGATATGGACGTCTGGACGTGTATGAAACGTCCGACATTGACCTCTTGCGGAAACATTGCTTAATTTGCAGAATAAGAGGGTGGGGGGAAGATACAGTACTATGCATAGAATGTATCTTCAATAAAATTACATAATATGTAAAACCTAATTTCATTGTTCTATTATTAATTATCAAATATATAAAAATACAATGGGTGGTATTATACCCATCTTACCCTAATACATACAGGGAGTGCAGAATTATTAGGCAAGTTGTATTTTTGAGGATTAATTTTATTATTGAACAACAACCATGTTCTCAATGAACCCAAAACTCTCATTAATATCAAAGCTGAATATTTTTGGAAGTAGTTTTTAGTTTGTTTTTAGTTATAGCTATGTTAGGGGGATATCTGTGTGTACAGGTGACTATTACTGTGCATAATTATTAAGCAACTTAACAAAAAACAAATATATACCCATTTCAATTATTTATTATTACCAGTGAAACCAATATAACATCTCAACATTCACAAATATACATTTCTGACATTCAAAAACAAAACAAAAACAAATCAGTGACCAATATAGCCACCTTTCTTTGCAAGGACACTCAAAAGCCTGCCATCCATGGATTCTGTCAGTGTTTTGATCTGTTCACCATCAACATTGCGTGCAGCAGCAACCACAGCCTGCCAGACACTGTTCAGAGAGGTGTACTGTTTTCCCTCCTTGTAAATCTCACATTTGATGATGGAAACCTGGTAGTCTCATTAGCATTGACCACAGAGCCATAATGATCTGCTATGAGGGAACAAGGAACCTTGCAGAGTGGGATTGAAACAGGAAGGTAATGTACCACAACACAGCCCTGCATAAATTGGATTTTGATTGGTTCTGGTAGAGAGACAGAATGTGTTACTTATTGGCATAGGAGATAGTGCCTCTACTTGCTTTTAGTGTGCCGATTGTACAATCAGTGGTTCAATGCAGGGGTCTTAGAGGAGACTCCATTCAACTTTACTGGTACATTTCAATTAAATAATTGATTAATAAGCCCTGAGAGATCCACTAACTCAATGCAGTGGGGAGTAGCTCTTATTTTCATATTCTTCATTTGGCTGGTGTACCCCAGTTCTGCCACTCGGGCCTACAAGGTATCGACTTAAAAGCTAAAGTTTCAAACTTTAAGCTTTTTTGCATTTGTTGAATGTATATGTCTCCAATGTCTTTTTCAATGCAGGCTCCAAGTTTATGGATTTCCTATCTTTCTATAAGTAAAATATTAATAAAATAAAAATACAGGCGGCTTCAGCTAAAGTAAGGGGGAGGGATAGAGAATGAGCATGTTCTCAACTGCGGCCGTAGGTGCGGAGGAGATCTGGTTTTTGCATCTAGAGAGTGGATCATTGATTGAACAGTGCACCACCAAGGCTGAATTCATTATATAGTTATATAGCTTAAAAGAGACTTGTAAATAAAATACAATAGTGAAAATTTCTCAAACCCAAACGATAGTGCTACAATCACCTAGGTGGGCCACAATAACCACCTGAAATACAGCAAAAAATTAAATAAACAAGAAATGGGGAGCGCACAAAAATAAATAAAATGAATGTTACCCACAATTGTAGTCAAATTATTCCCTGAAACAAAACAAGGGAAAAGACACGGGGTAATAAAGTTTAAAACTGTATATTAAATATACATATTGGTCCCACTCACAAATGGGGAGCCACTTAAAAAGCTGGGTCAGACTGCATGCCTTGAACAAATAGGACTTCCAGTGGACACTTCTCCGTATTCTGTATAAGGTACCTCCAGGATGCAGAATGAGGGGGTTACAAAGATTTATTTCTCCAAAAAACAGGAAACAAATTAAAATTCAGTAATACTGAGAGAAAGTCCAATAAAACAGGAATCCACAACACCTGACGCGTTTCGTCTCTAAGCCTTCGTCAGAGGTGATGTGTATGTTCATGGCTTGCAGTCTTTTAAGTTCTTCTTTGGCGCCCTTTTCGACGAAATCCCGGCACTTCACTTCCGGGTTCGGCGTCCGAGCGTCATCTGCGTCCTCACGCTCTGACGCCACTTCCGGTCCCGGTCACTTTGTTTCCGATATGGACGTCTGGACGTGTATGAAACGTCCGACATTGACCTCTTGCGGAAACATTGCTTAATTTGCAGAATAAAGGGGTGGAGGGAAGATACAGTACTATGCATAGAATGTATCTTCAATAAAATTACATAATATGTAAAACCTAATTTCATTGTTCTATTATTAATTATCAAATATATAAAAATACAATGGGTGGTATTATACCCATCTTACCCTAATACATATATGCAAAGTCAAAACACTCAAAATTTAAAAATGTATCAATTAAGAAATGAATGATGGAGAGATTACACTTAATGTGGTTATCTAAAATAGAGAAAAACATAATTAATACCATATCTTTTTCATCTTGTAAATTATTAAACTTATTACAAAAAAGGCACTTAAATACAACAGCATAAAATATATATGTGTATGATCTAAAAAATAGTATATTATACTTAAAAAAAATGTAAAATACTAATTATCATTTATCAGTTAGAAGACAATAGAAATATATATTAAATTATTATAAATACTGACAATACGAAAGAGACTTGTGTCCATCAAGTTCAGCCTTCTCAGATATGTTTTTGCTGTTGCTCCAAAAGAAGGCAAAAAACCCAAGTCTAAAGCACTTTCAATTTTGCAACAAACTAGGAAAAAATTCCTTCTTGACCCCAAAATGGCAGTCAGATATCTCCTTGGTTTAAGAAACTAATAACCCACTAATTTGAAATTATGTCCCTGTATATTATGTTTTTGCAAGTGTTTATCCAATTGCTGTTTAAACATCTATATAGACTCTGATAAACCACATCTTCAGGCAGAGAATTCCATATCCTTATTGGTCTTATTGTAAAAAAAAAAAATATTTCCTTTGCCTTAGACTAAATCTCCTTTCTTCCAGTCTAAATGTGTGACCTCGGGTCCTATGTGTAGTCCTGTTTATGAATTGATGGTACTAATGATCTATGTTTGGTTTGTACAGCTGGCCTTTTGGCTTAATTGTTCTTATTTCATTATACTACCCATCATGCAATCCACACCACACCACGCTATCTGATCAACTTCTGCAGCACAAATACTTGTAGGCACATTTTCTCTGTAGTCTGCCCAGCAACATGCACAATCCATAGTTAGAGCAGCTCTGTAAGTAGGAAGCAAAAAATTATATCTTTGACCAGGAAGTTAAAAATCCTTGCACCAGCCCTACTGTGAGCAAACCTGCTCCATACATTGTTGATCCTTTTACAAATTATTTTGAAAGCTGGTTTTGCAGCTCAGCTTTTTTGACCTAAATTCCATTTACAATCCCATTCAATTCTCCGCCGATACCCAGTTTAGCAAATAAAACCCACATTTTTCCACCATCTGACACTCCTAAAGGATTAAAGGGAAGATTATAAAATGTAAAGAATAGTAGCATTTAGTCTGTCACAATAATGTTAAGAGGGATTTTGAATCCTAAATTAGGAGTTTAAAATAATGACTGCTTAAATCAGCATATTTTAATGCCATCCGTAAATGAGATATTAATTTCAACTGTCCTCATTTGCATGCTTAATGAATTCTTTCATTCAGACCAAGAATACAGGTCGACAGCAAATTCTCTGCAAATTGAGTTACGTGTTAATGTGTCTCTGTCTGCAGACATTTTGCCTGCCTCACCATGAGGCACTATAAAACCAGTCTGTATCACGTGCACACCCATTCCAGGATGTGGTTGTTGTTTTTTTTTATTTTTAATAAAGATTGGCTTTGAGAATTAAAGCTAACCTGTGTTTAATATGGGAGCTCTGGGCATAATCAGACAGATAGGATTGAGCTCATCAGTCTCAATCATCTCCGTAAAGGTGAAGTATCTGTCGGGTGGAGGAGACACTTCTGGCGATTTCATAGTGTATTTGTCATGGTACACACAACTTTATTTAATTCAATAGTAAATTGAATTCTATCTGCACATTGAGCTAGAAGAATTGTTTAAAAGTAGGTCTCTCCCCAACCTGTCCATCAACTCTTTGGCATAGACTTCCATGCCAAAGAACTGACTAACATGGAAATCAGGAAAGATCACCTACAGGTAGTCCTAATGAAATGTGTAAATGGATGATTCTGGAGCATCATGTGGCTAATTAGAAGTTTAAGTGGCTAGTTATATATTTATTGATAGTGTTCATGTGGGGACGAGAGGACCTTGCAACATTTTCTCACCCGAGGCCTTGCACTTTGTACGGGTAGCCCCTGCATTGGGATTATAAGGGGGATAAAGAGAAAACGTACTCCTATTTTTGGGGTCATAATGGGTGCATGAAATAAATCAACAACTGTTTGCATTTGGAGAGTTATGGTGGCAGGGCTCTAAGAACCCCACATGTCAAACATTCTAAGATATTAGGAAACAAAAAAAGGCAGTGTTTGACATTTCTCCACACAATCACATAGTTAATATATCTGCAACAAATACCATTGTAGTGTTTACTGACTGAAATTAAATCATAAATAACTTAACAACTATTTGTGTCTCAGATGTGAACCGTATTGTATATCTCCACCTGTTGTTAAACTGCAACTCATCATTCTGAGTCAAAGTCTAAATCCAGCAACATAGAAGCATGTTTTGTCCTTTTTTTTCTTGCAGAATGCAACGCTGCTAATCACGTACAATGTGTAAGACACATGCTATGGAAATAAATTAAACGCAAGGGCTATAAAACAATAAATGCAATGGATAAATGTAATTATGAAGAACATATTGACGTCAAAAGTGTTTACTTTAGCAAAGGTTAAAACAAGGATTTCCCAGGGAAATGCTTCACCCGATAGACTTATGAATAACCACGAGAAAAGTGAAACTCAACCGAGGCACACTAACAACCCATTATGTAGGCCAAGCATGTCAAACTCAAATGCTAACACGGGCCCAAAAAAATAATATTTAATTAAGTTTGTCCACAAAACAACGAAACCTTCAGTTTTCATAGAAGCATAGGCTTATTTAGAAAAGTACATTATAAAAAATAATGCCTAACTGACAATGGACGTCCTCACGCTCGTAGGGGTTCAAAGTAAACAAAAGAGCAAATTAATTTTAAGACGTGCATTTGCATATAATCAATGTTTCAGTCCAATTACCTTGACATATTAAGAACAGTTTGGTAATGGGACTAAAATGGTGAAGATATGCTGTTGCACAGCTGTAAAAAAAAAAATTTTTATCTTGTTTATTTTGAAGTTCTATGGGTGTGTTCTTCACTTTGACAGAGATCATCAAACTTGATCTCAGCCAGTCCAATGCCTTCCCATAGGAAAGCATTGGGAGGCTATTGTGCATGTGTGGCAAAAAGCTGTGCTGCCAATCAGCATCTCCATGGGGAGTGTTCAGCACCTCCATGCAGACCCAATCTAATACACTGCCCACAAACCCAATACACTGCCCCCTCCATTCTAATACACTGCCCACAAATCCAATACACTGCCCCCTCCATTCTAATACACTGCCCACAAACCCAATACACTGCCCCCTCCATTCTAATACACTGCCCACAAACCCAATACACTGCCCCCTCCATTCTAATACACTGCCCACAAATCCATTACACTGCCCCCTCCATTCTAATACACTGCCCCCTCCATTCTAATACACTGCCCACAAACCCAATACACTGCCCCCTCCATTCTAATACACTGCCCACAAACCCAATACACTGCCCCCTCCATTCTAATATACTCCCCCCAAGTCAATACACTGCCCCCTCCATTCTAATACACTGCCCACAAATCCTATACATTGCCCACAAATCCAATGCATTGCCCATGTAATGATATTGATGTTACAAAGGTTTGGAGTCCAGCAGCCAGATGAGCAATGTTTTTGTAACGGATCGCCTGGCACCCCAACTGAGGACTCCAAGCACTCTGGCAGACACCACAATCACCGAACTGGAGAAACAAATAAATTCTCCCAAGCATATGAATGCTGTAGACAGTTGAATAGGAACCATACGAATAGGTTTACTCTCCTAGCAGTCAAACTGGAACAGCATACAATAAATCCTTCCCCCAATAATGAGACGACACTTCACTTTGAGGGTTAAAACAGGAACTCCTGTGCTGGCACACCCAGCCTGGTTTTTATTACAGTCTTTCACATACAGGACCGCCCACAGGGAGGTATAAAACAACCAATCACATATCAGTTACATCCCACATATTCCCTCCCCTTATCCTGAGAGGAAACTCAATTACATATACAGTTAAAACATACTTTCTACCCAACTTTCATAACTTTAAAACCATACATCACATTCACATAAAATTACATATTCACAATCAATCCATTCAGGGGAACAACATATAAAAAAATGGCATGAATCCGACCAGGGGTTCAAAAGTTAGTAAAAGTATCTTTTGGGCCCTGGCTGGCACATGGCTATCTGGCTCAAACAGGTTTTACAGAGCCCTCTATCCTGGAGACAATGGAGGAAAGTAATCCAATTATCCAGGGATAGAGGCAGACTCCATTGAGCACATGGTTGCAAAAAGACATAAAACACTTTAAAATACATAAAGTCACCTTTTACACATAACACACAGACATTTCACATATCCCCAGATAGCTGGGATCTGAGCGCACAAAACTACCGAATAGCGCTCAGATCCTATTCACACAGTTCAATTGCCATGGAGCCGAAGTCTTTAACTACACAAATGGGCTCCATGGCATAGCTATCTGGGTTAACACATTCACATAAAGTCTGGTCCATAGTCCAAAGGCAAGAGGCGGGCAAGCAGCCCCCTCCAAGGACACGTGGCGAGGTTGGTTTCGCCACAGTTTTCTGCCAGAAGTAGCCACTCGTTACCCAGGTGGTTGAGCCCCTGAGCCTTAAATAGCCGTCTTAAGCAGAGATGAGAGACTGGAACAGAAAGATGGTAATCGTAGTAAGGCAAGCCGAGGTCAGTAGGAAGGAGAAGCAGCAAAGTCAAAACGGTCCAAATTCAGCACCAGGTAGGAGAAACCGGAACAGGCTTGATTATAGAGTAGAGGAACCACAATAATCTGGCAAAGGTACAGAGTCAGGAAGTGGCTTATATGGGCCAAAAATCAGACACCTGACCAGACACAGCTGAAGAAAGTTGGCACTAATATAAGTGCTTGTAGAGTCAAGGTTATCAGATCTCAGGTAAATTTGCAAAAGGCAGGCTGGTGAACTGGTAAGGAAGAGGATCAGCAGCATGGACGCCGGGGTTCGAAACCCAGCAGAGTCAGTTCCTCACATCATCTCTACAGACGCAGCCTCCGGATGCCAGAGAAGTGGAGCAGTGTTGGGCATTGCTATAGCCAAACTCCACCATGGGTAGAAAATCCAGCCAGTCATCCTACAGGTAATTAATATAGCACTGCAAATATTGTTCTAAAGTCTGGTTGGTTTGGTTTGCTCAGTCTGTCCATTACTTTGTGAATGAAAAGCTAATGACAGATTTACATTCAGACCTAGAATAGAACAAAAAATGAGATGTAAACTGCACTTCTCTGTCAGAAATTACTTCATCAGGAACTCCATGCAAGTGGAATATTTCCTGAATAACTAGGTCAGCAGTCACTGCCCCCTCCTTCTCCCAAATTAATACACTGCCCTGCCCCAATTTAACATACTGAACCCTCCTCCCACCACTCTAATTCACTGCCTCCCCCTCCCACCACTCTAATTCACTGCCTCCCCCTCCCACCACTCTAATACACTGCCTGGTAACCCTCTCCCTCCCCCAACATCCACCTCCCCAATTGAGTACACTATACCGGAGTCAGTAAGATTTTGGGGATATTTTGGGAAATGTCTAATTAAAAACTGCAATTTATTTTAAAAGGTCCCAAAAGCCCCTCTTCCCCTAACTTAAGATGAGTCGCCCGTCCTTCAGTTCCAGCCCTGCTCTTCTCTGCTCAAGCAGGCCAGACGCTCCTCTGGCACTGTGAGCAGGAGGGAAGGCTCAGTGGCTGGCCTGCGGGAGCACACGATCGGCCGTGGGAGGGAAGACAAGAAGCCACAATACAAAATATATCCATTGTGGATAAGTTTGACATGCTTGATGTAGGCCTTTCCTAGGTTCCAATAGGTAAAATGACAAAACATGGTCTATTGGTGCACATTGAGGAATGGTTGGAAAACTCTGCTTTAGTTCACCGCTTTCTAAAACACTATAGGAGGAACTGTACTGTTATGGTCAAGATGATGTCTACAAATATTATAGGCAGGGGCTTATTTTCTTTGCAAAGAATCACATGCATTTGTTAATGCTTTGAAATATATGGAGGGACAAAATGTTTCATATTGGAAATAAATATTTCAACAGCTTTACTGGGGGGATGTGGGGGGCGGTTGTTACATGCAGCCTTTAAGATGTCTGAAGACTGAACTTAAAGGAATACCTCGGGTACCATAACAAATTTTATGGTGCAAGGAGGTACCTGGCACTGGCTCACCTTAAGGTGTTAAACCGTTCTCGAAATCTGAAATTAATTCATCACAATTTGCATTTTAGTAAATAAACCTGTAAAATAAATTAAAATAACACTAATTATAATGCTTAACCCATTTGCTCAGTTTTCAACATACACCGCGTGTTTATGAAAGTAGGAGCACTGCTACACCGGAGTCAGTAACGTTTTTGGAATAGTTTGGGAAATGTCTAATTAAATTCTGCAATTTATTTTAACATTTTCTTTAACAGCGCACCTGTGTCTTCCCTAATTCGCAATTCTTTCCAACGTATAATATCAGATAAGGAAACTCTGTACTGATCTGTTATTTAAATATTAACCCTAAAACGGTGGTCCATGTACCGTCTAGCAACCAAGAATTACTGATTTTTACTAAATAAAATCCAAAACGAACCCTTCATGATAGAGTCAAGCAACGAATTATACAACTCCACAAGGGTTAACATTGAAAGGGGGGTGGCATACAATTTACTGGCAATTTTCCATTGGATTTTCTGTCTATTCTGTAGCTCAAACTCGGCTATAAATAGAACAGTAATCAGGCAATTTCTGGCAGACATTTCTGTAAAAGTAATTGCAACAGTTCCGATTCCTGTTTATCACGGTTGCATGATACAGCTTTCATCTTGCAGGTGCATTCAAAGTCTAAAATGATCAATATTATCACCATTAGGAAATAAAAAATAAATTTTTTGCGCGTGAGTTGGGTACAGTAAATTGGGAGCTATGGCAACCATAACAAGACTACAGCACACACACAAAAAAACAGAAAGTCAATAAAACGGATCTCTTGTCATAGCATGAGCTGGGCAGGAACTCATTCCCATTGGAAAAGCTGTCAGGAAAGAATACACTTTTGGCAATGCTGTTGTTGTGGGAAACAACTTCTATAATCAAAAGGCAGCCTGCTAAATGCCTATTACTCTCGCTCCCATAGAGTGCCAGTGGTTGCCTTATCTTGCCAGCCTTTAAATAGACAGGCCAAGACACCAAACATAAGCTGTCAATTGTAGTCAATAAGGAAAAAAAATAGTTACACATTTCTCAGAATCCGCTGAAATTCCATCTGCAGATGAAGACGACATACAGCGTTTATAGCGTTACACTGCAAGTTCCAAAAACGTGTTAAACAAAGGATATGATTCCAATTTTAAATATGTATTGATATTCTTGGTTTCTCTAATCTGAACATAGATTGTGATGAATTACATTATTTAATATATGATAAATTCTCTCCCTTTGATAATATTGTAAAGTGCAAAGGAATATGCTGGCGCTATATAAATACCAGTAATAATTATAATAATAATAATAATAATAATAAATAATTAGTGACAATTTCCAAGCTGCTTCATAGACAAAACAAAAAAACAGAGAAGACTTCAAAAATTACACAACTGCAATTAGTTTTGAAATTGTTCATGGTAAAAAAATGGCTTTTTTGTAACTGGTCTAGGATTAGATTTATACACAATGCTGATTTTAGATTTCAAAAATAAGAACAAGTCCCAAAATAAAGTGATAGAAGAAGTATAAGCAGATATTTGCTTGGCAGAGTGACCATCTACTGCAGAATAAGATGGGCTTTACAAAACTAAACTACCGTTAATAACAACAAAGTTATAGTCAGTAAACAAAAGTCAATCAGTAGATCCCGATTCATAAAAATGGTATATATCTATTTCATTATGAGTGGGGAGTTACTGATTGGCTTTGAGAGTCAGCCTTTTAACAGCACGACTAGCAGCAATGGGAGGAAGTGAGTGTAGGTCACTTCCTACCAGATACAAGGAGAGTCGCGTGGTGAAAGAGAGGGGCAGTAGAGAGGCAAAAAGGAAGGAAATATTCAACTCCAGTCCCACATACCGAGCGGCAGGACCCTACACACAAACAGAAGGATGGCTACAAATTCTGACATGTATGTGTGTATCTGTGTCAGTGTGTCTATTTCTGTGTATGAGTCAGTGTGTGTATCTGTGTGTATATAAGTGTGTGTATGTGTCCGTGTGTATCTGCGTGTCAATGAGTATATGTATATATGTAAGTACAAATAGCGAGGGCTTGCACTCCTGGTGTAATCCTGTGGTGCCCGGTGCTGGTCTGGCAAGGATCATGTAGACATAGCAGAAATGACCGCACTCCAAGGACTTTATAGAGATTTTCAAATAAAATTTTACTTTTATTCCATCCATTCAATCCATTTAAAAAGTCAACGTCTCAGCTCCCACGTGGAGCTTTCATCAGGATGTTTTGTCCTGATGAAAGCTCCATGTGGGAGCTGAAACGTTGACTTTTTAAATGGATTGAATAAAAGTTAAATTTTATTTGAAAATCTCTATAAAGTCCTTGGAGTGCGGTCATTTCTGCTATGTCTATATATGTAAGTATGCATGTATGTATGTATGTATGTGTCCGTGTGTATCTGCATGTCAATGAGTATATGTATATATGTAAGTATGTATGTATGTATGTGGCAGTGTGTATCTGAGCATGTGTGTGTGTATGTGTCAGTGTATTGTGATCCTTGTCTGCAGGCACGGTCCACTTGGGCAAAAACATGCACAGTCTTTTAAGGCAACTTAATTCCAGGCACTTTATTGTTAAACTCCACCACAGATACAGCAGCAAATGAAAAAAAAACCAGTAACACAAATCCCTATAAACAAAAACCTAGCTCGGTCTGAGCACTTACTAACATCAAGTTCCCTATCGCTCAAGGGTTTAAACTATAACAGAACAAAAAGTGGTTTCACCAACCTAGTGCCTTTGTCAGATCTCTGCACTCCACACTCAGTTAGCATGTGGCTTCCATTCCTTCTAGAAAGAAGCAAAAGTCTCTCTCCTTTCCGCACTCCAGTGCTCTCAGCTAGCCTGCTGCTTTCCTTTCTGCACTCCCAGTGCTCTCAGCTAGCCTTGACTGCTTCCTTCTGCACTCCCAGTGCTCCAAGCCAGCCTTAACTGCTTTCCCTTCTGCACTCCCAGTGCTCCAAGCCAGCCTTAACTGCTTTCCCTTCTGCACACCCAGTGATCCAAGCCAGCCTTAAAGGGACACTATAGTCACCTGAACAACTTTAGCTTAATGAAGCAGTTTTGGTGTATAGAACATGCCTCTGCAGCCTCACTGCTCAATCCTCTGCCATTTAGGAGTTAATCCCTTTGTTTATGAACCCTAGTCACACCTCCCTGAATGTGACTTGCACAGCCTTCCATAAACACTTCCTGTAAAGAGAGCCCTATTTAGGCTTTCTTTATTGCAAGTTCTGTTTAATTAAGATTTTCTTATCCCCTGCTATGTTAATAGCTTGCTAAACCCTGCAAGAGCCTCCAGTATGTGATTAAAGTTCAATTTAGAGATTGAGATACAATTATTTAAGGTAAATTACATCTGTATGAAAGTGAAACCAGTTTTTTTTTTTCATGCAGGCTCTGTCAATCATAGCCAGGGGAGGTGTGGCTAGGGCTGCATAAACAGAAACAACGTGATTTAACTCCTAAATGACAGTGAATTGGGCAGTGAAAGGTGCAGGGGAATGATCTATACACTAAAACTGCTTTATTTAGCTAAAGTAATTTAGGTGACTATAGCACTCCTTTAACTGCTTTCCCTTCTGCACTCCCAGTGCTCCAAGCCAGCCTTAACTGCTTTCCTTCTGCACACCCAGTGCTCAGTCTCCTTGACTCTCTCACAGGAGAGAACAGCGTCTCTCCTACCTGCTTCCCGGGAGGAAGCCAGCAATCCCCCTTTACCTGCCTAGCAGGGAGGGGTTTATTCCCACTGCTGCAGCTGATTATCTGCAGCTGAGCAGTGGGTTGGAGACAGATCAAAGCTCTGGCCTGGAACTTATTTCTCCCAGTTGTATGCAAACTGCGGAGTGGAGCATTGGCCCTCCCTGCTCTCCAAATGCTCCACCCCAGGGGCCCATAACTAAACTTTGGTTTGTGTTGCCTACAACACATACTACACATACTCCCCCTGGGGTTAAATGTTATATGCCTATCTGCCTTCACTTTATCACAGTATGTATCCGCTTGTCAATGAGTATGTGTGTATGTGTAAGTTTGTATGTATGTGGCAATGTTGGTGCATACACTTCAGCAATCAAATGGCAACAATACATGCAAACACACCCTTGCATGGACTTCACAAGACCTCTTAATGTGTCCTGTGGTCTCTGGAACCAAGACATGAGCAGCAGATCCTTTAAGTCCTGCAAGTTACAAAGTGGAGCCTCCATGGATCGGATTTGTTGCTCAAGCACATCCCACAGATGGTCAATCGTATTCGTAGTTGAGATCTGGGGAATTTGGAGACAAAGGCAGCACTTCCTTGTCATGTTCCTCAAACCATGACTGCACAATATTTGCAGAGTGGCAAGGTGCATTAACCTGCTGGAAGATGCCACCTCAATCAGGAAACACCATTGCCATAAAGGGATGTATGTGGTCTGCAACAATCTCTAGGTAGGTGGTACGTGTCAAAGTAACATCCACATGAGTGCCAGTAGACAAGGTTTTCCAGGAGAACATAGCCCAGAGCTTAATTCTGCCTCCAATGGTCTGCCTTCATCCCATAGTGAATCCTGCTGCCATCTCTTCTCCAGGTAAACAGCACACGTGCACTTGCCCATCCACCTGATCTAAAAGAAACTGTGATTCATCGAACTAGGGAACCTTCTTCCACTGCTCTATGGTCCAGTTCTAACACTCATGTACCCTTTGAAGGTGCTTTTGGTGGTGGATAGGGGTAATCATGGGCACTCTGACCGGTTTGAGGATACGCAGCCCGAAACGCAGCAAACTGCAATGCACTTTGTGTTCTGACACCTTTGTATAGGGACTAGCATTGCGTTTTTCAGCAATTTCAGCTACTGTAGCTCTTCTGTGTGATCGGACTACACAGTCTAGTCTTTGCCACAGACATGCATCAATGAGCTTTGGGTGCCCATGATCCATTGGTTGTCCTTCCTTGAACTACTTTTGGTAGGTATTAACTACTGCATAACAGAAACACTCCGCAAGACTTTCAGTGTTGGAGATGCTCTGATCCAGTCATCTAACCATTTGGCTATTGGCCCTTGTCAAAGACATAACATCTTTTTGGTTGCCCATTTCTCCTGCTTCCAACACATGAAATTCAAAAACTGACTGTTCACTTGCTGCCACTATATCCCACCCCTTGGCAGGTGCCATTGTAACTATATAATCAATGTTTTTCACTTCAGTGATTTTAATGTTATGACTGATGAGTGTATACAAACACATCCTTCATTCTACACACAAATGTACATCCGCATTTAAAAGCCAAACCTACATACAAACACACCCCTGCAATCAAACACAAGCATTAAATACCAACACACCCCTGTATTAAAATACCAAGATTATATAGAAACACCCCCTTCATTCAAACGCCAACACTACAGACAATATTACGCCTGCATTTAAAAGCAAATATTACATGCATTCCAATAGAAACTGTCCAAACAAACACACCCTTACGTGCACACACACACACTTATTCCATACAAAGACATGTTTACATTCAAATGCATAAGCTCACAAATACAACCCTGCAAGGATCGTCAAATTGTAGGTCCCCAGATGGCATAACATCGTGGGAGTTGTACAACAGATTAGGATCTACCTTTTGGCACTAGAGGGGGGCCCAAAAAAAAAAAATTATCTACCCTTGCACTAGAGGGGGGCCCCCAAAAAATTCTTGCACCAGTGTCCTCTTCATATTAGTTCAGCCACTGATGGGATCATCACTATAAGTGAACAAAAATATCATTATCTCATTTTTTAACTTCCTACAATGTTGAGCATGAAATTACAATCTAGCAAAATATCTCAATACTTTAACCCCTTAAGGACACACGACATGTGTGACATGTCATGATTCCCTTTTATTCCAGAAGTTTGGTCCTTAAGGGGTTAAAAGGCACATAGAAAATAGTCTAATGCAACATAAGAGTAACATGTTTGAACATATCCCAGCAAACTGTATATCTTTGAAAAACCGCATAGCAAAAATGCTGTGATTTTCATTCACTAATAAGTTGACTATAACTGAGCTGGAGACTTGTTCCAAATCTACTATTTTTCATGAATTTTATGTAAAATTTTCAATTCATTGAGGTTGGTTGTTAAACGAATAAAGCCATGTTTTGGGAAATTGCAAAAATAAGTGACTTTTGTTCCAGCTACATTTCCAGTACAATGTAAATAGACTCAGTATGAGTGAATACTGGGGGTTACAGGCAATTATTTTCATCTATCACGACTTTTAACACTGCCCGAGAGATTTCAGCGTTAGGCACAGTAGTAATACTATAGCAGTGAATAAAACATAACAGTTCAGCAACGCCATGAATTTTAAAGTAAGTCATACAACTTTATAAAGGGATGAACAGTGACAGGAGTCCGGGATACAGGGAAGTTGCAAATCGCAGGTAGTTAGGAGACAGGAGCGCAAGGAATTCACTGCTGATACATTTGGAGCTGGTAACATAATGCTAGCTAATCGGTCTGCCCTGCTCCATCTGCTTTGCTTCACAAACCGAATTCAAACACGTTGAGAAGCACATGAATATTTTGGCAAGCTCAGAAAATATCTCAGTTATCTTTCAATTGTTTCTTTTCTTTGGCAAAGATAATAGTTAATTCCTGTATGTTCAACATTCCAGATAACCGGTAAATATCATGTGCTCAACTGGTAAAAATAGATTAATGAGGTCACAAACTTTTAGGGATCCACTGATCAGCATTCTCCTTCTTACTATGTGGCACGGGTATGTGGATGGGGAGAGTAAAGGGTGACCGGCTTAATCGCAAACTCTGTAACTGGAATGCCCTCCCTCCAGAGGGGTCCCCAAGATTACTAAAGCAAGAATTGTCAGGAATTCAAAGTGAGTGCAAAGTGAATTTTCAAATTTAAGACCATAGCAGCTGCATTGGAAGAATAGTTGACTTGGTCAGTTTCTGAATTTTGTCTATTTTGTCCTTAAATTTCAAATTCACTTCAAAATTCAGTCTCCGCATTCAATCCTTCTACATAATTCAATCCAATCCCGTGCATTGCCTCTTCTTACACTCCTGTACAGGATAAATGATCCAGCGTTGCCCTATTCAAGTCATTGTCAGAGGCAGCTAAGACCAAGTAAACCCCTATAACTCACCCACCAAAGGTGGCTTTTAAGGTGAACACTATAAACTAGAATACCATCAATACTGTATTCCTAAACTAATGAAGGCTTGGAGTATCCTCTTGGTTATATAGGTTGATATTATTATTATTAATATTATGTAATGTCTATCTACAATATAGATATAATATTAAACAAAAGCAAGGATAAAATGGTAAACTATTAAATTGACTCAAACAAGCTTTATTATAAAAGTTATATTTAGTCTATCTTTAGTTATAGCTAAAGCTGAATGTACCATGGCAGATTCAATTAACCTCTGGAGTTGGGACCCCCTATAGTAACCCCATGCTATTTCAGTAAAACTCCAGTGTACATCACATTCACCAGGCCCCAGGCAACTGCTCACAATAAATTAATCACTGTAGGGGCCCTGCCTTCCCTACGGCAATGGGCAGAGTTCTGACCTAGAGATTCGTTTAATGAAGGAGTTTTGTAGAATGTTTTGTCAAAGATTGTATAACATTTGATAAATGAGTCGTTGAGCGAAACTGCATTGCCAAGCTAATGTCAAGTACATAATTTAGGTCCCCGTCAAAAGGTTAAGAACCACTAGGTTAGTGAATATATTTTCTTGCACAGTACAGAAATCCTTGCATATACATAATTAACAATTACAAATACTAACATGATTTCATGAAAACTCATATAATAAGAATTAGTCAAAGGGATACTATAGTCACAAAAACAACTTTAGCTTAATGAAGAAGTTTTGGTGTATAGATCATGCCCCTGCAGTCTCACTGTTCAATTCTCTGCAGTTTAGATGGTAAATCACTTTGTTTATGCAGCCATAGTCACACCTCCCTGCATGTGACTTGCACTGCCTTCCTAAACACTTCCTGTAAAGAGTCATCTAATGTTTACACTTCTTTTATTTCACATTCTGTTTAATTTAGAATTCCTTATCTCCTGCTCTGTTAATGGCTTGCCAGACCCTGCAGGAGCCTCCTGTGTTTGATTAAAGTTCAATTTACAGAGCAGGTGATAAAAACCTTTTAAAGTAAGTTAGATCTCACAACCATTTTGTTTTCATGCAGGCTGTGTGAGTCACATCCAGGGGAGGTGTGGCTAGGGTTGCATGGACAGAAACAAAAAGTGATTTAACTCCTAAATGGCAGTGAATTGAACACTGAGACTTCAGAGATATGATCTATACACCAACACTGCTTCATTAGGTTAAAGTTGTTTTGGTGACTATAGTGTCCCTGATTTCATAGTTTAAAGTTTGTATAGTTTTGACAATATGCAATAACTATGGTAAAACAAAGTATAAGTGAAAAAAAAATTAAAAAGTGAGAAAACTTAGCTCCTTCAGTCACAGACATGCACTTTTGATAGGACAATATTTGAAAATCCACGGTTAGTCTCTGTGGTCTTCCCTCTTTCTGTGCATGTTGTGAAGCTGGGAATACCATAGACAGTGGCGTACATACCAGGGTCGCAGGGGTCGCGACCCGGTGTGTAGCCACTGGGCCAGCCTCTTCCCCTGGGGGCCCAGGAGCCGACCACCCCAGGGCCCCCCGAGGCTGGCCCTGCTGTTACCCAGCAGGCGGGCGCACGAGGGAGCACTCAGTGCTTCCTCTTCAGCTCCCTCGCGCACCGCACTGATGCCGGAGCCGGAAGATGACGTCATCTTCCGCGCCGGCATCCCTACGCGGCGCGCGAGGGAGCTGAAGAGGAAGCACTCAGAGCAGAGTGCTCCCTCGTGCGCCGGCCAGACAGCCCGCCCAGGAGCCCAGCAGCACCACTGGACCCCAGGGAATACCCCCAGCACTCCAAAAGGTAAGGAGGCTGGGGGGATTCAATTTTTTTTTTAAAACAAACATGTGTTAGTGTTAGAGTGAGAGTGAGTGTTAGAGTGAGAGTGAGTGTTAGAGTGAGTGTTAGAGTGAGAGTGAGTGTTAGTGTGAGTGTTAGTGTATGTGTCTGCTAGTGAGTGTCAGTGAGTGTGTTACTGTGTGTGTCTTACTGAGTGTGTGTGTGTGTGTGTTAGTGAGTCTGTTTGATGTCCGTTAGTGAGTTTGTGTTTGTCAATGAGAGTGTATGTTTTGTAAGTGAGTGTGTATGTATGTCTGTCGCTGAGTGTGTCTCTGTCAGTAAATGTGTGTGTCTGTTAGCTAGTGTGTATGCGTCTGTAAGTGAGAGTGTGTGTGTCTTCAGCACTTACCTTTCTCCAGCGCCAGACTCCCTTGGCGCTGGGGATCCCTCAGCCTCTCAGCTCCGAATGCGACCGCGCACGCATTCAAACCGACCATAGGAAAGCATTACTCAATGCTTTCCTATGGACATTCAGTGTGCTCCTCTAGCGGCTGTCAGTGAGACAGCCACTAGAGGCTGGATTAACCCTCAGTGAAACATAGCAGTTTCTCTGAAACTGCTATGTTTTCAGCTGCAGGGTTAAAACTAGAGGGACCTGACACCCAGACAACTTCATTGAGCTGATGTGATCTGGGTGTCTGTAGTGGTCCTTTAAGTGTGTGTGCATCTGCATGCACTGGCGTACATACCACGGTCGCAGGGGTCGCAGCCCTGCGTCCAGGTGCCCACCACTATGTGTTGCTGCCCGGCCCGCGCGGGGGGGGCCCCACGGATCAATTTTTGCACCGGGGCCCCATGGGTCATGTGTACGCCACTGACCATAGAGACTAGCTGTTTTCAAACACCGAAGGTGTCTGTATATGGTTGAATGGTCCTGTCAAAAACATAAGGTAGGGATGAGTTTTTCAATTTTTTTTTACATGTACATCATATAAAAACAAATACATTTCCTTTCAAAACTTGATGAAAGTATTATTATATTAAGAAACAGCTTTGAGGTGGCACTTATCCTTTGAGTCCTACTGTGCTCAGTCAGACATCCCCTAATAAAAGAGCTTGAATACTGTGTAGGATAAAATTGCCTTTATTCTGTACGTTCTGGTATGTAACAATAAAACAATAAAGTGGACTAAAGTACATGCAAACCAATACTTTAAATTAGAGAAAAATAAACAGAAGAACTAATGTGAACTATTTTGGTGTCATCAGGAACAAAGTTAGTATAATTTGAAGTCTGACACTTATTTCTCCAACTCTAAAAGAATCCTTTATCTCACTACAGGACGGACTCATTTGGGCCCTTATTGGGTTTACATCTTAAAATTACCATCACCTGTATGAATGTTTTTTTTCCTGCTAACAGGACATTGCCTGCATAACTACTCAGACAAAAGGAAATGGCGTCCCACCCCAGAATAAACAGGATATCAAACTGAGGGATCCGGAATCTTAAAACATATTCAACTCAACCTTCCCTCAACAACAGAAAGAATACGGAGTATAATGTGACCCCATACATTTGTAAGGAACTGGTAAGCCACAAAAACACACAAAGGACTTCCAAACACACACTCAGAAAACCAGAGCTAAATGCACAAATTATACAACTAATTTATTTATGGCCAACATGTTCTGGTCCGATTACCATCAATACATTTCTTGTAATAAAAAAAAAAAGGTTTAAAACATTACATATAAAATATCCATTTATGATTTACCTTGTTGTGCAGTGTATAGGACCGGTTACATTTGATTTATAAATAGCATTTACTAAATCCCCGCGACCTAAGCCATGGATTTTATACATTATAAATAGCAGCTTGAGTCCTGAAAAAAAAAGTTGCATAATGTGCTGTGCTCATTCCAGGGACAGATATGATGAATTTCTCATCGGTCAATGCGGACGTGTGCATAGGGCACCTTGCTTATTGCAGAGATATGAATTATAGACACTGTATCCATAATATACACTGATGCAGTGAATTTTGCATACCTTGAGGTAACCAGTAGATTGAAGAGGTTCACAGTGACATTTATTCTGTCTTGTAATGTTTTCTTTTATTTATTCTTCATATAGATTACTAGATACATGAATTATAAATGAGAGCTAGGGTGTTAGGACCACGGACCAAAGTCATCGCTTTAACTCTTCCAGTTCCAAAAATTTAAGAGCGGCTGACAAAATATTTAGCTGATTTATTGCTTTCTGCTACTCTAAGATGAAAATAAACTGCACACTTTCACGTTAGTCTATTCTATTTCTTTCCCAATACAGGGAATTGACCAGCATTCACAAGGATACAACTTCACTCATACATTAGAATTGACTGACTACACACGGAAAAATGCTAAATCGAAAATCAATTAGCAGAATTCACGATAAAAAAACTCAAGCGGGGTTGAATTTAAAAAAAATATTTTTTTAAGTAAGCTATTTTGGCCTAAATTTAGCTATTTTGTATTTTGTTAAATTCCCTGTGAAAGCTCCATAAGAATATAAGTGTAGCTTGCCTATTATGGACCTATTCTTTCTCAATTACCAGTCACGAGGCATGGTCAGAGCCTTCTCTAGCAGGTTAATTGCATCTGATAAGTGCATCTGTGGCGTTAAATATTAAACATGGATAAATACCATAATTTACAATATACATCAGGAATTAAGATTAATCATGACTACGATCAAATTAAAGACTTATTGAGGGCATATCTGCATTGAGCAGTTATTTAAATGATGGATTTCTTACTTACAACATTCTTTTATTCAAAAAAGGTAACTCCAACTATAATGACCACTGCAGTCCACTTTTATAATGGTTTGCTCTCCCACCTGATCCCACTGGGCACATGGCCTCCACTGAAGCAAGATTTATGACATCTGTTCTATGCAAATTTGCAGATGGCGGATGCCAATCCTGCCACTCGTTCAGTGATTAAGAGTGTCAACTGACACATTCTATTATATATATTACATTATAACTGAAATATTAGTTAATGCCATCTACATAATATGAGTAGGTTAAAAAAAAAAATGGTCCACTGTAAACTATACAATGTATACATAACAATGACAACAAGAGGGGGTACATAAGAGATGGAAATACATACAGGAGGCAGATGCCAGGAGGCCGCTGTCCACCCTGCCATGGCTGAAGGGGGGGGGGCACCGGGGGACAGTGTGCACCATACACGACAGCAACTATGCGGGTATGGAGGACAGCAATGAAGAGGTATGGACTGGCGCTGTACCCATCTCCCCTTCTCCTCCTGACATACAACGAAAGCTTCCCACCGGGCCTAGACCCTAAAGCATTCAGAGACCTGCTCAGCCACAAGACACCTAGACTATACCACCTCCTTGACAGGACTGACTGCAAGACACTAGCGACCTTGCTAGAGGGTAGCACTCCCACCCCCCTACAGACTCTTAAATACAGACAACTACGGAGCTATGTACACACCCTCCCAGGGGGCACGGCACGAACAAGGGCTCACACCACGTTCGAGCGACTGTGCATAGACCCCGACCCCCAACCCCACAGGATCTCACTTATCTACGCCACGCTACAGAGGGAAACCCCGACGGAGACACCCATGGTCAGAGAGTGGGAGAAAATATGCTACTTCACGGACAGAGAGTGGGAGAAGATATGCTACTTAACACACCACTGCTCGGTCTTCAGCAGGACCCAGGAAACGGCATTCAAACTGCTGACAAACTGGTACCACACTCCAAGCCATAGACCCAGACCACACTGACCTTTGCTGGAGATGCAGTAAAGAAGCAGGCACCATGCTCCACCTCTGGTGGAGCTGTGAGGTCGTCCAGCCCTTCTGGAAGGGCATACACGACTTACTCCAAACATTTTCAAATGCACCACCACCCTTTCTTCCGGAAGCCATGCTCCTACACCACACGAAGACACCCAGATCCCTCTATAAAAACTCACTCACCATTAGAATTCTAAATGTGGCCAAGCAAGTGCTCCCACAATTCTGGAAGCAAACATTGACACCCCCACTGACAGCATGGTTCTCCCAAATGGAAGTACTAAGAGCCATAGAGGAACTCAACATGAGCGCAAACAACACACCGGACAAATACCTGGAAATATGGAGGAACTGGCTACTGACGACCAGTAAGACAGATTTTATGACTAGGCTCCAATACGACACGTAGACAGAGAGACAGCAAGACAGCACAGACCGACACCACGACAGACAAAATAGACTGAGACAACTCCGACAGCAACACGCCTCCCCCAACAAATAACCCAACTCCTAAACCCACCCCACACTGCACACAAACCAACACACCCTGGCACTGACCCATGGCTCCAACAACATATCACCCCTGTGGGACACACATGACCACAACACTGCACAAGAAACCACATACTTGACTAGACAAACAACAGACAGAGACAAGCCGAGACACAAGAAAGCCAACACCCAGCCACCTCTTGGAGCACAAGTAAGACCGACAGGTCACAATGCTAACCGTCTAAGCAGGCATGGCAGACCAGAATCAAGGAAACACAGCACTAAGCCACAACACATTGACACTGCCAACAGCACACATGACGGCCAGAGAATGGACACATTGAACTAGGACTTACACAAGAGAAAGAACCCAATAAACACCATACACAACCAAAACACAGGTCTCTGCACGACATACCTACAGCAAACTACTACTTTGGGATTACGAGCCACAGGAAAGCAGAAAGTTGAGAGACCTGCATGTCTCAAGAGGTATTGACTATCCACAAATGTTGAAACCTGTGAGTTTCGGAATAAACCCAACCTTGACACAATTGAAATGTTATCGCAAACGTTCACAGACCTGAGACCTGCGAGTCTCAATGTTACTCTTTTCTTTGAAAACAAATAAAAGCATATTTACAAAAAAGAAAAAAAACAATGACAACAGTTTTTTTTCGATTAAAGATATCACAAGGCACAAGTTTTCAGCAACTATACACTTGCTGTACTTTTGGCATTTCTAGATTTTTGTTCCATTGTTATGAAACCCAAAAGAATGATACATTTTAATTTTTTGCTTGTACGTAATGAAAACTTTACATCTGGCATCTGCAAGCTACTGTAAAGACAAGAGAGGACAAATAAGTCACATAAACCCACTCTGTCCTCTACCTTTCCACTAGCTACACTTCAGCTCAGCCTCTTTTCTTTGCATTCACCAGCATCTTATGTCATCTCTCCTACAACTCCCGTTCCATCCTTCTATCACAAATGCAATCTCTTTCTCCTGATGTCTTCATTACATGACTAAAACATGCATTTGCTACAACTTCTGATTGTCTTTGTCCTTTTCACCACTTTTGGTAAACTGTTCACAAACTTGGCCTCCATGACAATATTCTTGTCTGGTCCTCGATTTATCTATTTCACCATTTTTTTCTAGGAACCACTTGCAGCTAATGGTTTCATTTGGAGAATCCCAATGCTCATGTATGGTTGCCTCTCATGTTTACTCTATAATTTCTTTGGGATTGGATTCCAGTATTACCTACATGCTGATGTAATTCAAATAAACTTTCCCCTGATCTCTGTTCTTCTCTCTTAAAACAGATCACTAAATTTCTCTCTTCTCCTCTCTTATGTCTCTGAGTGGATGAATACCAACTTCATGAAAACCAATATATCCAAAACACAGGACCATAGGTAATGGTTTCCTTCTTTCGAGCACTAATCACCCATTGACCACTTTCCCATCAGGTCAACAGTGCAACCAATAAACTAAATCTACAATCTCACCACCTTCTCTTTAACTGACCTCTCTCTTGTGCATCATTTTATCTAATCACTCTTCATCAGCTCAAAAACATTGCTCATATATTTCCTGTCTAACACGCAAACAAGGCCCTTGTACATGCTCTCATTAATTCCCAACCAAATTACAGTCCACCAGCAGTGATCACATGGGAAGCACATAAATCGGCCACCCAAGGTCATATTTAAGTGGTGGGGTGTCAGAGTTAGAAGAAGAAGATAATAAAGACCCTGTCGCTTTATGTGGAGGTCTCCAGAACAAAAATACTGGTTAAGAGATTCATAAAAGTTTGGCAGCTTTGTGGTGCCAGCTGGCAAACCTACTGAATAAGGTGACTCTTTTTTTTTTTTTAACATTGTATCGCTCTATAGATTGTTAGAGCTTCAATTTACTATTATTAGAAGTTATTTTGCGAGCATAGACTACAGGCACATTTGCCCCAAGGGAACTGATATGTTGAAGTCAGTTATACATCCCAAAAGTATTGAATGCAGTGGATACTGTGTTACCTCTTACAGGTAGTTTCAGCTAGTTCCGTTGAATACTACAGGGCAGCTTAGAACTTCTAATAGACAAGTCCTATTGATGAGCAGGGAATCCAGTACATGAACACAGATGCTCTCAGTAAAATAATTGATGGAGCAGGCATGTGAATTACTAGAAGCTCCCCTTTCTAACATATATAACAACTCTGGATGTTCTAAAAATTTTTATTTCGTATGATAATTAGACCCCGTAATGCCATCATTAAGGGACATTCAAGGCACTAGCAAGTTGATCCAATTTGTAAGTTGCATTACTTTTATAGTGGATTCAAAGATCTCCCTCACCAACCCACAGGCAGGGAGGGAGGCAGGAGAGGACCCGGAGAGCTCTTGCCAGCAGCTCCGCCGGGTTCCTCTTGCGCGGTCGGAGTAACTGCGGCAACGCTCAGATCTCATGAGAGTGAACTCTAGCCCCACAGGGGAGTTCACTCTCCACTGGACCACCAGAGAAGGCAGGAGCATGGTCCCCCCTCCCTACATAAATTAGGAAGGGAGGGGGGATATTAACTAAACGGCCCCCACACATTACACACAAACATACAGCACACACACATACATCACCCTTACACACACAGCACACACACACTAACAGCACCCTCACACTAACAACACCCTTACACGCACAGCACCCTCACACATGCACACACACAGCACACACTAACAACACCCTTACACACACAGCACCCTCACACATGCACACACACAGCACACACTAACAACACCCTTACACATACAGCACCCTCACATATACACGCACAGCACACACTAACAGCACCCTTACACACACAGCACCCTCACACACACAGCGCCTTCACACACACAGCGCGCCCACACACAGCGCCTTCACACACACACACACAGCACCTACACACAGCACTCTCACACACACAGCAGTGTGTGTGTGTATGTATGTGTATGTGTATATATGTATATATGTAATAGCGTGTGAACACCCTTATACAATAGGCTGCGCATGCCTATGCTTACAGGTAAATCACAGTGAGCAAATGCCCTTGAGGGGCATATTGACTAATCCAAACATTACTCGTCATCTCATCAGAGATTAACCCTATCCTTGACCTGTTTGTACAACCTCTTAACATTTCCATTCAAAGGGAAACACCAAAAAGTATTGCAACCAAAAGTAAATGATTAGAGATATAACTTTTATTTAGCCTTTATTGAGTAGACTATAAAGACAAAAAAGACAAAACACTCAGTGAAACACACAGTAAATAAGTCAATGGGGGTATGGTGAGTGTGCAATGATCTAAAAAATGTTCTCTGATTTTCTCAAACACACATGTTCTGCTTGCTAAAATGTAAATAATATCCCACAATGGAGGTCTATGGACGAGCAGGAGTACAGCTTCGAGGTCTGTGGAGGAGCCCGCAAGACCCTCCATTGAAAAACCTAATTTCCTTACAGCAGCCACTGGTGATGGTTGGGATAGATAACAAGGCTTGACAGCGATAGTTTTGCCTAGTGTCAAACTCTGTCAGGCAAGGAAAAATACTGGACAAAGTAGTTTGTACTTTGTCTCAGTATTTCTTTTCACTGGTTTGAAATTTCAGAGAAATTCCAACACAGTCATATCTCAATGGAAAACTAATTTGGTGGAGGGTGGGGTGGGAAGGTTACATTGCCGCTTTAAGACGGCAAAAGAGGTCCAATATAATAAAAACTAAGTTGCTGATCTATATAACCTACTGATCTATTTAATCTATATAATACACAAATGTATATTCCTAACGCAATAGTGCCCTAGCCACCATTTAGGTGACAGGTACATCGCTCAAGGTGAGTTTACTTACATTTTCTCCATTGCAGTGCTGGTCTCTGGGTCTTTGGCTCAGACTATCGAGACTGTTTCAAATAGTGGAGTTTTACTCTGCTATTTCGCAGAGGTGCCTCTAGAGGCTATTTTCAGCTGCAGGGATAAAACGCTGGGGGGGGGCATGGCAACCAGACCACTTCATTGAGATGCTTTTAGGGACTTAAGATGCTTGGAGTGTCGCTTTAAGTTATAAAGGATGTTCTGTATTGATTGCTTTTGTTGCCAATTTTAGCAAACCACGTCTTTCCATATTTGTAACAAAAAATTTCTTGGAAGAGTTAATGTGGTTTTAACTGGAAATGTCGTTAGTTCACCTAATTAAGTGATTGTACAAGCTCCATTTATTGTATTATCGTGATAGCTTGGGTTAACTTCTCCTCTTTATAGATGGTCATTAGGACACAGATTAATGTTGTAGCATATCAGAAATCAGATTTGCGGTTTCACAGTGGGTCGGATGCAAAACCTCCTGGTATTTTTCCATTTATCCACCTGTCATCCTCCTGGATGCATGATCTTATGAGGCTCATAAACCCTCTTTAATACATCATAGTTTTACAAATCTTAAAGATTATACCATAAATATGAACAACGTCATTCTGTGAAATGAACATCAAATGTTAGGACTCTGCACCATTGTGATGTGCACAGAGCAAGCAGGTCACTCCACTGGGCAGCAATTAAAAATGGGGACACTAAATAATGGCACCATACAGCACAGTTCGATGATGTCCCAGGGCAGTGGGACAAGCAGGTCACTCCACTGGGCGGCAATTAAAAAAAATGGTGACACTAAATAATGGCACCATACAGCACAGTTCGATGATGTCCCAGGGCAGTGGTACAAAAAGCCCAAAATTGGGACAGTCCCAATTGGATACAGGCCTGTTCGGATGTATGCCAAGAGGATTAGTGGTAGCAATGTAGCATCCATATTATAGTGACATTTCCAGGCTATACAATGACGGGTAGCGGTAACTGGTGGTGTACCAAAAGGGGTTGAGTGCACAGAGCCCCCGCCACCTGGCACACTTTATAGCATGGCCTGGCAAGACTGCGGAAGAATATCTCTATTATCCTCTATCCAGTTTGAAAAGGAGCCGCTTGCAGCATGCAGAGAGTGGAGGGGGCAGAATGTAGCACTAAAGTCTTATTCCCACCTGTTTGTTCACTATTTGCATGCAGTAAGCAACTCCCTGTCAGCCATAACAGCGGATACTAAAGATACTCTACCGTGGTCCAATGAGGCCGTTCTACAATAGGAGGCTTTCTTTAGTTAGATTTGCCAAATATTGAAATATTCCGTTTAGAACTATTTTTGTCTAAAGTTGCAGTGTAGGCGATGAATGCACTAAGTGGTCTGACTGCAAATGATCAAGAAACGAGGTGCTCATTACCAGTTTGTTTGCTGTTATTCACCGCTATGCTGGTATTCAATTACGGTAACTGTTACCGGACAAGTCCCAACCAAATTACACTCCAGACTAATCCTGAAAGATCTGTCCTGTATTGTCCTCCGAAATGGATACCTTGAAACGTTTTTGGGATAGTGAAAATTAAGAAGAGCTCACAAAAGTAATGAAGACAAATAACCATGAGGCATAGAGCACTGACGTACACAAATTATGTACATTTTTGGCACAGAGATACGGAATTCTAGGTCAATGTAGATTAGCATACATCTGGAAAGTACCATATATGACTGGCATCAAGCCAGCAGCAGATCCAGGGGGTGGGGCGGAGTGGGTGACTCAATCTGGAATACATACAAAGTCAAGGATAAACTGGAGACAGACAGAAAGACATACAGGAGAATTGTAGTCCACAGAAGTTTCACTGCCAGATATTTCCAAAATGTTTAATAAAGCTTCTAAGATTTTGTACCCATGTTATACATTTATTTTGACACTTTAATAAATCTAAATGTGTGTTCCTCTGCTGTGGGCATCTATGTTGTGTACTTGTTTAACTCGGAGGCTATGTGTCCTAAAATGTTTTGTACCAGCACTTTACCCATAACTATTATGGCTATTTCTACCTAATTTGCAACATTTGTAGTTGATTTGTTTGTGTGTAAAATCCTATTTAAATGTATCTGACACCAATCTATTTTTTCTGATGAAATGCAGCAATACACACAATAGCCTCCTGATCCAGCCCAGTCCCACGAAAAGGTGAAGTCTGCTAAATATTTGTCTGACTGTTTAGTATATCTATATCTAGGACCAGGGCCGGCCCATCCATACACCGCGCTGGAGCCACGGCTCCAGGCAGCACTAACTGTCATAATCTAAAACAGAATTGTCCAACCCTTGGCGTCGGTGCAGCACCGCACGATTGGGAACTTGTATGATGGTCCATCGGGTGGCTCATGCCCTTAGGGCCCCCCGATGGACATGTGCAATGAGGGGCCCGGTCATGCGCTGTGGTGCTTTAACATCGTGACCAGGCCCCTTCCTATCCGCATGGAGAGCTGGGAGGAAGTGACAGCGTATCGCTGTCACTTCCTCCCAGCTCACACAGAGCCAGCCGCGCAGGAGGAAGAGGAGGGAGCAGCGAGGATGGGGCCGGATCGGCAGAGCAGGCCCCCAACTCCTACCAGCCACAGTCAGCAGAAGGTAAGAACCTGCTGGGTGGCTTATTTTTTTTTAATTTGTATGTGCTTGTGTGTGTGTATATATGTTTGTATGTGTGTAATGTGTGTGTCAGTATCTGCATGTGTGTCCGTTTTTGATGCATATACTAACACATACAGTTACACAGACACACTGATACACATGCAGATATACAGACACACAAACACTGCCACACATGCAGATATATAGACAAACAGATACAATCACTGACACACATACAGATACAAAGATAATTATAGGAACCGCACTCAATCCCAGCAGCCACCGGTGCTCTGGAACAGGACCAGCAATCCCAATACATCAAGGCAAAAAAATAAATATCCAGGCACTCAAGTGTTGAAGCCGCAGGCAGGTTTTTAATGGAACAAAAATAGCAGCAACGTTTTGACCTTCACAGAGGTCTTTTTCATACAGATACAGACACACAGATACAAACATTGACACACATGCATATACACAGACACAGTGTATAGGTAAGTGTATTGGCTGCAGTGCACACACAGACAAAAGCTACATCCCCAGCATACACACAGACACACGCTACATCCCCAGCACACACAGACATATACTACGTCCTTTAGCACGCAAACAGACACATATACATCCCCAGCACGCACACAGACACATACTACATCCCCAGCACGCACACAGACACATACTACATCCCCAGCACACACACGGACATATACCACATCCCCAGCACATACACAGACACACTACATCCCCAGCACATAAACAGACACACTACATCCCCAGCACATACACAGACACACTACATCCCCAGCACACACACAGACACACTACATCCCCAGCACACACACAGACACACACTTCATCGTCAGCACCCACAGACACACACTTCATCGCCAGCACATCCACATAGAGACACTACCATTGACATGGCATATATGTTGTGGGGGGGAGGGGGGGTTGGGTGGGGGAGGGCATTTCATACTTGGATCCAGGCAGCACACTATCTAGGACCTCTCAGCTTCAGTATATTGTCGAATACAGTTTTCTAGTGCCTCTTTAGAAGTGGTGAAAGATGGGTGGTGTGAATTTATTAAGTGAAGCCTGGATAAAATTGTTTTCTTATAATCTTTCAGAGCTAATATCCTAACTTTTATCTGTCTATGTGTTTGTATAGTGCATAAACAAAGCAAGCCTTTAGTTGGGTTCTGCACAGTACACAGATTCTTAGAGCGGAATGTTGGCAATAGAACACAGAGCATGTTAACGTCTCCTAAGTGGATGCAGATAGACAGTGGGATACAATTTAAAAAACAAAACATAAAAAAAAAAAAAAGTAACCTTTTTTCCCATAAGCAGCTATTGTTACAGTAGATTACGTGAAATGCATGCACTCCTTGTGCATGATTAGTGCATGGGCCATACAAAGTATGCCTAACAGAGCAAACAGACCTTTGAGCTCATGCTTGTATAGTGCCCACTTATAGATTACATAATTGAAAATATGCTGTAAAGTGTGTGTGTATGTACACGTGTATATATCGTGGTTTTAAATCCCATACTGCATGATGGGTGATGTCACCCCCTGTTTTAAAGGGCCACTATAGGAACCCAGATCACTTTAGCTCACTGAAGTGGTCTGGGTGCAGTGTCCCAGACCCGCTTAGTCCTGCAATGAAAAACATTGCAATTTTAGAGGAACCGTAATGTTTACATTGCAACACTAAGACAGCCTAGAGTGGCTCTCTACCAGGCAGCCACTAGAGGTGCTTCCAGGATATTATCGGACATTAGGTTGCCTAACTAACAATGGACGCCCTCATGCTCAGCAGCATGAGGACATCCAGTGTCAGTGAAAACACCATAGGAAAGAATTGATTCAATGCTTTCATATGGGGATTGCCTAATGCGCTCATGGTGATTGCCGCACATGCATTTTAGAATGACGTTGGAGGGGGCAGAGCGCTGTCCCAACACTGAGAGGCATTGGTGCTGAAATCGGGTAAGTGTAACAAGGATTTCTAATCCTTTATTGGCCAGGGGAGGCAGAGATAACTATAGTGTTAGGTATACAGGTTTGTATTCCTAACACTATAGTATCCTTAAATAAACGTACACTGTGTCGAGTTGATCCCTAATTCCAGAACAGCTCCCAGACAGTGAATGAGCAAGCCACAAAATAAACTGGAGCAGGGTTGCCCAGAAAGGTGTTGACAAATGCAAGCATGCCGGGATGACTTACTGCGTCTCTGGCTGGCCTCACTCAGGAGATCTGAACCTCTCTTCCCATGGGCTTAAAGGACCACTATAGTGTCAGGAAAACAAACCCGTTTTCCTGACACTATATAATCCTTAGGGTCCCCACCCACTGGGAGGAAGGGGTTAAAACCTCTTCAGCCACTTACCTTTATCCAGCGCCGGACTCCCTCGATGCTGGTGACCTCTCCTACCCTCCGACATCAGGTCCCTGGTGGAGCCGAATGCGCATGCACGGCCAGAGCCGCGCGCACATTAAACACGCCCATAGGAAAGCATTTATCACTGCTTTCCTATTGACGTTCTGCGTGCTCAATGCGATTTTCACATTGAGTGTCGGGGAAGCGCCTCTAGCGGCTGTCAGATAGACAGCCACTAGAGGCTGGATTAACCCTGTATTGTAAACATAGCAGTTTCTCTGAAGGGTTAAAACCTGGGGGACCTGGCACCCAGACCCCTTCATTGAGCTGAAGTGGTCTGGGTGACTATAGTGGTCCTTTAATGCCCTGAGAGCACTTTGCACTTAGCATTTCCAATTCTGTTCTTCTATTCCCTTTCTCAATACTGACTGCCAGGTGCAGAGGACAGAGCTTATAACAATGACGGTCAGGGAGCTAAGATGGAGACACAAAGTTACAGGATAAAAAGGTGAGACTTCTACATTTAATTTTTCACTTCTTACAAATACACTATTGTTAAATATAAGGATAAGTTAAAATATTAAAAATCTTGTGCAGTGATAGTTTCCCTTTAAATGCCTCTTTTCACTATTAGCAATGTACTTTACTACTCTTCTTAAACCCCATTTCCCCACATCTGGCTCCTTTGGACTCACACACGAGCTTCGTTGCTACACAAGGCTGGATACTGAACACCATGACCTTTATCTTGATAGTAATCATAGTAAGGGATTGAATTTAACACATCAATTTTGCACACACCAGCATAAACAAACCACTTAAAAGCATCCCACTTGGTATAGAGTGGTTCATATTTGGAATGAAATATAAGCCAAAGATAATCGACCAGTTTAACTCTACTGTCGGAAATGAAAAATGGAATTTAAAATTTTCCGCAATTTTAACTGAACTCATTCCAGACTTGGCATTTTTTTTTTTTACTATTTTGTCCTCAAATTTGAAATTCACTTTAAAATTTAAACTCCCAACAATTTCCATGTTGGTGAATAACACTGAAAGGGGACAGTTATCTTTATAATTACAAATATGTACACATACCGAGTTACTTATTAAAGTGAGAAATGTTGGGAATTCAAAGTGAAATTTAATTTAGTGGGATATGCCACTACCCAAAAGAAAAATAAAATCACTATTTAGCTCCAATGAAAACATTTCACTATGCATATTTCCATTGAAGGTATATCTAATACAATCTTGCAAACACTACAGATATGTTGCAGTACCTCTCCTTCTAACCCCACCCAGTGGCTGTCCAATCACAGACTTCCCAATACAGCTCAATGAGAAGTCTTTGCGAGCAAGTGCTGCCACTAAGCTAACCAAACCAGGAAGTAACGGGACTGGCTGTCTGATTGACAGTCACGGGGTGCAGCAAGCTTTATTTATAAAAGTGCCTATTTCTACTGAAATCTGCACTTTTTGTAAAATGAAAAACAAAGACACATACTTTATATGTGTTAAATGGTTCGTTGAGTCCAAAATAGCTCATTCTGGTCTAATATTAGAAATTTACTTTAAATTTCCGACTAGTCTCATTTTAGTAAACAACCCTTTAAAGGGACACTATAGTCACCAGAACAACTACAGCTTATTTAATTTGTTCTGGTGAGTATAATCATCCCCTTCAGACTTTTTGCTGTAAACACTGTCTTTTCAGAGAAAATGCAGTGTTTTACATTAAACATTAAAGCCTAGTGATACCTCCACTGGTCACTCCTTAGATTACTGCTAAAGCTGCTTCCTTGGGCAGTGCTGCAGAGTAAGCAGCACTGCCATTCAGTGTCTCCACCCTCTGACACTGAACTTTCCACATAGAGATACATTGATTCCATTCATCTCTATGAGGAGATGCTGATTGGCTAGGGCTGTTTTTGATTTGTGTTGGATCTGCCCCTGATCTGCCTCCTCTTTGTTAGTCTCAGCCAACCCTATGAAGAAGAATTGTGAATAATTCAGACCACCACTTCTGATTATGTCAGCAGACAGGGGCAGGTCTGAGGCAGTTCAGGGGCTGAAGACTTGAATACAAGTAAGATTTTACTATATTTAGGGAGGCAAGAGGCAATGTTTGTGTTCCTGACCCTATAGTGTTCCTTTAAATTTCAGGGTATTTAAGTGCAAATGAGTGTTACAGCAGACCTCAACGTATGGGTGGGCAGCATGTCAACCGGTCGGGTTTGGCAGTGTGGATGATACAAACTCTTTACAGACCGACTGTGATGCTGACTGCATTATGAAGACGCCCACTCAGAGTCTTTAATCCTTCCAGCCTCTAGCTGTCCCAATATGATACCCATCAAAGTTGTGAAGCTTGTTAGTGATTATTTTTCATTCAAATTCTTTGGTCCAGAAATCATCTCTCAAATCCATAAATCCACCCTGCTCTCCCTACATCTTAAATTGCTGTGACTTACTGTAACAAAGTACTGTAGTGTTCTAAGCAACATCTCTCAACACAGAGTTCTTAATAGCCCAGGAATGAGTTGGCAGACAAGACTATCCATGCAGCTCTAAATGTGTCCGTGAAGTTTTATGCACTCACAAAAAAATTTCCACCTGTCTGTGATGTTTGCCTTCATGTAAGCACTCTATAATTTTACTCTAAGAGCGTCTTTATCATTGTGCCCTTGGGTAGAAATTTCATTAAGACCGATGTCTGAGTTATTCTCAGCTTGCGGTAAATAGCATAAATCATCTCCTGCTATTATTCCAAACTAGCCGAGTACAGCAAAATAAAGCTTTATGGACACTTCATTTTAGAATAGAACACACTACTTTCTTTAGCCTAAAGTGGGGGATATGTAAAGAGCTGTACAAACAAGGTCATACAAATGTTAGACCATGTGACTTCAGCAGTGACGAGTCTGATGGAGTAAGACCCCATGACAGAAATGTTAATTTCAGTATTGTCAGGACACAAATATGATGGGTATATGAATGGTTTTGTATTGTTTAGGAATTATACATTAAATGGACACTATAGTCACCAGAACAACTACAGCTTATTGAATTTGTTCTGGTGAGTAGAATCATTACCTTCAGGCTTTTTGCTGTAAACACTGTATTTTCAGAGAAAATGCAGTGTTTACATTACAGCCTAGTGATAACATCACTGACCGCTGCTCAGATGGCTGCTAGAGCTGCTTCCTATCTCAGTCTTGCCTAATGTGCATCACAACATATCAGTATCTCCTCCCTCTGCATGTAGACACTGAACTTTCCTCATAGAGATTCATTGATTCAATTCATCTCTATGAGGAGATGCTGATTGGCCAGGGCTTTGTTTGAATTGTGCTGGCTCTGCCCCTGAGCTGCCTCTTTGTCAGTCTCAGCCAATCCTATGGGGAAGCATTGTGATTGGATCAGGCTACCACTTCTGCTGATGTCAGCTGGCAGTGGGCAGGTCTAAAGGAAACAGGGACGTAAGCAGCTCCAGACTTGAATACAAGTAAGATTTTACTATATTTTGGGATGCATGAGGGGACCAGGGGGGCTGGATGGTGGTTTTAACCCTATAGGGTCAGGAATACGTGTTTGTGTTCCTGACCCCATTGTCCTCTTTTAAGTTTGATCAAAAGCTCAAGGTTTTAACTACTAGATCATTTGATGTCATTTTTTACAGATAACCATTGTCTAACAATTGTTCACTACACTGAAAATGTGCTGAGTGGAAGGATTTTTTTCAAATCGACTATTTTAGCATAAAATTTTAAACCCCTTGGCCAATTCCCAATGAGACCCAGTTTAGCAACTAACCCTGGCAGGGTTGATTCCCTTGAAATTCATCTGGCCACTCCTAAAGTCATAACAGTCTGAACAAGGCAGAATCAACACCACCCAATAATTATCTGAGTGTACAATTATTGGAAAAGATAACACATTCTCCAACAATTATCCTCTTTCAAGAAGCTCATTGTCCTAGTCATTATACCGCATACATTTAGGTTTATTCACTTAGCAGTGAATTCTAATGAATGAAAAAAATGGAAATTTATGCCAGAACAGTAGTTTTGAAAAATTCTCCAACTCACACCTTGGCTATTTTTTTTAAAGAATTTTCCAATTTGGTTATCAATTTACTACCATTAACTGCTTGCTTAATAAATCCTAATATCTTACCCTATTATGTTTCATTCAGGCTAAATTTTACAGTAACCTCATGCACAAAGAGGAATGCAGAGGAAAACAGAATGTCAAAGTTTATAAAGATACAGAAATGTTTTTTGCTGGAATTGCTGGATGAGACTTGGTACATAAACAAGTATTCAACACAAAAGCAAAAGGGAATTATATATGAAGAGTTGCATTTGTTTTCAATTCATTCCTTTTGTTGATTTATCTATTTGCACCTTTATTCTCTTATTTGATTCAAATTATTTCTCATCAACAATTCAGATACAAACAATTAATGGAATTCTACTATTCACTACCCTAGAGGCCACTTATGAAATGTGACCTCACCTCCCTGGAGACCAATTGTCTGGAGGTGGACTCACATGAACATGGAATGTCCTTGATATACAACCTATTTATGACACCAAGTAGGCAATCGGCTCCCAACTTTAGGGGAAAATGGGAGCTGGCTCTAGGATAGACTTTCACCCCTGCACAACGGCAGAAGATATGTGATCTAACGCAACACTGCACGATATCTGGCAGGATCCAGGGATCCACATATAAGTTGTTACCTATCTGGTACAAAACCCCACAGGTACTACACACCATAATACCATCTATTGATGAGAAATGCTGGAGCTGTAGACAGGAGGTAGGCACCCTTCTATACCTCTGGTGCGGCTGTGACATGAAATGCCCATTCTGGAAAAAACTTTATAAACTTATTCAAATGTTTTCTGATTCCCCACCACCTTTCAGCCCAGCCCCACTCCTACTCCATCATACCAAACTCAGGATCTCAGCCTACAAAAAGTCTCTGACAATACGGATTCTCAATGTAGCCAAAAGCTTGAAACCACTCTTTTGGAAAAAAGACATCGCCCCACCCCATACTCTTTGGTTCCAACGCATGGAAGAGCTACATTCCATGGAATATCTCACCTTCCAATCGAGTGGCAGAACTCAGGCATACTTTGATATCTGGAGTCACTGGCTACTCACCATGAAGTCCAATAGCTTATAGAATAGAGCACACACCAGCTAATGACCAAGACCAAGCTTGACCTTACGGGGATACATACAGACACTACACTTAGCAGAGAGCGGTTTGGGCAGGAGGGGAAACACCTCTCCCCCGCTTCTTTCCCACCCGCCATTTTTTTTAAATTTCCTTATCTCTCTCCCCTCTCTCTCATTCTATTTTTCCACTCCCCCAGTCTTTACCTCTCTATCCCTACCGACACTCCTTCACAACTGGAATGAGCTGGAGCACACGCTCATTGGATATAGAAAGACCCGTCATGTTGACACAACATGCATACAATCCCCATAACTGTATGGATAAACCTGCGAAGTTAACACAGCAAACTGACTATAAACCAATGCGTCTTGATACCGTAACGGCATTAGATCCCGAGATACACTTTATATTCCCAGATACTAAAGTTGCTTCATATGTGGTTTGAGACCTAGGAGTTTCCTGATTCCTTCTACTTTTAGAGACCTGCAAGTCTACCTATGCATCTCCTATTACTACTTTTACAGTTTGAAGTACATGAGAGACCTGCGAGTCTCAATATCTTACCATGATATGTTCACATGCTACCTTTTGACAAACCAATAAAAAATTATATTTACAAAAAAATATATATATATATTTCTCATTATGCTTTTCCACTATTTTTATTTTGATTTCCATTCTTGTTTTGTTTTGTTTCTCCTTTGTGATGGCGCATGGGAAGAAGAGGTGAGCAGCGCCAAGGGAGGGTTCTTGACCCTTTCTGAATAGGAGGGGGCTAATAGTACCAGGGACAGTAACACTATAACGTTAGGAACACGGTTTTGTATTCTTTACATTCTAGTGTTCCTTTAAGTTGCGAATGTGCCTTTTCTGTCTTACTCATTTATTAATTTTGTTTTTTTTTCGCAAATGTAATCAATGGTAAACTCATAGGAAATATAGGAGCAAAAAAAAAATCAGAATAAAAAATTATAGATGAATGGGTTATTTTGGTACACTATAGTTATACATAAGAAAATTGCGAATAAGCACAAAACCGGCGTGAAAGTGAATGCAACTATTTTAAAACATAGCTCTTAACGAATTAGTTCCTCGGTATACATGAACTTACATTGGGATTTGAAGGAGGTTGTTTGAAAAAACAAAATAATAAAAACACATAACAACAACAATAGTATTATTCAAGGAATTGATCAGCAAGGGTATATTTAGCTTTTCCTATTATGTCCGGGTGTGTTGAGATCATTGCAATGAAGCAGAATGGTGCTCATTAATTGACCTCTGAAGAACAAACTTTAAGTTGACCCTGCAGTTCTATCAAGTAGTTTAGTTAATGCAGTTGGAGCATCAGCCATGATAATCAGTGCAGTGGAAGGTGCATTTAGTGTCAGGAACACTCATCTAAATAAAGTTATTATGGGGACTGGGTGCCATCTTACTTTACACACGTTAGACTATTTTCAAAATTGGGCAGACTAGATGGGCCGAATGGTTCTCATGTGCCGTCACATTCTATGTTTCTATGGTGTTGAGTATGATCAGTTTCCATTTTAAAGTCCTAACATTCCAACAAAGAAGAATTATTTTTACGTTTTATAATAAATGACTCATTGATATGCTGGACCTGTGGTTACCTACATCTTCCTTCTTATAAAAGTGGTAATGGGACGAGCGTTCCCAGAGATAGGCAGAGCAGTAATATGTGTGTGCATACATTTATATAGGATATAAGGTCAAACACGGCTAATTGGCAGAGGATTGTGGGGCTTGTCACTTTGTTTATTCAGTCCATCACCCTGTCTCCATCATCATGTACTGGCAGTCGGTAATAGGGTGAGAGAGTCTATCACTGGCCACCCACTGCGAGTAATAGTATGCACCAAGATTAAGTTATTATGGAGTGGGGCGGAGCTAGCTATCGAGCAGACAAGTCGCATGAATCCTGAGCTCCGACACCACTACGGCAAAACAAACTCAGAACCCTCAAAATCTACCTCCATAAGCCAGGGAAAGACGGATGGGGGAGCCAGTACAACATGGGGAAGCACTCATGGAAACCCAGAGGGCTGTCCACGGGACATACCCAAGATATTGGGCAACTCTTGTCCCAGGCCTGCAGACCCAAAATGGCGGACGTCTTTCAAATGATGGGGATGGAGTCATTCTCCACCTCAGAAGATGACTACCTGAGCGATGTGCCGACCCAGACACCCCACAGGAAGCAACAAACTGCTCCAAAAAGGCAATCAGAACCACCACTGGCCACTAAGGTAGACTTGTCAGGTATGGTGACTGACCTCAAGGCCTTCTTTATGGCAGAATTAGCTGGCCTCAAGATGGAATTGAACACGCTCACAGGCCGCATGCGAGCCACGGAAGAGGACTTGAGAGTCCAGCATGACGACACGGCGAAGCAAACACAAGAGCTAGTAACCACATGCTCACAACTCAATGCTCTAATGGGGCAGCTCGAAGATATGGTGAGACAAAGAAATATAAAGGTGAGGGGGATCCCGGACTCCGTGACAGCAGACGAATTGCCGCACCTCATAAAGAGATTGCTGCAAACTGCCCTACCACCTAAACAGGCCAAAGGACTGACCTTAGACAGCCTATTCCGCACACCAGGGCGCCCAAGCAGTGACCCAGACACCGCAAGGGATGTCATCATGAGCTTGAAATCCCGCTCAGACAAAGACGGATTCCTCCGTGCTGTCAGGGGCCAGACCCTGTACGCTTTCGAGAATCTAACCTTACACTTCTTCCAAGACCTGAGACGCCAAACATTGCAGTGGCGGGCTTCCATGAAAGTAATCACAACACAACTGAGAGCAGCGGACATACAATATAGATGGGGCCACCCCCGAATGCTGATCGCCACACATGAAGGTCAAAACCACCGACCAAAAACACCGGCGGAAGCACCACAACTCTTACAAGCACTGGGTATTCGCCCCATGGAAGGTGCCAAGACGAAAACACAACACCGGTGGGATATAGCCAACATAACACCATTCACCCCATCGGGACACACGGCCCCAGCAGGAAGCAGCATCATGCACCTACCAGATTCTTAAGGTGATGAATCAACCATTCATGAACCATTCATGAAGGCACCGATCGGAGTGCTAATACACTGACTGATGCAATGTTCCCCCCTTGTGTGTTTTTCTTTTCTTCTTTTTTTTTGTATTTAAGTTTATGCCTAAGTTGTTTGCCAGTTATACATCTCTATGCCACTTACGTTATCTGCTTGATGCCGTGCTGTAGATCAGACACCTGGTCAGCTTCCGGCAGCAAAACACCCCCCCCCCCAGACTCCAGGGTTAAGGTTATTACCATGACATACCCCCACAATGCCTTTAGCCACCGCAACACACAAGCACCCATGGAATACGAACCAAACCGGAACCAAACGCGTTATGTGTCTTAACTCACCTATCTTGCAAATGCACACAAGTCATCTTAAAGCATAGGTTAACCATAGCAACAGAGCTTAGAACCGCTGCTGATCCACCTACATGTCGGCCTCCCCGCTCACTAGTCTAACACCTGACATTACCAAAGATATGTCGGCCTGTTACAGCTTGTTCCTTACATATTTCCAGCCTGTACAATATGGACCTAAATATAGGTGCTATGGTTCTTACATATACACCTCACCTGTCTGTAGGCTAACACCTGAAATCTGAGGCACAACTTGCTTGTACCCTACCACACTACTACCAAACTACCACAATGTACTATGCCGGTTGTTATCACAAAAATTGTGCAATCTATTCCCTACAACAAAACCCTAAAAACTGTGCTGACTATTGTATGCCACGTTATGTTTATGATGCCTGTTATAATTTTACGACTGCTATTGTGGCTGAGTAAGCCTACTGTTATACCATGCACAACAGAAAATAAAGAATTAAAAAAAAAAAAGTTATTATTAAGTGTGGGAGTGTCCCTTTAACTGAATATTTCAATGTGACAAGTAAAGTATTATATTATTTTATTATTCCATCTATGCTTTTAGTCACATAAAAACAACTAATGCTTGTAAGACTTTTTTTTCCTGTTGCTATGGCAACAATAGATTACAACTTATTAGTGCCCTGTCCTTTAACTTTATACAAAGAATGAATCAGTCTCACTTAAAATACAAACACAATACTATTTAACAAGACTAACAACTTTCCTAGAACAATTCACATGCAGAATTAGCATAGTCAAATATTTTGGCCTCATTTGTGATTAATATTCTGATGTAATATACTTTTATTACGCATTCCTTAAATTATAAATGCAAAGATAAGGACACACAAAGGATAATACATGTGGGTAAACAAGGGAGACGTGTGTGTATGTATATATATATATATATATATATATATATATATATATATATAAAAAGAGAGATACAAAAATACAAAAGAAACAGGGTGTATGAATAATGAATGTACAGTTGTGCTCAAAAGTGTACATACCTCCCTACATTCCTACAAACCTTTAAATACAAACAACTGTCGAACTATATAGATTCCCTCCCCGGGGGACGAGCCCATGCTAGGAACCCGACTACCTTCGAAGAGTGCTGTATGCACCCAGATCCTCTACCCCACGGCATTTCATTCCTATACTCACTACTACAAAGGGAGACCCCAACAGAGACTCCTGCCTTCAAGGGCAAATGGGAAACTGCACTGGGGAGGACTTTTACCGAGACAGAGTGGGAAAAAATATGCTATCTCACACACCACTGTTCTACCTTCACCAAGACACAAGAGACAGCATTCAAACTGCTGAGCTACTGGTACCGTACCCCAAATATACTACACGCAATAGACCCCTCACGCTCTGACCTATGCTGGAGGTGTGGAGAGGTAAAGGGCACTACACTACACCTATGGTGGGAATGCTACAGAAATAAACCATTCTGGATGAGCATAAGCAACATCCTAGAGAAATTATCAGACGCGCCACCACCACTGGAGCCAGCAGCAATGCTCCTACACCACATGACCGTACCCAGATCCCGATATAAGAAGTCCATGACCATTAGAATCCTTAATGTGGCCAAACAGGTTATACCCCAATGCTGGAGACAAGATAAGACCCCTCCTCTCAGGACATGGTTCACCCAAATGGAAGAGCTCAGGGCGATAGAAGAATTACACTCGGGGGCGACTAACACCACCGAAAAATACATGGAGACCTGGACACATTGGATCGTAACCACCACAAAGGCAGATTTTGCTGCCCGACTAGACACAGAAGTCCCACCTGACAGAACTGACGCACACGAATGACCCCGCCACTCATGCCCCACCCATTTCCCTGCACAGCCCGCAGCCTCCCACCCCCCTCCTCTGTCCTCTCCCCCACATACCCCCCCCTCTTCCCCACAAATCTCACTTGGGCCGCAGACCTGCACCCCAAAGAAACTATGACATACTTATCCACCTGGCAGTGGACTCATGAGTCCAACAGACATATACCATACGAAGCCTGCGGTGACCTACGGGTCGCCGACACAGTACTAACCCATCACCTCCCTCACTAAACGAGATAAGGCCGCACACACAAAAAAACGAGGTGTCCTACCGGACACTAGATGGGAGGCGGTGAACAATCAATCCAGGGGGAACACGCAAAAATAACAATAGATACCTAACCACCGTATTGCTGAACAGGGACCTGCGAGTCCATCATTGAAGTGGGCCTGCGAGCCCGAATACCTATGTGTTTTTCATACATGTTCTGGCACATGTTGTGCTTTAGTTACAATATGCTTGAAGAGACCTGCAAGTCTCACTGTGAATGTAAAATGATAATAAAAATATATTTACAAAAAAAAGTGTACATACCCTTGGTAAATAGGTAATATATGTACAATTTTTAAAGAAAACACATTTATTTTATTTCTTATGGGATTCATATTCAACTTTAGGTTATAACAGAATAGCACAATCATAAAACAAAACATGGCAACAAAGAAAAAAATTAAATGACCCCTTTTTGAAAGTCTGCATACCCTTAGTTCTTGTCCCGAACGGGTCGCCACGAACGGTTCGCCGCGGACTCATCATTGAGTAAACTTTGACCCTGTACCTCACAGTCAGCAGACACATTCCAGCCAATCAGCAGCAGACCCTCCCTCCCAGACCCTCCTGCCTCCTGGACAGCTCACTAAGAATGCAGCTTCACAATGAATGTAAAATGGATGCTGTCCAGGAGGTGGGAGGGTCTGCTGCTGATTGGCTGGAATGTGTCTGCTGACTGTGAGGTACAGGGTCAAAGTTTACTCAATGATGAGTCCGCGGAGAACCGTTCGCGAACCATTCGGGGAACCGTTCGGGACATCACTAATTGCCCTTTAAGGATCAATGACAGCATGAAGTCTTTTGTATTAGTTTTCTATGAGGCCCCTAATTCTTGCAGGTGGTATAGCTGCCCATTGGTCTTGGCAAAATGCCTCCAGGTCATGCAAAGTCTTTGGTTGTCTTGCATGAACCGTACGTTTGAGATCTCCCCAGAATGGCTCGATGATATCAAGGTCAGGAGACTGTGATGGCCACTCCAGAACCTTCACCTTTTTTCTGCTGTAACCATTGCTCAACTTGGACTTGTGTTAAGGATCATTGCCATGCTGGAATGTCCAAGAGCGTCCCTGACTGGCAGCATTTTCTGATAACATGCTTCATTCGTCTCACACCCCCCCAAAACATAAGTGTCACCACCATGATTCACAGTGGGAATTGTATTCCCACTTCTGTAACCATTGCTCAACTTGGACTTGCTAAATTAAAGCTAAATAAAAAATTAAAAAAAACAAAAAAAAAAGTGGACTAAATCTATTAAAGGAATACTCCAGGTACCATAACAACTTAATCACTGTCCTAATGTGTTTTACACCCCACCGCCTATAGACTGTAAGCTTGTTTGAGCAGGGCCCTCTTCAACCTATCGTTCCTGTAAGTTTTTTTTAATTGTCCTATTTATAGTTAAATCCTCCCTCGAATAATATTGTAAAGCACTACGGAATCTGTTGGTGCTATTTTAAATGGCAATGCTACTACTACTACTATTACTACTAATAATAATAATAATAATCAGGAGAGTCCTGGCGCTGGCTTACCTTCAGGAGTTAGGCGGTTAACGAATAGTGTGACCCAAAATTCTGCCACCTCCAAATCAATTTGAGTCCATGTTTTGAAACAAGGCGCCTCAGACTGGACACTTCTGATAGGCTGAGTAGTTCCCCATTCACAAAACGATTTGCCATTATGTGAATGGGGTCTACTGATATGCTGAGAGTTTCAATTGACGCTCTCAACATATCAGCGGCACACAGTCCAAGGGTTCCTGTTTGAACCCTTGGACTAAAACAGATGATAAGGAGCAGAACTGAATGCCACAGGACAGAAGAATTTGAGGTTAAACTGGGCATTAATGGTTTACATTCTGAAGGTAAGCTGGCGCAAGAGTATTATTGGCACCATAACAACTTCATTCCAGTGAAGTTGTTATGGTGCCCAAGTGTTTCTTTAAACCAAAATAATACATTAAATTTAACCTTTTAGTGTTCCTTTAATATTTCTTAGCCAAAGAAATCTGTCTAAAGCCGGACAACATTAATATTGATGAGCAAAGTAGAACTTTCACTTCAGTGATATCTGTGAAGTGGGACAGAACAGGGGGAACACTTAGGACAAACATAAGAATCCTAAAATGGTTATACTACTAACAGGCTTTCCAAGTTCATTATTAGAGTTCTGTTCCGCCATCCCAAATTTTCACCTTGGTGTCCCACATCTGGGGACACCAGGGAACTGTCCCCAGGCAGCACAGAGTAAGCTCATCATTAGATGTACTTGCGCAGTGTGGAAAACACACCATGCAGCAAGCTCTACAGCGGCACTCTCTGCATGGTCTTTTGTTTTGGTGGTCGGCCAGAGAGGCTGTCTGTCGATCTTGGGTGCTTGATGCCAGGCTGACCTGCCCCTTAGTTTACTGGCCCACACCCTGCACAGATGTGCCCACCCATTACGTCCCAGTGATGCAGATTGCATGGTTGGCAATGCCACCCCTCAGGGTTCACCCACATGTCCCAACGGTGGAAAGTATGCTACTATGGGAATGGCCCCAGGAGGCTTCTGGGAACATAACCACTACAACAGGCCTCAGTGGTTATCGTGGTTAGACTGGCCATTTTAATTATCAGAATTCTATAACAGTTTTTCATTTATATTCAAAATATATTTAATTACAGCCCAGCACAATACTCTTATTTAAGATTGGAAGGCATAGAAAACAGATGGATAATCATAAAACGGTTCCTAAGTATGAGCAGTACTCCTGAACGCCTTCGAGACCAGCACAATGGTCTGATTATTTACAGAAATGTATCACAGTGGGTGGTGGAGAAAAGGGTTGGAATGATTTTTTTGTTACATTCTAGTGAGTTAGCAAGAAAGTACTGTGGCTTCAATCACTTTCTCTAAATAAATAAAAAGGAATATGCAAAACGCAAGTCCCATTTTAAAACTTGTATTGGGGTTTAAATCTTAGATTACAGTAGTAGCGATTTCAGATAAAAACTAATAAACTTCCAAATTACAGAGAACATTGACTGGATTTACAGTCTATCCTGATATAACCTGAGCGATCACAAATTTAAACTATATGCAAGCAAACACTCCAATAATTAGACAGAATTGGCAGCCGTTTTCATAAAAATATGGTCCAACCAAACTTGTATAACTCAGTCGGACCATAATGGAAGGCAGACAGTTGTCAATTCTAATAAAAGTTATCATTACAAAAATAAAAAAAAATTATTTAGCATAATTATTAATAACTAAATACATAATTAAGGGGGGTAACTCCATAAAGGTGTTCAACATAATAAAGCATGTTTATTTAGGTTATTATAATTCTATTGTATTATTAATGTAGTTATATTATTTATCAAATTCATAATATTTGATTAATCTATAATTATTTCAACGATTTTCTGGCTGTCATCGCCAAGGGCCAAATATTACGGATTTCCGTAAATTCAAATCTGCAAAAAGTAGATTAATTTATTTTGAGAACTTCCCTGTTATCAGACTTGTTCAAAGTGAATCTAATTGCAATTAGTTTGTTAGATTTTGTATGCAAATCATAGATTTTATATTCACTTGTGAAAATGATTTATTTTATAGGAGATATCAGATGACACCAAATGAGATGTGCTCGCTCCACTAGAGTAAGTACTTTTCAAATGGATTTTCTTTAAGTAAATATGAGAATTGCTCATTTGGCCAGGCCAACTTTATCAGTAACCAGGACCAAGAACACTAATATCGATCAATATCTGACATTCTAAAGGCTCATCAAAAATTATCAGGTTTACTCACTAACATGTGAATGGCACTGAATTCAAACTGAATTAAAAATTTTAGTCCTATATAGTCAAACTCAAAATATAGCACTCTTGGAGAATTTTGCAAACTCTGCTATTTTGGTCTAATATTAGGAATTCACTCTGAATTCCAACAATTCAAGTTTTAGTAACTACCCCTCCCGAATTTCACAATTGTTTCCCTTTAAACAAACCGGTTACAGCACAGTAGCCTTAAGTTCACCTAAGGACACATTTAAAATATAAAAGAGTACAGTGGAAGTAAATGCAGGTCTAAGATCCAACTGTAACACTGAATTAAATCCCTAAAGAATCATCACATTTCAACGATTCTTTTGCCAACTGGTTTCAAATGTGTCATTTAAAAAAAAATAAATAAGCAGGTTATATCAAGGAATATAACAGTTTGGGGAAAATACTTTGAAAGAGTATGCGAAGGAAAGCCATGCTTTTATAAGAAAGTATCAATTCTGGCTGTTTCACGCTCCACAGTTCAGTACTAATATCACACGACTATTGATCTTCCTGGCTGTCAATGGGATGAAATGTCTGGTACCTTGGAAGAAACTCAAAAGGAATAGATGTATGAAGGCTGAGCTGGTGAAAGGGGGCCCGGGAAAAAAAAGCAAAAAAAAAGCATTGCTCTTACACAACCTAATAATACATCAATAAAAACTGACCAGGTTTTTTAAATTATTGTGCCCATATAATTTTAATAGGTTGTATCGAAAGATTATATCTCTTGGCCTGCAATCTGCACCTCGAGCTTGCCAGAGACACTAAATTAAAAAATCTTTTAAGTTTTTCTTGATTCCTATCATATTCAAGAAGAATAAAAGCAACGAATGTCCTTCTCCAATCTAAACTTACCCCAAATGTACTTGATTTGTTTGTATAAAAGTACAACACATCATTCTTTATTGCGCAAAAATTATTTGTTGTTCATGTGCAAACATTTAATAAAATAGTATATATATTTTTTAAAAAGTAGACATTTGTGGGGCCTGTGCCAGCAGCCATACTACCAAATTGCACATTGCTGAAGCTTTCAGTGAACCTGCACAAAAAACGCCTAAATTGCCCTAGTTATAGGGTGTCAAAGCAAGAAGCGCAAGCCAGATCGTCCCCCTACAATGGCCATTATCGGTGATCTGTTGTGGAGAACGCACTCCTTGCTGAGACCTGTCATGGCGCTGCTCTTGGATGCACCATCCCGCACTACCAGTGAGGAATCCCTATGTGGAGAGACAACCTTTGGGCCCTGGCCAGACAATAAGGAGCTGCACTCACCGCAGCAGCAAGCGGATAAGCCTTCGGTTACAGAAGACACTCTGCAGGGCATGTTGGATGAACTACGCCACAATATCACGGCCGACATCGCGCAGTTCCGAGAGTAGGTAAACGGGTTCTCCTCACGTCTCCACAATTCGGAGCTGAATACTTCAGCTCATGAGGCCCCAGTCAAGCTGCAACACTCACAATTGCAGACCCAAGACCACATGGCAGAACATCAAAGAACATCAAAGTCCGCGGCCTACCAGACACTGTGAAAGCAGCTGAATTCCCACACCTCTTCCGCAGATTGGCAAAGCAAGCCAAAACTATGTCCCTGGATGGATGGTACCGCACCACAGGCACACAGAAGATGGACAGAGATATAATTCTCTGCTTCCACCTAGGCCAAGACACCACTTCAAAAAGCACACTCTCACCTTTTACCCGGACTTATCCGAAGCCACCATGGTCTGGCATAGATCCATGAGACCATTAACACAGGCACTAGCCACTAACAAAGTGCCAAATAGGGCACGCCTTGCTGTCTCCTGATCACTCGGGACACTGGAACACTAAAGGTATTGGAGGCTTCGGAGACGGCTGGTATCCAGCTCCAGCTCAGATTGCCTATACAGGCCACTGTGACCGCACCTCTGCTGACCTCAACTACCTGGGACCCGGAGAGGGTCATACCTTTTATACCGGCAGCCAGCAGGGGAAGCTCTTCGACAGCGCTGGTGCAATGATAGCATCAAGGGTCTTACTGCTGTTTCTTATGTGTACACTCATGTGTGCTTTTCTGTGACAATGCCTTATGTTAAATTTTTTATTATTGTCACAGTTTTGTTTACAAGCAATATTACAGCGCAAGTTCAAGTTTAATGATGTCTTGACATTGCCTAATTGGCATCCTTTATGGTCATAAGGACGCCTTGATTCTCCCGCCCCCAATACTCAACAACATTATGCTAACAATCTCACCACTGGTTAAGTGGAGTTTCTAGCTTCCTCGAATAGCCTAGAGGTACAACTCCTCTTGACCCTTTTACCTTACTCTGGAGGCATACTCTTCTCATTGCCCTTAGGTATCCCTTCTACTATTTACTATTTACAAATCTTACAGTTGGCAGAGGACACAGAGTGCCCAACTTACCAAAGCTTACTACACAATTCACAACAAAATACAAAACACCACAGCCCCTCGACTGCCTCATAACTACCTATGCTGTGTACAGTACTGTTGTTAATGTCTATGTTACTCTTATTTTACAACTTACCTACTTACTGTATTGTACACTGATTTCTTGTCCGGGAATAAAGAAAGATTGACAAAAAAAAAGTAACCATTTACAGGGATTTATTAAATCTCTTTAAAAATATTGTGAACACTCATTGACACAAGGACAAAAACCATATTATCAAATCTTTCCACAAGCACGCTGAGTTTAGTCCTTGTTCTCTTTGATAGGACCTGACTCAGGACAAATACCCTGGAATTGCTAAAATCAGGATGCTCTCAACGCATTCAGATTTGAACTCTGTGGGGTGCAAAGTAGCAAAGTTACCTGGCAAGATACGTCTCCATGCATGCCAGGTTTGATAATGTCTCTCCTGTAGACACAGAATCAATATATAAGTCTGGGTTTCAGAGGATGTGTTCAGCACGTCTATATCAAGTATACTATAACATTATAGCTCACCAGCAGCATAAAGATAAATTTTCACTCTTTGTTACCATTGTCAGTCAACTTTTTGTTTAAATTCTTTATTGTTGCTTTTTAAGTCAGGTTATCATAAAAAACAGTGAAAACATAGGAGAGAGAGCAATCCAGGCTCCCGACATGCAGCCCTTTTGAGCGCTTACAAGTAATACAAAAGTTATAACATTAACAACGGTTTGTATTTGTACAGTGTAGGGGACCTTTAGGTTGCTGTCTCTACCACCTATAGTGTGGCCCACCTCTCTTTCTCACGGTTCCCTCTGGGTGTGTGATGTTACACTTTACGTCGTCACTGTTGCGTGAGCACTCCTCCCCCGGGTGTCCTGTGCGGGCCCGCAGTGCCCAGAGTCCCAGCAGTAGGGGAGGCCCAGGCTGTTCATCATGGGGTTCGCTCATCTGTTCTGGGCCAGTGGTTCATCTATCTCGAATGGTTTGTGTGGTTTGTCTCCATTGGGTGTTTGTCAGGTCGTTTGTCAGGTGTTCGGTTGTGTGTATTGCTTTTCTGTCACATGTCGGCCCATTGGTGTCCTGTGAGGGTAAGGAGAGTAATAAAGAGGTCCTCAGTGGTGATTATATAAGAGGTTGGGAGGCAGGGCCGGACTTGGAAAAAAATTAGGCCCGGGCATTTTTCAATCAGAGCGGCCCCCTAAGAAGGGGGCAGGGCCAGAGAGTGTGTGTTTTGTCATCACTAATGACAACACGCCCACTCTCAAAGTGAGCATGTTGGTTCAATGCCCAGAGCCCTGCATGTGGCTACCAAAACTGCAATGCTCCTCCTGCCCTCTCCAACGGCACCCATGATCACCCATTCCCTAGATTTATGGGATAAGCTACATGACAAATTCAACCTCTCCTCCTATCTCTGCCTAATGACCCCGATCCTGCGCAACAAACTCTCTGGGACGCAATCGCATCCATTTCGATCTGCATGACACATGAAGAGCAAGCATACTTCATGCTCTTCATAGGGTACCTCACCCCCCAACGCTTAGCAACCATGCGCCGCATACCCACCTGTCTATGCTGGAAACTTTGTGGAGAAGAGGGGACATTCTACCACGGTTTGTGGACCTGCCCTAAATTAACACCACTATGGCGAAATGTTGCCTCACTGCTCTCACAAATCTTAAACAAACTGTGCCTGCTCAACCCCTTGGCCCTACTCCTATATAAACCCCTGGACACATTTACAAGAGCTTAAAACAAACTTATTGCGCAAATGCCCTTGCCACCCATAGAGCGATCGGAGAAGTGTGGTCCACACCACAAATACATGGACAGCCTCACATCACAAATCAATGACTGACCCAAAATCTTCCACAAAATCCGGGGCCCCTGGCTGGAGGGCGACATAACCCTACCATGGTAGAGAACCAACTACCTCCATATGAGTAGTCATAAGTCTCCCCAAGACTACTAGCCACACATGAACGTATGCAAACACAAGGAAAAGCAACATGCGCCCTGAAGACCCATCACTCCCCCCAACCACACCCTACCTCACTCTGGGGGGGGGGAGGGAGGGTGGGGAGCAGGCTCTGGTGGCCAACCTACCAAACTCTTTATACTTTATTCCTTTTCCAACCTACTAACCCTCCCAACAGGCCCGGACTGGCCATCGGGCATACCGGGCCGACATGTGACAGAAAAGCAATACACACAAGGGGAGGGGTGATCCCATTCAAATGTGGCGTGTTCAATGTCAACTCATCTCTTTTTGTTTGGGGGGGAGAGGCCATTGCTGTATTTTGGCTAGATGGGTGGCGGAGAGCTAATGTAGGAACTTAGGAAGACCGTATAGTGTGTCGTGTCTAATTCTGGGAAAATGAAAAAATGAAAAAGAAAAGAACTACCAGTAAGTGTCTTCCTAAATTAATAGTATCAGTTGTCACAAGTAGAGAAAATATAAATCTTAACTTTTAATAAGGATTTGGTAAAATAGTTTCAATACAAAACGTGGTCAATAAATAAAATAATAAATAACAAACGAAGACCGAGATATTCAGTCCATATTAGTTGGTAAGTATTGCTAAAACAGTACAAAGACAAAAAAAAGAAATAATAAAATAATAAAATAAATAAACTTATTTCTAATTGTTGTATCCAAATAATCAGGACTAAGTGGTGAAAAAATATATCAATTGCACAAGGAGTGCCTCTATTAGGCAGGATCTATGTAGATCGCCTGATCACCTTAAAGTCCCTACAAGATTTTCGGAACAAAACTACTGTGGGAGGAGAGGAAAGAGTGTAGCACGTGCCTATGGTTAGGTCTGCCTTCTCTGTGTCGAGTGAAATGATGGCCGTCGGGATCCGTCGGTGTTGGGTGTACCAGATTATGTCTACTGCTCTATGAGTGTTAACCATGGCTTGCCTGTTGAGTATAAATCCTACCTGGTCGGGATGTATTAGCGTTTCTTAGTATGGGTTGAATCTATTTGCCATAATTTTGGTCATACGTTTGATATCGACATTTACGACCGATATCTGGGGGAAGTGGCCTGGTTCATTGTGTGTTTTGTCTGGTTTCAGGAGGAGGCATATATTTGCGGTTACCATTTCTGTGGGGAGACGGTCACCCTTTAATAGGGCATTGAATACTGCACTGAGGTGTTTGAGTAGTTGTTGTCCAAATACTTTATAGTGTAGGGCTGTGTATCCATCTGGTCCTGGGCTCTTATTCGGTTTAAAAGAACCTAACGCTGTTGCCATTTCTTCTACTGTGACATCTGTCACCAGCGCTGTGCTGGCCTGAGGACAGGGAGGGCAGCGCCAAGGCGTCAAGGAATGTCTGTGTTGTGTTTTCTTTAACTTCTGTCTCTGCCAGGGTTGGGTTGGAGTGGTTATATAGGTGTCATGATCCAAATCTTAATTTCGTTAAGCTTATATCAGCAGTGCCTATGCTTTACCATTAGTGGCCTCCCTAGCCACTAGTCTATCTAAACTCACTCTCACCTGCATAGCATGATGATTATATCTGCTATAAAAGGCCACACCCGACTAAACCAAACTGCCTTTACATTGATCGAGGTTGTGGTTCTGGAAGTGACATGACTTCTGATCCTGGCTCATTCTGCTCAACTCCAAATACCTTGAACCATCTTGATTTATTCAACAAACCTGTTTGTTTCCAGATTTATTTTCTAAGAAGCTTGGTAACAAATCCTGATTTCCAATTCCAACCTGCTTTATTTCATATTGGACTTTATTACCTTTTTACCTTGTTTGCATACTGACTTTACAACTACCGGAATCAACTCAACCAACCTGCTTTATTCATCCTGGACTTTGTTACCTCTTTACTTTTGTTTCAAATCCCTTTTACTCCAACCGAATTCAACAGATAATACTGACTATTCTAACTATCCTGAATAACCCTGCTGCAATTATCTGATATCTGCATTACTGACTCCAACCAAAAGACTCTGCATAACTAAATGTCCATTTAACCTGAATTCATTATGTCTTTATATTTTATTTCTCTCTGTCTTATTATATTATATTATGTTTGCCAGTAACCTATAATTTCTCATATAGGTTTTCCCTCTCTTGACTTACATGTTACTTGATAACCTGCTTGGGGCATATTGCCTAAACTCTTAATTCTGGTCTTTCCTCCTAACCTATAATTCCGCTTATAGGTTCTCCTCCTTCCTCCTAACCTATAATTCCACTTATAGGTTCTCCTTCTTCCTCCAAACCTGTAATTCCGCTTATAGGTTCTCCTCCTTCCTCCTAACCTATAATTCCGCTTATGGGTTCTCCTCCTTCCTCCTAATTTATAATTCCACTTATAGGTTCTCCTCCTTCCTCCTAACCTATAATTCCACTTATAGGTTCTCCTTCTTCCTCCTAACCTATAATTCCGCTTATAGGTTCTCCTCCTTCCTCCTAATTTATAATTCCGCTTATAGGTTCTCCTCCTTCCTCCTAACCTATAATTCCACTTATAGGTTCTCCTCCTTCCTCCTAACCTATAATTCCACTTATAGGTTCTCCTTCTTCCTCCAAACCTATCATTCCGTTTTATAGGTTCTCCTTCTTCCTCCAAACCTATCATTCCGTTTTATAGGTTCTCCTCTTTCCTCCTAACCTATAATTCCACTTATAGGTTCTTCTCCTTCCTCCTAACCTATAATTCCACTTATAGGTTCTTCTCCTTCCTCCTAACCTATAATTCCGCTTATAGGTTCTCCTCCTTCCTCCAAACCTATCATTCCGTTTTATAAGTTCTCCTTCTTCCTCCAAACCTATCATTCCGTTTTATAGGTTCTCCTTCTTCCTCCAAACCTATCATTCCGCTTATAGGTTCTCCTCCTTCCCCCTAACCTATAATTCCGCTTATAGGTTCTCCTTCTTCCTCCTAACCTATAATTCCGCTTATAGGGCCTCCTTCCTCCAAACCTATAATTCCATTTATAGGTTCTGCTTCTATCAACTTCTCTATAACCTGTACGGGGCTTATTGTCTAAACCTTTTATTCTATAACCCTCATTACTACGTACCTGTAATTCCATTTATAGGTACTGCTTAATCCCTTTTGTCTATATTTCCTTTAAAGCTTGCTTCACATATTATTCAGCTTGCCACAAGTTTAAAATATGTCTTACAATTCCAATAAAGAATCTAAACTTAACCCAGGTATAAGCAGGGACGGCGCAAGGATTTTTGGCTACACAGGTGAAGTTGCATTTTGCCACCCCACTCCCCTCTTCCCCAAAAATGCATCTTCACCAGTGTCTTGTAAACCCCCTTTTGAATTTCCCCTTTAGTGTATTGTATCCCCCGTTATGTTGTCTTACACTCCTTTGTATGTCTCATACAACCCTCTTCTTTCCCACAGACCTTTTCTGTGTGTCTCTCCCCTCTGCCCATTTTGTTGCCCCCCTCTCCTCACCCACCACAGCCCTTTGTGTGTCTTTTTCCTCCAAAGCTAGATAGACTTAGATATATATGAACACACGCAACCATACAGGCACACAGTCACAGAGATATGCATGCACACAATCAAACAGTCATAAAAACACAGACATACAGATACACAAAGACACTGTCATATTGAGAAATAAGACGCAGTCATACAGAGACAAAGATGTAGGCATATAGTGACATACAGAACAAGGTATACAGAGACATATGGACAAAGTCATACAGAGACATACAGGCATGCATACACAGACAGTCACACAGAGATATACAGAACAAGGCATACAGAGACATACAGAGACATACGGACAGAGTCATTTAGAAACATAAAGACACAGGCATACATACACAGTCATACACAGACATATAGTCATACAGACACATACAGACATAAGAATACAGAGCAGGGGCAGATCCAGAACCTAATCTCAGGAGGGGGAGCTGGGGCATTATGGGGGACTGGGGCACTATAGTGTAGGCAGGGGCTGTAGAGGGGAGGACATGGGCAGTATAATGGAGGCAGAGTTTGTAGAGAGGGGACAGGGGCAGTATAATGGGGCTGTAAGTTTGGGGCAGGGGCTGTTGGGGGGACCAGGGCTGTAGAGGAGGAGAGCAGGAGGAGTAGAATAGAGGAAGGGGCTGTAGAGGGGAGGTCAGGGGCAGTATAATGGAGGTGGGGGCTGTAGAAGGGGGACAGGGACTCTAGAGGGGGCAGGGGCTAATAGGGGGACAAGGCAGTATTATGGAGGCAGGGGCTCTAGAAGGGGCAGTATAATGGAGGCAGGGTCTGTAGTGGGGGACAGGAGCAGTATTATGGAGGCAGGGGCTCTAGAAGGGGCAGTATAATGGAGGCAGGGGCTGTAAAGGGTTGGAAGGGGTTGTAGAGGAGGAACAGGGTCAGTATTAAGGAGGCAGGGGCTCTAGAGGGGGGGCAGGGGCAGTATTAAGGAGGCAGGGGCTCTAGAGGGGGGACAGGGGCAGTATTAAGGAGGCAGGGGCTCTAGAGGGGGGACAGGGGCAGTATTAAGGAGGCAGGGGCTCTAGAGGGGGGACAGGGGCTGATGAGGGGGGGGGACATGGGCTGCTAAATAATGAATATGGTGGCAGGGTTGTGAGATTGATCTTGGGCTTTAAGATTTCTCTTTAAAAGGAATACTATAGCGTTAGGAATACAAACATGTATTCTTAACACTCAAGTGTTCTCCTCCTCTTCTCCGGTAACTATATTAGAATTATTTCTCTAGTCTAAGTATGTATTGTTGGAAAATGGTTTCCATGCTACATGTGGAAGCTCAGCATGGATTAAACACTGTCTCGCCATGCCATGTTACAGCAATGTCAGTTAGATTAATAAAGTAAATGCTCCAGAAACATTTAGATCAGTGGTTCTTTACCTATTGCTGGTATCCAGAATGGGTCCCTATGTCATTATAGTGGTTCCCCTGGCTGAAAAAAAAAGGCACATAATAATATTTTCGAGGTTGAGGTATGATTTCCCTATGCAATTTAGACCTATTGGACATCATTGGACTTGAAAGCTTAATTGAAGATTTAAAACTATTTAGAAACTTTCTCAGATCACAATATTTCAGTAGAAGACATATAAGATGCATGGCTGTTGATTCCTTAGAATGCTAATGTCTCTGCCTCAATATAAACGATAATAAAAAGTAGTGATCAAGGATGACATCTTATCACACCTATCCATCTCTGACCTGGATTTCTTCTGGGCAGGAAGCAGAGTAAACCTAGTGGAGTAAGAGCTTCATTGTTCTTTTTTGTAGGTCAGCCAATAAACTACGTGAATGTTTGATATAAGAGGAAAGGGCCCATAGTGATAAATGCAAACAATCTGGACTATTCTTTGGCTTGATAACTCAAAAAAAGAATCTTGCTGTCAAGATTTACCTACATAGCTGTGTGAATGAGACACAATCTGTGTTTGCTTATTTACCATTGATAAAAAAAAAAAAAAAAGAAATCTTGTATTAAGTGAAATTCTGGGGTAAAGTTCCAATAGTAACACAATCACCGTGGCAATAAATGCCGCAGTCGCTTCCATTCAGAACTTTGTTGCAGAATTACTCTTTAAACATAACCCTCAATGAGAATGTAAGCCAACTGAGTGCCAGTACACAGGATTGTTGTATATGGCAACAAGACTGATATACAACAATCAAAGCTTCAGACACACATACTGCTGTGGACCTGTTTCAAACTTGACCTATTTCTAAGAATGAACCAGTGTCTTTTTGGTTGGCTGTTTAATATATAAAAATGTAGTTTCCATCCAGATGTTTATTATTGCCATGGCTTTGTATTTGCAATACGCTACTGTCATCTGTCAGCTTTTAGCATTGGGGCTTTAGAGGAAAATATATACTGGATGGTTTTTGAAGCCGGCTCTTCTCACCGTATAAGGAGATAATGCAGATTATATTTTGCCTTATTTTGTTTGTGTGCTGTGTAGTGCATAGTATTGAACACGTTTGGCAGTGCACTTGGACTTGTGTTTGCAACATACAGACTCTCAAAGCACACAGCTACCAGACACTTCATGGGAACATGAAGACCAGATTAGTTGGAAAATGCAAAATGGTGGCACCCAGTACATGTATCGGTCAGCAGTCGTGAATACAGAAATAAATAAGTACTGTGACTGTCCTACAAAAATATAACAATTAGGCCATGTTGTATAATGAATACATAAATGTAGCACAGCATACAATTTGCATTGACTCCCATTTATATGTATTTTACACATATATGTATAGTTTACTAAATTTATATCATACCCCCCAACACGGTTTTTCCATGAACAAAGACACTGCCAGGCGGGGAAAAGGGTGCACGCCACTGAAGAGAATCGAGTCACTGGTGCCACACAAAGGGGGCAAAACCACCCAGAATAGAGGCAGGTCCACCTAAAGAACTGGCAGGTCAGCCTAACATGAATGCATGCCAGGCTGTCTGTCAATCACACAGGCCAGCCCAGTAAGAACAGACAACGTTTCTGTTTCAGTGCCCCCTGCAGGGTTCTAGTGCGTCTAATAATGTGCTGGCGCATCACTTTTAGGAGACAGTTCCTTGGTGTGCCGAAATGCAGATCACTAGGGAACAAACCTGGCATGGCAGGTCAGGGCAGAACCCTAAAATCAGGAGTTTATAGTGTAAATATTGTATAGTTTTCTTAAATACATGCTTTAGGTGGCCGCACACTTTACAGGCAGTCCTTAATCTTCTCAAAAGATTTATATTATTCAATCGCAGCACATTTTATTAAGCTAGATCCATACATTTGGCACATTTCCAAATTTTACTTTAATCATATGATCTAAATGCAAAGCAGATGTGTTGGTTATGCTTTTTATTCGCCATGGGGAATATATCTCTCCGTGGTGAAGAATGTTATATGGTATAACTTGATCACTACATGAGGAACTGTAAAATAAAAATGCAGAAACACGTTTTTGACCATATACAACCTATGTGCCTAAAGTGGACCTTGCTCCTGCAAATCTATTCATTATGCAAACCAACTCGTTAACATACATACACCTGCGATCCAAAGGTGTGTATAATATATTTGGTTGTGGTTAAATGTTTTATATACTCTCCTGTCCTGCGTAAGCTTGCTACCAACGAAGTGGATTTGGCTGTGGAGCCTTTGCAGCACCCTCTGTTGGTAGCAACAGCTATATGCACTACCTGAATTAGCAAGGCTTGTTAATTTGCATGTTCAGGTAGATTTGCATATTCCCAATTCTGCAGGCAGGACATATATTTTGTGTTAATTATTGTCTTCCCCACCCATTTATAAATGTATAAATGGGTGTGGAAGACAAAGATTAATAGGGTCAGCAATACATGTTTGTGTTTCTGACCCTGTGGTGTTCCTTTAAGATTATCTTTGTATCTCCCCCAATAGCCCTTGTGACTGATTAAGCAATGGACGTTACTAGAATTTATATATTTACAGGGTTGTTAAAAGGAGGGGACATTTCAGACACAGAGCACTGTGCTGCCTGTCACTGATAGTTTTAATAACTCCTACTGCTCATACTCACAATCTTTTTAAAGTTCTCAGTCACTATACAGCTGACCTGAGACACTCATGCTGTGGCTAGTTGAAAATGTGTGACACTTCAAACTGCAGGACTGCGGCTGTGACTCTGAGGACTGATCTGATTTCAATCTGTTTTAATCTGTAATGAATGCTGATTCTGTTAACTATGTCAGCTACTTCTTGGATCCTTATTACCGCTGCAGATTAATTATATTTCGACCTGCAAAAGTAATACGGAGTCTATCAGTATCCTGCTGCTTTAACCCCTTAAGGACACATGACATGTGTGACATGTCATGATTCCTTTTTATTCCAGAAGTTTGGTCCTTAAGGGGTTAACCCTGTTTACACTGTGTGCTGAGCTATAAGTAAGCCAGAAGTATCCAAATTTGTTGGTGTCTATTAACCATGTGCACCCTGTGTGCTGAAAGCTAATGGAGTAGCTGACGTATTTCATAACCGCAGCGATTTTTAATAGAAAGTTATCGTTATCATAGCAGGAGCACTACTGAAGATGAGGTCATGTAAGGGAGAGCTAAGAGAGGACTAGGAAGATATAGAGAGAGAGCTAAAGCATTTTACAGAGATGTACTGTGTGGGGATCTCCTGGCTCCGTGGGACAGTTAAGAGCATGGGTGTCCAAACCGCGGCCTGCCGGCCGCATGCAGCTCGGGACCGCTGGCAGTGCGGCCCGGTTGCAGTCTGGGTGGCGAGGGCAGAGCTGGACTGGTGCGGCACCTTTAAAAAAAAGGCATTTAAATTATTTTCCCCTCGGATTGTGACAGGCTGTGTCAGCCAAAAGGTTGGACACCTATGTCTAAGGGTATCTTTTTCCTGTATCCAGCTCTGTGTGCTATTTCTCTGTATTTTACTCAGCTCTACCTGTTGTATGAGTATCTCTGTAGCTTACCCAGTTCTGTGTATTGTATAGGTAACTTTGTGTTGTGCCCAGCTCTGTGTCGTATATGTCTTTTTTCTCAGCTCTGTTTGTGGTATGGTTATCTCTGTATTGTACTCAGCTCTATATATTTTAGAGATAGCTTTATGCATATGCAGTGACAAGCTTTTATTACTGTACGTATCTCGGTACTCTATGGGGAGATGGGGATTAGTCAAATTCTGGTAGAGGAGACTGGCGCCCTACCGTCTGAAAATATCGCTAGCTGCCACTGCCTGTTGTAAAATGAAGTAGTTATGGTGCAGCAGTCCTGTCATTTTAACTCTGCAATACATTGCAGTGTTAAATACACATCTAGTGTGTTTACTACTATAAGTGCTTTCTCTTGAAGGACGGAGTGAATATCCTGAAATCAAATGCTGCTGATAATAGGACATGTGCGGTGTGTGGCACCACTTGCATATCTAAAACCTATGCCATCTCTATGTATTGGATTGGAGGAGAATGCAGACTACATCAGCAGACATGTTGACGTCTTTGAAGGTGGACCTGATGGCTGCGGCAGAGGAGTACCGGTGCTGGAAACTATGCAAGTAATCATTCTTTAACTTAATTTGTTTTAAAAGCAGAGGGGATGGGCAGGGGAGAACCAATAGTGCATAAACTACAAGTTATATTTTTGAGATTATAGGTTACCTTTAATGTTGGATTATTTTCATCATTACTATAATGTACTCGAGTAAAGGGTGTACCGGATTACAGACTTTTGACTCACCATGTCCAGCTATAGTCCAAGGGATAGCTCTGCATTAGGGCTCCCATTACGGTGAGTTTCCTTTTGCGAGAACTCTAAACCAGAGCAGCATGGAGCAGTAGAACTTCTCTATCCTTGTGACCCTTGTCAGTGTGCATCTATTAAAACCCTAAATTCTAATTCAGGTACGTCAGATTCATTGGTACTATTAGTGCACACATTTAAGAACCCAAAGACGAGGTGTCTTTAATGTCTGGGACTCGGCATTGGTTCCCCAAAATGCTGCCAATTTTATTTCTTCTCTTTTTTACAATAAATTGCTAACAACTGAAGTTATTATTTTTGCATCTTCTCCTCCTGTAAAATGATAGGATACTTATGGCAAATCCAAGACATGAGATTTTATCACTGCCATTTTTTATCACACAAGATTCCACATGCAGCTAAAAGGCACAAAATTACTGTCCAACAGTGTTTAGCTAACATACGCGGTTAGCATTAAATCTATTACTTAATAGTGGTGGTTACCATGGGAATCCTCATTGCGTTTAATGAAAACTACATACAGCCAGGCAACACTCTTCCGAGAGCATGGCAAAGTCATAACTGCCCATACAAAGAAATGTAACAACCCTTTAACCTTGTGGGTTATCCCAGTGATACACTGTGCCAATTTAGAGCAGAGCTGTGTCTCCAGCAGCTGTGTGCCCGGGCACTGAAGGGGGTGTGTCTTTATAGCATGTGTTAAAGGCAGCTGCAGAGACAGAGATATTTATACAAACTCTAAGCACCGGCTGTGACGCAAGCACTCCCTGGCATTTCCCATTAACTTATATAGGATAACAGTGAATCCGACAAGGTCTACGGCTGCGACTGCCATTAATACGTAGCCACAAAGCAGTTTGTTTAGTATTAGTGGCTGCAGAATCTTTATATTTATTAAAGAATCTTAGCGCATAGATACAATAAATTCTTATTTTTGGAACAATCCTATTCTACAGCTAAATTGCAAACTCTTAATTACAATTCTGCATGTTAGGGAATTTAGAAGATTACTTATTAAACACTGAATTGTTTGGTTAAAATTTTTAGACATACAAAAAAAATCAGAACAGGATAAAAATAGCTAACAAGCAGGATTTTTTACAACTCTGCAATTTTTGGTCCTAGGTTTCCAATTTGGTTGGCGGAGGAGCCCGTCACAATATGTTTCTTAGGGGCCTTAGGGCAAACGACATAGGTTTCTCAACCTGTGGCCATTTAAAAGTTAAAAAAAAAATCAAACCGTACACACACTTATTTTCTATCCATCTAACACACATCACATAACATATATAAATAGATTAACATACAGAGTTATTCACTAGAGTGAGAATTGTCAGGAATTGAAATTGAATTTCAAAATTGAGACCAAAATAGCCAAACTTGAACCATAATGGATTTGGACAGTATTTCCAAATCAAATATTTAAGCCTTAAATTTGAAATTCACTTTGAATTCTGGACAATTATAATTTTTGTAAATAACCCTAATACACTTTTTTTGTGCACTATATAATCTAATGATGGCTCCCCAGCTTTCATGGACTATATTTCCCACAATACACAGCCAGTGCTGACGGGGTAGAGCTGGGCATATGTAGTTCACGACAACAGGTGTGCCATGGCTTACCCATCTGTGATGTAACTATGCTGTTTGAATGCAATTCAATAAAGAAAACAGTAGACATATCAGCATTGGCTATATATATATATATATATATATATATATATACACACACACACACACACACTTTTTAGGTCCTGTTAACCAGATTTAACATGTAACAATCTACCAGTTTTAACCATCCATGAATTTCACCAGGCCAGCAAAACAATGAAACTGATATTTTGTGTTGTTATTTCCGCTTTTATTAATCAGACCATTAATTGTATTCCTGGTGACTACAATGCAGAAGATAATATTTACAGTTTTGGTTAGTATTAGTTACGCAATAATTACATTGTAGGCTGAGAAAGAGATTGTGTACCCATACTGAGAACATAGAATTATCAACTTGATTGTTTATTCACAAACCCAAGTGCTAGCATTGGTGTATGGACCTATAATAGACCATGGCCCATACTGCCACAGTAAGTGACACCCTGGCAGGTGGCATTTGCCCAAAATAAGGTGGATAAGGAAAATGAAAACACAGTATTGTTATAAAGCTGGTAACACAATGTCCACCAGTGCACACAGCAGCTAGTAAGCCCAAAACAACACAAATTCAGATGCAACAGCGTGAGCTCTGTGACACATCCCCCTGCAGTGACCCTACCTGCACCTTACCTGGTCTATAGGCAGCTGCACAGCATTGCTAAGAGGAAGGAGCAGTGTGGATCCTGTGGTACTCGTAACCATGGTAATGCCTCTGATCATAAAAGGATGAGGAAGAAGATGGTGCTGAAGATGTCCCCCTCTCCTTGCAAGCCTGAGACTCAATGCAGAGGACAAGGAGGACCTTGACACAAATCAGTCCTCCCCCCCAAAAAAACCCAAAGCAGCCTGCTCCAGTGCACAAACTAACACAGCTTCCTCCAAAACTAAAGGGAATTGGGTGCATCGAGTACAATGCAATAAAAAAAAAGAGAGATTTCTTGTAATCCACACCTAAAAAGACAGAAATCAGAGAGTCAATGCAGTGCTGACACTTTGTTTCACATTATTGAGGGAAGCAGGAGGGATTCCAAGGCGAGCATACATCAGTGTATCCATACACTGGAGCCACAAAGACACAGCCTACTCCACAGCTTCACACTGCTCAGTGTACAGAATGCAGAATTACAGGCAGGGAGGGAGGGAGAGGGAGGATTGGGCTGGGAAAGCTCAAACAGGCATGTATGGAAGCCTAGAAAGCACATTATTAGAACCCTCACTCTCAAAAATCACTGCTGCCTGCCTCAGGACCACGGGCTGCCAAGGAAACAGGAAACAAATTAAAAGGTCAATTGAAGACAACAGCTTTTATGTGGTTCATAACCTTTCTGACAAAAAACAAAATTACTTAAATAGAATTAGCTTAAAAAAACCTAATCTACAATTTTAACATTACCTCAGTTACACATTCCATAAATGGAATGATATAGAACACAATTAATTCTGTAAGGCTCCTTCATTGCCATGCTCCCTGTATTAAAGGGGTCTCCATTGCATTAGGGAATACAGGGCTGCTACAGTAATCAGGGTATTCTGGGTAGTTCCTGTGTCTATTAAAAACATTATGGCTCCTATGACACAGAATGAAGTTGGGAACCACAGATGTAAGAATTTATACAGGATTATTTTCTAAAGTGAGCAATCAAAGTAAATTTCAGATTTAAGGCTACAGTAGCAGAACTGAAAGCATTGCTGCCTGAAATAATTTTTCCGGTTTGGCTATTTTAGCCTTAAATTTGACATTTACTTTGAATTCTCACTTTAGCAAATAACCCTGATAGTCAAATCAGTGCATCAAACAGTGACAGGCCTGACTTGCAACTATGTTACAAAGGCTGATTGTATCGCTCTAATCTCTGGCCTGTGAGATCGCAGTCCATTTTAATCCCTTCTCCCTGTAGAGTTGTTTTTTTTATTTTCTGTCACTTTATCCACGACTCACATCTCTAATTGATCTCTAATAAAATAATTTAAGTGGAGCTCTAGTGTACCTGAGTAATGATATTGAGGATGGGTACAAATGGGGAAACAATTTACACAAATAAGGAGAGAGCCAAAAGGTCACCTGGCTCTAGTGTATAGGATCCCTTGGATGGTTAAGGGAGATCCACCGCCCTCTTCTGTGTCTTTAAAACCCAAATAGATGTCAGCAGGGAAACTTTGAGGATATTGATAAATAAGTAAATGTATTAATGTAAATAAAATAAAACAAAATCTGATCAAGTGATCAATATACTTAAGAAACAATGCAGTGTTCAGTTCAAAATGCGTTTCGCCATTAGCTGGCTTCCTCAGTTGGTGAATACTGTATAAAGAGAGTTCCGTGTTTTATACCTCCTTAATTGCAAAATCGCCGGCATCTGTGTACCCAGAAGTATTCTCTGTGGAACGCACTTTTCGTCCGTCGGCTGGTTGATTCTATTGTGGTGTTAAGGGGATCCCTCACATAAGTGTTGAGCCCATCTTATCCATTGTATTTCTTTGTACACTCTCTTTGTATTTGGATTGTTATTAAAGACTGTTTGTTGTCTTGGAGTATCAAAACCAAACTCACGCTTCTGTTCTGTACACGGGATTGAAAATCTATCAGCATGATGGACAATTTCAGTAGAATCAGTCATTAAAAAGCAAAGCAAAAAAAAATGTACATCAATAAAACACAAAAATTGTTATCTTGTGTTAAAAGAAATAAATCTTTTGTAACTCAGTGCTGAAAAGAACATTATGCTATAAATACATTCTTTAAACTATTTCCTGTGTTCTGCACTTGTTACAATGTCACTAAATGACAATCATGATGTGGTGGGCAGTGCATTGTGGGAATTATGTTCTAAGCACAAAAGAGTGAAAATCCACTATTACATGCTTCTTAAGAACAAAACAACTTTAGCTTAAAGGACCACTATAGGCACCCAGACCACTTCAGCTTAATGAGGTGGTCTGGGTGCCCGGTGCATTTAGGTTCAACCCTTTTTGCTGTAAACATAGCAGTTTCAGAGAAACTGCTATGTTTACCTATGGGTTAATCCAGCCTCTAGTGGCTGTCTCATTGCCGCGCATGCGCATTCAGCCGGTGACGGTGAAAAGAAGGAGGAGAGTTCCCTGTGCCGAGGGAGCCCGGTGGGGGAAAAGGGTATGTGTTTAACCCTTTCCACCCCCTAGAGCCTGGCGGGAGGGGGACCTAGAGACCCTATAGTGCCAGGAAAACAAGTATGTTTTCCTGGCACTATAGTGGTCATTTAATGAAGCAGTTTTGGTGTATAGATCATGGTCCTGCAGTCTCACTGCTCAGTTCTCTGCAATTTAGGAGTTGTATCACTTTATGCAGCCCTAGTCACACCCCCACTGCATGTGACTTACATATCCTTCCTGAACATCGAATATTTAAACTTCCTTTTTTGCACATGCTGTTTAATTTAAAATTTAAAATCTCCTGTTCTGTTAATAGAATTCTAGATCCTGCAGTTGCCTAATGTATGTAACTTAAGTTAAATTTAGAGAACTGGAGATAAAAAATAAATAAATTTAAGTTTCATCTGATTGAAAATGAAATAATTTTGTTTTCGTGTAGGCTGTGTTAGTCACCATCAGGGAAGGTGTAGCTAGGGCTGCATAAACAGAAACAAAAGTGATTTAACTCCTAAGTGGCAGAGAATTGAGCTGTGAAACGTAAGAGGCATGATTTATACACAAAACCTGCATCATTTAGCTAAAATTGTTTTGGTGACTTTAGTATCCCTTTAAAGACCAATTTACTTGCAGGAGATAAAATCTTATAAAGCAAGTTAGCATCTGATTGAAAATGAAACCATTGTTTACATTTAGGCTGTATGAGTCACAGCCATGAGAAACGTAAAAGCAGAAACAAAAGTGACTTAACTCACTTCAGCAGTGGAGCTGAATGCGCGTCCAGAGCCACGCACGCATTCAAACCGCCCATAGGAAAGCATTACTCAATGCTTTCATATGGACATCCAGCATGAGTTCAGTGCGATTTTCACACTGACAATCACGGAAGCGGCCTCCAGTGGCTGTCTCCCTTGTTGGATTAACCCTGCAATGTAAAGAAGTTGGATTAACCCTGCAATGTAAACATAGCAGTTTCTCTGAAACTTCTATGTTTTCAGCTGCAGGGTTAAAACTAAGGGAACCTGGCACCCAGACCACTTCATTGAGCTGAAGTGGTCTAGGTGCCTATAGTGATCCTTTAATGCATAAAGGTTCTTGTAAATATACTGTTTAGTGAGGAAAAGACATTCCATTCATGAGATTATCATTCTGATCTATGGCGTCTAGTATTATCCTATAATCCCTAGTCAGGCAGTAGTTTATTCTGCAGTAGCAGGTCCACCAATCACATAGAACGATTGGAACGCTTTGGTAACTTTTAGCAGCTATACTGCAGCTACTACCAATTTATACACAGCCTGGTTCATGGAGTATTGAACTGGGTACCTGCATTGATCAGCACAACTGCTTGCTGTCCGTTGCCCAGGAGAGAGAAGACAATCCAACTTGTGTGGGTGGCTTACAAATACTGCATACACAATGTAGACAAGGAACCGAGCATTCTGTCTGTCTGACTGCCAGCTCTGATGGGTGCTGGGAATTCCAAGTGACATGAGAATTGCAACATTTTTTCCACTTCCACAATTGTGACCTAAGATAAGCACCTACTTATTTCTAGTGCAACATTTTGTATTTTTAAGTAACATTTCCCAAGAGTAAATTTTAAAAACTTTAAGGAATTCCATAAGTTGGTTCCCTCTGATACCCTCCCAATGCGCCCAACCCTCACCCAGCATGGAAAAGGTTAAAAACCTTTTAGTAACTTACCTAATTCCAGCTCTGATCTCTCTTGGAGTTTGGTTGGCGTTCCACCTCCTCCAACCTCATCTGACGGTCCCTTAATAAATTTTCCTGAATGTATACTGTAATTCAGGGTTGGGCAACATTCGGCACTCTGGATGTTGTTGACTCTCACAATGCTCTTTGAGCATCATGGAAGTGTAGTCCACAACATCTGGAGCGCTGAAAGTTGCCTACACCTCCAATAAAATGGGTTGTGGATGCCTATAAGAAATACCATGCTACCATACTAATAAAAATACAATATTAGATCCCTGTAGCCCTTCAAGCAGATAGCCTACAACTTAAAACATTATAGACAAGTAATGGTCACGGTTTACGGTCATCATAATCTTGGTGTGAAAGACCTAGAGCCACACATTGCTACTAAGTAATCACCAGCAGTTCTGCACAGCTACTACTGACATGACATAAACAGGACATATTCGTCAGTGGCAAGTGACATTGAACTTTAAAGATAAAAGATGGGGGGGACGGAGCCTGACCGGGGAGCTGAGCAGACATGCTTTCTGTGAGCTCCCGAGCCTGGACCAGATTTTGGCCAAAAACCGGGGGTAAAACACCCAATCCAGAACCCCTACCTGCCTTACCGTGTACTACGGAGACTAGGGAACAGGGGGACACCTCGCAAGCCCGAATGCCCGCAGAACTCCCGGAATAGAGACTTGGGGCCTGCACCGCACAGGGCAGGGAAGAGATGGCCGCTCTCATGGCCCATCTAAACAAGCAGCACCCGAAGTATCGGGCTTCCCCCCCCCCCAGAGGTGGTTATCCCGGTCCCAACCAGCATGTCTCACAAACCAATCTGGATTACAAATGAAAGCAACAGCCTGAAACGAGCATCAACCGAGCAAACTGCACCTATTAAAATGGCGCAGTGGACCATGCGACTGAACTCGCACCCCCCCCGGCCCCTCCATGAGCGCCTGGAGGCCCTGCTCCGACAATTCTGGGCAAAATTGGAGCACAGGGAGGCCCAGCAAAACCCCACTCACCACAAGGTGGAGGAACTGGCTGAAGTCGTAGGGCGGACGGAGCAGATCCCGGGCAAAGCTGCCTTACCTCGAAGGGCGGTATGCCCATCCAGACTGGGGGTTACTAGGAGACTTCCTCTAAAACACCAACCACACTGCGGGAAGGTCACCCACCGCTGGCGGAGGACAACTATCAGGACCTTCCACAGCGCCCACAAAGGGTTACCGAGAGGTAACCGAGGTCTGGAGCGGGAAAAAGGCCCCCACCGCACAAGACCCCCCTCCTCACCCCATGTTCTCCGGATGACCACCACCACAATGCCTAGAAAGAGCCACGACCATGCCAACCGGAGAAAGAAGACCTACGGACCAAGGGCAAGGGCCCCCCTCACAACCCGGAGCAACAGGGCCACGGAAATGCCGTGCTGTGAGATGCTGACAACAAATCTACAACGCCTGCAGCTCAGCCTGACCGCCCGCATGCCGGATAGGGAACCGGTACACCAGAGCAGAGGATGGACTGTCCACTGTGACACGCACTGGGAATTGGCTGAAAGCAGCAATCAAAGCCCTTCCACGCACCCCTCCTGTTGCCAGGCAAACGGAATTATGTAAACCTCATGGGCACACTGGCCGTCCTTACCAAGCTAGTGACTTATATACTAGATCACAGCCTGCTTAATCTCACTCAAATGAACCATAGCATAGCCTGTATGAAAATAACCGACAATTGAATAGTTACTATGCCCTAGTTTGAAATAACAGCCAGTAACGTGTATTTATACCTCTTAATGTGTGTTTATACCACTTACACTGTTGTAACCCTGCATTATAGAAAGGGGCAGTGTTTTACTTTGCTTCACTTTACTTTACGTTACTTTGTCATTCTTAACCTGGCACACTACACTCGGGCCACACATCTGTTCCCCCAAACGCACCCAGCTTGGTCTTAAGCATGATTAGTTAGGCATGCAGTAATAAACTACTGCCCTGCCACATTTATAACACACAAGCATTGCTTCTCCTGACATATAACTGTTATAATCCACTTGATGTTTTGCTTATGGTTATCTCCTTTATTATAAATACGCTACTCTTGTTAGTAATCTTATCGAATGCTTAAATAATATAAAATGAGGCAGTCCCTCATAGGAGATGTTGTACTGTGTTAACGTGACCCCAAGCTGTATGAAAACCGTACATCCCCTCTTCTTTATTCTGTACCCCATTTAACAAATGCCTCAATAAAAGAAAGATTGGCAAAAAAAGATAAAGGATATTATACATATTGCAGCCCCAATGGGGTAAAACTGCAAGGGGTTCCTGACAATACCATTTAACCGTTACGGATCAAGCTAACGGCACTCTGATTGTGCCAACAGTAACCGCTTTAAAGCTGCAATTTTCAGGAATTGAAAGTAAATCGAAGTGGATTTAAAATTTTAGGTGAGAATAGCTAAATTGGAAAAATCCTTTCAAATGTTGGGCCAGAGTAGCCGAGTTGGAGAAATTCCCCAAGTCGACTATGTCTTTAGTCTATTTTTTCCTAAAAGTGGAATTCGCTTTGTATTCCCAGTAACTGACACATAACACATTTTAGCCATTATCTTTGGGAGCGTGACTAACCAGATTGGCCAGTTTTCTTAAACCATACAGGTGCCAAGTACCGACAACTAAAGGTCTTTGTTTTATATTTTAAACACGCAGATATTTTTCACCACGCCATGTAAAACTAATTATTTCTTCTATAAACTAAGAGAAAAAAAAAAGTATTCTGTTCCTCCAAGTCTTGTGTTGTAAATTATAACTGCAAGGAAAGTCTCAAGCACTTCCGCTTTAATAGAATTAATAGAACGTAACAGTCTGTTGATATTGATAAGACTGTCAGATGACTCTCCAGTCTGTCAGACATGTGATCATTATGTTGCCAAGTAAGTGCTGCCCTAGACTTGCAGATTTTATCGTTTCCATTTGCAAGGAGCCGTCACCCAATTAGTTAGAGTCCAGGGCAAATTGGAGGAGTTGGTTAAGTGAATTGTCTTTCCAGTCACACGACATATTAGCCTAACTTAACCCTATTAAATTCAGCTAAATTACTGCAGCCAGCTGCTCACAGCTAGTTGTACATAAGGTATTACTGACAAAGTGAGATTCATGAAAGATTCACAATGGCTGCAAGGAGAAACTAATAGCCGTATTTACTAAATACCAGATTGTAGTGAATTGAAAGTCAAATTGCAAAGAATGTTAAAGGAACACTCCAGTGCACTGTAGTGGTTATGGTGCCAGGAATGTCCTGGCGCACTCCCCAATTAAAGTTGTCAGACAGGCAGAGGAGAAATACAAAGACAAAGTAGTCCCTACATTGTCTCTGTATGTCTCTTGACAAGGTTGGTAATTCAGTGAAATCCCAATACATTCAAAATGAGTATTTTTGACAGAGATTCTATTTTATGAAATACTCTAAATGGGAAAAGTGAGCAGTGCTACTAGACAGAAGGTACAGCTTATGGGTTTATCAGAGCAGAATCTCATCTCCACTAAATGCTTTTAGAAGAATACACAAAATCAGTTTGCATTGATTTCTATAACTGAATCAGTGGACGTTCCGTCTTCAAGGAGTCGTGAAAAATGGAATTCATCTATCTCTTCTGATGTTTTCCTTTACGTATGATCAGATATCAAAAACTGGATTATTAGAAATGCTCTGATCACAGAATCAATAATAGACAAGTGTATCCAAAGTCTGTCCAAACTAGGGCTCACTGGATAGACCCCAACGTGCCAAGGCTTTTTAACTGGGCCCCTGGAACCCCAGACATAAATGTTTAGGCATTCTGTAGTTCACCAGTTCCTGCTAAACAGGACAAAATAAATGTTGCCACCTGCTGGACAGAGTCTCTCGTTCACTCACCAGAGATTAAATCAGACTTTGGCACTTGAAAAATCAACAAAAAAAAAATGTTCACTTTAAAAAAAAAAACTAATATTTTAACTCTAAAGTCAATCGCCAAGGAAAGATTGGTTGTTGGAACAGAGAAGAAGTTACGTGAGGCTTATAAGGCTGAATTCTTTGCAATGCAAAAAAATTATATTCAGCCCACGATAGCACAGTGCTTGGAGGGAAGGTGTTAGGGGTTACTTAAGGACTCAGCAGGAACACATAGGGAATTGCAACCGAAACAAGTCAAAGAGAATTCTTGCGAACAATGCAGCATTTCCAGTGCAGAAATTCCCGAGTGTGTGTGTGTTTGGGGTTGGAGTGAGTTTTGAGGTTGGAAGAATTGGATAGAGATTAGACAAAGGGGGTGACAACAGCAAAAATCTCCCGTACTGGCACCATGCTGTAATACTAATAATAGTATATAATATATACTATATCATGTGTAGAATTATATCATACAGCACCACAGCTCCGTAGCTTGATAGACTGTATACTAGAGCTCCGCAGCTTGATAGACTGTATACCAGAGCTTCGCAGCTTGATAGACTGTATACCAGAGCTCCGTAGCTTGATAGACTGTATACCAGAGCTCTGCAGCTTGACAGACTGTATACCAGAGCTCTGCAGCTTGATAGACTGTATACCCGAGCTCCGCAGCTTGATAAACTGTATACAATAGCAGAGCTCCGCAGCTTGATAGACTGTATACTAGAGCTCCATAGCTTGATAGACTGTATACCAGAGCTCTGCAGCTTGATAGACTGTATACCAGAGCTCCGTAGCTTGATAGACTGTATACCAGAGCTCTGCACCTTGACAGACTGTATACCAGAGCTCCACAGCTTGATAAACTGTATACCAGAGCTCTGCAGCTTGACAGACTGTATACCAGAGCTCTGCAGCTTGACAGACTGTATACCAGAGCTCTGCAGCTTGATAGACTGTATACCAGAGCTCCGCAGCTTGATAAACTGTATACAATACCAGAGCTCTGCAGCTTGACAGACTGTATACCAGAGCTCCGCAGCTTGATAGACTGTATACCAGAGCTCTGCAGCTTGATAGACTGTATACCAGAGCTCCGCAGCTTGATAGACTGTATACCAGAGCTCCGTAGCTTGATAGACTGTATACCAGAGCTCTGCAGCTTGATAGACTGTATGCCAGAGCTCCGTAGCTTGATAGACTGTATACCAGAGCTCCGCAGCTTGATAGACTGTATACCAGAGCTCTGCAGCTTGATAGACTGTATACCAGAGCTCTGCAGCTTGACAGACTGTATACCAGAGCTCTGCAGCTTGATAGACTGTATACCAGAGCTCCGCAGCTTGATAAACTGTATACAATACCAGAGCTCTGCAGCTTGACAGACTGTATACCAGAGCTCCGCAGCTTGATAGACTGTATACCAGAGCTCTGCAGCTTGATAGACTGTATACCAGAGCTCCGCAGCTTGATAGACTGTATACCAGAGCTCCGTAGCTTGATAGACTGTATACCAGAGCTCTGCAGCTTGATAGACTGTATACCAGAGCTCCGTAGCTTGATAGACTGTATACCAGAGCTCCGTAGCTTGATAGACTGTATACCAGAGCTCTGCAGCTTGATAGACTGTATACCAGAGCTCTGCAGCTTGACTGACTGTATACCAGAGCTCCGCAGCTTGATAGACTGTATACCAGAGCTCCGTAGCAGTGAATATCTCAGAAATGTATGTGTACAAAGAGTTAAATAGCAATAAAACCCACTGAAATGTGTCTTTAAACTATAGTAATTGTGTTTAGAAATTAGTTTGTGTGACTTCCCAATTACATAAATGTCTGAGTGATTCTATCTGTCCTTTTTTTTATAGTTCTGCAGTGATAATTAAATGAGAATTATGCAAAATGCACACTTTAGGGTTGAATCGATTTGTCTGGAAGATTTGCCAGGTGAGTTCCTCTGAGATCTCCCTCTTCTAACACTGTTACAGTAATACAGGTTGGGAAAAAAAAGACTCAAGTTAATCAAGTTCAACCTTTCACGTCTCTCTCATTTCTCCTGTTGGCAAAAAAGAATGTGAAAAAAATAATTTGAATAATTTCTAACTGGGCTAACAGGGAAAAAAATTCTGTGAATTCAAATTAGCAATACTATGTGTATTAACTATTTCATCCCTGAATATCCTGCTCTCCCAAGCAGACGTCAAGGATTTAAATATATTCCCTCAATTTGATTTTTAAAAAAAAAGGAATTCCAAATCTTTATGGTTTTTACTCAATAGCCATCCTTTCTCCAAGTCTCATTTTATGTAGGATTTTATACAGTCCTGTTAATGATCAGGTCAGCAGTTTGTTCTGATCCTCTGAATAATTGCATAATGTTATTCCCTTTAAAACTTGTACCCAGAGTTACCCAGAATAATACAGGGACCTACAATTGCTTAACGAAAAGGCAAATTTATATTTCCATCCTCCAATTTAACAGCTCTTTTCGCATTGTGCAATATGTTGTCTATAATCATTCCTAGATCATTCTTCTTTAGTATATACCTATTCCATTGGTTCCTTTTGCATATGCTGCAGATGTTTCCCCATCCCAAAATACGAGTTCTGTCCAGAAAAATCCCAGCCATTGTTAATATAATGAGAACGGTTTGCACGACATCGATGTAACCTGACAGCCAAGAAGAGTGGACTGGAATGCGCATGCGTGAACAATGACGACTCCGACCGAGTACCTCCGCCAATCGATGCTCCTACTGCTTTCCGAGGGCTCCAAGCACTCCACCAGACACCATAAGGAATGTAGACCCCACAAACCGCCGCAGCTTGGTTGGGGTCTCGCCATCCTCCACCCACCTTGGACCCAAGACCAGGATCCAGCTCCCAGTGGGTAGACCTCTCCTCCTCTAGAGAGTGTATCAGGAACAGCTCTTAGAAGAGCTAGTGATTATACTCAGTGGAGTATAGTGATTATAGCAATCCCCAGAGTGTAGTTCCCCAATCCCCCAAACATGAGCCAAGACTTCATGAAGGGGTAAAGAAGGTCTGTTTAATGCAAGCAAGCACTTACAATTTATACATACTGTACATTTAAACCCCCAACAGCCTCATTTACATACAATAGGTTACATAGAGCACTATAGTACAAGGAAGGGTAGGGTCAGACAATAGCAAGGGCTGATGGGAGATTGAGGAGGGACAAAGCAGCCAGTTTAAACTGGTCTGGCAGTGTCCCTGGGCCAACACCCTCCTGGGGAAACAATAGGACAGGAAAAAGGGGGAGGGGGAGAGGCAGAGACAAGCAATATATTCAACATACTCCTCCTCTGTGTCTGAGAGATAATTAATTATCTCCAGAGGAACAGCTCTTAGAAGAGCTAATGATTATACTCAGGGTACTCCCGGTATAATCACTAGCTCTTCTAAGAGCTGTTCCTGATACACTCTCTGGAGGAGGAGAGGTCTACCCACTGGGAGCTGGATCCTGGTCTTGGGTCCAAAGTGGGTGGAGGATGGCGAGACCCCAACCAAGCTGCGGCGGTTCGTGGGGTCTACATTCCTTATGGTGTCTGGTGGAGTGCTTGGAGCCCTCGGAAAGCACTAGGAGCATCGATTGGCGGAGGTACTCGGTCGGAGTCGTCATTGTTCACGCATGCGCATTCCAGTCCACTCTTCTTGGCTGTCAGGTTACATCGATGTCGTGCAAACCGTTCTCATTATATTAACAATGGCTGGGATTTTTCTGGACAGAACTCGTATTTTGGGATGGGGAAACATCTGCAGCATATGCAAAAGGAACCAATGGAATAGGTATATTACTAAAGAAGAATGATCTAGGAATGATTATAGACAACATATTGCACAATGCGAAAAGAGCTGTTAAATTGGAGGATGGAAATATAAATTTGCCTTTTCGTTAAGCAATTGTAGGTCCCTGTATTATTCTGGGTAACTCTGGGTACAAGTTTTAAAGGGAATAACATTATGCAATTATTCAGAGGATCAGAACAAACTGCTGACCTGATCATTAACAGGACTGTATAAAATCCTACATAAAATGAGACTTGGAGAAAGGATGGCTATTGGGTAAAAACCATAAAGATTTGGAATTCCTTTTTTTTTTTTTTAAATCTAATTGAGGGAATATATTTAAATCCTTGACGTCTGCTTTGGAGAGCAGGATATTCAGGGATGAAATAGTTAATACACATGGTATTGCTAATTTGAATTCACAGAATTTTTTTCCCTGTTAGCCCAGTTAGAAATTATTCAAATTATTTTTTTCACATTCTTTTTTGCCAACAGGAGAAATGAGAGAGACGTGTGAAAGGTTGAACTTGATTAACTTGAATCTTTTTTTCCCCAACCTATATTACTGTAAAAGTGTTAGAAGAGGGAGATCTCAGAGGAACTCACCTGGCAAAACTATTGGCCCCCACCCCTAAACGACGGGTGGGGACCCTAAAGTAAAATAAGGGGGGAGACCTATTGTCCCCCCCCTTCCCCCACCCCTGCGCTGTGGGTGGGGGCCATATTGATAATGAGGGGGGGACCTACTGTCCACCCCCCCTGGCCCCCACCCCTGGGCGGCGGGTGGGGGCCATAATGATAATGAGGGGGGCCTACTGTCCACCCCCCTCCGGCCCCCACCCCTGGGCTGCGGGTGGGGGCCCTAAGTAAATTCCCCCCCCCCAAGGTGACTAGGGGTCCCCAATCCCCTAGTCACCCACACCCCCACCCAAATAAAAAGTCCCTACCTACCCCCCTCACCCTAAAAAATAGTGAGGGGGGAATAAAATAACTAACCTGTAAAATAAAATTAAACTTACCATTCGACGTCTTCTTTTTTCTCAAATCTTCATTTTTCAGCCCCAAAAAAGGGCAAATAAAAAACCATCATAACCGTCGAACTAAAAAAAAAAAAAAAATCCCGAGCGCCAAAAAAAAACCTGACGAAAAAGAAAAAACCCGAGCGCAAAAAAATAATCCATCTTCACCCATGGAGGGCTCCGCGCAGACTGAGCTCCGCAGGGTGTGGGAAGGCTTATAAAGCCTTGCCCCGCCCTGCAATTAGGCTAAAAACACTCTGATTGGTGGGTTTAAGCCTTAACCATTAATATGCCATTCAGACTTGGTTGATAATTTATCCCAGAATTATAAATTTATCTGGACAGACAAGGAATTAAATTATTTGGGTCTAACGATCTCTGTAAGTATTCTGACTATAATGGAAAGAAATGTTTTAATTTTAATGAAAAATATGAACCTTAAATTTAAAAAAATGGCAAAATCTGGAAACTTCGTGGATAGGTAGAATTAACATTATAAATTCCTATAGCTTACCTAAGTGGCTATATCTTTTCTCTATGGTTCCACTAAAAATGCCTAAGCCTTGGTTAGCAATGATTCAATCACGTTTCAATAAATTCATTTGGAAGAATAAAAGACCTAGAATTAATCAAAAAAATTCTATCTAAAAAACCATCTCAAGGTGGTCTTGGCTTTCCTAGTATTATATATACGTATTTTGCAAATATTATTTGGCATATTTACATTCTTCAAGATCCACAGGTTCGCAGGGAGCCATGGTTTATATTAGAGTCGGAAGCTGCCCACTCTTCTAGATTATATCATTATATGTGGATGGATACTAAAGAGATTTCGAAAGAGCCAAATATTTGGTTTCCTTCCACGTTGTTTCAAACTCTAGAGGATTGTCAGAAATTAAGAACATTTTTAATATTGTACAACTAATACCAAGATCTTGTAGTCTTAATATTTTGGAGGGTATAATAGAGGATTTCTCATTGACCTCTTGGGGTAATATTGACTCTCTAAGTATTTCAGACCTTATGCAAGGAGATAAGATTCTGTCTTTCCAACAGATTGTTGATAATATACACATTTCTCCTAGAGAGATATTTACTTATCTTCGTATCAAACATTTCATACAGAAATGTGTTATTCCAACTTCTTTTCCATTCGCTAAGAAATTGGAAGTTCTATTCTGTTATCGAACGCTTTCTAAGGTTACTTCTGTTGCTAACTCTTTGCTTGATGAAACTAAGATAATACCCCATAAACTGATAAACATCTGGGAGAAGGAATTAAATTTGGTGATTCCCTTAAATGACTGGCTAGCCTCTCTAATAAATGTAAATAAATATATACATTGTCTAACTCTGACTGAGTGCCATTTTAAGGTAGTTCACAGATGGTATTTCACTCCAACAAGATTGACAAAAATGTATGAATCATACGATTCCACTTGCTGTTGATGTGGCTCGTGTCTAGGCACATATATGCATATATGGTGGGATTGCCCATTAGTTAAACCATTGTGGATATGGGCATTTAATACCATTTATGCAGTTATATGTATTAGACTTAATCAAAATCCAGTCACCGCCCTTTTACATTTGAATTGGCAATTAAAGTCGCATGAACATATCTGTTTCACTATACATTGTTTTGTTGCGGTCAAAATCAATATAGCCAGACAATGGAAGTCCTCAAATTTTTTTCAGAAATCACGTTTGATTGATCAAATTATATTTCAGTTAACAATGAAAAAATAGATTATAACTAATAACACTGTTTTTAAAAAAAAAAAACTATATGGTATTTAGTGATGTCGCGAACCGTTCGCGAACTTCCCGCGAACGGCTCGCCACGGTTCGCCACGAAACGTTCGCGGTGAGCTCCAGTCAGCTGACACATCCCGGCCAATCTCCAGCAGACCCTCCCTCCCAGACCCTCCCACATCCTGGACAGCATCCATGTTGAAGCTGCCTTTACTCGGCACTCGCACGAACCCCAGTAAAGATTAGACTGCTGCCCGTTCTACTTCCCGACCACCTATGCGAACGACGTTCTGGAGATATGAACTACCAAACAGAGGGAGCATTTGTATCCTGCAATTAAGGAGAAATCTATTATTGTTATTCCCGGAGGATGTATCCATTACACCTATGACCTGTCCCCTTAAGGTTCTTAGGTGCGGTAGTTTTCCGGATTTATTGGACAAGTACTCCTCATATGTCCTTTTTCACCACAGTATATGCATAGACTCTCTCTTCTCCGATGTTGTCTTTCTGCCTCGGACAGTCTAGTGACCCCCAACTGCATAGGTTCGGGTTCGGACTGTATAGAGAGGTCAGGAACAACTGGTCTGGAGAAATGAGGTGCTAATGGCGAAGCCATACGTCTGGTTTTATTTCTGGTTCTGAGTCTATTATCAGAGGCCTCCTGAATGTATCATTGCTTCTACTGTTCTTTTAATGTCTTCTCCCTTGCTTGGTGCTATAATGGAGGCTCAGTCTCAGGCACCATGCAATAAACCACTGGACAAATTGTTTGTTCCATTAGGTGAAAGAAAGAATGTGCTGAGGGTGTTTCACGACAATGTGATTGCTGGACACCCAGGTATCAATAAATCCATATCTGCGATCACAAGATCATTTTGGTGGGATTCCCTTAAAAACGATGTGAAGGACTATATGCAGGCTTGTTCAGTTTGTGCTGTTTCTAAGGTCCCTCATAAGCTTCCTTGTGGTTTGTTGCAACCACTTCCTGTACCTAGTGTTCAATGGTCCCACTTGTCAAGGGACTTCATCGTTGAACTTCCATGTTCCAATGGCTATATCACCATTCTTATGGTGGTTGACCGTTTCTCCAAGATGGATCATTTTATTCCACTTAAAAAATTGCCATCCTCTCAAGACCTGGTTCTTATCTTTATACGTGAGATTGTCCGACTGCATGGCATTCCTCACAATATTGTGTCTGATAGGGGCTCTCAGTTTGTGTCTCGGTTTTGGAGAGCGTTTAGTAAACAGTTGGACATTGAATTGTCTTTTTCCTCCGCTTACCATCCCCAAACTTATGGCACGGCTGACAGGGCTAACCAGTCATTAGAGTTATATCTGCGTTGTTTTGTAAATAGCACTCAAGATAATTGTTCTGAATTACTACCCGTGGCCGAGTTTGCTAGGAACAATGCCACCCATGACTCTTCTGGTCACAGCCCATTCTTTGTTAATAACGGTCGTCATCCTACTGTCCTGCCAGCTGTTTTCTCTGAGACAACTATCCCTGCTTTGGATGATCGCCTTTCTTCAATCCGTGATACTTGGACCAAAGTTCATTCCACTCTCAAAACTGCGGCTGGTTGCTTCAAGTTCTATGCGGATAAACGGCGGGGTGCCAACCCTGTTTACCAAGTGGGTGACAGGGTATGGTTATCATCGCGCAACATCAAATTGAAAGTTCCTAGTATGAAGTTTGCACCCAGATTCCTAGGCCCCTTTCGTATCCTTCGGAGGATTAACCCTGTGTCATATTCTCTGGCCCTCCCGGTCTCATTACGTATTCCAAATACCTTTCATGTGTCTCTACTCAAACCTCTTGTTGGCAATAAATATACTGTCTCAAGTGTCCCTCCTCTTCCTTTAGTTGTTTCTGGACAGGAAGAGTATGAGGTCTCTTCCATAATTGATTCCAGGTTTTCTCGGGGCACTTTACAATACTTGGTGGATTGGAAAGGTTATGGACCAGCCGATCGTTCTTGGGTTCCAGCATCTGATATACATGCTGGCCGCAAAATTCGCCATTTTCACACCAAGTTTCCTCTCAAGCCTGGTCCTGCCTGCCTTGTGGGCGTTCTTCAGGTGGGGAGTAATGTCACGTATTCATCCGCTTAAAAAAATGTGGTTAATGGCATTTACTGTCCACACAGGAAAAGTTCTGCGAGCAGCAACCAAATCCACAGAAGGGTTAATGCTGAGCAGCAATTATGCAAATGGGAACCTGGTAACTGCCTTTGGGGTCAAAGGCCGGTTACAGCCTATCTTATCTAGAGGAGGGGTATTTAGGCCCAGTTCTCATCCTGCTCAGTTCCCTGTCGTGGTTTCCCTTGTGGTTGTCCGAGAGCGTGTTCCTGATTCAAGTTTCTTCTGGTTTTTGACTTTGGCTTTGATTTTGACTTCCCTGTATCCCTGATTTCTGGCTTTCCCTTATCGTTGTGTCTCTTTCTGTATCCCCTGACCTTGGCAAGTATCCTGACTATTCTTTGATACGTTAAGTCCGGCCATTCTAAGGCCCGGTAATACGTTACCTGTTAGTCATCTGTGCTGGATCAACTAGTAATCCTGACACAGTGAACAGGGTGGTCCCTGTTTAATTAATGATAACAGGTTTATCTGAAATCTGTTTATTTTTTTACCTCTTCTACATCCTGAGCCCTCCATTTCCCTTTTCTTCTATACATGTGCTAAGAGCTGATTATCTTCATCTTTTTTAACTGCATATAATTTTCTTACAGCAGGAGCACCCAAAAAGTACACCTCTTGTGGGTATAGAACTGCAAATCCCATGATGCTTAGTTAATTTGGCAAACCACCCATCATGTTATTAACCTTCACATTGCCACCTATGGTGTGAGGGAGTAGGAAGGACCCCCAAGTTCCTCCTTGTTACAAGAGATCCCCAAGACTTCATTTGTGCTGGTTGGTTGATTTATAATTTACCCACAAATTGCTTGCATGGCCTGCTTGTAAATATTGCAGATTTCTGTAGTTTTACCATAAAACCAAGGATAAATAGGATTCCCCAAATGTGCCATCAACTGTGTCAGTTTTGAGGCAATTCGATAATTTATCAGTGTTTAAATATTAAATAAAAAATTTTAAAAAATTACACTTAATGTTCCAGTCAGCAGATTGCCTAAAACAACCTAGAACATGCATTTTTAATACAGCAGGAGACCAGATTAAACAGAGAAGTGTCAGTCAAAGTTTATTATATCCCCGGAGAGTTACTATACTTTTTTGAAGCCACTCTGTTTATCTGGCCCGGCGCCATAACAAAGGGAGTGTTTCTGTTTGCTTAGCAAAGACTTTTATAACAGTTAAAGTAGTATGTAAAGAGAATGTGCCCAGACAAGACACAAAAAGTATCGAAGCACGTCCAAATAATGACAGGACTTGTTGACGTGAATTGTTTTGTTATTTTCGTTTGAAGACTTTGTATGATATATACATCAATTCAACCAAACACTAATCGCAGCTTTTGTATTTTCATAAGTGATCAAAAATTTAAATATGCAAGACCATTCCAGCTTCTTCCAAACCAATGGATACAAGAGCTAAATATTGTTTTTATATTGAAAACCAAAATATTAATTACCTATCTGGGCCACTGCCATTCTGCAACAGGAGAAGGGGGGGGGGGGGAAATCCACCAGATTCCCTCTGTATCACACAAAAAATGCCCCTTGTTCACCATGAATGAACAAGAACCGGTATGGCTCAAAATATACTTACTGCTCTCTGGCAGCTAGGGAGGGGACAGTCGGTACATTTTGGGGCTTCGATGCAGGCTGCATAAAAAAGAATACTAATTTCCACTAAAAAACAGAGCACTGCACATTTTGATGTGGATAAGACTGAGTACATCATCTGTTACTCGAGGGACAATTCTAAAAATAATGCACACTGCAAATTACAGTGATCCAAATTGAAAATGTAAACAAAAATAGTTCATTTTGAAAAATCTTCCATGGCCTAATTTTGAGAATGTTGTTATTTATCTTTTTATTAAGATATCCTTAGCTGTTTAGCTTGGGAATTACCTGATATTAAGATTGGAACAGTTATAATAGTAATAATGTAAATTATATGTTTGTTATTGTCACACTTGTCTTTGTCTTGTATGTAAATTTCACCATTTTGTCATATGTATGATAAAATGATAAAAAAAACAAAAAACATTTTCAATAAAAAGAATGGAAAAAAAAAAGAGAATGTTGTTATTTCACCATATTTTGTAGTTTAATGATTAAATCCCTGCTGGGTTGGAATTGGTCAAATGTTACACAGTCAACAATCGTCATTATATTTCAAAGCAGCTTTAAAATATACGGCATTTTTAAATATGTTTAAATAAGCAATATAGTCAACCTGGATCCAAACAATGTCTTTTTATGTATATTAATTTTTTTATATATATTTTATATATAATAATATGCTAGGAAATGTATCAAAATGTATTTTACTTAAAATCAATTACTGTAAATCTATGTTTTATTGTTACTGATACAAGGACGATGTATTCTATCGTACTTAGCTTTAGTGCTTTGTGGGAATGAATTAGTTAATACACTCTCTGAATAACATCTATGCAATATTGATTACTGCAAACTGTTTCTAAAATAAAAAGCCTTGCTGTCATTTCAGGACATGGTGTTTCCAACGAGGATCCAGTGAATTACAGTAGATAAAAATAATAGGACTATACAGCCTTGACGCACATCTGCCACCTGGGAATGAGACAAAATAAAGCAAATGTAAAAGTTAAATAGATTTTTCTGCGTGCGGTAGCATACGTTGCAGTTTGTAATGGTGGTAACAGCTGGTAAACAGATAATAAAAACATTTTATGACATTATCAAACATCGGAGCTTTCTTGGTCTGACCTTAAATTGTAACTCAAAGCACTATAACTAGATCAGTGACATTCAAGAAGGAATTATATTTTCTCTTTTGCTGTCCAATTTCAGACCAATTTTTTCTGGAGTTCCTATGTCTGGGTCCTGTCCAGCTGTTCCCAAAAGCGGTACACTAGGGAACCGACCCCAGAAAACGTACCGTGAGTGCATCATTAGATGGAGTTGTGTTATGCCAGCTTGGGGCACTATGGACATGCAGAGAGCGCAGTAATGTCATGGTAAGTATACCCTAATACACAGAACCTTGGAAAACGAACAGAAGAGACAGAATAGGCATATTAGCGGACCATAGAGTGGCCAGACTGAACATATAGAATCAAGAGATCATGGTCAATAGAGAAGCCAAGGTCAGAGTAGCAGATAATGAGAGGTAATAGACAGATCAGGATTACAAAATATTGGAAAAAACATATGCGCTAACCAAGTCAGGATTGCAGAGGTACTCAGAATCCAAACAACAAGCCAAGGTCAAAGCAGGAACACCTAAAACTATATCAAGTATGGGATGATAGGCTGCTATGACAAAAACCATGATAGGGCAAAGGACTATGGGCTAAAACAAGTGTATATAGGGCTAGCAGGGCATTGATTGGTCCACATTACTCATGCGACTTCAAAAAGTGCGAGAACAAGGTCGTCGGGTTGATGAGACTAATTGTGAACCAGAAGTGATGCAACGCACCTCGGGGTTATCAAAGGATTCACTCTGCGAGTTGGCAGCGTACATCTTGCTATACAGAAAAGGGAACATTTCAGATTTCACATCGATCATGTGAGACTTATGACAGGTAATGGTCCACCCTGCATGAGTGGGAGTCAATCAATATATATAAAATACTCCCACCACAAGTGTACAATAAGAGTGGTAATGACAAAGAAATTAATTATACTTATCTATGAATAGAACAGCTTCCCTCAGATTACCTCCCAGGTAGTAATCTTAATAGCCAAAAATGTATACCCATATAAAGAGGGATACAGCTGATAGAACCTAGAAGAATCAAAATACACGGAACATAGTGTGATTCAGTAAAATGAAATTCTAAGTGCTTAATTGGATGCACACACAGAATTTATGAGAAACAAACGCTTCAAAGGTGCCTCCCCAGATGAAGATAGGGGGCTCCAAATCCCTTCTTGGGTCTTTATGCACCACCTTCAATCAGGACTACGAGTGGTATGTATATCAAAAGCAGCTTTATTCACATAGATACAGTCAGTATAAAATAATTGGTAAAAATTAATGAAAGGCAATGGGTCCTACACATTTCATCCTCTATATGGGGACTTCCTCAGGGACCTTAAAATTAGTGATAATCACAGAATGATGAATTTTTTTCAAATTGCATTTATCACATTAATTTTGCATTATATATATTCACATTACTCTTACTGCACATTAATGAAATACACTGTGACAAACTCCCCTTTTCAAGTGAGTTTGCCACAAGTTCTTGGAGGGGACAACTTGCCAGCCTTTTACCCTGTGACTATGGACCCTGCAATAGAACTGGCTAAAATACTTTAAACCAAATGGGACTATTTGGTTTGTTTATCGAACAACCGCACGAACAGAGACCACCCTGGAGCTTTTTAACACCTATTAACAACTTGGAAAGTTTCTCACCACAGTGTTCTGTTTGTTCGTCAGGGTGGCCGCGATTCCTATAAACAACCACGAGGTGGCAGCCATCTTGTTCTCTTGGATGCAGGCAGTGGTGTTTGGGCATGAATCTCCTGGAACTAAAATCAGATACAGAAACTCCCGAACACCGCTGGACTTCTGTCATCGCCTGCATTCGTTTCTATTCAGCTAAGGGCACTGTTCGGTGAGATCATTTGTCTGGATGAAGGGAACAAGCTCCAGGGTAAGACTATTGACTCCGTTCGGTAGTTTGTTTGTTTGTATGTTCATTTGCAAACTACCGAAGTAGACCGGCCGCATGCCCTGATTCTCTGGAACTGTTTTGGGCATGAATTCATGCGTGCGGTCGGTCAAAAGAGACTTCCAGGAATTTCCTAAACCCCTGCTCTGATCTGGGTGATTTTTGGGATATGTTGTTCACCCAGATCAGGGCTATCAGGGAATGTAATATTTATGGGGATATGTTATGTTTTGGGGTGTTTTCTGTACTTTGTGGAAAATGTGTGGTTTTCTGCCTGTGGATAATTAGGTTACTTTATTAACTACTTTAATTATATTACAGGCAGAGGGGAGGGATGTTTACTGTATATAGGAGAGTTGTATTGTTAATTACTGTTTTTATTGATCTACGTCCCTTGTGTCCCTGTCCTCCATCAGGTCCAGTGGGTGTGCCTCTGGCCTGAAAAACTGTATAAAAATCCAATCTGTGCCATTAAACTTGAGATTCCTGCTTACACTCCAAAACTGTGTGTTGTCCTGTTATTGGAGGGAAAGAAGATTTGCTCCTGTGTCTGCTGTTCCAACAGGAGATTCAACGGGGAAAGTCCTTGTAAGGACTAGAGCTAATTCCCCATTTGGTTCCAAAGTTCCCAGGACTAAGTGTTGTCCAGTGCCTGGAGGTGTGAGAGATAACTCTCCAGGAAGGAGCGGTTCCAGCGCCCCAGCCAAGCCACGGCGACTGAGAGCCAGAGTGCTGAGGTTTTACCCACTGTTCCAGCTAGGAAGCGGTCCTTTGGCAGAGGTACTCAGTCGGGGTGCCAGGTGATCTGTTACATACAATTTAGCTTATTTAGCACTAGCACTATTTGACGTAGTGGTGGGCTTAACACAATATGATCATATAGTGCAACTGAATCCCCATATTTGTTTGCTGAGATAGCTGATTAGAAGTAGCCTGATAAGATTTAATAAATTTATTTTTATGTGTGCGCTGTTCCTTAATCTATTCTAGTAGCTGGCTTGAAAATCAATAAAAAGTCAATTAATTGTGGATCCAAAAGTAACTACAGTGATAAACAAATTAATGTTCCGCCTGAAGTACATGAGTGCTATATACTACTGGGCATACTACAGGGAAACACTCAAAGCACTATAACCACTTTAACACGCTCTAGTAGTTATGGTTTCAGGTGTGCCCTGGGGTCCACTGTTCCCTGCCTCCCTGACCAGGAACATCAGGCACTCACTGAACTAAGGTAGAGGACGGGAGCGGTGTGCGGCAGACCATAGCTAAGAAGGTTAACTGTTCTAAAGCTCCTGACACCATAAAGATTGCGGTGGGCTGTAGTAGTTATGGTGCTTTAATCAGCATGGATAATGATTTGGTGTCAAGGAAAACACGCTAGATCTGACAGAGCTACATGTACCTTTGTTCAAAAAGCTTCACGTTGTTTATTGAATGTAGTTATAAAAAATCTTTGTCAGCCCAGGTAAGGTCAGCTACAATTTCAGCTGGCTCAGGATAATGAGAATAGTAGTCAGAAGCACCTGGTCTGCAAATATCTATGTTTTAATTTGTTTTATTCCTGATGGTTATTCTGTGTTCTATAGTGAATCATAAGCAAATTCTGCATCTAAAAAGATATATCACCTGCTATAAATAAACAGTTTTCAGCTGCCCGCAATCAGACACCTAAGTAGGTAACTTTTCAAATAGAAAGCGCTGATCAAGCAGAACACAAATATACCTTCAACATCTGCTCCGGTTCCTTTTGACTAGGTAATAGAAAATACAGTATGGGTGGCAGAAATTTGTGAAAATACTCTAACAGACACACAACGAACTAGAACACAGATCATGATCTAATCAGCTGAGAAACAATTCAAACAGAAACAATCAACACAGAAACAGAAAAACGAGTGTGACCAGGCCAACCGTCCAGCGACCAACATAATCCCACTAGACAACAGCTGGCCGCTATCAGATTCACAAGAAGAAGAAGACTGAAGAATGATGATAAGAGGAGTACAAATGAATTTCGAGTAATAGATTTTCTAAAGTTTTTTTCAATTTTTGTTCAGACATAAGAGTTAAAGGATAACTATATGGTCAGGAACACAAACATGTATTCCTGACCCTGTAGTGTTAAAACCATTATATAGCCCCCCTTGGCTCCTCATGCCTCCAGAAATATAGCAAAATCTTACTGTATTCAAACCTGAAGCTGTAAGTCTGCATGCTGTTAGACACAGAAAAACAAACAGTCTGCTGACATCATAGAAACATAGAAACATAGAATGTGACGGCAGATAAGAACCATTCGGCCCATCTAGTCTGCCCAATTTTCTAAATACTTTTATTAGTCCCTAGTCTTATCTTATAGTTAGGATAGCCTTATGCCTATCCCACGCATGCTTAAACTCCTTTACTGTGTTAACCTCTACCACTTCAGCTGGAAGGCTATTCCATGCATCCACTACCCTCTCAGTAAAGTAATACTTCCTGATATTATTTTTAAACCTTTGTCCCTCTAATTTAAGACTATGTCCTCTTGTTGTGGTAGTTTTTCTTCTTTTAAATATAGTCTCCTCCTTTACTGTGTTGATTCCCTTTATATATTTAAATGTTTCTATCATATCCCCCCTGTCTCGTCTTTCCTCCAAGCTATACATGTTAAGATCCTTTAACCTTTCCTGGTAAGTTTTATCCCGCAATCCATGAACCAGTTTAGTAGCCCTTCTCTGAACCCTCTCTAAGGTATCAATATCCTTCTGAAGATACGGTATCCAGTACTGTGTACAATACTCCAAGTGAGGTCTCACCAGTGTTCTGTACAATGGCATGAGCACTTCCCTATTTCTACTGCTAATACCTCTCCCTATACAACCAAGCATTCTGCTAGCATTTCCTGCTGTTCTATTACATTGTCTGCCTACCTTTAAGTCATCAGAAATAATCACCCCTAAATCCCTTTCCTCATATGTTGAGGTTAGAACTCTATCAAATATTCTGTACTCTGCCCTTGGGTTTTTACGTCCAAGATGCATTATCTTGCACTTATCCACATTAAATGTCAGTTGCCACAATTCTGACCATTTTTCTAGTTTACCTAAATCATTTGTCATTTGGCTTATCCCTCCTGGAACATCAACCCTGTTACATATCTTAGTATCATCAGCAAAAAGACATACCTTACCATCAAGACCTTCTGCAATATCACTAATAAAAATATTAAAGAGAATGGGTCCAAGTACAGATCCCTGAGGTACCCCACTGGTGACAAGTCCAAGCTTCAATATATTCCATTAACTACAACCCTCTGTTGCCTGTCACTCAGCCACTGCCTTACCCATTCAACAATATTGGAATCCAAACTTAAAGATTGCAGTTTATTGATAAGCCTTCTATGTGCAACAGTGTCAAAAGCCTTACTGAAATCTAGGTAAGCAATGTCTACTGCACCACCCTGATCTATAATTTTAGTTACCCAATCAAAAAAATCAATAAGATTAGTTTGGCATGATCTCCCTGAAGTAAACCCATGTTGTCTCTGATCTTGAAATCCATGTGTTTTTAGATGTTCAACAATCCTATCCTTTAACATGGTTTCCATCACTTTCCCCACTACTGAAGTAAGGCTTACTGGCCTATAGTTGCCCGACTCCTCCCTATTACCTTTCTTGTAAATGGGCACAACATTCGCTAACTTCCAATCTTCTGGGACTACTCCTGTTAACAATGATTGGTTAAATAAATCTGTTAATCATCAGAAGTGGTAGTCTGATCCAATCACAATGCTTCCCTATAGGATTGGCTGAGACTGACAAGGAGGCAGATCAGGGGCAGAGCCAGCAGGATTCAAACACAGCCCTGGCCAATCAGCATCTCCTCATAGAGATGAATTGAATCAAGGAATCTCTATGAGGAAAGTTCAGTGTCTGCATGCAGAGGGAGGAGACACTGAATGTTTGGATGCATTTTAGGCAGCCATGACTCAGGAAGGATCTCTAACAGCTATATGAGGAGTGGCCAGTGGAGGTATACCTAGGCTGCAATGTAAACACTGCATTTTCTCTGAAAATACAGTGTTTACAGCAAAAATCCTGAAGGTAATGATTCTACTCACCACAACAAATTCAATAAGGTGTAGTTGTTCTGGTGACTATAGTGTCCCTTTAAATACATGAAATAAAAGCCAAATACAAAAATTATAGTATAAAATAAGGATACTAGATCCTAAATGTACCAGGAAATAAAATGTGAGATAGCAGCCACAATCGATTCGCAAACAAAACAAATAGAGGAATATACAGCAAAAGCGATGCCCCAAATAGGAAAAAAGGGGCACTTTTAACTAAACAGTGAACTAAGCAAGAAAACATGACAGAGTAGTGTAAAGTAAAAACAATAAAAATGTGACTCTATACAATACTATAAGATATAGATATATTTGATATTCAACATTAACTGATAGTCCATATGGTAGAAAGTCTGTAGCACTGGAGGTGGTGATACCTTGTTGCAAATATGTATCCGCTATCAGGATAGCAAACTCCTGTTACTAAATAGCAGGAGCTGGAATAATCCGAGGCTGATTTGCTATAACCTAGATTTAACAATAGAAAATAGTTATAAATTGTTCTTTAGCAGTACCCTGGGTGTCGTTTTAGCCTTGATAGGCACCCTCCTGTGCATCATGTAGAGCCTGGGTCGGCTCTACATCCTGTGAGTTTTATCCTATATAAGGGATTACTATGTGTATATACAGTTTGCACTAAATTTAATTTTTTTGTCTTTTAGATTGATCCTGTTATTAGTATCTTGCTGGCTGTGCAGTATCTATTTTACTTTTTATGTTATCCATTTCAGCCTATATTCATTCCCAGTTTTTCCACTCTATCTGGACAGGTTATTCCTGTCCTTACCTATCTTATCCAAATAAAAAAGTTATCTGCGCCCAAATCCCTATGCATATTTAAATAAATGGAGGTTATTTAGTAACTCCAATGGCTATTAGATATAAGCCCACCTGCCACATCAAGACAAACCTCTTAGGCTGGTCCTACACTGACTATTCACCTTGCTTCCTTCAGCTTCAGGTAAAAAAATCTCTAATGAGACAGAGAGGGGTATTTTTCTAAACCCCTACATACTTATTAACCCTTAATACGGAATACATGGGGTGGGCGGCAACAATGTAACATGGCTGTGTGATACAAAAGTGAATACAAATACACAAAAATAAGTCCTGCGCTCAGACTCCCACTACTCCTGAGTGGCAGCAGCAACCATTCTTTCAAAGGTAATGCAATGCTGGGGAGTGAAGGAGAGACATGTCTGGGTCTCTCTGGAAACCAGCAGAAGAGGTTATCATTCTGAAACCGGACTCTCCTCATCAAAGGCAACTATACAGCATGTAGGTGTCAGCAATTTAGTTGCACACAGTATTTCCTCCACCACTGCTTCAATTATGTTTGATAAAACTGAAAAATCTAGGCCAGTGTGACTTGGAAACTCCTCGGGGAATTTCTTTGTAAGTGAGACATGGTCTCCTATAAGGTGGAGAAAGAAGAGATCAATTAATTAAACTGGGTCAAGGCTGCAGATCCAGAATGATGGGAAAACTGGGGTACCATGACAGAATCTCATTGTATTCCCATGAAGTGGGAAAACATGGGTGAGATATTGTTAGGTCAACATAAATAAAAACGGGACATTTCTACAATAAACTTAACTGTTGTTTCAGTTATACACACATACAATCTGTGTAGCAGTCATGGGTGTATACATATTATAGTCCTCAACTGTATGGAGTCAAAATGGCAGGTCCAAAATGTTCTACATCTGACAAGTAGCCATAACTGCTACCGTGAATAACAGAGTTTGACGAGAGCCATATCTGTTAACATTCTTATTGAGAATACACCGTTTTAATAAAAAAATACCCCTTGTTTTGGGCAAGGACACGTCTTGCTGTTGGATATTGATGAATAACCTGCAGCGGGAAACATGTTTCAGAGAATGTAGGTTGTCCTTCCACTCCGATTTCATGGGAGATTTTTTGCAGGTGTTGCAAAAAAAGTATAATGATAAATCTTCATCATGACAGATTGTTACTTACTTACACTTATCAGCTTGATATAGCATCATACGCACGTGCATGTACCAGTTCCTTTAATCACTATCAGTTATCATGCTAACGCATGCAGGAATTGTGGGTGTTAAGCCAAACAAACGACATTTGCTAGCCTTATTCCCCACCTGGGGAACATCATGAGCACCTGGAGGTCTGTAGACACAGAATTCTCATGCACCCCTCCATCCTCCCCCTACCAAACTAATAAAAAACAATCTCTATTAACAACTATACTTTGAACAACTGGGCAGATATAATGATAGTTAGATATGGATGGACGGACAGACAGACAGACAGATTACACAGGGGGTTATGGGAGGGATATGGGTCTAGTATTGGGTCCCAGGTTTGCTGCATGAATGTTTAATTTTACAGGACATATATATTGATGATATAATTGGTGGAACCAAGTCTATATAATAACCACTATATATATATATACAGGGCCGGACTGGGAAAAAAATTAGGCCCGGGCATTTTTCAATTAGAGCAGCCCCCCCAAAAGGGGGCGGGGCCAGAGAAAGTGAGCATGTTGGTTCAATGCGCAGAGCCCCGCTGAAGAGCTCTAGCATTAGAAAAAGGCCCTGTATTTGTTCTGCGCAGCGCAAGCAAATGTAATAACATGCTTGCGCTGTGTTTGCTTTTAAATTGTCTCTGGTGTCTCCACAAGTGGGATACCAGAGGACAAAAGGGCCAGGAAAGTGTATGGTGCATGTGTTTGGCGCATGCTTGTGGGATTGCCTGTGTGTAGAGTGTGGTGTGGTATTGTGTAAATAGGTAAATTTTGTGGTGTAATATGTGTGGCTAGGGGCTGGAGAGAGTGTGTGTATAGGGGCATAGTGTTATAGGGGATGTAGCGAGTATGTGCATACGGGCAGTAGTGTGTGTGTATAGGTGACGTAGTGTGTGTCACTTATACACACACACTACTGTGTGTAGAGAGGGTGTGTTTAGATAATGTTGTATGTGTTTGCTTACAAGGAATGTAGGGTGTGTGTAGGTGGTGCAGTGTGTGTGTAAGAGATCTAGTGTGTAAAGGACCCAGAGTGTGTATAGAAGATTGTGTGTGTGTGTGTGTGTGTGTGTAGAGGATTAAGAGTGCATATAGGGTAAGGGATCTAGCGTGTATCTGGAGCGTAATGTGTGTAGTGGTGCAGTGTGAGGGGTGCTGTAGTGTGTGTGTGTGTGTGTGTGTATGTATGTATGTATGTATGTATGTATGTATGTATGTATGTATGTATGTATGTATGTATATGTATGTATATATATATATATATATAATCTCAAAAAAACAGGATGCTTGGCACTCTCCTTTAAGTAATAAGAAAGAACTAATAGCCTGGGTGCTATATCCCAAACGTCAGAAATATACAAAAATCAAAACTGAGGATGCACTCACAGGACTTGGTTAAAGTGAAAAAAAGGGACTTTTAATTATTCCATGTGAATGGAAAATTTATTTTTCTGTACATTTCACATGGAATAATTAAAAGTCCCTTTTTTTCACTTTAACCAAGTCCTGTGAGTGCATCCTCAGTTTTGATTTTTGTGTATATATATATATATATATATATATATATATATATATATAAAAAAATATATTTGGACGTATTGTATGTGTGAGGTGCGCAGCGTGTTTGTGTAAGAGGGGTGCTGTGTGTGAGGGTGTTTTTATCTGCCGTCACATTCTGGGTTTCTAATTTTATTTGTCTGTTAACTCACTGAGGTTTTTTTTAATATAATATATGTGCTGTATATGTGTGGGAGTGAGGGTGCTGTCTGTCTGAGGGTGTTGTGTGTGTCTGGGGGTGTGCTGTGTGTGTCTGGGGGTGCGTTGTGTGTGTCTGGGGGTGCGCTGTGTGTCTGTGGGGTGCGCTGTGTGTGTCTGTGGGGTGCTGTGTGTGTCTGTGGGGGGCTGTGTGTGTGTGTGTTTGTGGGGGGGCTGTGTGTGTCTGTGGGGGGCTGTGTGTGTCTGGGGGCCTGTGTGTGTGTCTGGGGTGCTGTGTGTGTCTGGGTGCTGTGTGTGTGTCTGGGGGCTGTGTGTCTGTGGGGTGCTTTGTGTGTGTGTGTCTGGGGGGCTGCCTCGTGTCTGGGGTGCTGTGTGTGTGTCTGGGGTGCTGTGTGTGTGGGGTGCTGTGTGTGTGTGGGGTGCTGTGTGTGTGTCTGGGGTGCTGTGTGTGTGTGGGGTGCTGTGTGTGTCTGGGTGCTGTCTGTCTGAGGGTGTTGTGTGCGTCTGGGGGTGCTGTGTGTGTCTGGGGGTGCGCTGTGTGTGTCTAGGGGTGCGCTGTGTGTGTCTAGGGGTGCGCTGTGTGTGTCTGTGGGGTGCTGTCTGTGTCTGTGGGATGCTGTGTGTGTCTGGGTGCTGTGTGTGTGTGTCTGGGTTGCTGTGTGTGTGTCTGGGTGCTGTGTGTGTGTCTGGGGTTGCTGTGTGTGTGTCTGGGGTTGCTGTGTGTGTGTCTGAGGGTGCTGTTTGTGTGTCTGGGATTGCTGTGTGTGTGTCTGGGGTTGCTGTGTGTGTGTCTGGGGGTGCCGTGTGTGTGTGTGGGGTTGCTGTATGTGTGTCTGGGTGCTGTGTGTGTATCTGGGGGTGCTGTGTGTGTGTCTGAGGGTGCTGTGTGTGTGCCTGGGGTTGCTGTGTGTGTGTCTGGGGGTGCTGTGTGTGTGTGTCTGAGGGTGCTGTGTGTGTGTCTGGGGTTGCTGTGTGTGTGTCTGGAGGTGCTGTGTGTCTGGGTGCTTTGTGTGTCTGGGGCTGTGTGTGTGTGTCTGGGACTGTGTGTGTGTGGGATGCTGTGTGTGTGTCTGGGTGCTGTGTGTGTGTGGGTGCTGTGTGTGTGTGTCCTGGGTGCTTTGTGTGTGTGGGTGCTGTGTGTGTCTGGGGGGCTGTGTGTGTGGGTGCTGTGTGTGTCTGGATTGCTTTGTGTGTCTGGGTGCTGTGTGTGTGTCTGGGGGCTGTGTGTGTGTCTGGGTGCTGTGTGTGTCTGGGTGCTTTGTGTGTCTGGGGGGGGCTGTGTGTGTGTCTGGGTGCTTTGTGTGTCTGGGTGCTGTGTGTGTCTGGGTGCTGTGTGTGTCTGGGGGGGGACTGTTAGGGAAATTATTTTAAATATATATTTTTTATTTTATTAATAATTATATTATTATAATAATAATAAAAAAAAGTTATGTCCCCCCCCTCCCTTCTTACCTTTAGCCTGGGAGGGGGAGGGAGCCGTTCTGCCTGGGAGGGGGAGCCTTGAGGGGAGCCATGCTGCATTCCCTGGTGGTCCAGTGGTGAGAGTGAACTCTAACCTGCAGGTTAGAGTTCACTCTCGCGAGATCTGAGCGTTGCCGCGGTAACCGCGGCAACGCTCAGAATCCCGCGAGAGGACCCGGCGGAGCTGCTGGTTAGAGCTCTGCCGGGTCCTCTCTCCTGCCTCCCTCCCTCACCCAGCCGGCGGCCGCCTGTAACAGTGCCTGTGGGCCGGTGAGGGAGATCTTTGATCTCCCCCAGGCTCATGGAGGCACACAGCAGGGCTGGCGCTCGGATAGCATTTGCCCGGTGTGCCCGATGGCCAGTCCGGGCCTGTATATATATATATATGTACAGTTTAAGGAGTGCTTAAGGTATGTTTTTCTATCATTGCGGTCACTTTTAATGGGGATTGAAAGCATTTAAACTCTGTCTTTCACATCAATAAACAGGACACATTACTATAACCAAATAGATTACTTGTTAAAATTATACATTATGTAAAAGCCAGGGAGGGTTAAGGTGCCCAGACCTCATGTTCAGACAGAAAGCACCTGGAAGCGGCATACATCATCGCTACACACCTGTTCGCCAACACGGCAGCGTACTCAGCATTGTTCTTCTCAGTCACGAGAAGTTTAATAATAGAATACCAATACCATTTCCTGTCCTACAGAATCTCTGATGTGCAAGAAGTTAAATGTATCCACACATGCAGATCCTTTAGTGGTTTCAGGACTGAAATGACCCCTTGCGACCCACCAGCAGCAGGGCATTGGCTGAATTCAGGACTCAGCTCAGGAATTATCTCTTTCTGGCGTGGTACTCCAGCATGTCACTCGACATTACAATATGCTATGTGGGAATCTTATTTTTTCTTTCTACCTGTGGGACTCATGGCTAGCTTAACTGGGGGGCCTCCTGCAGGCCCGGACTGGGAATTAAAAGCAGCCCTGGAAAAAAAATATTTACCAGCCCCATAATGCATCGTGCCAGCATAGTGTGCAGACACAGAGTTAGAACAGATAACTTAAAATAAAAAATTATTACTCCAACGTGAAAAAGCGCACTCATAGGCTTCAAAATAAACAAAAGTGTAGATTTATTTTAAGCAGATGTGCCTTTGCATGTAATCAATGTTTCAGTTCAACTACCTTGACATATTAAGGAAAGCTTGGTAATGGGACTGAAATGGTGAATGTATGTAGGGCACAACTGTAAAAAATGTTTATTTTGAAGTCCTGTGGGTGCGCTCTTCACTTCAAATATATTATTGTGCTGGACTATGTACCTAGCAACAAGACTGGGCCAATATCTGCTCATTATATATGTTACATATTAATGACATTTCTCTGTGTATTATGCATAAATAAATGTACATTAATATATGTGTAAATATAATAGGCATAATATATATAACTAATACACACATTAATATACATGTCATATACCAGTGGCGGATCCAGAGCCTGATCCCGGGAGGGGCACTTGTAGATTATTTAAAGAAATATTCCATGCACAATAACCACTACTCCTCTGTGTAGTGGTTATGGTGCCAGGAGCGTCGGCACCCCCTCCCAGAGTAAGTCGTCAAACCGTTTAAGAACAGTTTGACAACTTACCTGGAGTCTGCTGGGATATGGGGCTGTAGTAGGGTATAGGAGCAGTGGTGCAATGTGTGAGGGGTGCAATGTGTGTGAAAGGTTCAGTGTGGGTGTGGGGGGGTGTAGTGTGTGAATGTATAGCGTGTGTGGGGCAATGTGTGTATGGGGGGGCAGTGTGTGAATGTGTATAGTGTGTGTGGGGGCAGTGTGTGAATGTGTATGGTGTGTGTGTATGGGGCTAGAGTTCACTCTCACTACTGCGACCACCAGAAATCCTCTGTCTCTTTCTCCCCCTTTCCCTGTGTCTCTCCCTCCTCCCTCCACCATCTCTCTATTCCTCCTCTCTGTTTTATTACACTGATACAGCATACTGTGCTGGGAATTGTGGGAACCGCGAGGGAGCATGGTAGACATGCTCCTCCTCCTTCAGCCCTCGGCATCATCAGTGACAGAAGTGCCACCCGGCCTGGCGGCTCGAGCCTGGAACGAGGCCGGCCGCCTCTGAGTGTGCCACCAGACCATCCCCCAGGTGCCGCGGCCCACCAGGAAATTTCCCTGTATCCCGGTGAGCCAGTCTGGCCCTGGCCTCCTGTGGTTTGTCACTCTCAGTGCATACAGCATACGTTCTTACTACACTAACTTTATATCTGCCCTGCAATGTGTTTTTCTTGTCCTTACTTTCCCATTTAAAAAATATGCTGATTTCTATGTACACATTTAGTAGTGGAACTACTGTGGTTGCTGTGGTCACAGCTGCGACCATGCCGTCACTTCAGGGGGCCCGGCCACCCTGTCAACCCCTGCTGAAGAGTGAGGAATTCACCCCTCCCGGCATAACTGCTCACCCTCCCAGAAACCCTGCTATACCCTGTTACAAGGAAAGTCAGAAAGAAGTCCTCTGGGGAGTGGGATCTTGAGCTCTGCTCTTCTGTTGGGCCCCGCGGGCAGAAATGTGTACAGATTCCGGCTCACAGAGAAGTTCCTGCTACGGGAGCTGGTTCATAACCATATGACTTCATCCTACCAGACCCGAAGCTGATGAGTGGTGTGTTGTTCGAGCAGCCCCTCAGGCAGTACCGGTGGGGCTCAAGGAAGGACAGGAGGATGGCAGCGGTTGTAAGAAGCACCTAAAGACAGAGGCTAAGGGAACCTGCCTGAGTGTGTGTCTACCAGTGAGTGTGTTTAGGTCTGTCAATGTGTGTGTCTTGTCACTGAGAGTGTCTGTCAGTGAGTGTATGTGTCTTGTCAGAGAGTTTGTCTGTCAGTGAGAGTGTGTGTCTCTCAGTGAGTGTGTGTCAGGGATCCGCTAGGAGGGGAGGCTGCACGCCACTTGCAGCACTCACCCTCAGTCAGTCGCCGCCCGCGGTCTCCCCTCCGCTTACCTGTCGGCGAGCGGCGTCTCCTCTCTGCCGCTCGCCGCTCGCGTCCTCCACGCCCCCCAGCGGCAGCATGTATAACGCTGCACGCTGGGAGGTCACTGAATTATGTAAACGCCGGGGTCACGTGAGTGACCCGGCGTTAAAGGAACAGTACCACAATCACAGTGGGAGGTATAGATATCCCCCACGTGTGATTGTTAATTCTGATTGGAAGTTATCCAATCAGAATTAAACCAAGGGTATTTATACTTACCTTTCCTGTCCCTCAGTGCCCTGTTGTGGTCTTGTGATACCTGTAGCGTAGTGTTCTCGTCTTGCTCTCTGGTTACTGATTATTTGGCTCATTATTCCGATTACCCTGTCTTCTCCACTCCTTTGACCTTGGCTTGTTTCTCGTTCTCCCGTTTTCTGGCTCCCTTTACTTGGCTTGTCTCCTGACTATTCTTAGCGTGCTTAGCCCGGCCACTCTAAGGACCGGTATAGCACCCTTACTCTCTGTGACCTGTTAGCGTGTTAGGTTCCCGAATCGTGACAGTGTGTGTGTCAGTGAGAGTGTGTGTCTGTTAGTGAGAGTGTGTCTGTCAGTGTATGTCAAATCACTGTGTGTCTGTCAGTGTGTCAGTAAGTGTGTTTCTCTGTCAGTGAGTATGTGCGTCTTTCAGTGAATATTTGTATGTCAGTGTATGTTTGTCAGTGAGTGTGTGTTTCTGTCACTGAAAATGTGTGTTGGTTAAACAGTTTGTGTGCCAATGACTCTGCGTATGTCAGTGCATTTGTATCAGTGAGGGCGTAAAGGGGGCCCTTCTAAGATTCTTGCACAGTGGCCCTGTGATTCCTCGTTATGCCCTGTGTACACCTAACATAATATGATATGTCAATTGATTGCTGATTCAACTGTGTATATCAAGCATGTCAAACTCAAAGGCTAGCACGGGTCAAATAAACAAGGTTTAAGTTTATGTGGGCCGCAAAAAAAACTTACATCTTCATAGACAAGTAGGTTTATTTTGAAAAGTATTGTATAAAAAAAAACAGCATCCCCCTCTTCTAAACCTCAGCACCCTCGTCTACTAAACCCTCCCTCTACTAAACCCCAAACCCCCCTCTATACTAAATCTCAGTCCCCCCCTCTGTACTAAATCCTAGTCCCCCCTCTACTAAACCCCAGCTCCTGTTTTAAGACTCCACTCACAGTATGCGACTCCGGAGTCCAGCCTCTGGTATACCCCCCTCCCCCCGGCACCGTCCGCACTCTGTGCCAAAATGGATCCTCCCGCTCTCTTTGAAACCCTTTGAAGGTGGAGCATGTTGACGTCACGTTGGAATGTGACGTGGCACTGTGTGCCTCCATGAACTCCAGGTCCTCCACTGTCCAGCCACAGCCATCTCACTAACCAACACACACTCACTGACAGACACACGTAGTGACAGACGCACACACACTGACAGACACACACACACACACTCACTGACAGACACACACACTTACTCAAACTCACTCACTAAAAAAACACACACTGACAGACACGCGCAAGCAGTGAGGAGCAGGAAGATTAGACTGAGCTCCCTCACAGCCGCCAGTGTCTTCTCCCCATGGCCGGGTAAATTTTAGCAGAGTAGGCACCTGCAATGTGGGGAGAGCAGGTGCCTACTCTGCCTTAACAGTAAGCATGTGAAACTCGCAGCTCGCTGGGCTGCAAAGATATTCATTGTGGGCCGTATGCGGCCCGTGGCCTGCAGCCCACGGCCCGCGAGTTTGACATGCTTGGTGTATATTATGCCTTCTTTGTTCTTACCATGCACATAGACAATGAAGAATTTTAAACATGGTTTTCCTGGGACTGTACCCCAAAATGCAGGACTGCCCTGGCAAATTCTGAATTGTTGGAACCCATGCTATAACCCAGAGCATACACCTAAGATATAGTACAGTGTAGCCCTGAGTGCAAAGCCCCTGTCCATTAAATATATATATATATATATATACATTGCCAGTATCTAACAGCACAAACTGTCCAAAAGTAAGAATTCTGTTCCTGCCCTAGTATGTTTTGAGCAATTATTTAATTAATTGTATTAATATTAATTTAAAGCAATGAAAATATGGCCTCTTTTTTTTGGTGCTGCAGGTCAATTTGAAAAATTCCTTCAACTCTAATGTTCTTTACTATTACTATTTATAATTCTGCTTCCCAGCAGGGTTCCCTTCTCATACAATTCACTACATGTTGAAAAGCTCATCTAACAAGCTCTCTCCTTTTCAATAATAGAATGCCTTTATCAGGAAGGAAGAGGGGTCAAGTGTCTCCACAGAGAGATCTTCACAGAGAATGGAAAAAAAAAAAAGATCTGATACATACGTATTATGTGTTCTGGAATATGTCCCAGAATGAGAGCTGATCTCCTGGTGTGAACTGTGTATAAGGTTTGGTCATTTCATTCATGCTCCTTATATTATAGTAGTACCCACATGATGACCATGGATGGGGGTGGGAGGGAAATTAGGATGCCCCCCTCTCATTTATTTTATCAAAGAGCCCTCATCCAATGATCTATCCACCCCCCATTACGTATTTTAAAGTCCTCCACCTGATGGAGGATGGAGCCACCGAATGGCTGCCCAGTTGCTCGTTGTAAATGTTTAGTAGATACCTTCCAGCAAGCATTAGCTTGGATTTACACACTACAACAGTAGGTCGGCGCTAGTCAACAAACAATTTATGAACAGGCAGCAAACCTAGCGAAGGGAAATTCCTCTAAGCCCTTAAACAAATCAGAGAAGAACAATACAAAAAAAGAGTTAGGGCTGCGTCTATTTAACTGAGTATAAGTCCCAAATAAAGTGTCACTAGAGCAGAAGGGGAAGATCAGGGGTCCTTGGGTAGACTCTTCTTCAGGAGAGGATATGTCAGAGTGTTCGTGGATATATGGAGACAAGAAGGAGATACAATGGCAACCAATAGTGTAATAAGTCAACCCCAAAGTGACATATATTAAAATGATGGTAATTCACTCACATTTAAAAGAGCTATGACCAGCTCTAGTGTAGATGGCATACATTGGTGTAATCCCCGCTTATAGGATATGTAGGAAAAGTGTGTCCTTCAGTGCAGCCTAGTTCTTCAATGCTCAAAGAAATAGAATAAAAAGGCACTAATGGTGCTCTCAATATGATAAAATACAGTATAAGATAAATACAATTTTACTCAAAAGTCTAGAGCAGGATACACTGCTCTACAGATAAGGCATTGGTGACAGGACCCCCACCTCGGATTGCTTGAGTACAGGAACAATAAAATGCCAGGAAAGAGTAAAATACATTTTAAAAAGTGTATATAAAATACAATAAAAAGAAAATTGGCACAACTGAGTGACCAAAAAACGTTTATTGATAAAATACACAATTTAAAATAACCATGCTTATTGTGGAGCCATGTTGGAAAAATAGCTAAGTTTTAATGTATTTTGTGTCTATTTGGGCTATTTTTGTTTGAAATTTGCAATTACTCACATACCTCCTCCCTCCAAATGTACATGTACCCCATCTAGTAAAAGACTTATTGAGAACTGAAAAAGAAATTGTTTTAGTGAAATTAAAGAAAAATGAATTGCCTTGTAAGAGAAAAAAGTATTTTTTAAAGTTTTTACTAGTTTTTGAAATATAATCAAGATTATTTTAATATCATTGAAATGTAAACTTGCACTAGGCAACTCCCAACTATTCCACTAGGTGTCACTAAAGCTTTCTGATACATCCTCATCCTGTTTAAGAAGCTGTGCTGAAAGCTTTGGACACTTTGTACAGTCCCGTCTACTTTCACATGTTACTCTTCTTCTCTGAGAAGATGCATTTTCATAAAACGTAACTAGAAGTTCTACTCCCAGTAAAATATGACAGTAAACTAAGTAATACACATTTTAATAGGCAAACTTAAAAGCCTAAAACAACTTGCGCATCAAATATTTACACTTTATAAAAGTGTAAATTGACTGGTTCAGTCCTGTCTCACAAGCAATAGCAAGATATTATCTGCTTTCCACTATAAAGGCTTCTTGTATACAACTGCATCCAGGGCCCGTGCTACCTGTTAGGCAGACTAGGCAGCCGCCTAGGGCGCCTCTTGGGAAGGGGCGCAACCAGGAGCGCCGGCCCCACTCATGCAGCAGCCGCCCGGGCGCAGCATGAGGAGAGGGGCTGACAGGAGGGAAGCGCTCAGCGCTCCGCGCTTCCTCCTGTCACTCCCTCACTGTAGCATGGTCGAGCTCTGTATGGTCCGCGGGTACAGGGAGCATCTGTCTCGGCCACGCTACAACAGTGGTAGAGGGGGGAGATAAAGGAAATTGAAAGGGGGCGGGGGGAGAAGGAAATTGGAAGGTGGGGGGGGTGAAGGAAACTGAGAGGGGGGAGAAGGAAATTGAGAGGGGGGGAGAAGGAAACTGAGGGGGGAGGAATTGGAGAGGGGGAGAAGAAGGAAATTGGAGAGGGGGAAGGAAATTGGAGAGGGGGGGAGAAGGAAACTGAGGGGGGAGAAGGAGACTGAGAGGGGGGAGAAGGAAACTGAGAGGGGGGAGAAGAATAAAAACTGATGGAGAAATTGGAGGGGAGAAGAAGGAAACTAGAGGGGGGGGGAGAAGGAAATTGAGGGGGGGGAGAAGAAAGAAACCTGGAGGGGGGAGAAGGAAATTGGAGAGGGGAGGAGAAGAAGGAAATTGGAGAGGGGGGAGAAGGAAACTGGAGAGGGGGGGAGAAGAAGGAAATAGGAGAGGGGGAGAAGAAGGAAATTGGAGGGGGGAGAAGAAGGAAATTGGAGAGGGGGAGAAGAAGGAAATTGGAGAGGGAGGGAGAAGGAAATTGGAGGGGGGGAAGGAAATTGGAGAAGGGGGGAGAAGGAAATTGGAGGGGGGAGGGGACATTGACATCCACCATACACACACAATCACACACAATGCACCCCTTGCACACAGAAAAACACACAATGCATTCATTACACACACTCAATGCACCCCTTACACACACTCAATGCAACCCTTATAGACGCACACACTGCATCCCATACATACACAAACACACCTTGCAGCCCTTACACATACAAACACAGATTCACACAATGCATTCCTTACACACATCAGGACATCCCCTACACACTCCACCCCCTGTGAACAAACTCATTGGTGGAACATGAATGTGGACCCTGGGACCCAGACCTGAGCTGTGTAAAAGGCCCCCCAAAAATGGAGCTGCTTCCCGTTCTCCCAGAACATTGATTTTTGTGACCACAGTTACAAACCGTCTCCAGAGAGCCTGTTCTACACCAGACCAGTGGAGCCAGACTGCTGCTAGAGCCCATCATCATCCTCATCTGGTTGTAAGTAGGCAATCTAGTATATTATTCGTGGCACTAATTTCTAATTTACCTCACATTAAAGAAACACTATAGTCCCCAGAACCACTGCAGCTTAATGTAGTGGTTCTGGTGTCTATAGCCTGTCCCTGCAGGCCTTTTAATGTAAACACGGCGGCACTGCAGCACTGGCGTTAGTTAACATGGCAGATCATATGGGTGGGGCATTGTGATGTCACATGGGGGGGTGGCAAACTTTACTTTTGCCTAGGGCGGCAAAAATCCTTGCACCGCCCCTGACTGCATCTTATAGAGACTCGAAACTAAACATATCAACCAGGACATTACCAGAACATGTGATAATTCTGAGTGTAAACGCATTTCACCCAGATCCAGCCCAACTTCCTCTGTAATGCTGATATATTTAACACTACCATGTCAAATTATGATTTATTTATTTTTTGTTCACATAAGTTGGTAAAGGTTTTTTTTTCTTTTTTATTTCTTACAAGTGTAGGGTATTGTGAAAGTCTGTCCTGAAGAATGTTTTAAATGTTCTCTAAACCTCTGATGATAATTAACGTGCATATTTAACACGTATAATACCTCAATACACTATCCTTAAAGGGTTATATGTGACAAAGCAAAGGGGTTTGTTCTTTATCGATACTCAGGTGCACAATTTTTGGACAGACAAAGATTTGTATCCTTTAGTTTCCTAAATTAAACAGAGAAAAAAAGGAGACCAACAGAGATAACAGATACGGAGAGTTATGCCAATCTCAGACACACATCCAGGCGCTGGATCTATTCCCTTTACTGTGCAATCGTTATGAGAACAGCTATCCATGTTCCTGGCGTTTGTGAGCCTAGATCTCACAGGACGACGAGTTGACCCATATGACCAGTTGGGGTGGTAGAGGCAGCATTGGAATATAAAGTATTTCATTGAATAAATGGCTAATATAATATTCATACAACAACTAAATACAAATCACTTGCCATGTTCTTACATAACTGATTTTGTATATCTGTGTCTAATTTTTGAGAATAAAGAATGATTAGATGGTGCAGTAAGTTTCCTGAGAGATAAAGAGAGAGATAATAAGGGAACATATGTTTTTTTTTTTTTAAAAGAATAAAGAAGGAAAATGTCTCTAGAGGGAGAAAAAAAAATAGTGCGTTTTGACTAGATTCTCTGCTTTTAAAGACCCCCTAAGATTTTTGAAAACCAAATAGTTAAGTCTTACAGAGAAAGTTCAAAAGAAACCCTGCATACATTGCGGCCTTAAAACATCACAGCACAGGAAAAGCTAACGATGGAGACATAGGGATTATGACACAAAAACATAGAATGTAGAGACAAAAATAGGGTAGAGACCAAAGGCAGAGGAAATGGAAATCAAAGACAGACAAACAAAAGAAAACAAGTAAAACACCACAGAATAAAAGTCCGGCAAGTGAGTTAGTAGAATATATGTTGGTAAGAAACAAGAATTATCATCCACCCTAAATTATTTTCATAGGAGTTATACAATGAAATCTAATTTTCATGCATGCCATCCTTGGCACTTCATGTTTTTTAACTACCCTGGCCATGATGTTCAGCCAGCGTTTCGGTGCCAGGCAGATACCAGGATAGTGCGAGGTTAGATTCTGTAGTTGGTATAAATAAATTCTTGAATTATATAGGAGGCAATGATGGATCACTGGTGGACGTTCTGAACACCAATAGTCTTAATACCGGAAGTCTCTTATAAAGGTGCATTATACGCAAACGTATAAAGTTAAAGTGAAAAATACTTTTCAGGAATATTCAGCCTAAATAATCCCTTCTCGATCATGTAACAGTTAAATGTAAAACGTACTTTGCCACCTGTTATTCAGTGTACCCGTCATATTTGGTCACATGATTGTATTTGTATGAACCTAATAAAACAGATGCATAGTATATGTATGAGAGGCTAACCCTTAGGCAAGGAGATACAGTTATTTTCATACTCTTAGTTGTGAAAGAGACTCTAAAGTAAGAATATAAGATAGGTTATGGTTATTGACTGATACTCATGTAGGAAAATTAGGCAACATATTGGATATTCCAAACAACTAGTTTGAGAGTTACCAAACAAAGCACAGTGAGACAAACTCCAAATTACACGCTGAGTATAAATGCAGAATTTGTCCGGACAGTCCATATTCTCAGGGATGTATTTACCACAAGGCAAACAAGGCATTTGCCTAGGGTGACACTTTCAGGGGGGGGCGACAAAAAATGACACCCCAAGCTCCCAGACAAATGCCTTGTTTGCCTCGTGTTCTAAGCTCTCCACCTTACTGTGAGTGAGTATAGCTGTCAGTGTGTGTTTGTGAGTGAGAATGGGTGTGCCTGTGAGTGTGTGTATGTCAGTGTGTGTATGTCATTTTATGTGTGCCTGTCAGTGAGTGGGTGTGCCAATAACTGCGTATCTGTCAGTGAGTGTATATCAGTGCATGTATGAATGAGGGCATGTATCTGTCAGTCAAAAAAAAGGCCTTGACATGAATTGGGGGGGCAAATTTAGATTTTAGGGGTGCCCAAATTTAGTCGTGCCTAGGGCAGCACAAATCCAAAATACACCACTGCATATTCTTTCCTTTATACTTCGAAGTCAGCATAGAAAAACATATAGAGAAGAGGAGAAGTTAAAGGGACCAAAATGTGTAAACAAATGAAGTGATTTTAAGCTAAATTAGTCAGCATTAGATTAAAGGGACACTATAGTCACCAATACAACTTTAGCTTTATTAAGTAGTTTTGGTGTCTAGATCATGCATCTGAAGTCTCACTGCTCAATTCTCTGCCATTTTGGAATTAAATCACTTTTGTTTCTTCCTAGCCACACCTCCCCTGGCTGTGACTGACACAGTCTGCATGGAAAAAAATGGTTTCACTTTCTATCAGATGTAATTTATTTTTGAAGTTTTTATCTTCTGCTCTGTAAACTAAACTTTATTTACACTTAGGAGTCTCCTGCAGGGTTGAGCAAGCTATTAACACAGCAGAAGATAAGAGGTTCTAAATTAAACAAAATTTGCAATAAAGGATGTTTAAACATTAGATCTCTCTTTACATGAAGTGTTTAGGAAGGCTGTGCCAGTCACATGCAGGGAGGTGTGACTAGGGCTGTATAAATAAAGTGATTTCACTCCTAAATTATTATTACTATTATTATTTATAAAGCGCCAACAAGTTCTGTAGCACTGTACGATGGGTGGACTAACAGACAGGTATTTGTAACCAGACAAGTTGGATGCACAGGAACAGAGGGATTGTGGGCCCTGCTCAATGAGCTTACATGCAAAAGGAAGTGGGGTATAGTCAGGGCCGTCTTCCCCATTATCAAGCTGGACAGTTGCCAGGGTCCCCAAAGGCATGGGAGCCCCACTGTGCTGCCTAGCGTGTCCCCGGCCAACAAGGAAGATCCTTTGATCTCCCCTGCCGGTCCATGGAGAGCGGGCACTGTTTTACGGCCGTGGGCCCTCTCGTGCCAGTGAGGAGATCAGCGATCTCCGTCACCGGACAACGGGCCCTTCAGTCGGGGAGAGAGGGCAGAAGGACCAGGAGGAATGGAGAGAGATCTGGGAAGAATGTTTGTTTTGATGACAGTTGCAGGGTGGGGGGAGGGAAAGCTGTTCACAGGTTAATTGGTATGCTTTCCTAAAGAAGTAAGTTTTCAAAGATTTTTTTGAAGGAGTGCAGATTAGGTGAAAGTCTAACAGAGAGGGGAAGGGCGTTCCGTAGGAACGGTGCAGCCCTAGAGAAGTCTTTAAGGTGAGCATCAGAGGTAGGAGTATGAACAGAGGTTGGACATAGGTCTCCGGCAGAGTGTAGGGGCCTAGACGGGACATATTTGTGTATTAGTGAGGATAAGTAGGTTGTAGCAGCATTGTGTAGAGAATTGTAAGCAAGTATCAAGATCTTAAATTGAGTCCTATATCTTACGGGAAGCCAATGTAAGGACTGACAAAGGGGGGGAGGCATGGGAGGTGCGGGCAGACAGGAAGATGAGCCTCGCTGCCGCATTCATTATCGACTTTAATGGGGCAAGTTGGGAACATGTAAGACCACTGATAAGCGGATTACAGTAGTCAAGGCAAGAGAGGGCAGTGGCATGGACAAGCACCTTTGCCGTATCATGTGTTAAATAGGGTTGGATGCGCGCAATGTTTTTGAGATGGAAGTGGGTGAAGAAGAGAGTTAAAAGCATGAAACAGATGTTTGGGCGCGCCGGAGAGTGTGGTGTGGTATTGAAGTGGTTTTCTTTTAAAGTGGAAAGAGCCAGGTTGTAGGATCGCAGCATAAATTTAAAGTGGAGGAAGTCAGACACAGAGTGAGCCTTTCTCCAGCAGCATTCAGCAGTTCTGGAACATTTTTGGAGGTATCAGGTCAGCTTGGTGTGAGACTGCAGGGACATGCTCTATACACCAAAACTGCTTCATTAAGCTAAAGTTGTTTTGGTTAATATAGTGTCCCTTTAAACAATGTTTCTGTTTCTCCTCCGTATTTGCATGGTTGTCCTGACTTTGCCTTGTCTGAACTGGATTGCCAAAATGGAACATGTCATGAATCTTAAATTAGAGGGACAAAGGTTTAAAAATAATATCAGGAAGTATTACTTTACTGAGAGGGTAGTGGATGCATGGAATAGCCTTCCAGCTGAAGTGGTAGAGGTTAACACAGTAAAGGAGTTTAAGCATGCGTGGGATAGGCATAAGGCTATCCTAACTATAAGATAAGACTAGGGACTAATGAAAGTATTTAGAAAATTGGGCAGACTAGATGGGCCAAATGGTTCTTATCTGCCATCACATTCTATGTTTCTATGTTTTTATGAAGAAAAGGTTAACACACGTTACAGGTGGTTTTTAATGTTCATTCAATTATATAAATTCCACAGAAGTACAGTTCCCCTTTCAAATTAGAATCTCACGTTAGAATAAGTTAAAGTGGATAGCTGTAAGAGAGGCTTCTATATGAGATTGAACAGGCTGACCACAAGAGATTAGCTGGACAGTTTACTATTCGATATGACACAGACTCCCACAGGCAGAGAGATGAAGCTGAGATGTAGATTAGATAAATTGTATAAGAGTAGTATAGGATGTAACGAATAGCAGCCACAGAGAAATGTAACGTCACACAGTCATGAGAACTCATCGGCATCAATCCTTAAATAAAACAAAAAACAGATATGTTATTTGTATTATTACATCCTTCCAGAGACAATTCACTTAGGTGACTCTCGTGTGTCTTTACCACCCATCTGATAACGCTTCCCTACTCTTCCCAAATTAAAAATACTAGATGTTTCTCCTTTAATATTATGTGGCTACTTGTATAAAACCATAAGTATCCTGCCCCCTCAAGGGACCGTTTGGGGCTTTAGCCTAAAGTCATTTCCTAACAATGACTATGATCTCTGCTAATTGAAATATAAGTTGTTGTCCCAATTTGTGGGTATTCTTATCTCATACCCATCACCTTGTTTCTTAGTGATGATACCCAGGGCTATAATTTCAGTGTTACTCAATATATCTTTGTAGAGGCACATCTTTATAATGTGAAACAGCCATAGGTTGAAAAGCTCAAATGACATCATTCTTGTCCCCAGCAAAGCACTGTTCTGGCATGGATCACAAGATAAAAAAAATTTGGAAGTGAGAGTCAAAATTGTATTATTATTGTTTTATTATTTATACTGCGCCAGCAAATTCCGTAGCACTGTACAATGAAATAGAGGTAGGTTATTTTAGAATAACATTGTTGGGTGGCTACGATATATAAAAAAAAAATGCAAACATGTTTCAATGGAATTAATAAATGTTAACTGGGATTTTAGGAATATCCTGTATTTGTTGCAAATCTCCGGCATCTCATGTGCAAGGTTTTAAGGGATAGGTAGTTCAGCTCCCAGTTTTCTTCTGAAAGCTATACAGATCGCGTCAGACCCAATAAAAAATTGATTATTTCATAATAACCATGAATGAAGCTGTTTGCACGAGGTAGTAAAAGGTATGCCTTGGATTGCATGTAATCTGTGTACAAGTGCTCTCATTGAAAGCCATAAGACAACATGCAGGCTTTTACAGAGACATTTATTAAACTATCTCCAGTTCAGAGCTCTGCTTTGGGTGATCTCACCGATATTCACTTGGAATCTTCGCTCTTCGCTCTGCTCCGAGTGATCTCACTGATATTCACTTGGAATCTTCGCTCTTCGCTCTGCTTCGAGTGATCTCACTGATATTCACTTGGAATCTTCGATCTTCGCTCTGCTCCAAGTGATCTCACCGATATTCACTTGGAATCTTCCTTGAGTGTGTTTTATATTACTGAGCTATGGTTTGAAACGTAAAAGCTGACAGATCAGAAACGATTACTCTTTACAATGAATGACACATCTGTCAAGGTCCAAACAGACACAGGGGCATTAAAAATGATGTCCCTTCTTTATTTTAACAGTTCTGGGATTTCAAAAGTAACATGAAGCCAGGCGTGTAATGTATCAACAAACCCACGGTTTTGTGAGTTATGTGAAACACCTGTTGGAATAAGGGAACGATGGCTGGCTATCAGCTCTGGGCTGGGATAAAAGGGAAAGTCGCATCCCAGAATTGTTTTTCTTATACTCTATATTTATTATGTTTTTGTAAGTATTCATAAGTTCTTAAAAATAAAAAATGAATGCAGATATCCACATGATGGCGTATAGCTTTATTCTAGAGCTGGATGTCTCCATCTTGGCTCCCTGTCAATCATTGTTATAAACACTGCTCTTTGCTCCAGTCAGCTTAGGGAGGAAAGGAGACACAGAAACATAATTTCTAGTTGTCCTCTCCAAATGCATTGTGTGCCCTGGCTGTGCTTCGACTAAGCTGGATTGTGATGTCAAAATGTCTAATATTTAAATAATAACTCAGCATCAAATAAAAGGTCAAGTATGAGATTTTCAATGTTTTCATTTTCAGAGAAGTGACGTTTACCAGTTGAATTAGTAATTGTAACAAAAAGCACAGTTTGCCTGGAAAAGACCTATGGATTATAAGGCCAGACTATAGTAGTATCGCCAAGCCTTTAACAGATTTGACCAAAAAGAATCTACCTAGGATAGTCCTGTGGTCTCCCGCCTGCGAAACAGCATTTCAGACATTAAAGAACGCATTGATCAACGCCCCCGTGCTATCTGCCCCAGTCCCTAACAAAAGATTTGTCGTCCACACAGATGCCTCCATGTACGGACTGGGGGCAGTTTTAAGCCAGATCGGGGAAGATGGAGGAGAACACCCTGTCGCGTACCTAAGCAGAAAACTGCTACCCAGAGAAGTGAGCTACGCGGCAGTGGAAAAAGAATGTTTAGCCCTGGTCTGGGCCCTAAAGAAATTGACTCCATATTTGTATGGTCAGGAGTTCACTCTCATCACTGACCATAACCCCCTCGTGTGGTTGAACCGCGTGGCCGGAGATAATGGCTGTTTATTAAGATGGAGCCTGGTGTTACAACCTTATAATTTCTCCATACAATATCGGCCGGGTAAACTCAACGGGAACGCGGATGGCCTGTCCAGACAAACCGAACTAATGCCCTAACCGAAATCCGGACAGCCCCACGGTGACCCGAAAAGGATCAATCCGGGTCTGACGGGGTGTCCCACAAAAGGGGAGCCATGTAACAAAAAGCACAGTTTGCCTGGAAAAGACCTATGGATTATAAGGCCGTTCAGTATTTTGCAAGCATTCTCCATGCGAATGCTTACCTACCTCTAACAGGCCACCCTGACTGCTAATTATGACTAATTTACCTCCCTGCTTGATGGGCACTTTTATTCGAAAGACCGCACGAACGCTATTGGAGCTGTAAGCTCAGCCGCCATTTCGGGACTTCCACGTGTTCGCGGCCATCTTAACTCCCGAACAGCGGTGTTTGCCGTCGAGTGTCTGGAACTAAAATCGGACACTCAAACAGGCGAACACCGCTGAAACCTCCATACCTTCGGGAAAACCTCGCCAAAACTACCGAACGACCAGGCGTTCGGTAGAAAGAATAAGCAACAGATGGGGATTTCAGCGAACCCAGGATGGCATACGGATGGCCGGCCGTTCGGGAGTTTTTACCCACGATCTTAGACCGACTGCAGGGCCAGCATTCATGGAACTGTTTTCGGCTACTGTGCCCGTGCGGTTGGTCAAAACTTCTAAGTCCCATATCTCCCGAACGGCTGAACCGAATGGGCTGATTTTTAAATATGTTAGTACCATAAATACAAGCTATCTGGGGTACATCCAAACTTTGGGGAAAATATATTCCTTTTTAATTATGTTATTTAGTTATCTGAGGAGAGGGGATGTACAGAATGTATATTGTATGGATTGGTTGTACTGCTAATTATGTGGGTGTCTCCCTTGCATGGACAGAATTGCATAAAAGAGAGTGTCTGTCAATAAACCCTCAGTTCTTCTTGACCCTTCAAAATGTAGCCTCGTCCCGTTCTTGAAAGGGGAATCTATGCAGCTTATTCACTTAGCTCTTTTCAACTTGCCGGGAAGAAAAGGACGTCCCCAACGGCTGGTACCCTCACCACACCAGGGTAGCCGTTACATTGGTGGCAGCGGTGGGATGGTCCTTTCATCCACAGCGCAGATGCTGGATGGAGTCTCACTACGTCAAATTGAAGAGGCCTACCCTAAAGGATCTACTGGAGAACCGAGGAAGGAGTGCCAGTAACAGACCACGGAGGGAGCTGATTGCAGACCTACTAGAGCTGGACGAGATGGATCGGTCCATGGATGTAACAGAGACCCAGAGGCCAGACAGCGAGGAGGACGAGGTTGCCTGCATCGTACAGAGGAGACTGGCCTTCTACCCAGAGACATCAGTGGAGCTGATTGAGCGGCTGTTCCTCGATGCCAAAGCAGATATCCGGGAGAGGAGGGGGCACGAAATCGAACTGGTAAGAGCCCAACAGCCCCTTACACATACAGTTCCTGCTTCCCCTCCGCCTACCACCCCAAAGAAGGTGCCATTTACTGCGTTCAAGGCGTTTGTGGAGAATGAAGAGGAGATCAACGGATATTTGGCAGATTTCGAGAGGCAGTGCTCCTTACACCAGGTACTCCCTGAACAATGGGTTACTATTTTAGCTGGGAAGCTGCCAGGCAAAGCTAACGAGGCATTTCGGGCCCTCACCGCAGAGGATATCCTACAATACCAGCATGTCAAAAAGGCACTGTTGGCCCGTTATGCTGTGACGCCGGAGGCATACCGCCGACGATTTCGTGAGTCTAAAAAGAAAGCCGTGAACTCTCACATGGAATGGGCCAACCGTCTACAGCGAGTGGCCTCCCACTGGGTCCAAGGATGTAATGTTAACTGGGATTTTAGGAATATCCTGTATTTGTTGCAAATCTCCGGCATCTCATGTGCAAGGTTTTAAGGGATAGGTAGTTCAGCTCCCAGATTATTGACTAAAAATAAAAACTTTCATCTCTTGCTTGCTTAATGATTCCATAGTGTATCTGCATGTTAAAGTTTAGACAGTGGCTTTCTTCGCATAATCTTTCTTTCCATAACTAAAGTTTTCCGGCAGGTGAGGAAGTCCTACAATTGTTCCTAATGGAACACTTCTTCCAGGATTTGGCAGCTGATCTACAAGACTGGTTGAGGGATCGACGACCCAGCAACCTGAAGGAGGCAGCTCGGCTAGCGGACGAGTATGCCGAAACGAGGAGGGTTAGTCAAGGCTCTCACCGCCCAACGAGCAGGTCAGAACCACGTACCCCAGCCAGTAATTTTTGTCAGGAGTTCCGTGCTCCCATCCCTCCTGGGCCCCCTCGCCCGCAGGGGTCCACCAGCTACCCACGAGATGTATCCCGGATGGCGTGCCATCGCTGCAACAACCTAGGACACCTTGCCTGCCACTGCCCGCTGGGGTCGGCAGCCAACAATTGGCAACGACCCTCACCACCCACAGAGACCGCCTCACCTCGCACTCCTATTCCTACCCCACGTACCTCGGCCGCCCATTGCCTGGAGAACAAGGTGGGCCCAGAGGAATGCCTGGGTATCTTGTATGAGGCGGACCCGATACAAGCCGCATCACCAGATAATCGGCAACATCACCGACAAGAAGTGCGGGTGAACGGGCAGGTGGCGCAAGGATTGAGAGACACTGGGGCAACCATTACCTTAATGCAGAGACATCTGGTAAAACCCGAACATTTGTCCAACCGCACTGTGGCTGTACGAGTTGCCGGAGGAGCTGTTTTTCGTTTACCCACTGCTCGGGTACACCTGGATTGGGGAGTCGGGTCTGGGAAGACCACTGTGGGCATCATGGACAATTTACCCGTGGAAGTCGTATTGGGCAATGACATTGGACCTCTTGCATCAGCATATCTGCCTACAACTGCTGCCGCTTGCCCAGTGACCACACGTTCCCAGGCTTATGCCACAGACGACCCTGCACCAGGACGGGAGACTCAGGTAAGCCAAGAACCGACCCCTAGGCCAGACCCCATAGGGAGACCCTTAGCTTGGGACACCCCCGAAGCATTTGGGAGGGAGACACGGGCAGATCCTACCCTCCAAAAATACAGGGAACTTGCAGATAGTGGGGGGGATGAGAAGGAACGTTTTATCTGGGATAATGACCGACTGTATAGACTGACGGAAGGGAAAAAGAAAGGCGGTATCCCATCGCAGAAGCGCCAACTAGTGGTAACCAGGAAGTACCGGTTGGAACTTCTGCGAATTGGACACGATATTCCCTTGGCAGGACATTTAGGAGGTAACTACACTACCTACAGGATTACCCAGACCTTCTTTTGGCCGGGAATCTCGAAGGATGTGCGACGCTACTGTAGTACATGTGACGTATGTCAACGAGTGGGGAAACGAGGGGACCACCCGAAAGCAAGACTGTTACCCATGACTGTAATCGAGGAACCATTTAGCAGGGTGGCAGTCGATCTGGTGGGGCCCCTACCGAGTCCCAGTCCCTCCGGTAAGAAATATATTCTTACCGTAGTGGACTACGCTACCCGCTACCCGGAAGCCGTCGCTCTGACGAATATCCAGGCCGACACTGTTGCCAGTGCTTTGGTCGGGATCTTCACCAGAGTGGGGTTTCCTCAAGAGATCTTGTCTGATCGAGGGACACAATTTACCGCAGATCTGACCCAACAGTTATGGAAGGTCTGTGGTATCAAGACCCTCTTCAGCTCACCATACCACCCCCAGACTAACGGGCTCTGTGAACGCTTTAATGGTACCCTGAAACAATTACTGCGGGCCTTTACAGCGGAATACAGAGACTGGGAGCGATTCTTGCCGCACCTCTTGTTTGCCTACCGAGAGGTGCCACAGGAATCCACTGGGTTCTCTCCGTTCGAGCTGCTCTATGGAAGATGAGTTTGAGGCCCCGTCGACCTCATCCGAGAGCACTGGGAAGGAGAGATGGAACATGAGGGTGTCTCTATGGTGCCATATGTTCTGGAGATGCGGGACCGCATGGAGCAGTTAGCTCGGATGGCTAGAGACCATCTCCAGGCAGCCCAGGGTCGACAGATAGGGGTGCCTGCCAGAGAACCTTCCAGGTGGGACAGAAAGTTTAAGTCCTCAGACCAGTAAAAGGGAACAAGCTCCAGACCTCATGGCAGGGCCCTTACAAGGTGGTAGCCCAAGTATGTGATACCACTTACGTAATAGCCAGTAACAAGGATGACCGGATTCGGAAATCCTTCCACGTGAATCTGCTAAAGGAATATCAGGAAAGGGCCGAGGATATTGCAGCCATCTGCAGTCCAAGTGCAGATGACTCAGACGGGCTACCTATCCCCGACTTGTTAGCAGGTCCCGAACCTAATAATATCCTCGGTACTATCCACCTAGGGGAGCGGTTGAACCCGGCAGAAAAGGGACAGATCAGACAGCTGTTGACCGAGAAGCGACTGACATTTTCCCAAGAGCCGGGATACACGACATTAGCTACCCATTACGTAGAAACCCCAGGGCAGACTCCACTTATACAGACCCCCTACAGGATCCCAGAGGCAGTTAAGGAAGAGATGAGGAAAGAGATCCAAGAGATGCTCAAGTTAGGAGTCATAGAACCCTCAGACAGCCCGTGGGCCTCCCCCGTAGTACTGGTACCCAAAAAGGACAGGACTACCAGGTTCTGCGTTGACTATAGACGCCTTTATGATCGAACAGTGACCCGAGTAGACGAGCTTCTAGATCGCATTGCTAGGGGGAGATACCTGACTACCACTGATCTGTGCAAGGGGTATTGGCAGATCCCCCTAGCCAAAGAGGCTGTCCCCAAGTCGGCCTTCGTCACCCCGTTTGGTTTGTACCAATTCAAGGTCATGCCATTCAGGATGAAGAACGCTCCCGCTACCTTTTAGCGCTTGGTGGACTGAATCCTTGATGGCTTCCAGGATTTCGCTTGTGCGTACCTGGATGACATTTCGATCTACAGCGAAACTTGGGGAGAACACCTCCGACAGGTGGGGGCCATACTGGATCAGATTAGGGCCGCAGGCCTCACTCTGAAGCCAGAAAAATTTAATTTTGGCATGGCCGAAGTACAGTACCTGGGACACCGGGTGGGATGTGGGAAGCAACGGCCGGAGCCAGCCAAAGTTGAGGCTGTGGCTAATTGGCCCACGCCCCACACTAAGACCCAGGTACTGGCTTTCCTAGGGACGGCAGGGTACTACAGGAAATTTGTCCCAGACTATAGTAGTATCGCCAAGCCTTTAACAGATTTGACCAAAAAGAATCTACCTAGGATAGTCCTGTGGTCTCCCGCCTGCGAAACAGCATTTCAGACATTAAAGAACGCATTGATCAACGCCCCCGTGCTATCTGCCCCAGTCCCTAACAAAAGATTTGTCGTCCACACAGATGCCTCCATGTACGGACTGGGGGCAGTTTTAAGCCAGATCGGGGAAGATGGAGGAGAAAACCCTGTCGCGTACCTAAGCAGAAAACTGCTACCCAGGGAAGTGAGCTACACGGCAGTGGAAAAAGAATGTTTAGCCCTGGTCTGGGCCCTAAAGAAATTGACTCCATATTTGTATGGTCAGGAGTTCACTCTCATCACTGACCATAACCCCCTCGTGTGGTTGAACCGCGTGGCTGGAGATAATGGCCGTTTATTAAGATGGAGCCTGGCGTTACAACCTTATAATTTCTCCATACAATATCGGCCGAGTAAACTCAACGGGAACGCGGATGGCCTGTCCCGACAAACCGAACTAATGCCCTAACCGAAATCCGGACAGCCCCACGGTGACCCGAAAAGGATCAATCCGGGTCTGACGGGGTGTCCCACAAAAGGGGAGCCATGTAACAAAAAGCACAGTTTGCCTGGAAAAGACCTATGGATTATAAGGCCGTTCAGTATTTTGCAAGCATTCTCCATGCGAATGCTTACCTACCTCTAACAGGCCACCCTGACTGCTAATTATGACTAATTTACCTCCCTGCTTGATGGGCACTTTTATTCGAAAGACCGCACGAACGCTATGGGAGCTGTAAGCTCAGCCGCCATTTCGGGACTTCCACATGTTCGCGGCCATCTTAACTCCCGAACAGCGGTGTTTGCTGTCGAGTGTCTGGAACTAAAATCGGACACTCAAACAGGCGAACACCGCTGAGACCTCCATACCTTCGGGAAAACCTCGCCAAAACTACCGAACGACCAGGCGTTCGGTAGAAAGAATCAGCAACAGATGGGGATTTCAGCGAACCCAGGATGGCATACGGATGGCCGGCCGTTCGGGAGTTTTTACCCACGATCTTAGACCGACTGCAGGGCCAGCATTCATGGAACTGTTTTCGGCTACTGTGCCCGTGCGGTCGGTCAAAACTTCTAAGTCCCATATCTCCCGAAGTATTTGGGGTACATCCGAACTTTGGGGAAAATATGTTCCTTTTTAATTATGTTATTTAGTTATCTGAGGGGAGGGGATGTACAGAATGTATATTGTATGGATTGGTTTTACTGCTAATTATGTGGGTGTCTCCCTTGCATGGGCAGAATCGCATAAAAGAGAGTGTCTGTCAATAAACCCTCAGTTCTTCTTGACCCTTCAAAACTTAGCCTCGTCTCGTTCTTGAAAGGGGAATCTATGCAGCTTATTCACTTAGCTCTTTTCAGAGCTGTACTTTGCTTCCACTCCTGATCCAGCAGAAGGGAATAGGCGACTCCATCACTACACAGCGACTTGCCGGGAAGAAAAGGACGTCCCCAACGGCTGGTACCCTCACCACACCAGGGTAGCCGTTACAGTAATAAACACAATGAATGATCACTCACGTTACTAGCTTATGATGGCCAATAGAATAAGGCAAGAGCTTTGAGCCCATCGGAGTGTTTATTTGAGCATCCAAGGCTGATATTTCTGTTTTAACAATATATTTCTGAGTTTTCTGCCGCAGTACACATTGAGACTTGTCAATGACACCTCTGCTATATTTTGTGAATACTACATATGAATTCTTTACACAGTATCAGCTGCCAGATCTGAAGTGCCCCCTGGCATTACGTAGCCCTTGTACGCAAAGTGAATGAAGGGAATTGATTTACTAATGTTAGCCGTTTTGATGGGTTTGCTGATTTAATGACTTTATTGGGTGGGATCCCAGGCAAGGAACATCATTCTCATTATTAATGTTGTCAGAGTTCTGGCTCACAATGTGTCTGTAGATAAGAGATCAATTTGGCCGGACTCAGGCTTCAAACTAAGATCTTTTCTGTAGAAGGTTTTTCACCAGGCGTAATTGTGAATGGAAACTCAGTGATCTGATCACAGATAATCTGCTAGTTCTACAGATAGTCTCCTCTTCTAATCAATAACACGGTAAGGTCCATGAAAGAATGCATACCTACCTATAGTCCCGAAAACCTATAGTTCCTTTCGCACTATACCGGGTCGATTTCCTGGTGTCACGCATCCAGCAAGTGCAACATCATTAGACATGCTCCCGCTGTGCCAGGGCACTAGGACCATGTAGAAAGCACTTTAGCAGTGCCCTGAGTGTGATCGTCCCTGAGTGGGGCCAGCCAGGGAGAGTGTCAGTCAAATGAGGTTGGCATGCCAGCTTTTTGGGCAGTAATCCAGGCACTCCAACGAATTCCAAAGCAAAGGCAATTTTATTAGATCCAGGAACCAAAAGGCAACGTTTCGACCCCTTAGGGCCTTTGTCAACCCCTAAGGGGTCGAAACGTTGCCTTTTGGTTCCTGGTTCTAATAAAATTACCTTTGCTTTGGAATTCGTTGGAGTGCCTGGATTATTTTCTATATTCAAAATTCCATGTTTGGTCCTTCCTGGTACTGGGACTTATCCATTAGAGCACCCTGAATTCCATGACGAAGGGTTGAGTGCACTTCCACTATCTACATATAGCTTTTTGGGCAGGTCCTCCCCTTGTCACTACCCCCTGGCAGATTGCCCCAGGACAAAGTTAGGAAATAAGTGAATGTAAATGATGTAACAGTGTTCAGACTGAAATTTTAAAAAAAAATTAATGCATTGCATAGATAGTGTATCTCAGTGGTAGTCAACCTTTTTCTACCTACCGCCCACTAATGCATCTTTCTTGATGGAAAAATGTCCCCACCACCCACCAGTTTTCGCGCAAGTGCAGAATATTTTTTAGAAACGAGGGTGTTTAAAAAAAAAATAAAATGTACGTACATTTATCTTATTTCTGCGTTATGCATTTTTATAATGTTTTTAACTTTATAAAGTTTAAAGGGACACTGTAGTCACTAGTGCAACTACATGTATTCCTGACCCTATAGTGTTAACAAGACCATCAAGCCCCCCTGGGCCCCTCATGCCTTCATAAATATAGTAAAATTCTTACTGTATTCAAGCCAGAAGCTGTAAATCTGCATGCTGTTAGACTCAGGAAAAACAAGCAGTCTGCTGACATGTGATAGCCTGATCCAATCACAGTACTTCCCCATAGGATTGGCTGAGACTGAAAGGAGGCAGATCAGGGGCAGAGCCAGCATGATTCAAACACAGCCCTGGTCAATCAGCATCTCCTCATAGAGATGAATTGAATCAATGAATCTCTATGAGGAAAGTTCAGTGTCTGCATGCAGTGGGAGGAGATACTGAATCACAGGATGCTCGTGCACAGCATATTATGCCTCCATCAACTCCAATGTCCCTCTGGTTCACTCTGAGTGACTGCAACTAGAGGTGTTCCTAGCTTTCAATGTAAACACTATATTTTCTCAGAAAATAGTGTTTACATGAGAAAGGCTGCAGGGAGCTATAGTTCTCTCCTGAACAACCTCATTAAGCTGAAGTTGTTCAGGTGACTATAGTGTCCCTCTAATAAGAAAACAAAGTAAATTGAAATTACCTTTACTAGTGATTAATGAGATCCTTGAGGTTGATGCTGCGAGACTAAATATTTCATATCTGGTTTCGATTTCCGTAAGGAACAAACGAAGGTCTCCTCTTTCGGTGATATTCAGACGATTTCTCTGTTTGCTTATAATATGATTTCTCATCTGTACATCAGCTCCCGTCCTCTCCCTCCTCAATTCCCCTCCCCACTTTTTTTCCCTTTTTTCTATTTTTTAACCTTCCTTATAGCAATGCACAGTAGGAAGGCTGAGCTAGGTAGCCCACTTACTATTATTAGCCAACAACAATTCTCTCCTTTTCCTTCTTTCTCCTTTTTACAAGTACTCTGCTCTTTCTTTCTCCTATTCTACAAATACTCTGCTCCTTCTTTCTTCTATTCTACGAGTACTCTGCTCACAGACAAACACATACACACACTCACACATACACTTACAAACACACTCACACTCACAGACAAACACACACATACACTTACAGACACACACTTACAGACAAACACACACATACACTTACAGACACACACACTCACAGAGAAACACATACACACACTCACACATACACTTACAGACACACATACATATACTTACAAACACACACACATACAAACTCACAAATACACTTACAGATACACAAATTATTAATATTAAATGTCCACCCAGCCTCCCTACCTGGAGAGCTGGTGTGGATCTGTCCCTGGGGTCCAGTGGGGCTTCACTTCGGAGGGCGGCAGAGTTCTAATCCAAGGCGGCGAGGGAGCTCTAACCTCTCTGCTCTGCTCCCTCATGGGCGGTCTACTGATGCCAGGAGCCAGAATATGACATCATATTCCGGCTCCCGCGGCATCAGCAAACACTGCACGAGGGAGCAGATCAGAGAGGTTAGAGCTCCCTCGCCGCCTCAGATTAGAACTCTGCCGCGCCGGGGGTCCAGAAGGTGGCCTGGCAGGAGGGAGCGCTTCCCTCCTGCCAGTCACTGAAATCTTGTGCCCCCAAGCCGCTTGCGCCCGCCCACTCTAAAAAGGAGAAATCCTCTCAAAAAGAGTATTTAGCCGCCGAAATCCCTACCGCCCACCTGGAATCCTGAAACGCCCACAAGTGGGCGGTAGGGACCAGATTGACAACCCATGGTGTATCTAAATGTGTAAAAACAAAAAGCCCAAATAATAGAAATCAACAAAGAAACTCACATTTGATGCATGTTTCTTTTTTTTTTCATTACATTTTGTAGATGACGCTCCAGGCTGCCATGTTGAAATCGCTGGCTGCAGCTGGTGATGTGCGTGGCGCGGTATTTGTCCCCACGCTGTGTTAGTAACTATACCGTCTCATATGATGCTGCGTACAATCAGATAATTGCTTCTGAAATAATGGAAATACATGGTCAGGTGGTCTATGGGGAATGTTTCAATCAATAACCAGAGAGAATTGTGGGTCTGTATGCAAGATCAAATCCACTGCTGAGTTTTTACACAGTAAAGTATTTTATTGGAGCGCCATTTTACAGCTCTCTTCTTTAAAGATGGAATTGATTCACTGCACAGAATATACAGCTTTTACATAATTAACTGGCATTGTGCGGCCACAGGAGAAATACAGTGTTCATTGTACAGCAGAATGTGCATTGTCATTATCCTGATATTTATTATGGTACCATACCTTCATCTAATAACGATATTTAAAGCCAAAGATGAACAGATCAACCTTTATTTAAACACAAATATCTGCTTTTTAAAAATGTAGTCACAGGACTAAGCAGAGGTTCAGTATACCCGCATACGTTTACTATGTCCTATATAGTGAGAGATGACACTATGTGCTAATAATGTGACTGGTGTCTTTATTCAGTATTCCTATCTAACAATGGGTATTACCCTCTCTCTGTCTCCAGAAAATCCTGAGTTATCCATGGCATGGGCGCAACAAGGTGCCAAAAACATTCAGTAGATATTCTGGTACTTGTCAACATGACTGCATTGTCACGCACTTGTGGCACATTTGTAGACTGCACATATATTACAGATGTCCCATTCCACCATTTTCAGAACACCTATGTTAATTTCCAAAAGACTTTTAGTTTTTGGCATGTCTACAATATGTGGGTGTAAGAGCCTACCATTTAGCTGCAAGGGCCAACAAAGTAGAGAGAATGTGGAAAACATCTTATTTATTTTCTTTGGGATTAGATACCATCTTGTTGCTATCTTATATTGGAGTTCGATGAGATTAACCCCTTAAGGACACATTGTGATGGATAGAAATTAATGTGAATAAAATGTCTATTTACTATATCGACCAAGACCCTCGTGTAGTAAGATGGCATCTCCATCCGGAGCTACATCTAAGACGATGATGACATCACACCTTGGAGGAAGTACATCAAGATAAAACACTTAACACCTAACCAATTAAACTTTTACTTTTACTAAACGCCTAACACTTGACCAATTAAAAGTTTATGCTTAATATTTGCACACGATGCATTCTCTTGCCTTTTTAAGGGGCCACACCGCCCCCAATAAAACACTTGGAAGTTTTCATTTTAACTGAACTTTGGTGTCAGTGTGATTTCTTCAGTGTGCATGCATTATTTTATTTTAAATATTTGGAAAGGGGCAGATACTCAAGCAAACACTTGGTTTGGTCTAAAACAATTTGGCGCCCAACGTGGGGCTCTGGGTTGTGTCCCTATGGACAGCCGTCCTAGAAGACGCCGGGGCAGACCTGCAGTGACGGGACGGAGACTGATCACCTCTGATATACAGTAATGACTGCCTTAGCACCTTGTCTATATATCCTGTCTCTGTGATTGGCCTGTCTCCATCTCTGTGTCTGCTGCCAGAGGGCACCAAAGACAGGTAAATAGCTTGCCAGGAGTCCCTTTGCATAGAACCTGTACATTGACTATCTGCTGCCTGGGTATGAGTGTATTTTGTATGTGAGAATTCCTGCAAGGTACAGCCGTGTGCGGTGAAGCAAGCGGCATTACAGGGGGAAGGGAATTTCTGCAAGGTACAGCCGTGTGCGGTGAAGCAAGCGGCATTGCAGGGGGAAAGGAATTTCTGCAAGGTACAGCCGTGTGTGGTAAAGCAAACGGCATCGCAGAGGGTATCAGGTACGGGGTCTGTAAAGGGTAAATGTGGGTTAACTGTATATGTTTCTTGGTTTTTTTTGTTTGCAATATATGTAAAGTTGTGTCCTGTTTGTTTCCCCCCTCTTGTATACTTTGTTGAGAGAAGTGTTTGGTCACACACACTACCCTCCAGTCCGTGGCCACCTTGGGTGGGCGGACCCAGTGACTAGTCTACGTTTTGGGAAGACGCATGGCAGGGTCACCTCCGTGGCACTGTAGACGTTCTCTTTCTTGTCTGTTTCTATCTTGTGACATCTGGGATAGAGAGGATGGGTCAGAAGCTTGTGAAACCCAGTAAGGGTTGGTTAGCCTGTGATATAGTGAGAGAGAGAGAAGGCGAGGAGGCAGTGGGGAAGGTGAAGAAGGTAGCTAAGATATGTGGCATTAACATTACTGCCAGTGAGCGGTTACAGCAAGAGGGCTGGCGCAAGCTGCTAAAAGTGAAGAAGGGATTATTGCAGGACAACAAGTTAGTAGTTGGTTTAGAGTTGCCAGAGCTATTCACCAGGAGGGGTGGGTGGAGGAAGAAATTGATCTAGGTGGACAAAGAATGTACGTATATCATGAAGGTACTTGTAATGTTGAAGGTACATGTCAGCCTATGATGGCGCCTGGCACAAAGAGAAGGAGGTTGGCCCAGCCCCCATGACCTCCACCCTATTACCAGTGTCGACAACCACCGCCCCTCTGGCCACCTCCCCTGTATATCCCGTCCTTAGGGCCGATGGAAAACTCTATTCCCCCGCCCCTGTTGTGCCCTCCCCTGCTATGCCTTCCTTGCCCGCCCCTGTTACCTCCGCCCCTATTACCTCAGTTCCTGTCATGCCAGCTCCTGTTGTGCCCGCCCCTTTTATTCCTTTCGTAGGCGGACCCCTAGTTACCACGGATGATCCGCCCGCTCACATGCCCCTGGAGGGAGTTCATGTCCTGCCCACTCTACTCCAACCCTTGTGCCCTGCCTCTATGTGCGGCCTACAGGCCTCACACTCCTTTGACGCTGCCAGTTCCCATGGGTACCCGATTCCCCCTGACGACGGTAGCCTATTTGGGAGTGGTCCTCCACAACCTCATGATGGGAACCACAAGGCCCAGTTTCTCACGGAAGGGGCCCCCTTAATGTATGTCACATTCACTCCGTCCCAGGCCACAACCCTGGTGGGCTCCCTACCTGACCCAGAGAAACAACTTATGCCCTTCTACCAAAGGATTGTCCAGGTCCAAAAGACCTATTCTGCCGCATGGCATGATTTGCTTAGTCTCTATGCCCCGAGTATAAGGGTGCTTCCATTGGACACCCTTTTGTTGGTTGCTAAGGGCCTGGAATCCTCCCTACTCCAGCTTCTCAGAAAGCCAGCCCCTCTTATGTTTGTCCACCCTGGCCCCCAGCCTCCGGCCCTACCCACCCCAGTATATCCCCTGTCACCCCTTCACAGCCCCATCACCCCAGTACATCCCCTGTCACCCCTTCACAGTCCCGTCACCCCAATATATCCTCTGTCACCCCTTCACAGTCCCGTCACCCCATTATATCCCCTGTGACCCCACCACAGCCCCATCACCCCAGTATATCCCCTGTCATCCCACCACAGTCCGATCACCCCAGTATATCCCCTGTCATCCCACCACAGTCCCATCACCCTAGTATATCCCCTGTCACCTCTACACAGCCCCGTCACCCCCATATTCTGTCATCCCACCACAGTCCCTGTAACCCCATATTTCTTGTCACAGCCCTACAGCCCCAGTCACCCTACCACAGTTTTCTGTAAACTATAGATCTTAGGACTTGCGTAAGATTCCCATGTTTGGGGGACAGGGCCTAATGTTCAAGATAGCCAGACATATTTTCGCATAGCTCCAGCCTCCTAAACTATAAACTACGTCTAAGTTACCTTTCAGTAACAAAGAAAATCTTCCGTTGCGGCCGGACACTATAACAGCCTGTACCATTTAATACAAGCACAGGCTTGGGGAGAGGAGAAGCTAGTGCACCACTATACTAATCCCTGTATCCTTACATGTGGCCGGGAGGCAGTGGAGGACTCACTCGGATACTTGTGATCGACAACGGAACAGGTTCCCAATTGCAGCATAATTGTGGCATCAGTTGAAGCATTGACTTTGGCTCGTCTCAAGCCTACCTTAACATTCTCACCTTTTATTGTGATTTCCCATTATTCTACCTGTCATTACGTTCTATTGTTTCTTTTAATGCCTCACGTATTCTTGATAATACTACTTTGACAAATACCTGGTAGCTCTTAACCTGTCATACCTGGTGGTCTTTTCTTGACTAACCATACGGTCAGTTTGATTTCATCACTACTCTTGTTCCCTCATCTATTTTGATTGAACATGTTTTGTTTTGTAATTTTAAAAATGAGGCCGCTCTACTTAGGAGTATAATTGTATTGTGCTTTGATATATATGTTATGTATACAAATGTCATAACTCCTTCACCTATTTTTTCTGTACTGTATGAATCAATTACCTCAATAAAAGAAGGATTGACAAAGATTTCCAGGTTTGTTAAATTTTTATTTAATGCCAAAGATAAACGTTTAACATGGTATAGCCTAATTGGCATTTAGATGATACACCCCTGGGTTTTTCAGGGCTTAGATATGTTGAAGTCTGAATTTAATCAGATGGATATAGTCTGTACCACCTGTTTATCTTAACGTATTGATTTATGTTTATTATGTTAGTGTAGATTGTAGGTCTTCAGGACTTGTGAAAAGTTTGAGATCTGTATGCACTTGGAGTGTGTGAAATAATATTGCAACATACTTGGAATATTTCCACATATCTAGAATGTAAGCTCTCACCCCCTCTGTTCCTGTACGTCCAGTTATCTGGTGACAATTACTTGTCTGTTAGTCCACCCAATGTACAGCGCTGTGGAATCTGATGGCGCTATATATATAATCAAATAATATCAAAATGTAGCACTAACAACTCTGTGTTTAATACAGGGAGTGCAGAATTATTAGGCAAGTTGTATTTTTGAGGATTAATTTTATTATTGAACAACAACCATGTTCTCAATGAACCCAAAAAACTCATTAATATCAAAGCTGAATATTTTTGGAAGTAGTTTTTAGTTTGTTTTTAGTTTTAGCTATGTTAGGGGGATATCTGTGTGTGCAGGTGACTATTACTGTGCATAATTATTAGGCAACTTAACAAAAAACAAATATATACCCATTTCAATTATTTATTATTACCAGTGAAACCAATATAACATCTCAACATTCACAAATATACATTTCTGACATTCAAAAACAAAACAAAAACAAATCAGTGACCAATATAGCCACCTTTCTTTGCAAGGACACTCAAAAGCCTGCCATCCATGGATTCTGTCAGTGTTTTGATCTGTTCACCATCAACATTGCGTGCAGCAGCAACCACAGCCTCCCAGACACTGTTCAGAGAGGTGTAGTGTTTTCCCTCCTTGTAAATCTCACATTTGATGATGGACCACAGGTTCTCAATGGGGTTCAGATCAGGTGAACAAGGAGGCCATGTCATTAGATTTTCTTCTTTTATACCCTTTCTTGCCAGCCACGCTGTGGAGTACTTGGACGCGTGTGATGGAGCATTGTCCTGCATGAAAATCATGTTTTTCTTGAAGGATGCAGACTTCTTCCTGTACCACTGCTTGAAGAAGGTGTCTTCCAGGAACTGGCAGTAGGACTGGGAGTTGAGCTTGACTCCATCCTCAACCCGAAAAGGCCCCACAAGCTCATCTTTGATGATACCAGCCCAAACCAGTACTCCACCTCCACCTTGCTGGCGTCTGAGTCGGACTGGAGCTCTCTGCCCTTTACCAATCCAGCCACGGGCCCATCCATCTGGCCCATCAAGACTCACTCTCATTTCATCAGTCCATAAAACCTTAGAAAAATCAGTCTTGAGATATTTCTTGGCCCAGTCTTGACGTTTCAGCTTGTGTGTCTTGTTCAGTGGTGGTCGTCTTTCAGCCTTTCTCACCTTGGCCATGTCTCTGAGTATTGCACACCTTGTGCTTTTGGGCACTCCAGTGATGTTGCAGCTCTGAAATATGGCCAAACTGGTGGCAAGTGGCATCGTGGCAGCTGCACGCTTGACTTTTCTCAGTTCATGGGCAGTTATTTTGCGCCTTGGTTTTTCCACACGCTTCTTGCGACCCTGTTGACTATTTTGAATGAAACGCTTGATTGTTCGATGATCACGCTTCAGAAGCTTTGCAATTTTAAGAGTGCTGTATCCCTCTGCAAGATATCTCACTATTTTTGACTTTTCTGAGCCTGTCAAGTCCTTCTTTTGACCCATTTTGCCAAAGGAAAGGAAGTTGCCTAATAATTATGCACACCTGATATAGGGTGTTGATGTCATTAGACCACACCCCTTCTCATTACAGAGATGCACATCACCTAATATGCTTAATTGGTAGTAGCCTTTCGAGCCTATACAGCTTGGAGTAAGACAACATGCATAAAGAGGATGATGTGGTCAAAATACTAATTTGCCTAATAATTCTGCACTCCCTGTATATGTGTTTATTATGTACAAGAATAAGTTTTAAATATAATCATGTATTTCTATCACAAACACACATCATTGGTTACCATGGGGATGGGTAACATATATTTTTGCGTTATTAAGGTGTGCTGTACCTAACACATGGAGGGTATAACACGTGTAAGAAACCACCTGGATAGGTAAGTCTAATTAAATATTTGCACTGTATATACACCATATTGATATTTATGTTTGATCTTGAGAAACATCAGTCACAAATGTAATTGTCACGAGTTGTAAACAAATTAAAAAAGATTATTGATTGAAGACAAGTTCTGTGAGTGTTCCTATTTGTGGTAAAAAGTCTATAAACAATGTTGGAGGCGCAGAGTTAGTAAGGTAGAGTGCCGGTAATTGTATATATATATATATATATATATATATATATATATATTATATATTATATACTGGCCTTGGGGAAGCAAGGAGGATAAATCCAGCCCTGTGCATAGCAATGGCTGCACTTCTCTGTAAGGTACAAAGGAACCAGGAAGAGCACTCTCCTGGCTGTCTCATAGACAGCTCGGGGAGTGCAAGCTTGCCAGTTTCTATACGTGAAGACTTGTATTGAAAGCTGCCCTTTTTATACAGCCACATTCCATTAACCCTTTGAACATTTCTGTAAGCAGGTATACATTATGAGTTTGGGTGCTCCTTTGAGTTTTGGCCATTTAATACTTAGAACAAGCATCAGATTAGCTCAGTTAAATAATATCTAGTTAAAAATAAATAAATGTGTGAGCCGCCCCAAGCACTGACAAGTTAAGAAGAGTTAATCTCCCATCAGTTTTAATTGCTAGCTGAACAGGGCAGGAGCTGAACAATAACTGTGGTGACTATATATTTTCGATAGCATGAATTGCCTTGGGGGAGTTCACCTGAGTCTACAGGAAATCACTGAGCTTTGATTAGGGAGAATTGGAAGGAAGAGTTAGTTGGAATTATGAGAATAGTTTATCAGAATGCAAGATCACTACAAAGAATGATCATTTCCTTCCTGATTATGAAACATTGTAACATTATTAGCATGATGTGTTAACCTGTTAATTTGGTCATTAAAGGCAAAACTATATTTTTACAACAAAAATTGCTTTGTTACTACATGCAAAATAATTAAATTCAAATGGCCTTATTATTTTCTATGTTCAGATTACATGAGGCTTTTATTCAGAATGCCTGTGAGGGCCAAACTTGTTTTGTCTACTTTTCAAGCAAATGTTTGACATCTTTATGTGCGTTACTGCCTCACATCATTTCAAATTGAGGGATCTGCTTTAGGGAACTGATTGGTAAATTAATATGTAAGAATTATTAGTTCAAAACTAGGCAAGTAATTTGGATCTAAAAAAAAGTATGTGATTTACATAAAATTTAAAAACTTTGACACTCCCTGCAGTTTGAGCACACGTGGATTGAGAGGGTATTTACTGAGTTCCAGCAGACATGGAAGTTTGGTATATGTAACGTTACCTGATGTCACCACCTTCCAGTTTTATCTTTTTCTGTGAGGCGGGCTTCCAGCATAACTGTGCTCCCAACTGCTCATTTAAAAAAAATATAAAATAAATACAGTTAGTATGAAAAATAAAGATTGTAAATAACAAACCTACAGCTTGTGAATGCCAAGCATTCTTAAACTCCCTCAGTGTGATAACCTCTAGCACTTCAGCTGGAAGGCTATTCCATGCGTCCACTGCCCTCTCAGTATAGTAATACTTCCTGAAATTATTTTTAAACCTTCGACCCACTAAGTTAAGACTATGTCCTCTTGTTGTGGTAGTTTTTCTTCTTTTAAGTATAGTCTTCTCCTTTACTGTGTTGATTCCCTTTATGTATTTAAATGTTTCTATCATATCCCCCCTGTCTCGTCTTTCCTCCAAGCTATACATGTTAAGATTCTTTAACCTTTCCTGGTAAGTTTTATCCCACAATCCATGAACCAGTTTAGTAGCCCTTCTCTGAACTCTCTCTAAAGTAGCAATATCCTTCTGGAGATACGATCTCCAGTACTGCGTACAATACTCCAAGTGATGTCTCCCAGTGTTCTGTACAATGGCATGAGCACTTCCATCTTTCTACTGCTAATACCTCTCCCTATACAACCAAGCATTCTGCTAGCATTTCTGGCTGCTCTATTACATTGTCTGCCCACCTTTAAGTCATCTGAAATAATTAATACTAAACCCCATTTCTCAGATGTTGAGGTTAGTAGGGTATCAAATAATTTATACTCTGCTCTTGGGTATTCACATCCAAAATGCATTATCTTGCACTTATCCACAGGTTGCCACAGCTCTGACTAAATTTTTCTAGTTTACCTAGATCAGTTGCCATTTGGATTATCCCTCCTGGACCATCAACCCGGTTGCAAATTTTAGCATCATCAGCAAAAAGACATTGCTTACCATCAAGACCTTCTGCAATATCAGCAATAAAAATATTAAAGAGAATGGGTCCAAGTACAGATCCCTGAGGTACCCCACTGGTAACTAGACCTTGCTTTAAATATACTCCATTGACTACAACCCTCTGTTGCCTGTTAATTGGCCACTGCCTTACCCATTCAACAATATTGGAATCCAAACTTAAAGATTGCAGTTTATTGATAAGCCTTCTATGTGCAACAGTGTCAAAAGCCTTACTGAAATCTAGGTAAGCATTGTCTACTGCACTACCCTGATCTATTGTTTTAGTTACCCAATCAAAAAAATCAATAAGATCAGTTTGGCATGATCTCCCTGAAGTAAACCCATGTTGTCTCTGATCTTGAAATCCATGTGTTTTTAGATGTTCAGCAATCCTATCCTTTAACATGGTGTCCATCACTTTTCCCACTGCTGAAGTAAGGCTTACTGGCCTATAGTTGCCCGCCTCCTCCCTACTACCTTTCTTGTGAATGGGCACAACATTCACTAATTTCCAAACTTCTGGGACTACTCCTGTTAACAATGATAGGTTAAATAAATCTGTTAATGGTTTTGCTAGTACACCACTAAGCTCTTTTAATAACTTTGGGTGTATTCCATCAGGCCCCACAGACTTATTTGTCTTTACTTTTGACAGTTGGAATAAAGCCGCTTCCTCTGTAAGATCTGTGCATGCATATAGCCTCACGCTGTGGGGAGCAACGTCAGGTGTGTGCTTAACCCCTTAAGGACACATGACATGTGTGACATGTCATGATTCCCTTTTATTCCAGAAGTTTGGTCCTGAAGGGGTTTAAGAAAATGATTTTGCCACAGAAATATAGAATCAATGTGGCAAATAGGTGGTCGACAAAGGCAATTGAGGGGCCTAACCCTTTAATTACCTATATTTGTATTACAAATAAAATTACCAACAGTCAATAAAGGCTTAACTCCAATAATTGCCTAGGGGGAAAAAAAACCCATCACTTTAATTGTAATTCTTAACAGTCATCAATCAGTAGAAAAGAAGGAAAAAGGAAAAAATACAAAAATGATGTGGTGATTGGTGGACAATGGGACCCCAAATAATAAAAAGCACAGGAAGGGGAGTAATCATCTCTCACTATAAAAACATAGACGGCTGGTTCTGTTTGAAGCTAGCTGCTCCCAAGCCAGCAATATTCAACCATTAAGGAACATGTAAAGTGAAAACTGGAACCAACCATGTAACCAAAATATCCCAATTCTGGACTGTGTGTCAATGTAAAAAAAAGACACAATATCCATTTACTGACAGATCTGTTTTCCTTCACTGAAGGGCAAGTTTGAAAACATATAGTTATTGCAAAATCATCCAAATTTAGCCATAAATCTAGATAAAGATGAAGTACTGCCCTTATCTTGCTTACTTGCTTACAAAACTCTACATAATGCTGCTCCAACCTACCTATCATCCCTAATACACAAGTATGTCCCGTCCAGGCCCCTACGCTCTGCCGGAGACCTATGTCTAACCTCTGTCTGTATTCCAACCTCTGAAGCTTGCCTTTAAGACTTCTCTAGAGTTGCACCTTTTCTGTGGAACTCCCTTCCCTTGTCATGTAGACTCTCATCCAGTTTCCATTCCTCCAAAATATCATTGAAAATTGGCGTCTTCAGGAAAGCATATCAATTAAACTGTTGGCAGCTTTCCTAGTTCCCGGCACCCTGATTCCTCTCCTGCAACTATCATACAAAAAAAAATTATTAAAAATCCACTAAGCCGTCAGTGAATACAATTCTAGCAAACTACTTTTCTACCCTAACCTCACCTTCTGTGTCACTATACCCCACTCCCTCTAGCATGTAGGCTCATTGAGCAAGGCCCTCAACCCCTCTGTTCCTGTGTGTCCAACTTGTTTTTTTTAAAATACATGGCTGTTAGTCCTCCTATTGTAAAGTACTGTGAGATTTGTTGGTGCTTTATAAATAATAATAATAATAATAATAATAATAATAATAATAATAATCTTTCCATACGAAAAACTCCTCTTACGCTAAATAAAACCCCTCACATCACCCAAAATCACAAACATGAAACTAATAATAAAGCAAAGGTTGATGGGCATTTAGGTGAATGCTGGCGGCTTCATCAAGAAATTAAAGTATTAGTAGTGTTGCACCATTACGTCTGCGGCAAATAGATTACTTACCCGATCACTGCCATTCCCCTGCTGGCGATCAGTGTTGTTCCCAGTCTGGGGGGACTGCCTGAAAGTCCAGACAGTCTCCCCTCTACAAAATTAGGCTCTGAAAGAGCGGTCACCAGGCCACAATAGGCGTCCATAGTGCTGCATAGTGAACTGACAAGACAGTCTCCCTGGTTCTGTTAAATAAAATAAAAAAATGTTAGTTAATAAAAAAATAATATATGTCTATATATATATATATATATCTTATATATAACATCATGCTAAGTGTATTTTGTTGTAAATATAAACATATATTAATATAAAAATACACATAGAATAAAAATACTTATAGCCCTATATCTTGCAAATAAAATTCTAAACTCAGGACAAAATTTTGAAACTATTTAGCACGGGTGTTTTTTGGCAGTTGTAGATGCGTAACAGATTTTACGGGTCAAAGTTAGAAAAAGTGTTTTATTTAAAATTTTTCCATCATATTTGATCATTTTTTTATAGTAGGTTATATTATATGATACAAATAATGGTATCTTTAGAAAGACCATTTAATGGCGAGAAACAAAAGTATATAATATGTATGGGTACAGTAAATGAGTAAGAGGAAAATTACAGGTAAACATAAACACCGCAGATATGTAAAAACAGCACTGGTCCTTAATGGTAAGAAAATTGAAAAATGATCTGGCCACTAAGGGGTTAAAGGGATTACCCTGCCTATTAATGAAGTCACTTAGCTAATCAGTGGCTGCAATGTCATTCGGTACGGTATTGAGCCTCCCCTACTGAACTACAATGTAGTGCTGCTCAGGGCCGCCATCAGGGGGTGACAACCATGATGGTTGTCACGGGCCCAGCGGTCCTGGGGGGCCCGGACTGCTCTGGCAGTCCCGGGCCCCACTTTCCCTCTCTGCACACATAGATAGCGAATTTCGCTATGTGTGCAGCCGCGGGCCCCCCGGCTCCCTGTTACTCTTGTGAGACCCGCGGCCTTCTGAGCTTTGCCACGGGTTACCATGGCAACGCTCCATGTTGCACACAGGCCGCGGGTCTCGCGAGAGTTATTGGAAGAAAAGAACTGCGTGTGAAGAAGCTGTGTGATGGGGCCCCTCTCCAGTAACAGGGAGCCGGGGGCCCCCCATGCCACCGGACCACCAGGGAATGGAATCTCCCCCCTCACTGGACACAGGTAAGCATGGAGGGGGGGAATAACATTTAATTTAATTTAATTAATTTTCCCCCTCCGCAGATTGCACATTTACACACACACTACATACACCAATACAACACACACACTGCATACACCAATACAACACACACACTGCATACACTAACGCAACACACACACTGCATACACCAATACAATACACACTGCATACACCAACACAACACACACACTGCATACACCAATACAACACACACACTGCATACACTAACACAACATACACTGCGTACACCAATACAACACACACACTGCATACACCAATACAACACACACACTACATACACCAATACAACACACACACTGCATACACCAATACAACACACACACTGCATACACTAACACAACACACACACTGCATACACTAATACAACACACACACACACACTGCATACACTAATACAACACACACACACACACTGCATACACTTACACAACACACGCACTGCATACACTAACACAACACACACACTGCATACACCAATACAACACGCATACTGCATCCACTACACTAACACACACTCAGCATTCATTACACTAACACATACACTACATACACTACACTGACACACACACTGCATACACTACACTGATACACACTCTGCATTCATTACACTAACACACACACTGCATTCACTACACTGACACACACACACTGCATACACTATACTGACACACACACTACACTGACACACACACTGCATACACTCCACTGACACACTCTGCATCCACTCCACTGACACACACTCTGCATTCACTACACTGACACACATTCTGCATTCACTACACTGACACACACACTGCATTCACTACACTAACACACACACTGCATTCACTACACTAAGACACGCTCTGCATCCACTACACTGACACACACTCTGCATCCACTACACTGACACACACTCTGCATCCACTACACTGACACACACTGCATCCACTACACTAACACACTCTGCATCCACTACACTGACACACACACTGCATTCACTATACACACAGCATCCACTACACAAACATCCTGTATTCACAGTACACACACTACATCCACCACACATTGAAACACTCTGCATTCACTATACAGAGACACTGCGTCTAATACACACCCTACATCCACTACAGACACTGCACCCACTAAACACATTGCATCTAGTACACACAAACACTACATCCACTACACAAACACACACTACATCACTGTACACACACTACATCCACTACTCAAACACACTCTTTGTTCACTATACACACTGCATCCGCTACACAAACAAACACTCTGCATTCACTGCGGGGGGTGGGGGGGAGGTAGGGGACAGAGGGGGAGCCCCAGACCTTGTGCTTTCTGATGGCGGCCCTGGTGCTGGTACAGCAAAGCAGCACAAATGTTTGTTTTTGCAGCACAACAAATGGTGCATTTCTATTCATCTTTTAAAACATGGGGAGCCAACGTCACACAGCCTATTGGTCTGGAGGCATTCCATACACCTGCAGGATAGTGTAACACAATTGCTTGTCCCAAGAAGGAGCGGGATGATACATTCTACAATACAAGTTTGAAGCCTATTTTTTAATTAAATGTAAAGTTTTCACGTAAACATTGAACATTGGTAAGCGTTCTTTGTTATTAACTCAAGAATGATACATTGTGAATGCTCTGTCTTTGCATGAGAATTTCCATGTGTCATAGAAGCTTGTGTAGGATGTGGTTGGACAGGTTCTTCACTCTAACTATGTCATGTGACTGTGCTCACACATGGAGCTGCTGGTTGTTAGGGCCACCCTCAGCTGGACTTGCATATACCCTCACGTACGTTCACACAAATGAATACATGTAGTTTACCAAATACATAATGAAATGCACACAAATATATAACTAGCCACATGCACAGACATAACTTTCTATATACCCCATACTAATTAGCACCACACACATGCATGCATGCACAGACACTGAAGGGGTACTCTAAGTACCAAAACAACTCTAGCTTACAGAAATGGTTTTGGTGTATAGATCATACCCCTGCAGTCTACCTCTCAATGATTTACCATTTATGAGTTAAATTACCTTGCTTATTCCCTAGCCATACCTTGCCTGACTGTGCGTCATCCAGTCTCTCTTCACACATCCTAAAAAGAAGTCTACATTTTTTTAGCTTCCTTTATGGACCAGGGTGTTTATTTTAGGATATTGTATCTCCTGGTCTGTTAATTGCCTGTAAGAGCCTGGGGCAGCATCATATTTCAATTAAAGTTCAATTAACATTGAAACAATAACTTCTAAAGCAAACACATTGTGCAGTAAAATTAAAGTTTTGTGTTTTTTTTCATTGGAGCTGTGTGAGTCGCCGCCAGGGGAGGTGTGGCTAGGACAGCATAAACAGCATGACTCAACTGCTATATGGCAGTGAGGCCTGCAAGGGCATTATCTATACAACTAAACTGCTTCATTAAGCTGTAGTTGTATTGGAGCTTTAACATACATATAGAGACACACATTCATATACACCTTGACACACACACAAATTAATACTCCACTCAGACTCACAATGACACAGATTCACACTAACACTCATACACAGACATACACTGACATTCAGAGACAGGCTAATACTGACACTCATACACAAACACATAACGTTGACATAAAGAGAATCGCATTGAAACACATACAGTGATACACATGCACTGACATTAACATTCAAACATATTTCTCCCTATTCTCTTGCTTACCTGCTACCTGAGAGAGTGGGAAAGCTCTGACTGCACTCCTTGGGGTGTACAGTACTCCCTTGTGCCCACTCTTGTCAATAATTCAGGCTGCAGTTGCTGGCATATGATGTCACAGCCTGGCACCACTTCATTCTGTGAACTTATTAGCACTTTCAGTGGCCCTGTGGGTGTGAGAACCGCAACAGTGCTACTCTCACACAGACATCCTGAGACCAATAGGCTGTCACACAAGCACAGAGTGCAAGGCCGGAGTCTGTCTTGCCGTATCCAAAGGGCAGCCATACAGTTAGTTTTTAGTCTGTTTACAAGACTAAATATTCCATTAATTCCTATTGAAATTTTACTGCTATCCTATTTTTAATGGTGCCCGCTCTAAAAATGTGTTCCTAAAGAAGGCAGGATATGAAACATGTTGGTAAACCACCACAATATGAAATACTTGGTGGTTTCTGGGAAATCCTAAAATATGGATTATTTTAATATTTAGATTTCAATTGTGGCTTTAATAATAAGATATTCAATAATAGAAACACTAAACAGGAAGTGTGGCAAACCTAGCCACTTTTAGGTTACTGGACTGTATCAGAAAAGGTTGTCTGTAATAAGCCGCTGGACTGTTATATTTTAATGTCTGCATGTACTGCTATGTCCTAGAGCATTCGTATGCTAGCAGACGAAAGCCGCTAGCATTCATGTATTCGTTTCACGAACAGGAACTTTACCAGCTGTTCGTGAAACGAATGAGATACCACCCAGTAGCCCACACACAGAGGGTCGTGTGGCACCCATTAACCAATTGCAACATTGTTGCAATCAGTAGTTAAGGGCTTTCCTAGGTGTCTGTCGTTCGGCTACCGACCACGCGGCGGTCGGCCATCTTGGATCCTTTGTTTCACCAGCGGTGTTTGGTCGTTGAGCGCATGGAGCTGAAATCGGCTACTCGACAGCGCGAACACCGCTGGGCTTCCAGGCCGTTCGGGAGCTCCGGTCTTTCACTATTCTGGTTCCCCATCGGTGTTCGGTACTTTTAGGTGAACACAATGTTAAAGTGTATTTCGTGCAGCGTTCGGTTATTTATGCTGGGATCTGAGCGGTATTCTCACGAAATGTGTGCTCAGACCCCAGCTATCTACCGAACGGCCATTCGTTTAAATAAAGTGAATGATGGAAAAGTTATATATTTTTATGTGAAATGTGAGTTCTGCTGCCCGGAGGGATAATCCACTTAATGGTATATGCCAGTGGGAGTATCCCTCTCGTCCAGCAGTGCCTGATGGGAGAAATGTCCAGATTATTAAGTCCCCCATGTAGTCCCCTACTGTATAACCCCTGCAATGTCAGTAGGGAAACCCCTTGCATGGGGACTTGCATAAATACTGTGACTTGTGAATAAAAGCTCAGTTGACTCCCAGAACTGTGTTTCGTCCGGTTACTGGGGGATTTAGGATATTGCCATACTTTTCAGCGTTTTACTTTGGAGTACTTTCTGTACCAGCAGAGGTCGTGGAATTTAATATTGCAGCTCCGCTACAGGAAGGTACAATGAATAATAAAATATATATGCCTTATTATTCAAGTAGAGCAACAACAAATTCCACACTGTTAAACAGTGCAATTAAAATGTATTATCAGATTAAAACGAGAAAGACACAGACAATCTAATGGAGGTCACGCTGATGGCCCTACCCACAAGATTATATATAATTTATTTACAGGAAGCAGATCTAAAATTAAATAATAGATCTGATTAATACATGCATATGACCATCAATGATTTCAGGCAACAGCATGTAAACAGAGCTATGTGTGACTAATCAAGAATTCAAAGTAAATTTAATATGAATTTCAAATTTTAGGCCAAAACAGCGAAACTGAAAACAAAGTTGACTAGAAGAATTCCAGTTCGGCTATCTTGCGCTAAAATATTAAATTTACTTCCTGACAATTCGCTATTTAGTAAATAACTCTGAAAGTTGGAAAGGCTGTTTCTGGTAGGCAGCCACTAGAGGTGGAGTTAACCCAGAGAGGTAATTATTGCAGTTTCTCAGAAACTGCAATAATTACCACTGTAGGACTAAGGGACATTGCACCCAGACCACTTCAATAAACTGAAACTGTCCCTTTAATAACATTATTGGTGTACATAGTTCCTTTGTCTGTTGTCTCATTCAGATGTATTGTGCTATACATATTATGAACTAACAGTTAAATGTATATATATATATATATATATATATATATATATATCTTGTGGTATATACATCTTGTGGCCCAGTGGTGCTGTTATAGGTTGGGATTTGGCCACCATGCATTTAGGCGACAGCTATATCCTGACATACATACATAGATACAGCAAGTCTCACGTAATCAGGGCTGGCACCACCTATAGTCTAAGTAGGCGCCGGTCAAGGGCGCACATTTGGTAGGGGTGCTGCTTTATGTGGCACTTCCTCATGTGCTGCGGCAGCATCCACGCCGCATGGCACGGAAAAGAGTGATTGAGCCGCACGACACTGTGTCACCCTGCCCGCCAAAACTGTATTAGAGTGTTGCTGTGGGTTACCGCGGCAACGCTCTGATGCATTTCCTGGCGCCGATCGGAAGAGGCTGCATTTCCCACCGGACCACCAGGGAGCTGGATTCCCCCTTCCTGTACAAGGTAAGCCTCAGGGAGGGGAATCCCCCCTGCACTCTGTCCCGTTTCGCCCTCCCCCCCACTCCCTGGCATGCTATAAGCCCCCCACCCAGACACAGAGGCAGATGTAAAGTAGAGAGGGCTCTAGTGCATTAATTCTTTTGGGGCCCCCCTATTGCAAGGGTGTCCAAAAGGTAGATCCCCATCTGTCATGCAACTCCAACACTGCTTTGACAGCTGGGGCACTACCATTTTCCCATTATTGCAGGGCTGTATTTAGCACTAAGCAGTATTTGTGTGTTTAAATGTAAGCATGTTTGCGTGTGGAGTATGTCTGTGTGAATGTAGGGGTGTGTTTTTATGTGGAGATGGCATTTAAATGCAAGCATGCATTTAAGTGTAGTGTTGGTTTTTGAATGCAGGAGTGTGTTTATATATAATTTAAGTGTTTAACAAAGAGGTGTTTTTGTATGTACTGTTAATGTTTGAATGTGTAGTGTTGGTGTTTGAATACTAAGATGTATGCACATAAACATACACACATGGAAACATACTGACAGACACACACACACAGATACATACTGACACACACAGGCATACTGACACACAGACAGACATACTGACACACACACACACATACACAAACTTTACACTTTTAAGGCCACCCTCCAGTTTCCTACCTTTGGGGTCCAGTGTGCTGTCTGGGCTGCTTGGGAGTTGGGGTCGGGCTCCTCCTCACTTCCTGCTGGTTCAGCCTCACTCTCATGCGGCTCATCGTCTCTGTGGGGCGCCTGCTGAAACATGCTCACCGGTTGGCTCTAGGTGTATGGGCCACCCAATGGGCCTCCTTACTGTGCTGGTCCCAGTGCAGCGGCTATACCAACACCATGAGCCCATGGGAGGGTTTTTTGTTTTTTTTTACGGCCCTGATTGCAGTAACTGGTAATATGTATAGGGAATTCAGAGGTGATTGAATGTGATGTCAAACAGCTGGAAGAGTATGCTATATAGTTCAGTGGCGGATCCAGAGCCTGATCTCGGGAGGGGCACTTGTAGATTATTTAAAGAAATAATCCAGACACAATAACCACTACAGCTCAGTGTAGTGGTGATGGTGTCAATAGTGCCGGGACCCCCTCCCAGAGTAAGTAGTCAAACCGTTTAAGAACAGTTTGACAACTTACCTGAGGTCTGCTGGGAAATGGGGCTGTAGTAGGGCATAGGAGCAGTGGTGTGTGTGAGTGGTGCAATGTGTAAGGGGTGCAGTATGTGTGTGTGTGAGGGGGACAGTGTGTGAGCAGTGTGTGTGTGAAGGTTGTAGTATGTGAGTGAGGGCAGCAGTGTATGTCAGGGATGCAGTGTATGTGTGGGACAGTATGTGTGTGTAACAGTTGCAGTGTGTGTAAGTGTGAGTGTGGGCAGTGTGTGTGTATGGGGGCAGTGTGTGTGTATGGGGCAGTATGTGTGTATGGGGCAGTATGTGTGTATGGGGGGCATTGTGTAAATAAAAATGTGTGTATAAAGGCAATGTGTGTGTATGAGGAGGCAATTTGTGTGTGTTTGTAAGGGGGGGGGCAGTATGTGTGTGTGTTTGTATGGGGGGGCAGTATGTGTGTATGGGGGCAGGTGTGTGTGTGTATGGGGGGCAGTATGTGTGTGTGTGTATGGGGGGCAGTATGTGTGTGTGTGTGTATGGGGGGCAGTGTGTGTGTGTGTGTATGGGGGGCAGTGTGTGTGTGTGTATGGGGGCAGTGTGTGTGTGTGTGTGTGGGGGGGCAGTATGTGTGTGTGTGTGTATGGGGGGGCAGTATGTGTGTGTCTGTATGGGGCAGTGTGTGTATGGGGGCAGTAGTATGTGTGTGTGTATGGGGGGCAGTATGTGTGTGTGTATAAAGTGGTATGTGTGTGTGTGTGTGTGTGTATGGGGGGCAGTATGTGTGTGTGTGTATGGGGGGGTAGTATGTGTGTGTGTATGGGGGGCAGTATGTGTGTGTGTGTATGGGGGGGGCAGTATGTGTGTGTGTGTATGGGGGGCGGGTATGTGTGTGTGTGTGTATAAAGGTATGTGTGTGTGTGTATGGGGGGCAAAATGTGTGTGTGTATGGGGGTATGTGTGTGTGTGTGTGTGTATGGGGGGGGCAGTATGTGTGTGTGTGTATGGGGGGGCAGTATGTGTGTGTGTGTATGGGGGGCAATGCGCATGCAAAGGTATGTGTGTGTATAAAGGTATGTGTATGTGTGTATGGGGGCAGTATGTGTGTGTGTGTATTGGGGACAGTATGTGTGTGTGTGTGTATGGGGGGGCAGTATGTGTGTGTGTGTGTGTGTGTGTATGTGGGGGGGGGCAGTATGTGTGTGTGTATGGGGGCGTGTATGTGTGTGTGTATGGGGGGCGGTATGTGTGTGTATGGGGGGGTATGTGTATAGAGTGTGTGATAAGGGTAGGGGGGGCTTTTTTTGTTTTTATAATATATGTATTTATTTTTTGTTTAATTAAAATAAATATTCTATGTCCCCCCTCCCTTCTTACCATTATTGAGGAGGAGGGGGGACATATTTCGTTCCCTGGTGGTCCCAGTGGGGATTCCCTGGTGGTCCAGTGGTTACAGTGAACTCTAGCCCGCGTTCCCGGGCTAGAGTTCACTCTCGCGAGATTTGGAGCGTTGCCGTGGTAACTGCGGCAACACTCCAAATCTCGCGAGAGGAGGACCCGGAGGAGCTGCAGCCTGAGCTCCCGGGTCCTCTCTCCTCCCTCTCCCTCCCCTGCCGGCTGTCAGCAAGGTGCCTGCGGACCAGGGAGGGAGATCTCTGATCTCCCCTCCGGTCAGCAGGCACATTGCAGGGCTAGCGCCTGCATGTGCTGACAGGAGAGAGGGAGACCGTCGGATTTCTCGGGGGTGGGGGGCAATTGCCCCGTTGCCCCCCCCCTGAATCCGCCACTAATATAGTTAGAAGGTACGCGAATAGGCAGGTGGGTAGTGCTTAGTAGAAATGAAGTGCTTTGTTTCGGTTGGTTTGTGGAACTGGGCCTTTAAGTTGCAGGGAGGGTAGAAAGTGCAGGGAATGAGGCATGACACACACACAGAAGAGTTTAACCCATGTGCCACAAATACCTGTCATTGTTCCACATGCAGAGTGATGAACAAGATTTAGTTATTGTGGCAAAAGTAACCTTGCCATTGGCTTTTGGAGGAGCCTGTTTGCCAGCCTCCTGACCTGTGACTATGGCCCCTGTAGTAGACTTTGGTTAAAAACACTGTTTGTGCCTTTTTGGACTTGTACAGTAACACTTCGAACTCCTGAAGTGGTTCGAAGCGGCACTTCGAACTCCCGAACAACCGCACGAACCAGAGACCACCCTGGAGCTTGTTAACACCTATTAACAACTTGGAACGTTTCTCACCACAGTGTTCTAATTGTTCGTCTGGGTGGCTGCAATTCCTATGGTCAACCACGAGGTGGCATGTTCGCATGAACGCAGGCAGCGGTGTTTGGGCATGAATCTCATGGAACTAAAATAGGACACAAACTCCCGAACACCCCTGGACATCCATCATCGCCTGCGTTCGGTTCTATACATTTAGAAGGGCACTGTTCAATGAAATCATTCATCTGGATGAGGGAAACAAGCTCCAGGGTAAGACTATTGACTCTGTTCGGTAGTTTGGTCGTTTTTAAACTACCGAACTAGACCGACCGCAAGCCCTGATTCTCTGGAACTGTTTTGGGCATGGGACCATGCATGCAGTCGGTCAAAATGTGTTTTCCATAGAATTCCTGAACACCTGAACTGATCTGGGTGATTTTTGGATATGGCTATCAACGGATGTAACATTTGTGGGGATATTATGTGTTTTGGGGTACTTTTGGGGTTTTATAAAAATAAATGTTTTTCTGCCTCGAGATAATTGAGTTAATACAGTATCTGACTCAATTATCTCCCAGGCAGAGGGGAGGGATTACCAAAAAACAACAAGGAAAAATTTCAGATTTATCAGGTGTCTATCCCTTTAAACCCTCAATTTCCATGAGTGTAGCGCTTAAGTATAAATTTAACAATTGTGAATATACATATGTAGTGCCAAAAAAAGCACTTACCATCTATACAATGCTTATATTCCCATGTATATAAAATAGAAAAGAGATATATACAAATAATAGTGCAATATGTCTGAAAAATTTATATTTTAATTATACGTGTGAGTTGTAACATAAATTAACTCACATTTTTTAGAGCCTTTTCCAGTGGTAAGGCTCTAAACTTCCAAGCGTCTGTGTCTTTTGGGTAGACCACACAACCCCTCTCTCTCAGTGAAGGAACGTCTGTTACTCTCCAGAGCAGGGCTGGACTGGGAAAAAAATTCAGCCCGGGCATTTTTTTATCACAGCGGCCCACTAAGAAGGGGGCGGGGCAGAGAGGGTGTGTTTTGTCATCACTCATGACAAACACGCCCCCTCTCAAAGTGAGCATGTTGGTTCAATGCTCTTCCAGGGCAGACCATGCGCAGAGCTCTGCTGAAGAGCTCTAGCATGAGAAAAAAGCCCTGTATTTGTTCTGCACAGTGCAAGCAAATTTAATAACATGCTTGCACTGTTTCCTTGCAACTTGTCTCTGGTGTCTCTATAAATGGATACCAGGAGACAAAAGGGCCAGGAAAGAGTATTGTGCATGTGTTTGGAGCCTGTTTGTGGTATTACGTTTGTGCAGAGTGAGCTGGTCATGGTGTGGTATTGTGTAATAAGGTCTGTTTTAGTCGTGTTGTGTTTGTGGTGTAATGTAATGCATATGTGGCTAGGGGCTGTAGAGAATGTGTGTATAGGGGATGTAGCAAGTGTGTGCATACAGGCTATAGTGTGTGTGTGTATAGGTGATTTAGTGTTTGTAGAGAGTGTGTGTTCAGGGAATGTAGTATGTGTTTGCTTACAAGGAATCTAGTGTGCATATAGGGGATCCAGAGTGTGTGTGTGTATATGATCCAGAGTTGGCTAAAGGATCTAGTGTGTGTCTGGAATGTAATGTGTTTAGGGGTGCAGTGTGTGTGTGAGGGGTGTTGTGTGTATGTGTATATATATATATATATATATATATATATATATAGTTTATATAAATATGTTTGGAAGTATTGTGTATGTGTGTGATGCAGTGTATTGGGGGGTTGTGTGTGTATGTGAGGGGTGCAGTATGTGTGTGTGAGGTGTGATGTGTGTGAGGGTGCTGTGTGTGTGAGGGTGCTGTGTATGATGTGTGTGAGAGTGTTGTGTGTGTGTGATGTGTGTGAGTGCTGAGTGTGATAGTGCTGTGTATGATGTGTGATGTGTGTGAGAGTGATGTGTGAGAGTGCTGTGTGTGAGTGTTGTGTGTTATGTGTGTGAGTGCTGAGTGTGATAGTGCTGTGTATGAGTGTTGAGTGTGATAGTGCTGTGTATGATGTGTGTGAGTGCTGAGTGTGATGTGTGTGAGAGTGATGTGCCTGAGTGCTGTGTGTGAGAGTGTTGTGTGATGTGTGTGAGAGTGCTGAGTGTGAAAGTGCTATGATGTGTGTGAGAGTGCTGCGATGTGTGAGATTGCTGTGTATGATGTGTGTGAGAGTGCTATGATGTGTGTGAGAGTGCTATGATGTGTGTGAGAGTGCTATGATGTGTGTGAGAGTGCTATGATGTGTGTGAGAGTGCTGCGATGTGTGAGATTGCTGTGTATGATGTGTGTGAGAGTGCTGTGTGTGAGAGTGCTATGATGTGTGTGAGAGTGCTGCGTGTGATGTGTGTGAGAGTGCTATGATGTGTGAGAGTGCTGCGCTGTGTGTGAGAGTGCTGTGTGTGAGAGTGTTGTGTGTTGTGAGTGCTGGGTGTGATAGTGCTGTGTGTGAGAGTGCTGCGTGTGATGTGTGTGAGTGCTGAGTGTGAAAGTGCTGTGTGTGAGAGTGCTATGATGTGTGTGAGAGTGCTATGATGTGTGTGAGAGTGCTGTGTGTGAAAGTGCTATGATGTGTGTGAAAGTGCTATGATGTGTGTGAGAGTGCTATGATGTGTGTGAGAGTGCTGCGTGTGATGTGTGTGAGAGTGCTGAGTGTGAGAGTGCTGATGTGTGTGAGAGTGCTGTGTGTGAGAGTGCTGAGTGTGAGAGTGCTGGGTGTGAGAGTGCTGGGTGTGATGTGTGTGAGAGTGTTGTGTGAGTGCTGAGAATGCTGAGTGTGATAGTGCTGTGTATAAATGTTGTGTGTTGGGGGGTAAATAAACAAAAAAAAAACTAAGCAAAAAAAAAACTAAACCCCCCCCCTCCCTTCTTACCTTTAGCCTGGGAGGGGGGACATGCACGTGGTAGCTGGGAGGGGGGGCACCGGCACTCGCACACCATCCCTGGTGGTCCAGTGGTGAGTGAACTCTCTCGCGAGATCGGGGCGTTGCCATGGCAACGCTCCGGATCTCGCGAGAGAAACCCGGCGGAGCTGCAAGACAGAGCTCCGCCGGGTCCTCTCCCTCCCTCCCCAGCCGCAGGTCTATTTAAATGGGCCGGTGAGGGAGATCTTTGATCTCCCCATCGGCCCTCCATGGAAGACAGCGGGCCGGCGCTCGGATAGTGCCGGCCCTGCATAGACCGGCATGGGAGATCCTGGGACCTCCCCTGCCGGCCTCGGCCCCACGGCCACCGCGGCCCACCGGGCATTTGCCCGGTGTGCCCGATGGCCAGTCCGGGCCTGCTCCAGAGTATATAAGATGAAACAGAGAAAGAAACGTCCAAACTAAATGTAGTATTTCAAAATACCAGAGGGGAGGGATTGTATGCTATGTGGGAGTGTCAGGCATTGTAACCCTGTTATTATTGGTATGTGACTTTGTACCGTAGTTCCCATCAAGGTCTATGCGGGAGTGCTCTTTGCATGGGGAAGCCTCGTCTTGTGATTGTAGGGAACAGCTATACCAGCTATACCAGCTATAATCCCTGCTCTTGGGATTGTTCTTTGGATTGCTTTAACCACTAGCTCTTGTAAGAGCTTCACAGCTATACTCTCTTGGAGGAGAGGCCTTCCCACTCGGAGCTGGAACCAAGAGGTTGGTCCAGGGTTGGAAGGGACGGCGAGATCCCAGCCAAGCTATGGCGGCTAAGGTGCTTACGGTGTCCATTGCGGTGCTTATGGTCCTCAGCGTCAGCTAGGAAGCATCGATTGGTGGAGGCACCCAGTCAGGGTGCCAGGTAGTCCATCACAGTTATTATCAGAATAAGTGCATCAGAGACTGCTGTTACTCATAAACTAGTACTACTCAAGAACAGTCATAAAAAATCCAAACAGTCAGTGTAGTCCACTCTAACCCTAAATCCTTCTAAACCCTAATGGCATAGACAATCCAAAACCAGCCCCCAAACTTACCTTAATGGCGTCATTTAAAACATTGTTGCGGTCAACAATGGTGTAATGATACGTCATTCTCACAAAGCATCAGTGTGTAAGTGTAAGCAACATTCACTTTTAAAACGTGCTGTTTCAACAGCAAGATGTTTAAAAGGAACACTCCAAGAACCATAATCACTACAATCACTATAGCAATGGTGCTGGGAGTACTCTGGTACTGTCCTACTGTAATCTGTCAAACTATTTTAGAAAGATTTGAAAACACAGATGGCTTCTGCCGGGGCGCCTGCAGTCACTTACTCTGTTTCTGGAGTCTCCTGCAAGATAATTCAGTTAGCTGTACGCAGCTAAGTAAGGCGTTACAGAATTGCTCTAAACTACACACCCCACGGCTTATGATCTGAATCACTTCACTAAGATTTCTGTTTGACCAGCAGGGGGAGCCAGGCACCAGGTAGGAACAGGGATGGGCTGTAACAAAGCTATGGCTGGCTCAGACTAATGAGAGTCCTAGATTCCCAACAGCCAGAAAGAAGTGAATTTGGAAGTTAAGTATGTGTGTAAATGACTATGAAATACAAAAGACCAAAGACAATTTATAACAGTTAAAACAGCTGCAAGCAGTTGTTTGCCCTCTAAATAATAAATGATTATGGAGCTATTTTTCAATAACATAGCCATTGCTCAAATAAAGACAAATGAAGGAAAAGAAGACAATAAGTGAAATGTTATATTAATGTAAAACAAACACACACATGCCATATGTATAACAAGGGCAGCTATAGATACAATATTCATTGTTACATGGTTTATACTCAACCTCTTGCTATTTTTTCAATGTCGGCAGCTGGAATGGAAAATACAGATTAGGTGCACACAAAAAATAAATTCAAAAAATACAGTTTTCAATTTTAAAAGGCTACGTAAAGGACCATTACACTATAGTGCCGGAAAAACAAACACATTTTCCTGACACTATACAATCCTTAGGTCCCCCACTCCCTCAGGGCCCCCCTTCCGCTGGACTGAAGGGGTTAAAACCCCTTCAGCCACTTACCTTAATCCAGCGCCGGGATCCCCCTCCAGTGACCTCTCCTCCCCCTCCAATGTCAGCTCCAATGTCAGTGAGAGAACACAGTATGGAGAGAGTACTCATAGACTGAGAGAACACAGTACGGAGAGAGTACTCATAGACCGAGAGAGCACAGTATGGAGAGAGAACTCATAGACTGAGAGAATACGGTATGGAGAGAGTACTCATAGACAGAGTACATAGTATGGAGAGAGAACTCATAGACTGAGAGAATACGGTATGGAGAGAGTACTCATAGACTGAGAGAGCACAGTATGGAGAGAGTACTCATAGACTGAGAGCATAGTATGGAGAGAGTACTCATAGATTGAGAGAATACAGTATGGAGAGAGTACTCATAGACTGAGAGAGCACAGTATGGAGAGAGTACTCAGATTGAGAGAACACAGTATGGAGAGAGTACTCAGACAGAGAGCACAGTATGGAGAGAGTACTCATAGACAGAGCATAGTATGGAGAGAGTACTCAGACTGAGAGAGCACAGTATGGAGAGAGTACTCAGACTGAGAGAATACAGTATGGAGAGAGTACTCATAGACTGAGAGAGCACAGTATGGAGAGAGTACTCATAGACTGAGAGCATACTATGGAGAGAGTACTCAGACTGAGAGCATACTATGGAGAGAGTACTCATAGACTGAGAGAGCACAGTATGGAGAGAGTACTCATAGACTGAGAGCATACTATGGAGAGAGTACTCATAGACTGAGAGCATACTATGGAGAGAGTACTCATAGACTGAGAGAGCACAGTATGGAGAGAGTACTCATAGACTGAGAGCATAGTATGGAGAGAGTACTCGTAGACTGAGAGAACACAGTATGGAGAGAGTGCTCATAGTCTGAGAGAACACAGTATGGAGAGAGTACTCATAGACTGAGAGAGCACAGTATGGAGAGAGTACTCAGACTGAGAGAATACGGTATGGAGAGAGTAGTCATAGACTGAGAGAACACAGTATGGAGAGAGTACTCATAGACTGAGAGCATAGTATGGAGAGAGTACTCATAGACTGAGAGAACACAGTATGGAGAGAGGACTCATAGACTGAGAGAATACAGTATGGAGAGAGTACTCATAGACTGAGAGAATACGGTATGGAGAGAGTACTCATAGACTGAGAGAGCACAGTATGGAGAGAGTACTCATAGACAGAGAATACAGTATGGAGAGAGTACTCATAGACTTAGAGCATAGTATGGAGAGAGTACTCAGACTGAGAGCATAGTATGGAGAGAGGACTCATAGACTGAGAGAATACAGTATGGAGAGAGTACTCATAGACTGAGAGAACACAGTATGGAGAGAGGACTCATAGACAGAGTACATAGTATGGAGAGAGTACTCATAGACTGAGAGAGCACAGTATGGAGAGAGTACTCAGACTGACAGAGCATAGTATGGAGAGAGTACTCAGACTGACAGAGCATAGTATGGAGAGAGTACTCATAGACAGAGAGCATAGTATGGAGAGAGGACTCATAGACAGAGTACATAGTATGGAGAGAGTACTCATAGACTGAGAGCATACAATGGAGAGAGTACTCATAGACTGAGAGCATACTATGGAGAGAGTACTCATAGACTGAGAGATCACAGTATGGAGAGAGTACTCATAGAATGAGAGAACACAGTATGGAGAGAGTACTCACACTGAGAGAATACTGAGAGAACACAGTATGGAGAGAGGACTCATAGACAGAGAATACAGTATGGAGAGAGGACTCATAGACTGAGAGAATACAGTATGGAGAGAGTACTCAGACTGAGAGAGGACAGTATGGAGAGAGTACTCATAGACTGAGAGCATAGTATGAAGAGAGTACTCATAGACTGAGAGAACACAGTATGGAGAGAGTGCTCATAGTCTGAGAGAACACAATATGGAGAGAGTACTCATAGACAGAGAGCTCAGTATGGAGAGAGTACTCAGACTGGGAGAATATGGTATGGAGAGTACTCAGACTGAGAGAACACAGTATGGAGAGAGGACTCATAGACTGAGAGCATACTATGGAGAGAGTACTCATAGACTGAGAGCATACTATGGAGAGAGTACTCATAGAATGAGAGAACACAGTATGGAGAGAGTACTCACACTGAGAGAATACTGAGAGAATATAGTATGGAGAGAGGACTCATAGACTGAGAGAACAGAGTATGGAGAGAGTGCTCATAGACTGAGAGAGCTCAGTATGGAGAGAGTACTCAGACTGGGAGAATACGGTATGGAGAGAGTACTCAGACTGAGAGAAGCACAGTATGGAGAGAGTACTCATAGACTGAGAGCATAGTATGGAGAGAGTACTCATAGACTGAGAGAACAGTATGGAGAGAGTACTCATAGACTGAGAGAACAGTATGGAGAGAGGACTCATAGACTGAGAGCACAGTATGGAGAGAGTGCTCATAGACTGAGAGAGCACAGTATGGAGAGAGTACTCATAGACTGAGAGAACACAGTATGGAGAGAGGACTCATAGACAGAGTACATAGTATGGAGAGAGTACTCATAGACTGAGAGAGCACAGTATGGAGAGAGTACTCATAGACAGAGAGCACAGTATGGAGAGAGTACTCAGACTGACAGAGCATAGTATGGAGAGAGTACTCATAGACTGAGAGAACACAGTATGGAGAGAGGACTCATAGACAGAGAGCATAGTATGGAGAGAGTGCTCATAGACTGAGAGAGCACAGTATGGAGAGAGTACTCATAGACTGAGAGAACACAGTATGGAGAGAGGACTCATAGACAGAGTACATAGTATGGAGAGAGTACTCATAGACTGAGAGAGCACAGTATGGAGAGAGTACTCATAGACTGAGAGAACACAGTATGGAGAGAGTACTCATAGACTGAGAGAGCACAGTATGGAGAGAGTACTCAGACTGACAGAGCATAGTATGGAGAGAGTACTCATAGACTGAGAGATCACAGTATGGAGAGAGTACTCATAGAATGAGAGAACACAGTATGGAGAGAGTACTCATAGAATGAGAGAACACAGTATGGAGAGAGTACTCACACTGAGAGAATACTGAGAGAACACAGTATGGAGAGAGGACTCATAGACAGAGAATACAGTATGGAGAGAGGACTCATAGACTGAGAGAATACAGTATGGAGAGAGTACTCAGACTGAGAGAGGACAGTATGGAGAGAGTACTCATAGACTGAGAGCATAGTATGAAGAGAGTACTCATAGACTGAGAGAACACAGTATGGAGAGAGTGCTCATAGTCTGAGAGAACACAATATGGAGAGAGTACTCATAGACAGAGAGCTCAGTATGGAGAGAGTACTCAGACTGGGAGAATATGGTATGGAGAGAGTACTCATAGACTGAGAGAACACAGTATGGAGAGAGTACTCATAGACTGAGAGAACACAGTATGGAGAGAGGACTCATAGAATGAGAGAACACAGTATGGAGAGAGTACTCACACTGAGAGAATACTGAGAGAATACAGTATGGAGAGAGGACTCATTGACTGAGAGAACAGAGTATGGAGAGAGTGCTCATAGACTGAGAGAGCTCAGTATGGAGAGAGTACTCAGACTGGGAGAATACGGTATGGAGAGAGTACTCAGACTGAGAGAACACAGTATGGAGAGAGTACTCATAGACTGAGAGCATAGTATGGAGAGAGTACTCATAGACTGAGAGAACACAGTATGGAGAGAGTACTCATAGACTGAGAGCATAGTATGGAGAGAGTACTCATAGACTGAGAGAACAGTATGGAGAGAGTACTCATAGACTGAGAGAACAGTATGGAGAGAGGACTCAGACTGAGAGAACACAGTATGGAGAGAGGACTCATAGACTGAGAGAATACAGTATGGAGAGAGTACTCATAGACTGAGAGAACACAGTATGGAGAGAGGACTCATAGACAGAGTACATAGTATGGAGAGAGTACTCATAGACTGAGAGAGCACAGTATGGAGAGAGTATTCATAGACTGAGAGAACACAGTATGGAGAGGGTACTCATAGACTGAGAGAGCACAGTATGGAGAGAGTACTCAGACTGATAGAGCATAGTATGGAGAGAGTACTCAGACTGACAGAGCATAGTATGGAGAGAGTACTCATAGACAGAGAGCATAGTATGGAGAGAGGACTCATAGACAGTACATAGTATGGAGAGAGTACTCATAGACTGAGAGCATACAATGGAGAGAGTACTCATAGACTGAGAGCATACTATGGAGAGAGTACTCATAGACTGAGAGATCACAGTATGGAGAGAGTACTCATAGAATGAGAGAACACAGTATGGAGAGAGTACTCACACTGAGAGAATACTGAGAGAATACAGTATGGAGAGAGGACTCATTGACTGAGAGAACAGAGTATGGAGAGAGTGCTCATAGACTGAGAGAGCTCAGTATGGAGAGAGTACTCAGACTGGGAGAATACGGTATGGAGAGAGTACTCATAGACTGAGAGAACACAGTATGGAGAGAGTACTCATAGACTGAGAGCATAGTATGGAGAGAGTACTCATAGACTGAGAGAACACAGTATGGAGAGAGTACTCAGACTGAGAGCATAGTATGGAGAGAGTACTCATAGACTGAGAGAACAGTATGGAGAGAGTACTCATAGACTGAGAGAACAGTATGGAGAGAGGACTCATAGACTGAGAGAACACAGTATGGAGAGAGGACTCATAGACTGAGAGAATACAGTATGGAGAGAGTACTCATAGACTGAGAGAACACAGTATGGAGAGAGGACTCATAGACAGAGTACATAGTATGGAGAGAGTACTCATAGACTGAGAGAGCACAGTATGGAGAGAGTATTCATAGACTGAGAGAACACAGTATGGAGAGGGTACTCATAGACTGAGAGAGCACAGTATGGAGAGAGTACTCAGACTGACAGAGCATAGTATGGAGAGAGTACTCAGACTGACAGAGCATAGTATGGAGAGAGTACTCATAGACAGAGAGCATAGTATGGAGAGAGGACTCATAGACAGAGTACATAGTATGGAGAGAGTACTCATAGACTGAGAGCATACAATGGAGAGAGTACTCATAGACTGAGAGCATACTATGGAGAGAGTACTCATAGACTGAGAGATCACAGTATGGAGAGAGTACTCATAGAATGAGAGAACACAGTATGGAGAGAGTACTCACACTGAGAGAATACTGAGAGAACACAGTATGGAGAGAGGACTCATAGACAGAGAATACAGTATGGAGAGAGGACTCATAGACTGAGAGAATACAGTATGGAGAGAGTACTCAGACTGAGAGAGGACAGTATGGAGAGAGTACTCATAGACTGAGAGCATAGTATGAAGAGAGTACTCATAGACTGAGAGAACACAGTATGGAGAGAGTGCTCATAGTCTGAGAGAACACAATATGGAGAGAGTACTCATAGACAGAGAGCTCAGTATGGAGAGAGTACTCAGACTGGGAGAATATGGTATGGAGAGTACTCAGACTGAGAGAACACAGTATGGAGAGAGGACTCATAGACTGAGAGCATACTATGGAGAGAGTACTCATAGACTGAGAGCATACTATGGAGAGAGTACTCATAGAATGAGAGAACACAGTATGGAGAGAGTACTCACACTGAGAGAATACTGAGAGAATATAGTATGGAGAGAGGACTCAGACTGAGAGAACAGAGTATGGAGAGAGTGCTCATAGACTGAGAGAGCTCAGTATGGAGAGAGTACTCAGACTGGGAGAATACGGTATGGAGAGAGTACTCAGACTGAGAGAACACAGTATGGAGAGAGTACTCATAGACTGAGAGCATAGTATGGAGAGAGTACTCATAGACTGAGAGAACAGTATGGAGAGAGTACTCATAGACTGAGAGAACAGTATGGAGAGAGGACTCAGACTGAGAGAACACAGTATGGAGAGAGGACTCATAGACTGAGAGAATACAGTATGGAGAGAGTACTCATAGACTGAGAGAACACAGTATGGAGAGAGGACTCATAGACAGAGTACATAGTATGGAGAGAGTACTCATAGACTGAGAGAGCACAGTATGGAGAGAGTACTCATAGACTGAGAGAACACAGTATGGAGAGAGTACTCATAGACTGAGAGAGCACAGTATGGAGAGAGTACTCAGACTGACAGAGCATAGTATGGAGAGAGTACTCATAGACAGAGAGCATAGTAGGAGAGAGTGCTCATAGACTGAGAGAACACAGTATGGAGAGAGGACTCATAGACAGAGAGCATAGTATGGAGAGAGTGCTCATAGACTGAGAGAGCACAGTATGGAGAGAGTACTCATAGACTGAGAGAACACAGTATGGAGAGAGGACTCATAGACAGAGTACATAGTATGGAGAGAGTACTCATAGACTGAGAGAGCACAGTATGGAGAGAGTGCTCATAGGCTGAGAGAGCACAGTATGAAGAGAGTACTCATAGACTGAGAGAACACAGTATGGAGAGAGTACTCATAGACTGAGAGAGCACAGTATGGAGAGAGTACTCAGACTGACAGAGCATAGTATGGAGAGAGTACTCAGACTGAGAGAGCACAGTATAGAGAGAGTGCTCATAGACTGAGAGAACACAGTATGGAGAGAGTACTGAAACAGAGAACACAGAATGGAGAGAGTACTCATAGACGAAGAGAATACAGTATGGAGAGAGTACTCATAGACTGAGAGAGCACAGTATGGAGAGAGTACTCATAGACTGAGAGAGCACAGTATGGAGAGAGTACTCATAGACTGAGAGAACACAGTATGGAGAGAGTACTCATAGTCTGCTAAAGTTACTCTGGTGTGAGGAGGGGGGGCAGCATATTGTAAAGATATACTTTGTGACAGCAGGAGGCTGACCAGAAGGGTTTTATATTGGGGAGGAGTTATGGACTATGGGAGGATAAGCATTTGAAACTGGGCTCAGGGAAGGAGGGAATGTGACACTGAAAGCAGTAAGAGGGGTTCAGAGAAGGAGGGGTGTGACACTGGAAGCAATGATGGGGTTCAGGAAAGGAGGGGTGTGATACTGGAAGCAGTGGGGGAGGGCTCAGAGAAGGAGGGGTGCGACACTGAAAACAGTAAGGGGCGCTCAAGGAAGGAGGGGTGTTACACTGGAAGCAGTGATGTGAAGCTCAGGAAAAGAGGGGAGTTACACTGGAAGCAGTGATGTGAACTCAGGAAAGGAGGCGTGTTACACTGGAAGCAGTGATGTGAAGCTCAGGAAAGGAGGGGTGTTACACTGGAAGCAGTGATGTGAAGCTCAGGAAAAGAGGGGTGTTACACTGGAAGCAGTGATGTGAAGCTCAGGAAAGGAGGGGTGTGATACTGGAAGCAGTAAGGAGGGGGTTCAGGGAAGGAGGGGTGCTACATTGGAAGCAGTGAGGGGGGGGTTCAGGGAAGGAGGGTGTTACACTGGAAGCAGTAAGGGGGGTCCAGGGAAGGAGGGGTGTTACCTTGGAAGCAGTGAGGGGGGTTCAGGGAAGGAGGGGTGTGACACTGGAAGCAGTGAGCGGGTTCAGGGAAGGAGGGGGTGTTACACTGGAAGCAGTGATGTGAAGCCCAGGAAAGGAGGGGTGTTACACTGGAAGCAGTGATGTGAAGCTCAGGAAAGGAGGGGTGTTACACTGGAAGCAGTAAGGGGGGTCCAGGGAAGGAGTGGGTGTTACACTGGAAGTAGTGAGGGGGGGGTTCAGGGAAGGAGGGGTGTGACACTGGAAGCAGTGAGCGGGTTCAGGGAAGGAGGGGGTGTTACACTGGAAGCAGTGATGTGAAGCCCAGGAAAGGAGGGGTGTTACACTGGAAGCAGTGATGTGAAGCTCAGGAAAGGAGGGGTGTTACACTGGAAGCAGTAAGGGGGGTCCAGGGAAGGAGGGGTGTTACACTGGAAGTAGTGAGGGGGGGTTCAGGGAAGGAGGGGTGTGACACTGGAAGCAGTGAGCGGGTTCAGGGAAGGAAGGGGGGGTTACACTGGAAGCAGTGATGTGAAGCCCAGGAAAGGAGGGGTGTTACACTGGAAGCAGTGATGTGAAGCTCAGGAAAGGAGGGGTGTTACACTGGAAGCAGTGATGTGAAGCTCAGGAAAGGAGGGGTGTTGCACTGGAAGTCATGAGTGGGGCTCAGGGAATAAGGGGTGTGATACTGGAAGCAGTGATGTGAAGCTCAGGGAAGGAGGGGGTATGACACTGGAAGCAGTGAAGGAGGGATGTGACATTGGAAGCAGTGAGAGAAGGCTCAGGGAAGGAGGGTGACACTGAGAGTTGTGTATGGGGGGGAAGGGAGGGATCAGTAGAGGGACTGAGGCACTGGGAGGAGAGAGGGAAGTACTGGGAAGGGGGTGTAACATTGGCAGGAAGGAGTAACAATTTGATATGTAAGGTGTTGGGTTTACTGATAGAGGAGTTATATTGGGAAGGAAGTTCACTGGGAAAGAGGAGTGGAACTGGAGAGGAGGAGTGGTGATCCTGGCAGGAAGAAGTAGTACTGGAGAGGGGGAGTGGTGGATCTGGCAGATAGGAGTGTACTGGAGGGGGGGAGTGGTGATACTGGGGAGGAGTGGTGATCCTGGCAGATAGGAGTGTATTGGGGAGTAGGAGTGGTGACTCTGGGTAGGAGGAGTGCTGACTCTGGGAGGTGCACTCAGCAGCCACTGCCCTGCTCAGTGGATCCTGGACTCATGGAGCGGCTGCTCTTGCTGCTGGGGGTGCAGCCCGGGCACATTTGATCGCTGCTGTCACCTTTATTGTCCCCTGTGTATTTGTAGTGTGCACCCTGCTCCCCTGCCTGGCATTGCTGTGTGTGAGCATTGAGCTCCCCAGCCTGGCTGTGCCCTGTGCTCCCCAGCCTGGCAGTGCTATAAGCTCCCCAGCCTTGTAGTGCCCTCCACTCCTCAGCCTGGCAGTGCCATAAGCTTCCCAGCCTGGCATTGCCCTGAGCTCCCTGCCTTTGTTGTGTCTTTGTGTAGTGCTGAGATTGCATGCTGTACACGGTCTCCTCTGTGTTTTGTCCTCATTGTGGTAGTTGTGTAGTGTTGTATCTGTGAGTGAGTGTGTGTGTGTGGCCCCTTCCACTGTAACCTGCTCCTCTCACCCTTCACCATGCCGGATCTGATCAGTGTGTCGGAATTTGTATCTGAGACCAATGAGGATTACAAGTCTCCCACTGCGTCCAACTTTACCACCAAACTGAGCCAATGCAGGAACACGGTGACAGCCATAGAAGAGGTAAGAGCTCTCACTCATATACTGGGTCCAAACTCTGCCAGTCTGGCTCACAGAGGGCAGGGGGCAATCAGAGCATGATGGCTGTGACATGGATATGGGACTGGGAACATCTATGTTATCAATGTATAATATTTGGTGTAAGAAATCCTGTATTGTCTTTGGAAAGTCTGCTTTTGAAAGTGCCACATTATATGTGTATATAGTATATGTAGATGTGGGACTAAATGTCAGAATTTGTCAGGTGGTGGGTCTGATGACAGATCTTCATTGTGATAACAAAGTAAGAAGAGTAAGGTTAGGTTACAGAAAATGCCTATTGTCATCCAGAAAGAGGTTTAGCAGAAAAATTGTTGCTTTAATAATAATATTGACCCTGCAGGTACACAGCTAGTATACAAGGTCATTTCATGGTCTCACTTTTGGTACTGTATTTTATGGGGCCACCATTCTATTTATTTATTTTTGAAAAACAGAAAATCCAGTTATTTACATTGATAATGATGTTGGTTTTAATCACTAAACAAAATAATGGAGTTTACGCCAGGGAGTTCCAAGTTGTATGCCAATATAGCCAAACTGGAGAAATAGTTCCAACTCTTTTTTAGATTAACGTTTAATATTTCTGGGTCAAACCCCGACAGTTTTTTGTGTTTTTTTTTTGTCATTATTTTATTATATATAGTGGCATCATATACCGCAACATTTACAACGAGATTATAAAATTGCAATTAAATGGCAGACAAATGTTAAGAGTATAGGAGGTGAAGAGGGCTTGTGCCAACAAGTTTGCAATGTAGATGTTCTGGTTTAGAAAATAAACCCCCAGTATAAGTGTGCATGTTTGCAAAGTATAGATCAAAAGAAGCAAATGTGCATCTGTTCTTTTTAAATTCAAGTAGACCAATGCTTGTTCATTCATAAATCCTGGTTTTAATTATGTTCTGTATCTCGAATACTAAACCTGACACTGACTAACCTGACCCTGTCCTTTAATCTATCTGAATTTATTTCAGCATGGTTTGTTCTGAGATAAACTTTGTGCACAGTATTTATTACTTGACTTTCCTTGGGGAGTATAAAATAGCACATTAGATTTATTCATTAAACAGTAAGTTGGCCAGCTTGCAAAATGTAGGCCAAAAAAAAACAAGTTACCAAACCGATCATATTCTTTGATATCATTTATGCAATTAATAAATCTGTTACAAGTCACCTTGTTTATGTTAATGTTTAGTAAATGAACTCTAAAGTGACCCTAATAAGGAGGGTCCAAAACGAGAGAATACAAGAATTCAATATCCATTGATTTATGAGTGTGAAACTATTTGTGAAGGAGCCAAGTGTGTCTTATTCAGAATGTGTTTTCCTGGATACATAGAATGTGTGCATGAAAAGTGTAGTCCTCTACTATATATACTTAAAGTGACCCAATAGTAGTACCTGCATTCCTACCGCTATAGGGCCCATGTCCCCAATTCTACATAGACGCCCCCTGCAATATAATTTTAAAGAAATAAAGTTTTACTTACATATTTCCAGTGCCAAGGTACCCTCAGTGCTGCTTCCATCTCTGCCTCCCTTAATTTCGTGTCCAATCCAATGCTTATCATAGAGCAGCATTGGGGACCTAAAGAACATGCGCAGCAAGTGCCACACGCACATTCAAGCTTCCCCAGCAGAAACTATTAAATCAATCCTCTCTTATGGGACTTGCGCATCACATAACAAGCTTTAGTCAGTCAGAACAGCAGAAGCTCAAAAACATCAATGTTTTACATTGCAGGGTTAAAAGGACAGGACCACTGCACCCAGACCACTTCATTGATATGAAGTGGTCTGCGTGACTATACTGTCCATTTAATGTGCTACAGTAGTCCTGAGCCATGACTGATTAATCGCTTGATTTTCTACCTGCCTCATTTGAATTCTCCATACTTCAGACCAGTGCATTTTAGGTACTGCACATCTGTATGTATCCAAAAATAAGTTGGGGTTTAAAACCATATTTTTGGTTTACATCAAATTATTAAAATAAGGTACTTGTTAAATTTGATGTTCGTCTGTTTTATGTTAATTTGCACAAACTGGATTTCACAGCTTAACTTCACATAGAAAAATTAGAAAAATTCACCCAGTCGCTTAAGGTTTACTTACTTAGGGGTGAATAGTCAAGAGTTAAAAATGGATTTCCAGATTAAGGCAACAATAGCCGAATTTGAAGTCGCCAAGTCAGGCTATATTTTCTGTTCATACAGTATGAATTCCAGACAAATCCTACGTTCGTGAATAACTCATGTATGTGTTTTCTTAAACAGGGGTTTAATTTTAAATACGTGTGAAACTTTCTTGGCAGCTATCAGCCTAAAATTAAATTCTTCTTTTACAATATTTTATTGGCTAAGTGTATGAATTGCCTACATACACATTCTAGTCAAACATTTGCTAGACTTTTGTTCCACTGTGATGTAACATGTTAAATTCTCCTGCTTGTGGTCTGTGTAGTGTAATTAAATATGTCAGCTATGTTCTAGAAAATATTACCATTCCAGGTTCTATCTCTAAAAACGTCTGTAGCTACTAGAATAAACTAATTCCTGATTCTCTTTTTTTCCTCTCTAAATTAAACTGTTGCATAGACAGAAATGTCAGACTTAATATCTTGCTTCTGCTGTAATAAGCTATTGATTTAAGCATGACTGACGACAAATAAGGGATATGAGCACACTTGCATCATACTTGCCAAGATATTACTCAGTTTCATTGATTTCACTGTTACACCAGTGCAGCTTCCAACAGTAAAGTATATCGTGCAATGCTATATTCTAGTGGTGGTGTGATGAACGTTAATGAATCCACTGACGATCTCAGCACAGACTGGATAGCCTTGTAGACAGTTTTGATGACTCAACTTCCAGTTTCATTAAAGACCTGCGATGACTAAACAACACAATCAATTGGTCATGGGCCAGTATTATGCTAGTCACTAAATTCAGAAATTCTAGCGATAGATTTCCATATTTTACACCAAAAATAGTTGTTGGACAATTTTTTCAATTGATCTATTTTGGCCTAGAATTTTTTCTTTTTTGTCATATCTTCACATTTCCCAGTTTAGTGAATTAAACCGTATACTTGGACATTGAGGGAACAAATCTATTAGTTTTTTTTGTTTTTTTAAACTTGTTTTTAATGAGCTTTATTCCTTATTCTTCTTAGATTTGGGCACCCCTTCTTAAAAAATAAAATACAAATAAAAAAAAATAAAAACTATATAAATTTGCTGTAAAACTTTCCTGTATTGCAGGACAGGAACAGACTCCTTTTCCTCTGCACCCTATGGCTTCCAGACACCTAACGGAGCAGTCAAATTATTAAAACCCCAGATGGTGACAGAGCCACTTTAAAGGAACACATCAAAATGATGTTATGTTGACAGGAGGTCCCTGGCGCTGGCTCACCTTTAGGGGTTAAGCCATTCATGAATGGTTTAACCCCAGAGCATGTGTTCCAACACCGGATTGCCCTACTCCTCTATCCTTCCGCTTAGTTAACGGAAGGCTCGGAGAGGGGCTCTGAAGGAACACAGACTTTGGGGTTAAATTATTTAAGAACAATTTATCCTCTAAAGGTAGGCCGGCGTCAGTAAACTCCTCTTATCACAACAACTTAATGTTGATGAAGTTGTTATGGTGCCCAAACTGGTCCTTTAAGGAGGAAGAGCCACCAGAGTTCTGAATTCAGACAAATGTAAACAATGTTTCTCAAAACTGCAATGTTTTCCATTATAAAAAAATAACGTGTATACAAAATCCACCAGACAGTTAATAGAAGCTTTCCTGCAGTTTCACAGAGTTCTAAAACACCATAGGATGGCATTGATTCAATCCTTTTCCTATAAGGAAGGCTTAAAGGGACACTCCAAGCACCCAGACCACTTCAGCTAATTGAAGTGGTCTGGGTGCTGTGACCCTTTTGCACTTAGTGCTGCAATGGGGGAGCTTCCGGTATCCAAACCGACCTTTGGTCAGTTATCAGACACTGGACGTCCTCACGGACCTCCATGGTCACATTTTTTTTTTTTTCCATAAGAAAGAATTGAAAAATGCTTTCCTATGGGGAGGTTTAAGGCGCGCACGGCCATTGCCACGCATGCACATTAGGTCTCCCCGCCAACGTTGGAGTATCGTGGGCGGATCCTGACCCAGTGCCGAGGGACATTGGCACTGGATTCAGGTAAGTGACTGAAGGGGTTTTAACCCCTTCAGTACCTGGGATGAGGGGCGGGAGGGAACTGTTTTTATCTACTATATAATGTTTGGAATAGCCATTTTGGTGCGTTTTTGAGAAATGAATGGAAATTATGTTCTGAAAAAAATCTCTAGAATGCCATGAAAAGTACTTTTTATTAGATTATGTTGCAGTTATATGATATTTTAATACTGTAAAATGTTTGCATACATCGGGTGTGAATGAAAAAAATAATAATTCTCCTCTCCTATTTACTAAGCTTTCACCTTTTTGAAGCAAATATTGAAAAGAAAATTAAGATGACGTTTTGCAGATATTCTCAAACTTACACCAATCAACCTCTGAATTGATTCTAAAAGACCCCAGACTTGCACTAACGTTCATGCAATAGCTGTAAGATTGGTACTACTACCGTAGGAATTGAAATCCTGCATAATTCATTTCTGAAGAAAATAATAAAAAGGTGGCCGCTGGCTAAAATGAGAAATTCTCTTTGAACTTACTGTGGCACACCACAACCGACTTGTACAATATATCTCGGCTTATTGTCCATGACCACAAATACATATATATGTGTGTGTGTATATAATATATATATATTTGGTAGATCCAAATTATTTTAGTGGACATTGTGGTTTTATAAGCTGTAATGCTAATTTAGAAAGGGGTTTGCTGTGTACTGCTTTAGTTAGCCCCCAGCAGCACACTTTAAATGTTCAGTTGAGTGATGCTTTATAGCAATGTGAATTTAGTGAAAAATTCACGAACGGATTTGGGTTACTGCTAATATCCACCCGACCTTCATTGCATTCATACTGTGTACCTTGCTAAAGATCAGCCTTTATCTTTTCCAATACAATAGTTTATCCTATGTAATTTCAGGACCAGTGTCCCCAGGCAGTGGGAGTTGGAGGCTGTAATTTGGTATTTGCTGAGCATGTCTCTAATAATAAAGATCAAGAGGTCGGACCCAAATGATAGCCTCCATCATGTTTGCTTTATGTTCCATTTTAAAGGAGAGGAGTTAGACGGAACTGCAGAATCAGCACTTCCCATCTGTGGGGGGGGGACATAATAATAATGATGTGTATGGGTACAGGCAGAAGGGAAATGTGAAACTGCTTTGTTTACTAAATTCTGATAATAGGATTGGATTACAGCATTGCTGATTCACTTCACACTTGGTTTAGTTTCACTTTAGAAGCTTTCTAGAACAGTCAAAGGAAGAATGCACCGTGTTGAAGCATTGGAAATAACCTGTCAATGAAGTGTCCTCACTTTCCACTGATGGATGTTGCCGACCTAATGGCACTGATCAAATCCACAGTGCAGCCATGTACTCTGCTTCCTATCATCCAGTCCATACATAAGGACAGGAGTCAGCAACCTATGGCACTCAAGGTACCTTTGCACTTCATTTAAGGCTGCCAGAGACAAACAGGCTCTGGCCTATCAGGAGTTCCAATGGAATTTCAAATATCCACTAGTGCAAACCGAGCAGTGATCAATTAATGCATAGCAGCACTTAGAGAAATTGATCTCAGATCACTTCCTCCCAGCACTTGTGTGAACAATACGTACACACTTCAACAAAAAATAGGATCGGCATGCCAAGGGCAATGTATATATGCTCTTCCTGGACACTTGTGTTAATAAAGTCCACGTTTTCCTAAAGACACTACAACACAGAATCTGTCATTTAAAATTAGTCATTTGTGAATAACTTGGTGTTTGTTTTTGGGTTGTTTTTTTTTTCAGAAGAGGTACATGTGATACTTGACCCCCTCCTCTCTCCTGTACACTCTCAATGATTTTATCCACCCTTCATAGTTCTGAAACATGTTACAAAGTGTTGTCAACGCAAGTTAAACAAACAGTTAAAGGATCACTATAGTGTCAGGAAAACAAAGCGGTTTTCCTGACACTATAGTGCCCTGAGGGTGCCCCCACCCTCAGGGTCCTCCTCATGTGGCGCTGAAGGGGTTTCTCAATGCTTTCCTATGGACGCTCTGTGCGATGAAGGCATAATTTGCGCCTCTAGTGGCTGTCCGGAGGACAGCCTCTAGAGGCTGGCTTAACCCCAATTGTAAACGGCTATGTTTGCATCTGAAGGGTTAAAACCTGAGGGACATTGCACCCAGACCACTTCATTGAGCTGAAGTGGCTTGGGTGACTATAGTGTCCCTTTAAAGAGTTCTGGTGCATGCAAGTTAATGTATTGGGAGTACCTGCCACACATGAAAAACCATTAAACAATTTCCTCTTATGCTAAGGCATTTATTCAGATAATTTTAAAGTTATGATGTTTCCACATGATGGGTCCATCTTAAATGCACATGTTGGCCAGCTAGGAACTAAAATATAATCGTCATGCTGTACTTGAAAAATTGCCAACAAATTATTAAATAAAAAGTAATATCCGAATAGGCCTGGGTGCCCTCTTACATTGTATGTAGAATAACCCGAAGCAGGTCTGCTAGTTACTTATGTGGCCACGTTTTCTAGCACGTCATAGCAATGAAGAAATTAGGGTGGAAATATTACAGAAATCCATCAAGTTCAGTCACTTGTTTCTATGACTGCAGAACCAAAGGAAGGCAAAACTCCCAGCAAATTTGTTTCCAGGGAGAATGTAATAGTTCTTGACTCAAATAACAAAACAAAGAAACAACATTCAGATTTATGGCTCAAATTATAAACATTCAAATTTGGCCGCTGAGTAACAGTCCACTATTTAAAGGACACTCAAAAAAAACAAGTGCATAGGTGCAGTGTGACAAATGTGAGCATTGCCATTTCAGAGAAATTACAGTGTTTAAATTTGTCGTTAAGAATGCATCTAATGGTTGTCATTCAGAGCAACTAGGAGCACTTCATAGCAAATTAAACAATTTAAAGCACAATTTTGCCAAAGACTGATTCTTCTCCTTGAGAAGTGTTGGGATAATGCCTCTCTATGACAAGTATCTGGTTGGCTCAGGGCAGCAGTTGCTGCACATGTGCCATAGGATCACAAATCTTATCTTTGAGAAGCCTCGGCCTGCCGCAAGATCAACCTTACTGATGTTCTCACAGTTGGTGGAGCAGCTGCTGCAGCACAACCAGGGCGGTGCTGGATAAATGGAAAATGTTACTGACATTTTCAATTTTTAAAAGGGAGCGCTGAATCTAATAGTTAATTATTATTGAAGTTGTTATGGTGCCAGAAGGTTCCTGGTGCTGGCTTACCTTTAGGGGTTAAACCCTTCATGAAAGTTATAACCCCAAAGTCTGTGCTCAGGCTGCATTCCGCTCTGCCTATCACGACTACTGTATGACCCAATATGCAAAACTATGATAACACAAACCACGTATACCGGGCTTTAGAATGGCCTGACTTCAAGTTAAAGAGAGGTCAATAAACAAGCCGTGGTTGGGGATACAGAATGAGACAATACGAACATACTAGCCAAAGGTCAGGATACCAGAAGTCAAAATAGAAGCCAATGTCAAAAACCAGACAATATAACCAAGAACACGCTCTCTGACAACCAACAAGTGGAAACCACTACAGGGCACTGAGAAAAGACATTACAGGATTACTGTGATTGGTCAGTACAGCATGACATCACACGCACGTCGGCGCCATCTTTAGTGTGGGCACTGTGTAATTTACTATTTAGAACGGGACCACATCGGCCCTTAGAATGCCGCACCAGCCGGGACCTGTCTTACTGGAGTATCGGTCAGCAATCCACCGTGATGCAGGTGAGTATCTTTCTCCCTTCTCAGCGTGAAGCCCTGCTGATGTGCGGCCGCACCAACCTTGGTCTTATTTGCGGCTAAAGTATCAGCGTGACCGCACTGATCAGGCATGGCCACACCAATACGATCCACCAGCGCCGTGACTGCCCTCCTTTCACTCTGCTTTCTGAAATTCTTTATAACTGAAGCCTCGAACTGGGGCTACAGGACCTGTTCTTTGGGAAGCTTTCACTTTTGGTGTTTATTTTCATCTTTTCCAGGAGTAACCAATGTCAGTAGAGATTGTTCAAAAGTGTTAGAGTTGTTTATCCTGTTTTTCTGGCATTGTACAGGGAGTTGGAAAGCACCCTCTTGCCACCTACAAGTCCTATTTATAATATGATGATCTTATGCTGTATTATTTACTATTCACTGTATCTGGGATTGATATGTTATTAAAGCGTCATTGTCATCCACAAAACATAACAGCGCTTACAATTTGATGTCCTTTGCTTCTAGCCCGGCTTTAAAGATACTCAACACTGCAAACCATGGCATAGCCACAATGTGTGAATTTTTGCTTGTGTGTTCGTAAAGACAAATGCACAAGTGTATTTGAATCAAGTTGCTGTAGAACAGGCTTCCCTAAACTCCGGCCCTTCAGATGTTGCTGAACTACAACTCCCATGATTCTCATCTATTTCATTCATATAATCATGGGAGATGTAGTTCAGCAACATCTGGAGGGCCGGAGTTTGGGGAAGCCTGTTGTAGAATGTACTAAATGTTTTAGCCTGCATAAGAATGGGTAACTCTGTTGGCTATTAATTTGGGGGGAGAGAATGAGGGCACAACATGTAAGCAAGATTTTTCTTTTAGCATCTCTCATTTTACATGTGAATGTGTCAACCCAATTTCAAACTTTTCCAATCACGTTCAGCAATTAGACTTGTGTTTTTTTTCTGTGTAAGTGCCCCAAAACCAAATTATCATCTAACAAGTGTCCCTAAGTACAAGGAGTAAGTAAGTCAACTTGCATGGCCAAAGAAGGTGCCTATGTAAGCACTTGGTTTACAAATAATCTTTAGCTGTACATTTGTATAACACAATGCATAGAGCACTAGAAAACTGAACTTCTTCTATTTTCACTCGCTGTCCATAGAATCAGCATAGTTACCGTTTGGCATGAATGTTAAGCAAAACTGGAAATTGGCCAGGCTAAGGAGAATTATTTCCCTATTTCAAAACTGTCACTATGCCAAGGACGCTTGGAACCTGGGCAATACCTTCATTCCACTTATTAAA
>OW240913.1:45475266-45488510 GCA_933207985.1 Pelobates cultripes | reverse complement strand
TCAACCTTTTAATACCTAGTACAGAATGTCAATGACAAGCCAAGTTTAAAGAACTGGTTTGTGATACTGAAATGATTAACGTATTTATTTCATGCTGCAGTAGTGGTCAATGCTCACCTCCTTGTGTTCGACTTGCAGCGCTGTTTTTAGGATATCTCGAAGCTGACTCAGCTGTTTCCTTTCTTCATCTTGGACCTGCTTGATCTGCAACAAAATATAGAATGGCACATCATATGGTTGGTTGCTATTCGTGGTTATTAACACATTGACCAGGTACCTAAAAGGGAAGCATCATGGCGCAGTAAGCTTAGGGGGGGTCGAACTTTGGCTGTATTATTTACACAATCATTAACTCTTTCATGAAAAGTAGTTAGGCAAGTTTAATTAAATCATGAAAGTCCTTTAACGTCATGTGTCTTGAAGGGTTTAAAGGCATTAAAAACAATGCAAGTATGAATTGCACAGTAATGTTGTTCAGCACCATTTTTTAAATTTTCTTATATTTATCAGTTTTTATTGAGTTTTGTGCAAAAGGTAAGGTGATGGGGGGTACAGAAAGGAAAAAAATAAGAGGGGGTGGGGGGGCCTGTCACATTTGTTATTAGCAAACATCAATAATTCCGCTCAACAACATCATTAGTACAGATACCTGTGACATTGTTGTTACATTGCTTGAAAAAGTTACAGTTACAGTGCCATTGCCACTAGCAGCCTCTATGTTCGGTATCGTTATCATAAACAACCGTCTGCAGTTCGCCTTGCGGCTGGTCTCAGAGGAGGTCCCCTTCAGTGACTTGAGATAGTCCTTCCGGGGGCGCCTTTAATAATTACGCACAATACTCTTAATATGTACCTCCCAGTGCCTAATAACATGTATATTTATGGGTTACCTGATCTCCAAGCGAACCATAGCTCCCAGGCCCCAGCAGCTGACGCTGACAGTGGGAAGACACCGCGGTAGTAATTCTCATAAATGTGTTGGGTGTCTATCTCTTTATCGAGCTCTGATACCTGAGGTTGTCTTCCACAATCTCGCTATTGCACGTTGTGCGGTCAGTAAGATGTGTAGGATCAACACATAGGAGATGATTGGGGGTATATGCGGTGTATTTTGGTGGGTACCATGTACCATCTGTACAGCATCTTTTTCTGCTGGTCTAGTAGTGTGGCTGATCTAATTAGTTTCTTAGGTGTGTTAATTATTGTTTCCCATTGCTCTTTGGGAATGTTACTCTGTAGGTCCTGGGACCATTGCTCAGCCGGCTTCGAGTCAGCAAAATGAATCGAGGACCAGAGCAGCCGGTAGCACCAGGAGATCGGTTTACATTTCAATGGGAGCACGCCTCTGATAGCCATTTGTTCCTATCCCGTCACCAACTGAGGGGTCCCCTCTTGGGAGGGGTTTGGTTGGTCGCACTTATGTAAGAATGAGTTGAGTATAAGAGTATTGTGATGCCTGGGGTAATTGATATGTGGACTGAAGGGAGGCAAATTCCATTAGTTTGTTGTGTTAGTATATGTGGGATAGATGTGTGACCACCCCATGTCTATCCATGGCTTCGCGCTAAAAGTCAGTATACAGTAGATAATTGCTTTTATCGGCATAGCCGTAGACAGGGAATTGGAGCTCTCCAACTTTATTCTTATCATGTCCCAAATCCTCACCATCAGCTGCTCCTGGGCTGGGAGTAACGGCCCGTGAGTTCTACATTTTTGGGGTAATCTTAGTATGATGAGCAGGTCCAAGGGTGCCAAAGGCTGTCTTTCTAACCATACCCATTGTGGTGGGACTAAGTTGAGGAGCTGGGGCAGAGTCGATGCCAGTAGTATGCTTTGATGTCTGGGAAGGTTAGGAACAGCACCATTTTTAAGGTGCATGTTTTTAAATTCACTACTTAACAGCAAGATTGTCATATTAAAAGCATATCTAAATATGGCATCATAAGCGATGGTTCTTATCAAATATTACTTACGTTTTAAAAAAACCCATTTATTTGTAATCCAGTGCAGAGACAGCCTCATTGTCGTAGCATGATCTGCGTGTAATAAAATCATCAATATGGATGTTCTATGGCCCGAGCAGATGCTTCTCAAAAAAACCTCATTGTAGACCAAAAACGTATGGACAACAATCTCTGTAATCCACCAAACCAATCTCATAGATCAGCACTGGACAGCATCATCATGTTGTGCTTGAAAATTCTGAACGTTAAGATCTTTGAAAATTAAGTCTCAAGCAGGAAGTGCTTCCAGTGGCTGTCTGCATTTGTCCGAGAACACACCTGAAGTGGTTGTCAAAGAATGCGGTTACTCAGAAACAGCAATGTTTTACATGGTCTGAAAAAAGGGAAAAAGGGACAGTATCTATGCACCAAAACCACTATATTATGATTTTGTGGTTTTGGTACCTAAAGTGTCACTTTAAAACTGTAAATACATCGGTTATCAAAGATAAATTAGACGGAGGTCTTACTTATCTCTTCTCAAACATTGCAGACAGAATCTGTTTCAGAAATCCATGGGTATTACAGTTCTGTAAACACACCGATCTTGTCCATCTATAACAGTGGCCTACTTCCACAAACCATCTCAAAGACAAAGTGCGCCATGAACAGATCTATAAAACTAATGAGACTTGACGACAAACACTGATCTGTCTATACTAATTTAATAGTAAGTCTCAAACCTATCACATCACATCAGTCTCACATTTTTCTTTTAACCCATTTCACTGCTCATCAATCATTGCTCCTCTATTCTACCAGCAAGTGCTGCTCGCAACAGCTTTGTGGCAGGGAGCAAAAGACCAACCTGTAGGAGGGTTTTCCTGCTTTCAATTGACACTCAATCCTTAGCATATACCTAGTCTGAGAGGTGAAGTAGGGACATTTTAAAAGAGCATTACATTTTAAATCTATACAGTTTGCAGCATTACAGAAGAAATAGTATGCACTTTAATTTAATCATAAATTGTGTGTACCGTGGCATACTGTGAAGAGTTAAGCTGCCAACACAGTTAACCGTAAAGAAATCTCTACACTGCCAATTGTCATTGTACTATTTATCTCTTTTACAAGAACTGCAGTGAAACATTATTGGGTTTGCTCATAATAAAACAAACAGAGAAAAGAACCACATGTCTGAAACAGGACAATATCATGAGTAAAGTAAAGTAAAAATTAAACAGAACACCCATGGCGATACATGCATACAGGAACATTGTGCATGAGGTTTGAATGAATCATCATGAATCATCCATATGCATAATTGAACAAAGAAAGACAAGAGAAAGAATAGGTTGTGTGATCAAGGGAGAGTGAATGAAGTAACAAGCTACAGGCATAGTATCAGTCTGAGGGGAAGAAAGAGGGGCTACACACAGAGACTATGTGTGACGGTATAATCCTATGTTCCGTCAATCGTTCCCTTATTCCCATAAAGTAAAAATTGCCAAATAATCCCCAGAGTAAAATATTGCTGGTATCGCCGAATAATCCACACATGAGCCAAGGCTTAATGCTGGAACAAGACTGATTTAATGGGAATAAGGGTGCTCAATTTATGAAACACATAACTCCTCCTCTGGGCCAGGGTAGATAATTGAATTTAAGCAGCATATCAAACAATTATCTACTGGCCAGAAAAAGTTAAAATATTTCACAATTCTTAAAAATATACTTTATACATAACATATTACATATCCCTGGGTAGCTGAGGGTGATGTGAGCAACATATTCAAAATTCGTGAAAATCCGTTCGGTAGTTTTGGAGTTATACAGTGTGGAAGTTTGACCGGCTCGCCGCGAGATTGTAGCCGACTCAGAGTTCCATAGAATCAGTGGCAAGAGCCGGTCTCCGTTCAGATGAAATTTGCATGAAAACCGCTGTAGATATCTTCAATCTGGTTATTGGAGAATGCTTCCCTCGTTCGTCCGTTTCAAACTCCTGAACGCCGTTCTTCTGCCGTATTTAGAAGTGGTTCGTATGGGACTTCCAGAAGGGGACCGGGTTTTCGTCGAGTGCCATGCCGAAAACAAGTCCCGTTGGCTGCCGTTCAGGAGTTAAGATGGCCACTGTCCATTGTTCTCGCCATGTGTTCGTATGCCGAAATGGCGGCCACCTCGGAACAGTCCATTAACTCGCGGTTTTCGTGCAGTTACTCAGAGGTCTAAGTTCTAATTGCTACTCAGGGTGGTCCTCATTCGGTAAACTGACTATTTTACCGAACAAGGGAAATTAACGAAATGAAAGTAACGAATGAACCAGCAATAACGGTAATAAATTCAATGAATAAAGTAGCAGGGAGGGAGAGAACCGAATGAGTGGAGGGTGATTCTTCACACTATGTATCCATTTAAACCTGCCCCTGACTTACACGGACAAGCAGTAGTTGTCAAGAATTAGACAAGGCAATTAAGACAAAACAGACATGACTCCCCTCAACCTGGGTTAGCCAAAGGCAGATTATCATTAATTATTACCCACAGCAGCAAAAATAAAAATCTGACATCCACAAAAAATTATTTAGTAGTAGACAGGACTTACCAATAAAAAAAAAAAAACAACGTAACCTTTATTATTCAATTGAATACAAATGTAATAATACATGTTCTGATTTATTTTAATTGGTAGGTACTTTCTGCTCACACAAAATTTGGTAGAGATCCGATTTTCCTTTTTGTTGTCTGCTTACACTTGTTTAGAAATATTTATTGTACAATTAGTATTTTCAGTAGGTTTAACTCTAATTTAGACTATCGTTCTGCTAGTCCAGGCTGGTTAACCTGCCAATGGAATGTAGTGTTACCACTTCTGCAAGGTCAGCAGTGAAACTTCAGACACCAGTGAGAGGCATACAGGAAAAAAGGAATCAATTAATACGAAAGCTGCATCATCATGTAACATGCGGTTTCACAGCTGTTTAAACATGATTCATTTCAGTGTTTCTGTAAACACACATTTTCAGCGCAACGCTGGAGAAATGTCTGAAACGGCAGCATGTTTAATAAGATGTCCTGAAAAGATCTTAGTTTATTTCTAGTTTGTTTAAATTGTTTTAAACACTGTGCCCCCCACAAAGGGTTTGTAGTCAATAAACAGAAATAAAAATGGAACTTGGAAAAGTAAGTCCAAAATAGCCACGCTGGAATCATTCTTATTTATCTACATTGCCAGCGTGGTAATTTGAACTCACAAAACTCAAACTAAACTCGATTTTAAATATTGAGACATGGACAAGGAATTGCAAATTGTTTGCCAAATAGCTAAACTGGAAACATTTTGCTATTTAGCCATCTTTCCTGTTTCTGGTAGAAAATGAGCAATTCTGGGTGTAGCAAATAATGCTGTGTGATGATTAATTCTAAAGGTGTACATACATCTATGAGAGCTTTTTAACTTGTAATTTTATAATGAAAGGGATTTACCAGCAAACGCAATTATTACTATCTGTTAAACAAACCATCATCATGCTATTCTGTTAAACACACCCCTGTGACAGACAAGAGTAGGTATGATCTATTCTAAGAAATAATTCTGCTGATTGGAACTAACTCTCAACAACAATTTTCAAAATCTAGAGAAATTGGTTTTAAACACAGCTATTTAGGTTGTGGTATCAATATATACATACAATTGTTAAAAGGAACACGTGTTTGCCGCCCCCACCACCCCTTAAATTAATAAAACACTATTTAGTAGATATACCCACAAATAAAAACTGGTATATATTTAATTATGCATTATTTTCGAAGGGCGTTTAGGAGTTACAGCAGTTACAAGTTATCAAAAAATTATAACTATTAAAAAATAAATTAATTAAAAACATGATTTTAAATATTAATAATGGGACAAGGAATTTCTATTGAAATCTGCACTTTTATAAGCTGACACAAATGTGAGTGTTCCTTTAAGAGGGCATACCCTAGATATGCACAGATTTTTAAGCCTGTCAACCTATCACAACTACCCACTTAATGCCAGAATGCTAGGTCACTTCCTTTTATATATATTGGAACTCAGGAGGCATTTAAATTACAAGCAAATCCCAGAAACTGTGTATATAGAAAGATCACATTACAAATATATATTTATTATCAATTGTATCATGATATTAAGTATTCTTCTAATAGAAATCACTCTAAAATTATAAAAAGTGTCAGGGGATTAATATAACACTCCTCACCGTGTGTAGATCGACTGAAAGTTTCTCAATGGAGGGCTTCAGGCTTTCAACAGCTTTCAAACCATCCTGGAAAAAGCTAAAAGAAAAGAGCAAACATGGAGGTCAGAAAAGGAACAGCTAAAATTAAAGGACCACTCTAGGCACCCAGACCACTTCAGCTTAATGAAGTGGTCTGGGTGCCAGGTCCTTCTAGGGTTAACCCATTTTTTCATAATTATAGCAGCTTCAGAGAAACTGCTATAATTATGAATGGGTTAAGCCTTCCCCCTAATCCTCTAGTGGCTGTCTCATTGACAGCCACTAGAGGCGCTATGTTTCACTGTGATTTTCACAGTGAGCAGTTACGCGAAAGCTCCATAGGAAAGCATTGTAAATGCTTTCCTATAGACGGGCTGAATGCGCCAAGAGCCTGCTGCTGCGCGATTCAGCCGGGCGGGCTTAACGGAGGCGGAGAGGAGGAGGAGAGCTCTCCGCCCAGCGCTGGAAAAAGGTAAGTTTAAACCCCTTTCCCCCTTCCAGAGCCGGGCGGGAGGGGGACCCTGAGGGTGGAGGCACCCTCAGGGCACTATAGTGCCAGGAAAACGTGTATGTTTTCCTGGCACTATAGTGGTCCTTTAATCTAAATTTCCTTCTTGTAGGAGGCAATGAATTAAGAGAAATTCTAGTAAACAATAATATGCTACAGGCAGCTACACTGCCATAAAGGCATAATAGATTCATTTCAGAGTAAAGGCAGTGTTTACATTGCTCCCTATGGACACTTCCAGTGGCAGTCACTCAGACAGCCACTAGAGGTGCTTCCTGGGTCAGTGCTGCACAACCTGCAGCACTGACGTTCAGCGTCTCCACGCTCTGCATGCAGGCGCTGAACTTTCCTGTGGGACCGTGCACATATAGATGATGCTTAGGCACATTTTATTGGGAAGAAAATCAGACAGAAACTTGATAAATTCTCCAGTGGCAGCAGAAATGCTGTATGGTTTTCCAATAAAATCTGTTTAAACAGCATCTATATGTGCCCGTTCTAACTTCACGATTAAGGATTGGAAACCAGTTACTAAGTTGCGGCTCGCATAGAAAATAATAGGGGCTGCTACCCAGAACTCCTTGATACTATTTGTGAAATCTAGCGGTTAGTAAACAGACAATATTTGATAAAAGTAGCGACAGGCATGGTAACTAAAAAAAAAAAAAAAAGCAGAGAACATTGGAGACGAGCCCTGTGTTTGTTTGTTTCCCTGTCAAGTGTTTTTGTACAGATTACTTTTTTTTTTACTGAGAAAGTTAAACCTGTAGATCCAGGCCTTTCATTAAGCACTTAGATCTCTATAAATACAATTGCCAGGATGCTGTTGCACTATGAAAAATCCTTGCTGACTGTAAAGCATTTATACCTTGAAATCTATCCCCCCCAAAAACATTTAGCAAATTAGTTTTCTTTTCTGATTCCTTTGGCAGTAGCAAGCTATAAGTCTGTGACTAAGTAATCTGATTACTGGATCCATTTGTGTGATTAGATTTTTAGTTAAGGGATGAGAAGGCAGAATGAAATTTGCTAAATGTGAGAAATCATTGCAGACAGGAGAAACCAAAGAAAACCTTTAATACCGTAAAAGCCAGACTAAGGAGGCTAGGCACACAAAGCATAGGAAGAAGCAGATATTAACTTTATTTAAAGGGTAATTCCAAACCTTTAAAACATTTTTATTTAAAATAAAAATGTATTCAATTTAAATGCCTATTAGGCATTTGTAATTAGGTTTACCTCATTATAAACGAGTAAATATATCTAAAAGGTGAAGTTCTTGGTGCACTTTTCCACGCCTTGACTGATGTCACAGCCTCCCTTGTGCGATCCAATCAAATGCTTCTAAAAGAGGAGCATTTAATTGGTCCTTTCCCACCGGCTCTAAGCACACTTAAGTGCTCAGAACCATCAAGCGGACGGAGGAGGACTTTATTTAAATATATATTTTTTAAAAATACATTTCATAAAACGGCGGGTGGCAGGGAGGGCTGGGAGAGAAGATCAACCTTCCCCATGCAGCCATGCGCTGATGGCAGACATAAATTTTGTACAGAATTTAAATTAATTCCGCGCGCATTAGGCCTCCCCATAGGAAAGCAATGAATCCGTGCTTTCCAACATTCACAACATGAGGACATCCAGCGTCATTTCACAGGGTCAAATTGCGTGAAACAGCAAAAAGCCACTAAAGGCAGTCTTAACACTCATTGCACTTTCTCAAAAAACGTTTTACATTGCAGGGGGGTTAAGGTAACAGGGACACTGCACCCAGACTACTTCAATGAGATGAAGTGGTCTGGGTGCCTAGGCTATAGTGTCTGTTTGAAATGTTTGGTCAGGTGGCTTAGATGAGCATTCTATTATTTCTTCAAAGACCAGAATACCAGCTTTTAAAATAAAGCTCTGCTATAGAGCATTCAATGCACATGTTATATTAGTCTACCTTATGCATAATGCACTGCTTTTGAACATCATTTACATCTACGGCACAATAAAACCTGTGCGCAGGAGACTGAGCCACTTTGTATATGTGCATTATTTCTAAATGTTATTTACACAGAAAAACTTCATCCGGTCAACACAATGTGATGGACAAAACTAACCAGTTCTCACTGCTTTGATGTAAACAAAGGCATGACTAAGCTTTAATCTTTCAGTAGAACCATGTGACTAATAATTGCCTTAATTACAAAGATCTATCATAAAGCAGTAAACAGGCAGGTACAGGACACGGATGCCAAAAATCATGTAATAAAAAGGTGAGCGGCAGGTCAACAAATGGTAATTTTGATATGAAATGAAAACCACTTTTGTTCAATGCTATTTCAGACAACAGCATATAACACATAACTGTATACTACCCACAATTAAAGGGACACTTTGTTTACTACCCATATTTAAAAGGATACGCTAAGCACCAAAACCACTGTAGCTTCTTGTAGTCATTACTGTGCAAGGTAGTGTGCAAGATGTCTTTGCATGCAGTCATTACAGTTTTTGTCAAACTCTTTGGGTAGACTGATAGCACCCATGCTTGTCTCAGCACACCAGGCATACCCCTTCTTGTTTCACACAAATAATGACTTTGTTATCCATATGAATTTGGACAGCAATGAGAGAGACTGTGAGCACTAATCAAAGTTGCGGTCAGTACACATTTTATCAATATCGTCAAACTTTTAACAGATACGGAGGACGAGTAGTGCATTTGATTTAAATCTGGGTTTATTGAGAAAACCATGATGAAGAACAAGACTGAGACTCATCCACATCAATTGAGAAGTACAATAAATCAATCATCAAAAGGTAGTGTACGAAGTCTGTAGTCAATTGTAGAACAGGAGTATCAGCAGAAACAACACAACACTCCAGAACCAACATCATATGTGACTATCAATAGAAAAAAGAAGTAAACCATAAAAAAAAAAAAAAAATACATACAAATAATAATTAGTGACACAGAATTCAGTGTAAAACAAAGCTCCTGAGATCAGATAGTTCAAAAAATGCACAAAATTGAAAAATACATAAATGCTTCACTTAATAAGTTATAAAATGACACATTTGAAAGCCACTGATAAAAATCAACTGCCAATTTTGCTTTTGTGACATAAAATCAAATGGTTCAACAGTTTTTAGCTGCTAATAATGTGATTGATATCATATTTTTCCTTTTATCTGTGTTCTCTGTCACGCCCTTTACACATTTCAGAGCATCCAGTGACTTTCCTCAGGAGATAAAAAATAAACAGGAACAAAATACAGAATATATACCTCACTAATAGACCCATCCTTCAATTAAACAGATTAATTCCACTCGTTAAAAAACAAACAAACCCAAACCCAATAAAATGGCCATGCGTTCCACAAAGTTCAAAGTGGAGAATTTTCTGTGAGAGTAGGTATCTCAAGACTTTCTGAGATTGTTCTAAATCTCGATTTGTGTGAAGGTACATCAACACAATATTGCAAATTCACGAGGAATAAAACCACCACAAAGCGTCTAGTATAACAGTAACAGACGTTTCAGTCCAGGTTCTTAGAATGGCTGGGTTTAATGTACAATATAGAGGAAACATAGTCAAATACAAGCCTAGGTCAGGATAACAGAGAGATAGTGAAAACAAGAACCAGCCGGAGTCAGGCAAAACAGGTAAACAAGTCAGGAAAGCGTTACAGAGAAACTCAGGGTCAGGAACAAAGCCAAGGTCAGTACCAGAAATAATATAACAAAAAATTAACTAAAGGGTGCTGAGAACAGAAACCATGATAGGGTACTGCAAATGGGGCCAGAGGAGTTTAAATATTGTTAGCTTTGATTTGATTGGTCCATATCATGCCTGCAACCCCAGAACGTGTATGAACGGGAATGTCGGACTGACGCTGACCAATCCACTCCAAATATGAATGCTTGGATTTGGGCCCCACAACCAGTTATTTCGTACACGGCATGTTCGGAGGTTCACGATCAGCTCGAGGACTGGGTAAGTATAGTTTTAATATATTTAAGTATGCGCCGTGTTAATATATTTAAGTATGCGCGGATTAGCAGAAAAAGAAATAAATAACTTTAAAACTAATTTGTTTATCAGTTTGTCTTTGCAGTAAATACAGGGCAAATAAGCTCAATCCACATATACACAAGCTGCGTTGCTAAAAACCAGGATGCCCAAAGTTATATATTGTCAGCCTGCAATGGTTTCCTACAGCGTCCATGAATATATTTTCATTACTTTAAAATCGTAGCCATCAAACTGCTCGCTATCCAGTGTAATAATCTCCAGCAATCCTTTTCAGGCATGCAGCTTAGCCTTCCACCAAACCCAGGCTTTTAATTACAAAGAACTGTGACATATCAGCAGTAATATCCTGAAGCCATCATTCCCTGCTGAAAGTGCAATGTGCCTTATTAGAGAGCACAATTACATGGTACGGGTAAAGTCTTTTGTGCCAGAAATTGGTGGCCATTTCATTTCTGCTATGTACGTGTTCTGTGTATAATTAAAAAGCAGGTGGCTTGGATTATTACATAGTTTTTCATATAACAAACATGAACTCCCCATAACCTCAGGAAGCTACATGCAAACTCAACTCCTCAAATATTGTTCTTTTCGCAGAGAACTCGAATACACCGATGGGGTGGCTCAATACAGCATTGTGTAGCACAGCATCAGGACAGAAAATGTCAAAGTCCTACAAAATAACCCTTGGGAACAGACAGGGAAGAAGCCGTGATGCCTCAAAGTCCTTGCCACCACATCAGTTTCCTAGTATGTGGGGGCAAACCGCGCGCACCTGCCTTGGATTTTCTATGTTTGTAGAGTTTACCACTGTGCACTGAAACAGCAGCAAATGCTTAGAAAGTAAGTAAGTTATTTGGAAATATAGTTTTTTATTGAGATGATAGCATGTAACATATGAGCAATAGCACCAGCAGCAGTTACATATTGAAATTAATTGTACAAAGCAGTAAGAGTTATTAAAATAACACATATAAAGAAAAACAAAAATAGCAGCATTGATCATTTACAAGTAAACAATAGCATTTTACACATTCTTCTAACCACCAGTGTAAGCATACTATGGCTGTCACTCAGCGTTAAGTGGCAAAAGAGTACCTGCACAAGTAAACGTGGCAGGATTATTACAAGGCATTAAAGGGACACTCAACTACCCTCCTTCCCCATCCGAAAAAAATATATAGTATCAGTTTAGTAGATATACTCTGAATGAAAACTTGCATGTATTTAATTTTGCATCTTTTAAATTGGTGTTATATATAGAAAACAGCTTGCAAACCCTGCAGATCTATTTTCTGTTGCCTTTTCAAGCCCTCCTCTTCTAACCCCACCCAGACATTCTGTGGCTGTCCAATCACAGACTTCCCAATGCAGGTCAATGAGAATTCTTTCCAAGGCAGTGCTCTGGGCAATTGCCTGATTCCTGAGGTTAGTTGCATTGCGCTAAACGAGCCAGAAAGTGACAGGACCTGTTGTCTGCTTGAAAAGTCAGAGGAGTGTGACCAGATTAATTTAAAAAGTGTAAATTTATATTAAAATCTGAACTTTAAAAAAAAAAAAAAGAGGGCACAATCTACACACAAAGCATTTCAGCAAGCTAAAGTGCTTTAGGAGTCTAGATAGAGACAGTACTATTTATTTATTTATAAAATATTTTACCAGGAAGGATACATTGAGATTTCTCTTGTTTTCAGGTATGTCCTGGGTCCACAAAACATTGCATTGTTACAATAGGATACAATATTACAAAAATACAATATACAAATTACAAACACTATATACATACACACACACATATATACATTTAATACATAACAAGTAATAAATATATTCAACCATGACAGGTGCATTCTGTGCTGAGGTATACAATTAAGCTATACATTAAAGGAACACTATAGGGCCAGGAACACAAACATGTATTCCTGACCCTATAATGCTAAACCCACCACCATTTCCACCATTTAGGTGGCTAGGTGCCACTGCCCCCCCCCCTCCCCGAGCACTTCAATCTGCAGTAAAGTAAGAAACTAAAAGTAAATTGTGAATTTGTCACTGCAGAGTGCCACAGGTGACACTCTATACTACAGTCACTTTTAACTGAAAACCCTGCAGAATTCAAAGCAGCACTGTCACTGCTTGGTGACTTTGCCAAATTCGCAAAGTACCACAATGGTGACACTGCCGCTGGGAATTCGATGGCCGTGGGGGGCAGGTAAAGGTGAATCTACCTGCCACTATCTTGGTCCAGCATGGTCCTCCTTGGCGCTGATGGCACTGCTGTACTCTCGCGCATGGCAAAACTGAGGAGTCACTGATTGGCTGAGAACACCAATCAACCGCTCTCAACCAATGAGTAGCACCCCTAACCGGCACCACTCTGCGCTACCTGAAACAGGTTTCAGAAGCCGGATGCCGCCTGGAGGGAGTTGAGATTGACAGTGGAGGCTCACAGAGGTTAAACTGTATAGTTAGATTAAAAACAAAAGAAGGAAGGTATGTAGAAGAGGATAAA
>OW240913.1:45359958-45475166 GCA_933207985.1 Pelobates cultripes | reverse complement strand
CCAGGGAAGGAGGGGTGTTACCTTGGAAGCAGTGAGGGGGGTTCAGGGAAGGAGGGGTGTGACACTGGAAGCAGTGAGCGGGTTCAGGGAAGGAGGGGGGGTTACACTGGAAGCAGTGATGTGAAGCCCAGGAAAGGAGGGGTGTTACACTGGAAGCAGTGATGTGAAGCTCAGGAAAGGAGGGGTGTTACACTGGAAGCAGTGATGTGAAGCTCAGGAAAGGAGGGGTGTTGCACTGGAAGTCATGAGTGGGGCTCAGGGAATAAGGGGTGTGATACTGGAAGCAGTGATGTGAAGCTCAGGGAAGGAGGGGGTATGACACTGGAAGCAGTGAAGGAGGGATGTGACATTGGAAGCAGTGAGAGAAGGCTCAGGGAAGGAGGGTGACACTGAGAGTTGTGTATGGGGGGGAAGGGAGGGATCAGTAGAGGGACTGAGGCACTGGGAGGAGAGAGGGAAGTACTGGGAAGGGGGTGTAACATTGGCAGGAAGGAGTAACAATTTGATATGTAAGGTGTTGGGTTTACTGATAGAGGAGTTATATTGGGAAGGAAGTTCACTGGGAAAGAGGAGTGGAACTGGAGAGGAGGAGTGGTGATCCTGGCAGGAAGAAGTAGTACTGGAGAGGGGGAGTGGTGGATCTGGCAGATAGGAGTGTACTGGAGGGGGGGAGTGGTGATACTGGGGAGGAGTGGTGATCCTGGCAGATAGGAGTGTATTGGGGAGTAGGAGTGGTGACTCTGGGTAGGAGGAGTGCTGACTCTGGGAGGTGCACTCAGCAGCCACTGCCCTGCTCAGTGGATCCTGGACTCATGGAGCGGCTGCTCTTGCTGCTGGGGGTGCAGCCCGGGCACATTTGATCGCTGCTGTCACCTTTATTGTCCCCTGTGTATTTGTAGTGTGCACCCTGCTCCCCTGCCTGGCATTGCTGTGTGTGAGCATTGAGCTCCCCAGCCTGGCTGTGCCCTGTGCTCCCCAGCCTGGCAGTGCTATAAGCTCCCCAGCCTTGTAGTGCCCTCCACTCCTCAGCCTGGCAGTGCCATAAGCTTCCCAGCCTGGCATTGCCCTGAGCTCCCTGCCTTTGTTGTGTCTTTGTGTAGTGCTGAGATTGCATGCTGTACACGGTCTCCTCTGTGTTTTGTCCTCATTGTGGTAGTTGTGTAGTGTTGTATCTGTGAGTGAGTGTGTGTGTGTGGCCCCTTCCACTGTAACCTGCTCCTCTCACCCTTCACCATGCCGGATCTGATCAGTGTGTCGGAATTTGTATCTGAGACCAATGAGGATTACAAGTCTCCCACTGCGTCCAACTTTACCACCAAACTGAGCCAATGCAGGAACACGGTGACAGCCATAGAAGAGGTAAGAGCTCTCACTCATATACTGGGTCCAAACTCTGCCAGTCTGGCTCACAGAGGGCAGGGGGCAATCAGAGCATGATGGCTGTGACATGGATATGGGACTGGGAACATCTATGTTATCAATGTATAATATTTGGTGTAAGAAATCCTGTATTGTCTTTGGAAAGTCTGCTTTTGAAAGTGCCACATTATATGTGTATATAGTATATGTAGATGTGGGACTAAATGTCAGAATTTGTCAGGTGGTGGGTCTGATGACAGATCTTCATTGTGATAACAAAGTAAGAAGAGTAAGGTTAGGTTACAGAAAATGCCTATTGTCATCCAGAAAGAGGTTTAGCAGAAAAATTGTTGCTTTAATAATAATATTGACCCTGCAGGTACACAGCTAGTATACAAGGTCATTTCATGGTCTCACTTTTGGTACTGTATTTTATGGGGCCACCATTCTATTTATTTATTTTTGAAAAACAGAAAATCCAGTTATTTACATTGATAATGATGTTGGTTTTAATCACTAAACAAAATAATGGAGTTTACGCCAGGGAGTTCCAAGTTGTATGCCAATATAGCCAAACTGGAGAAATAGTTCCAACTCTTTTTTAGATTAACGTTTAATATTTCTGGGTCAAACCCCGACAGTTTTTTGTGTTTTTTTTTTGTCATTATTTTATTATATATAGTGGCATCATATACCGCAACATTTACAACGAGATTATAAAATTGCAATTAAATGGCAGACAAATGTTAAGAGTATAGGAGGTGAAGAGGGCTTGTGCCAACAAGTTTGCAATGTAGATGTTCTGGTTTAGAAAATAAACCCCCAGTATAAGTGTGCATGTTTGCAAAGTATAGATCAAAAGAAGCAAATGTGCATCTGTTCTTTTTAAATTCAAGTAGACCAATGCTTGTTCATTCATAAATCCTGGTTTTAATTATGTTCTGTATCTCGAATACTAAACCTGACACTGACTAACCTGACCCTGTCCTTTAATCTATCTGAATTTATTTCAGCATGGTTTGTTCTGAGATAAACTTTGTGCACAGTATTTATTACTTGACTTTCCTTGGGGAGTATAAAATAGCACATTAGATTTATTCATTAAACAGTAAGTTGGCCAGCTTGCAAAATGTAGGCCAAAAAAAAACAAGTTACCAAACCGATCATATTCTTTGATATCATTTATGCAATTAATAAATCTGTTACAAGTCACCTTGTTTATGTTAATGTTTAGTAAATGAACTCTAAAGTGACCCTAATAAGGAGGGTCCAAAACGAGAGAATACAAGAATTCAATATCCATTGATTTATGAGTGTGAAACTATTTGTGAAGGAGCCAAGTGTGTCTTATTCAGAATGTGTTTTCCTGGATACATAGAATGTGTGCATGAAAAGTGTAGTCCTCTACTATATATACTTAAAGTGACCCAATAGTAGTACCTGCATTCCTACCGCTATAGGGCCCATGTCCCCAATTCTACATAGACGCCCCCTGCAATATAATTTTAAAGAAATAAAGTTTTACTTACATATTTCCAGTGCCAAGGTACCCTCAGTGCTGCTTCCATCTCTGCCTCCCTTAATTTCGTGTCCAATCCAATGCTTATCATAGAGCAGCATTGGGGACCTAAAGAACATGCGCAGCAAGTGCCACACGCACATTCAAGCTTCCCCAGCAGAAACTATTAAATCAATCCTCTCTTATGGGACTTGCGCATCACATAACAAGCTTTAGTCAGTCAGAACAGCAGAAGCTCAAAAACATCAATGTTTTACATTGCAGGGTTAAAAGGACAGGACCACTGCACCCAGACCACTTCATTGATATGAAGTGGTCTGCGTGACTATACTGTCCATTTAATGTGCTACAGTAGTCCTGAGCCATGACTGATTAATCGCTTGATTTTCTACCTGCCTCATTTGAATTCTCCATACTTCAGACCAGTGCATTTTAGGTACTGCACATCTGTATGTATCCAAAAATAAGTTGGGGTTTAAAACCATATTTTTGGTTTACATCAAATTATTAAAATAAGGTACTTGTTAAATTTGATGTTCGTCTGTTTTATGTTAATTTGCACAAACTGGATTTCACAGCTTAACTTCACATAGAAAAATTAGAAAAATTCACCCAGTCGCTTAAGGTTTACTTACTTAGGGGTGAATAGTCAAGAGTTAAAAATGGATTTCCAGATTAAGGCAACAATAGCCGAATTTGAAGTCGCCAAGTCAGGCTATATTTTCTGTTCATACAGTATGAATTCCAGACAAATCCTACGTTCGTGAATAACTCATGTATGTGTTTTCTTAAACAGGGGTTTAATTTTAAATACGTGTGAAACTTTCTTGGCAGCTATCAGCCTAAAATTAAATTCTTCTTTTACAATATTTTATTGGCTAAGTGTATGAATTGCCTACATACACATTCTAGTCAAACATTTGCTAGACTTTTGTTCCACTGTGATGTAACATGTTAAATTCTCCTGCTTGTGGTCTGTGTAGTGTAATTAAATATGTCAGCTATGTTCTAGAAAATATTACCATTCCAGGTTCTATCTCTAAAAACGTCTGTAGCTACTAGAATAAACTAATTCCTGATTCTCTTTTTTTCCTCTCTAAATTAAACTGTTGCATAGACAGAAATGTCAGACTTAATATCTTGCTTCTGCTGTAATAAGCTATTGATTTAAGCATGACTGACGACAAATAAGGGATATGAGCACACTTGCATCATACTTGCCAAGATATTACTCAGTTTCATTGATTTCACTGTTACACCAGTGCAGCTTCCAACAGTAAAGTATATCGTGCAATGCTATATTCTAGTGGTGGTGTGATGAACGTTAATGAATCCACTGACGATCTCAGCACAGACTGGATAGCCTTGTAGACAGTTTTGATGACTCAACTTCCAGTTTCATTAAAGACCTGCGATGACTAAACAACACAATCAATTGGTCATGGGCCAGTATTATGCTAGTCACTAAATTCAGAAATTCTAGCGATAGATTTCCATATTTTACACCAAAAATAGTTGTTGGACAATTTTTTCAATTGATCTATTTTGGCCTAGAATTTTTTCTTTTTTGTCATATCTTCACATTTCCCAGTTTAGTGAATTAAACCGTATACTTGGACATTGAGGGAACAAATCTATTAGTTTTTTTTGTTTTTTTAAACTTGTTTTTAATGAGCTTTATTCCTTATTCTTCTTAGATTTGGGCACCCCTTCTTAAAAAATAAAATACAAATAAAAAAAAATAAAAACTATATAAATTTGCTGTAAAACTTTCCTGTATTGCAGGACAGGAACAGACTCCTTTTCCTCTGCACCCTATGGCTTCCAGACACCTAACGGAGCAGTCAAATTATTAAAACCCCAGATGGTGACAGAGCCACTTTAAAGGAACACATCAAAATGATGTTATGTTGACAGGAGGTCCCTGGCGCTGGCTCACCTTTAGGGGTTAAGCCATTCATGAATGGTTTAACCCCAGAGCATGTGTTCCAACACCGGATTGCCCTACTCCTCTATCCTTCCGCTTAGTTAACGGAAGGCTCGGAGAGGGGCTCTGAAGGAACACAGACTTTGGGGTTAAATTATTTAAGAACAATTTATCCTCTAAAGGTAGGCCGGCGTCAGTAAACTCCTCTTATCACAACAACTTAATGTTGATGAAGTTGTTATGGTGCCCAAACTGGTCCTTTAAGGAGGAAGAGCCACCAGAGTTCTGAATTCAGACAAATGTAAACAATGTTTCTCAAAACTGCAATGTTTTCCATTATAAAAAAATAACGTGTATACAAAATCCACCAGACAGTTAATAGAAGCTTTCCTGCAGTTTCACAGAGTTCTAAAACACCATAGGATGGCATTGATTCAATCCTTTTCCTATAAGGAAGGCTTAAAGGGACACTCCAAGCACCCAGACCACTTCAGCTAATTGAAGTGGTCTGGGTGCTGTGACCCTTTTGCACTTAGTGCTGCAATGGGGGAGCTTCCGGTATCCAAACCGACCTTTGGTCAGTTATCAGACACTGGACGTCCTCACGGACCTCCATGGTCACATTTTTTTTTTTTTCCATAAGAAAGAATTGAAAAATGCTTTCCTATGGGGAGGTTTAAGGCGCGCACGGCCATTGCCACGCATGCACATTAGGTCTCCCCGCCAACGTTGGAGTATCGTGGGCGGATCCTGACCCAGTGCCGAGGGACATTGGCACTGGATTCAGGTAAGTGACTGAAGGGGTTTTAACCCCTTCAGTACCTGGGATGAGGGGCGGGAGGGAACTGTTTTTATCTACTATATAATGTTTGGAATAGCCATTTTGGTGCGTTTTTGAGAAATGAATGGAAATTATGTTCTGAAAAAAATCTCTAGAATGCCATGAAAAGTACTTTTTATTAGATTATGTTGCAGTTATATGATATTTTAATACTGTAAAATGTTTGCATACATCGGGTGTGAATGAAAAAAATAATAATTCTCCTCTCCTATTTACTAAGCTTTCACCTTTTTGAAGCAAATATTGAAAAGAAAATTAAGATGACGTTTTGCAGATATTCTCAAACTTACACCAATCAACCTCTGAATTGATTCTAAAAGACCCCAGACTTGCACTAACGTTCATGCAATAGCTGTAAGATTGGTACTACTACCGTAGGAATTGAAATCCTGCATAATTCATTTCTGAAGAAAATAATAAAAAGGTGGCCGCTGGCTAAAATGAGAAATTCTCTTTGAACTTACTGTGGCACACCACAACCGACTTGTACAATATATCTCGGCTTATTGTCCATGACCACAAATACATATATATGTGTGTGTGTATATAATATATATATATATTTGGTAGATCCAAATTATTTTAGTGGACATTGTGGTTTTATTAGAAAGGGGGTTTGCTGTGTACTGCTTTAGTTAGCCCCCAGCAGCACACTTTAAATGTTCAGTTGAGTGATGCTTTATAGCAATGTGAATTTAGTGAAAAATTCACGAACGGATTTGGGTTACTGCTAATATCCACCCGACCTTCATTGCATTCATACTGTGTACCTTGCTAAAGATCAGCCTTTATCTTTTCCAATACAATAGTTTATCCTATGTAATTTCAGGACCAGTGTCCCCAGGCAGTGGGAGTTGGAGGCTGTAATTTGGTATTTGCTGAACATGTCTCTAATAATAAAGATCAAGAGGTCGGACCCAAATGATAGCCTCCATCATGTTTGCTTTATGTTCCATTTTAAAGGAGAGGAGTTAGACGGAACTGCAGAATCAGCACTTCCCATCTGTGGGGGGGGGACATAATAATAATGATGTGTATGGGTACAGGCAGAAGGGAAATGTGAAACTGCTTTGTTTACTAAATTCTGATAATAGGATTGGATTACAGCATTGCTGATTCACTTCACACTTGGTTTAGTTTCACTTTAGAAGCTTTCTAGAACAGTCAAAGGAAGAATGCACCGTGTTGAAGCATTGGAAATAACCTGTCAATGAAGTGTCCTCACTTTCCACTGATGGATGTTGCCGACCTAATGGCACTGATCAAATCCACAGTGCAGCCATGTACTCTGCTTCCTATCATCCAGTCCATACATAAGGACAGGAGTCAGCAACCTATGGCACTCAAGGTACCTTTGCACTTCATTTAAGGCTGCCAGAGACAAACAGGCTCTGGCCTATCAGGAGTTCCAATGGAATTTCAAATATCCACTAGTGCAAACCGAGCAGTGATCAATTAATGCATAGCAGCACTTAGAGAAATTGATCTCAGATCACTTCCTCCCAGCACTTGTGTGAACAATACGTACACACTTCAACAAAAAATAGGATCGGCATGCCAAGGGCAATGTATATATGCTCTTCCTGGACACTTGTGTTAATAAAGTCCACGTTTTCCTAAAGACACTACAACACAGAATCTGTCATTTAAAATTAGTCATTTGTGAATAACTTGGTGTTTGTTTTTGGGTTGTTTTTTTTTTCAGAAGAGGTACATGTGATACTTGACCCCCCTCCTCTCTCCTGTACACTCTCAATGATTTTATCCACCCTTCATAGTTCTGAAACATGTTACAAAGTGTTGTCAACGCAAGTTAAACAAACAGTTAAAGGATCACTATAGTGTCAGGAAAACAAAGTGGTTTTCCTGACACTATAGTGCCCTGAGGGTGCCCCCACCCTCAGGGTCCTCCTCATGTGGCGCTGAAGGGGTTTCTCAATGCTTTCCTATGGACGCTCTGTGCGATGAAGGCATAATTTGCGCCTCTAGTGGCTGTCCAGAGGACAGCCTCTAGAGGCTGGCTTAACCCCAATTGTAAACGGCTATGTTTGCATCTGAAGGGTTAAAACCTGAGGGACATTGCACCCAGACCACTTCATTGAGCTGAAGTGGCTTGGGTGACTATAGTGTCCCTTTAAAGAGTTCTGGTGCATGCAAGTTAATGTATTGGGAGTACCTGCCACACATGAAAAACCATTAAACAATTTCCTCTTATGCTAAGGCATTTATTCAGATAATTTTAAAGTTATGATGTTTCCACATGATGGGTCCATCTTAAATGCACATGTTGGCCAGGTAGGAACTAAAATATAATCGTCATGCTGTACTTGAAAAATTGCCAACAAATTATTAAATAAAAAGTAATATCCGAATAGGCCTGGGTGCCCTCTTACATTGTATGTAGAATAACCCGAAGCAGGTCTGCTAGTTACTTATGTGGCCACGTTTTCTAGCACGTCATAGCAATGAAGAAATTAGGGTGGAAATATTACAGAAATCCATCAAGTTCAGTCACTTGTTTCTATGACTGCAGAACCAAAGGAAGGCAAAACTCCCAGCAAATTTGTTTCCAGGGAGAATGTAATAGTTCTTGACTCAAATAACAAAACAAAGAAACAACATTCAGATTTATGGCTCAAATTATAAACATTCAAATTTGGCCGCTGAGTAACAGTCCACTATTTAAAGGACACTCAAAAAAAACAAAATAAACCCTTCATGAAAGTTATAACCCCAAAGTCTGTGCTCAGGCTGCATTCCGCTCTGCCTATCACGACTACTGTATGACCCAATATGCAAAACTATGATAACACAAACCACGTATACCGGGCTTTAGAATGGCCTGACTTCAAGTTAAAGAGAGGTCAATAAACAAGCCGTGGTTGGGGATACAGAATGAGACAATACGAACATACTAGCCAAAGGTCAGGATACCAGAAGTCAAAATAGAAGCCAATGTCAAAAAACAGACAATATAACCAAGAACACGCTCTCTGACAACCAACAAGTGGAAACCACTACAGGGCACTGAGAAAAGACATTACAGGATTACTGTGATTGGTCAGTACAGCATGACATCACACGCACGTCGGCGCCATCTTTAGTGTGGGCACTGTGTAATTTACTATTTAGAACGGGACCGCATCGGCCCTTAGAATGCCGCACCAGCCGGGACCTGTCTTACTGGAGGATCGGTCAGCAATCCACCGTGATGCAGGTGAGTATCTTTCTCCCTTCTCAGCGTGAAGCCCTGCTCATGTGCGGCCGCACCAACCTTGGTCTTATTTGCGGCTAAAGTATCAGCGTGACCGCACTGATCAGACATGACCACACCAATACGATCCACCAGCGCCGTGACTGCCCTCCTTTCACTCTGCTTTCTGAAATTCTTTATAACTAAAGCCTCGAACTGGGGCTACATGACCTGTTCTTTGGGAAGCTTTCACTTTTGGTGTTTATTTTCATCTTTTCCAGGAGTAACCAACGTCAGTAGAGATTGTTCAAAAGTGTTAGAGTTGTTTATCCTGTTTTTCTGGCATTGTACAGGGAGTTGGAAAGCACCCTCTTGCCACCTACAAGTCCTATTTATAATATGATGATCTTATGCTGTATTATTTACTATTCACTGTATCTGGGATTGATATGTTATTAAAGCGTCATTGTCATCCACAAAACATAACAGCGCTTACAATTTGATGTCCTTTGCTTCTAGCCCGGCTTTAAAGATACTCAACACTGCAAACCATGGCATAGCCACAATGTGTGAATTTTTGCTTGTGTGTTCGTAAAGACAAATGCACAAGTGTATTTGAATCAAGTTGCTGTAGAACAGGCTTCCCTAAACTCCGGCCCTTCAGATGTTGCTGAACTACAACTCCCATGATTCTCATCTATTTCATTCATATAATCATGGGAGATGTAGTTCAGCAACATCTGGAGGGCCGGAGTTTGGGGAAGCCTGTTGTAGAATGTACTAAATGTTTTAGCCTGCATAAGAATGGGTAACTCTGTTGGCTATTAATTTGGGGGGAGAGAATGAGGGCACAACATGTAAGCAAGATTTTTCTTTTAGCATCTCTCATTTTACATGTGAATGTGTCAACTCAATTTCAAACTTTTCCAATCACGTTCAGCAATTAGACTTGTGTTTTTTTTCTGTGTAAGTGCCCCAAAACCAAATTATCATCTAACAAGTGTCCCTAAGTACAAGGAGTAAGTAAGTCAACTTGCATGGCCAAAGAAGGTGCCTATGTAAGCACTTGGTTTACAAATAATCTTTAGCTGTACATTTGTATAACACAATGCATAGAGCACTAGAAAACTGAACTTCTTCTATTTTCACTCGCTGTCCATAGAATCAGCATAGTTACCGTTTGGCATGAATGTTAAGCAAAACTGGAAATTGGCCAGGCTAAGGAGAATTATTTCCCTATTTCAAAACTGTCACTATGCCAAGGACGCTTGGAACCTGGGCAATACCTTCATTCCACTTATTAAAATGCAAGAATAGAAGGCTCTCACAATAGTGAACATGGGAGACAACATCCGTATGAGGTCAGCAGCGAGAAAAGGTGGATCGTAACGCTTAATATATGTTCATTATTTCATGGAAATTACAACACACATGGAATTTGCATGGAACGTCATAGTAATTACAGGTTGCAAGTGCAGAAGCTTCATATGTACAAGCATATTGTCATGTTACGTTGCTTGTTTTCTCCAATGTCCTGAGACATTTCTTAATGTCGGACATTAGGAATTTGTGGGGCCTTTGAACATGGCAGTAGCATCTTTGCTATATTTCTTAGTTACTAACAAACAACAAAACATTTACAGACCTGAAAGTAAAACCCAATAACTCAATCACAAAAAGTAGACTATAGAGATATCTCTCTCTCTCTCTCTCTATCTATCTATCTATCTATCTATCTATATAGACCCTACTTAATGGAATCGTTTTTATAGAAATTACTTTTACATTTCTCCTAAAGGGGCACCCTAAGCTTTGAAACCATTGCTGCTTGTTGTAGTTGGTATAATACAAGGATTTTTGGATGCAATCCCTCCAGGTTATATCAATCTATTTTTGAGTGTTTTTACAAAGCACACGCCTTCCTGTACCAAAGCCCAAGCCATCTAGTACTCCAGAAATAATGAAGAATTTCACTTTCTTATTATCCATTCAAATTTGTACAAGCATTGAAGCAATGTTTTCCTATGGGGAGGGCTTAATGCTCTTGTGCATTAGCTCCCTGTCAGAGGAGATGGAGCACCGACCAAGGTAAGTTAATGTCACGATTCGGGGAACCAAACACGCCAACACACACACACACACACAAAGTGCCGTACCGGACCTTAGAGTGGCCGGGCTAAGCACACAAAGAATAGTCATAGGTAGGAGAAAGTCACAGAGTCGGATAACAAGCCAGAGAGTATGTAACCAGAAGCACAAGTTCAGAATCAATACTAACAAGCAAAGACCACAACAGGGCAAGGAGGAACAGGAAAGGTAAGTATTTAAACCATCAGGTTAATTCTGATTGGATGATTTCCAATCAGAATTAACAATCACACGTGGGAGATATTTAGACCTCCCACTGTGATTGTGGCACTTTGCCTTTAACGCCGGGTCAGGTGACTGACCCCGGCGTGTATAAACCTGGGCGGTCTCCCAGCGTGCAGCGTCATGCATGCTGCCGCTGGGGGACGTGGAGGGAACGGCGGGCGGCATCCGAGGCTGGAAGGATGCCGCTCGCCGTACCCACGAGGCGGAGGGTGAGTACTGCGAGCGGAGTGCAGCCTCCCCTCGCAGCCGTCCGCGGGAGCCTGACATTACCCCCCCCTCGAAGACCACCCAGGGGGTGGGAAGCGGAAGGCTTCAAAGGAAAGCGGGCATGAAAGGAGCGGACCAAAGAGGGAGCGTGCACATCGGAGCTTGAAACCCAGGACCGCTCCTCAGGGCCGTACCCCTTCCAGTCCACCAAATATTGCAGCCGACCCCTAGAAACACGAGAGTCGAGAAGGGTAGCCACCTCGTACACGTCGTCAGAGACAGCTCGAGGGGAAACGGGCCGCCCGAGGGGACGAGAGAACCGGTTACACAGCAAGGGTTTCAAAAGCGAGACGTGAAACGTGTTCGGGACACGCATGGAAGGAGGCAAATCAAGGGAGTAGGAAACGGGATTAACCCTACGTAACACCTTGAAGGGACCAAGAAATCTGGGGGCGAATTTCATCGAGGGAACCTTGAGACGGAGGTTCCGGGAGGACAACCATACCCTATCACCCGGAACATAGGAAGGGGCCGCAACCCTATGGCGATCAGCAAACTTTTTCTGAGCAGCCGCTGAACGAGACAGCGCAACATGGACTTGATCCCATGTCTTCCGCAAAGAGGCGAGGTGCTGGTCCAAGGCGGGCATTCCCTTGTCGGAGAACGCACCGGGAAGGACAGAAGGACGAAACCCATAAGCAACCTCAAAAGGACTTAAGCCAGTAGACGAATGAGTCACCGTATTCCTGGCAAATTCAGCCCACGGAAGAAGGCGAGACCAGTCATCCTGGTGCGCATTAGTGAAGCAGCGCAAATACAATTCCACAGACTGATTAGCACGTTCGGCCGCACCATTAGATTGCGGGTGATAGGAGGAAGAAAACGACAAGGATACCCCCATCTCAGCACAAAAGCCCCTCCAGAACCGAGAGACAAATTGAGGGCCCCTGTCAGATACGATATCCTGGGGTACCCCATGCAATCGGAACACTTCTTTGGCAAATACCTGAGCTAACTGAACCGCAGAAGGCAGTTTCTTAAGCGGAATGAAGTGCGCCATTTTAGAGAACCTATCCGTCACAGTCAGTATCACCGTCTGACCATCAGAAAGAGGCAGGTCTACAATGAAATCCATGGATAAGTGGGTCCATGGTTTCTTGGGTATAGATAGAGGCATCAGAAAACCCTGGGGTCTCACATTAAGGGACTTACATTGCGTGCAGACCTGACAAGCCTGAACAAAATCCACTACGTCTCGCTTGAGTGAAGGCCACCAGAACTGTTGAAGGAGGCCCTTGTAGGTTTTGGTAACCCCCGGATGACCAGCAGTTTTGGCTGTGTGAAATAAAGTTAACAACTTTTTTCTGTCATTAGCTTCAACGTATAGTTTACCAACCGGCGTCTCAGGGGGTGCCTGGGTTTGGTATGTCTTAATACTGGTAAGGAAAGGTGAAGAAACAACCAAACGGGTAGCAGCTATTATCTGAGACTCAGGTACAATAGGTTCAGGAGTCGGGTTAACAAATTCTACTGGTTCATGCTGCCGAGAGATGGCGTCAGCCTTGGCATTACGGCAACCAGGTCTATAGGTGATAACATATTGGAAGCGTGAGAGAAATAGAGACCATCTAGCCTGCCGGGCAGATAACCTTCTAGCATCAGCAATATAGGATAGATTCTTATGATCTGTTATAACCATAATTTTGTGTCTAGAACCCTCTAATTAGTACCTCCATTCCTTGAAAGCTAACACAATAGCTAATAGTTCCCTATTCCCAACATCATAATTCTTCTCTGAATCAGACAACCTTTTAGAAAAATAACAACAGGGATGGAGGGGTTTGTCATAAGACAACCTCTGTGACAGTACGGCTCCCACACCTGACTCTGAGGCGTCTACTTCCATAACAAAGGGAAGAGAAGGATCAGGGTGGTGCAGCACTGGAGCAGAGGCAAATGCCTTCTTGAGGGTTTCGAAGGCCTTAAGGGCTTCAGGAGTCCAAACCCTAGGATGTAGACCTTTTTTTGTCAACTTCGTTATGGGAGATATGAGTGGTGAAAAGTTTTTATAAATTTCCTATAATAGTTGGCAAATCCTATAAAACGCTGGATAGCCTTTAGTCCTTGGGGAAGTGGCCAGGACATTATAGCTTCCAATTTAGCAGGATCCATACTGAAACCCTGTTCAGTAATGATATATCCTAGGAATTGCACAGAGGTCTGATCGAATAAACATTTTTCTAACTTACAGTAGAGTCCGTTCTGCAATAGCCTTTTGAGCACCATCCTAACATGGTTATGGTGTGACTTCAAATCAGGAGAATACACAAGTATGTCGTCAAGGTATACTACAGCACAGACATGCAATAGATCCCTAAGGACATCATTTATGAGGTCCTGAAACACGGCAGGAGCATTACACAATCCAAAAGGCATGACCAGATATTCGTAATGCCCACTGCGTGTGTTGAAGGCTGTCTTCCACTCGTCATTCTCCTTTATACGGACAAGGTTATAAGCCCCCCTGAGGTCTAATTTGGTGAAAAATTTAGAACCTTTAACACGATCAAACAACTCAGTGATGAGGGGGATAGGGTAGGCGTTTTTAACCGTTATATTGTTCAGACCCCTGTAGTCTATACATGGCCTCAAATCACCCTCCTTCTTAGCCACAAAAAAGAAACCAGCACCAGCAGGAGAGGAGGACCTTCTAATAAAACCTTTTCTTAGGGATTCCTGTATGTACTCCTCCATGATTTGGTTCTCTTTTTCAGAAAGAGGGTAGACCTTTCCCCTAGGAGGCATAGTGCCCGGTAAGAGGTTTATGGCACAATCATACTCACGATGTGGAGGTAGCTTATCTGCCTCCCTCTTCTCAAAAACCAAGGCAAGATCCGCATAAACAGAGGGCACAGAAACCGAGAGTGGTTTAGCCGTGGGTACGTTAAGTAAACAGACAGGATGTACATGAGCCACACAGTCTCGCTGACAAGATTCCCCCCAGGAAAGTATGTCTAAACAACCCCAATCAAGAACAGGGTTGTGTTTAACTAACCAGGGAAAACCTAGAACGATGGAGGCTGTTGGGGAGTTAATTATTTGGAAGGTTAACTTCTCTTTGTGCAAAACACCCACAGACATAACTATTTCCTGGGTTTCATGGGTCACCAGAGGTTTCTCCAGTGGTCTACCATCTATGGCCTCAACGGCCAAGGGTGTCTCCTTTCGGATCAAATTCAGGGCTGCGGTTTTGGCAAAGGTCTCATCCATAAGGTTGTCTGCCGCACCTGAATCGATCAGGGCTTTGGTTGTTATAGTGGTTTTATTGACCAAGAGAGAAACCGTAATAAACGGTCTAGAGATGGACATATGAGGGGACAAGGTCATAACACCCGAGGCCGACCCCTCTCTAGGCCTTAGGTGCTGCAGTTTCCCTGTAGTTTAGGGCAGGCTTTACAGTGATGCCCCCTCTTCCCACAATAAAGGCATAACCCCTCCCTTCTACGGTACGCTCTTTCGGCCTCAGTTAACCCCGTAGCACCCAACTGCATGGGTTCAGGGGATGGCTGCACAGGAGCGGGTAACGCTAGCAGGGAAGTACTGGGTAGAGCAGGTAACACCCGTGTATCCAACCGTCTTTGGCTACGCCTCTCTCTAATACGGTTATCTATAAGAATCACATAGTCTATAACATCATCTAGAAGAGCAGGTAATTCCCTGGATGCTATTTCATCCAGTATATAAGCGGCCAGACCCTCCTGAAAGGCTGTTACGAGGGCGTCATTATTCCAAACCACTTCAGCTGCTAGAGTACGAAATTCGATAGTGTAATCTGCTACAGACCTGTTACCCTGTCGGACCCTAAGCAGAGCCTTGCCAGCAGAAGCAACCCTACCGGGTTGATCAAACGTGCGTCTGAAAGCTGTCAGAAAATCAGCAAAGGACATAGGAGACGTATTTTCCCAAATGGGGTTGGCCCATGCTAAAGCTCTCCCGGACAAGTGGTTTATCAAAAAGGCAATTTTAGATCTGTCAGTGGGATAGGAGCGTGGATTCATCACCAAATGGATGTCGATTTGGTTGAGGAAACCACGACACAATGCTGGGTCACCACTGTAGCGCTGTGGCGGCGTCATGTGAACTACATGAGCGGGAACAGGTACTGGAGTGGGAATGGGTTCGGGCACAGCAGCAGCAGCCTCCTGAACGGCCGGTTGCAAGTGTGCAGTACGAGCCAGAATGGTTTGTAAAGCTTGAGCAAACTGATCCATACGGTGGTCTAAGCCATCCATTCTAGCCTCTTGATTAACTAGAAGCTGTGGTATGTCAGCAGGTTCCATTATGGCCCTGTTGTAATGTCACGATTCGGGGAACCAAACACGCCAACACACACACACAAAGTGCCGTACCGGACCTTAGAGTGGCCGGGCTAAGCACACAAAGAATAGTCAGGAAACAAGCCGAGTAAGGGGAACCAGAAGACAGAATAACGTGAAACAAGCCGAGGTCAAAGGGTAGGAGAAAGTCACAGAGTCGGATAACAAGCCAGAGAGTATGTAACCAGAAGCACAAGTTCAGAATCAATACTAACAAGCAAAGACCACAACAGGGCAAGGAGGAACAGGAAAGGTAAGTATTTAAACCATCAGGTTAATTCTGATTGGATGATTTCCAATCAGAATTAACAATCACACGTGGGAGATATTTAGACCTCCCACTGTGATTGTGGCACTTTGCCTTTAACGCCGGGTCAGGTGACTGAACCCGGCGTGTATAACCCTGGGCGGTCTCCCAGCGTGCAGCGTCATGCATGCTGCCGCTGGGGGACGTGGAGGGAACGGCGGGCGGCATCCGAGGCTGGAAGGATGCCGCTCGCCGTACCCACGAGGTGGAGGGGACCGCGGACGGCTGGAGGGTGAGTACTGCGAGCGGAGTGCAGCCTCCCCTCGCAGCCGTCCGCGGGAGCCTGACAGTTACTACATGCTGGGGAGGGAGGCTTTGTACAGCTTTGTATTCCTAACACTGTAGATTCATTTTAAGAGTTGTAGCTCCTCATATTTAATCCAGTTTCAAAAATAATGGCCACAATAAATGTGTAAAATACAAAAGCTGCATCATGGGTAGGTATTACAACCTACTTACTAGTAATTATCAATCTTTACAATGTAGAGTGTAGATGAAGAGTGCTCTAAATAATGGAATCCCTGTCTTCTAAAAGATAATAAAGAATACAAGTGTAATCCAGTTAAACATGACCCAGCGATTTAAAAAAAAAGAAAAAAAAAAGGTAAATATTTGCTTGATGGGTGGGTGCGTGATTAATTCTGAGTGCTTAGTTCAAAGGTTTAATTATTCAAACTTGCTGCCAGACATTTCCATGAGATGATTAAAGGGTTAAACCAGAGGAGTAAATCATATTGTTCCTCTTTTCCCTTGTGGTGACTGTCATCTGTGCTTGTGACTTTTGTCTGACCTAATTTTTTAAAAAGAAAATTTTCTTTCTTCAATTTATTTATGTTTTAACATCTGCATTGTATGTGTTAGAGTTAGAGTGAATGGTCCAAAAACAACATCCGGTGAAGAGGTGAATTTTTGCCTACTGAACATTTGGACAGATGCTCCATATATCCTGTGCAAGGCATTCATATTGTCATCAAGTGATGTTATCGGCATACTGTATACAGTAAACTGGAAAGGTTACATAGAAACAATACCTATTTTAATCCATTGTTGCCAAAGATGACCACAAATAGTATGCAATGACTCTGTACGTTTCCTGCACTACAAGCAGAGGAGTCCGGATTTGAGAACTATGGTTCAGCTTTTGCTGATACTTTCTTTTGATCTCATACGTTTTTTAATTTTTTTAATTTTTAATTTTTTTTTGCCCAACATCAACTTAGATGTTATGTTGGCATTAGAGTGACCAAAATCATCAAGTTTACCTTCTGCCACTCATGACTGACTAAGTGTTATTATTAACTTTTGGGCATCACAGCAACTTCATCAGAATGAAGTTGTTATGGTGCTGCAGGTATCCTGACGCTGGAACATGTTCAGAGGTTAAACCATTTATGAACGGCTTAACCCCAAAGACTGTGTTCAAGCACTGGATTGTTGTACCCCCTTGTCCTTTCACTTTCTAAAATCCTTGATAATCGAAGGCTCGGGCAGCATTGTGCAGGGGCGCCACTGTTTGGCTTACAGCATCAGCTGCGACATAATTTCCCATTCATAAAAAAAATACACTTCTGATTGGCTTAGAGCCAATTAGCGTCGCCCCCGTCTGATGCTGTCCGAGCCTTCCGCTATCTAGGATTTAAGTAAGCAGAAAACAGTGGGGGCAGAACAATGTAGAACTGGAATACAGACTTTGAGCTAGCACCAGGGACCTGTTGACACAATAACAACTTCATTTCAATTATGTTATGGTGCCTAATGTGGTCCTTTAAGTGGTCCAAATGAAGACAGTCTATTGTTTTATTTGGTTTAGCATACTGGATTTTATTTAGAACCAATATGTATACATGTGTAGATTTACACCGCTCATAAACAAGACAAACCCTGCTTCTATGCGCTTGGAAACTGTAAAACAAACAAAACAAAAAATGAGAAACAAAACCAGAAAAAATAGTGGGAGAGGTAAAGGAAGAGGACGGATATAAAAGGTTCGGGCTGATAAGAAAGGGCTGTGTCAAAAGCTATTTCTTAAATTTCACCTGAAATGTGGGCCGTCCTTGGTTGTTTTGATGTCTGGTAGCCATCTGGTATCTAAATGGAGCCAGACCATGATTTCTATTTCATATACATTCAACTCTATTTTATGAGGTGGATCAATTTGACACACACTGGACCAAACAGACTAATGTTTTATCACCTTCCCAGTCTGCTTGCTAGAGAAGCTGGATGTGCAATATAGGAGCTGCTGTCTGCAAAATGCTTGGTTTTTCCCAAATCTGCTTGCTTTCAGGGCTGATCAGAAGAATAGATAGGATCTGCAGTGTGCTGCACAAGTGTTCTCCTGTGAGTTCAACTCTTGTTTTTGCCACATGATATGAATGTGAGCTGCTATCTGTAACACAAGCCTTCTCCCATGTGTGCTCACCTGTGCTGCTTACAGTTTTCCCCACTCCCCGCTTGTCATATGGTATGTCTTGGAACACATTTTTCAAATATTTGACATCTGAATCATTGCTCGTTAAACCCCCGGCAGCATGAGCATTTGAAACAGTATGTCTGATTTGAGCTAAAAAAACAAACAGCGTAAATTGAGAAACACCACTTTTTTGGAAATTTTTCTTTATCATGCACAAGTGTTCAATAACAAGTTTATCAATATAATTACAATTGTTATGCTTATTCTTCCCTTCATTCTCATCAGTTAAAAACAGCGGGGAAGGGGGGCAGGGCTAGCACGCAGACCGACCCAGACGCCATTTTATGGAGCTCCTCCAAACAACCTAGAAATTCGCTTGATATCAGCAAACCAGGGGCCCACCCAGCCTTAACACTAACAAAATGGGACTTTGCTGCCCAAGCTGCAACCGTAGATGCCCTTTTTACAGCCACAAAAGCAGCTTAAGCAGCGACACAAAATAGAGGCCTACCACCCTCTACGGATCCCCAGCCTCGAGTCACTCCTCTACGGCGACTTTGTGGAACGGCCGAGGGTGACCTCCTCACACACATCACCCGATACACTAACTATGGGCCGCAAGTCGCAGAGACCCGCGACAGGGCCGGACACCAGGGACATTGGTGTGATGCTTCAGAAGCCCAGACAAACCCCGGCCGGAGACCGACTGGAAACAGAACCCGAACCAGACCGCCAAGAGACAGATACAGGTACTGCAACACCCACCGGCGGTACTGAACGCACCAGTGGACCCTTCGAATGACTCAGCCGCAACGACCAGGGGAGACCTGTAGGTCCTATTGGCTGATATCCACAAGCTCCTGGCGGTAGATTCCGCCATATCTAAAACACAGCTACAGGCCATAACGGAGAGGGTCAAGGCCACAGAGGAGGTTATAGTGGACACTCGGTCTACCATGCAAGCCATGCAGGACTCTATCCACCAACTAAAAACTCACCAGACTATCCTGAACGCAAAACTCACAACTATGGAGGATAGACAACGCCGCACAAATATCCAAATCAGGGGTATCCCTGCAGCAGTATCCGCGGAGGTACTGCCCCACTACGTCCGATGCCTTTTGGCATCCATACTACCTCCCACGCTGGCCCGCAAACTAACAGTGGACAGTCTATATCGCATCCCCAACACAACCAACACTAATACCAACCTGAACCGGGATGTCATCCTGCGCTGCCACTCAGTACAGGACAAAATACATGTTATGACACCTGTGAAGGGCAAAACCCCTCTCCCATTTGAAAATGCCACCTTGAACTTTTTCCAGGATCTTACAAAGGCAACGCTACTTTGGAGGAAAACCTATACACTGGTAACCTCCCAACTACGCACGGCAGGACTGCCATACAGATGGGGGACCAACAACTCATTAACGATCATGAAAGACGGTACCACGCATGTTCTCCACACCGTGGCCGACGCAACCTCTCTTCTGGAAAAACTGGGACTACCCACACGAGCTGAGACCCGGGTGCTACCTGAGAGTGCAAGAGACGCACCATCACCCCTTTTGTCCCACGCACCAGAGGGGCACCAGTGCAGTGATGGAGCTAACAGACAGCCAAGGCTCCACAACCTAGCCTACTTCGGGAGACCCCGGCCTTGAGCTATCCAGAGGAGACACAGACGTAAGAGGGGAACCTCGTACCTGGACACATTGAAGTTACTAGACCCATTTTTACTTTTGCTTTCACCATAATTTTGCCTTTACTTTTACAACTTATCATTTAAATCAGCTTAATACTCTTAACCTGACTACGAGCAAACCAGACACCACACAGAACACACCAGGGCATCAACAGGGCCACATCCCCCTGCCCCCGCTGCCCCCTTGGTTAGGGGCACCACACACACACACCAGTATTTTCTACCAGCATCAAACTCCATTTCCGGGCTCCACTGACCCTCCATTTGGTAGTCAGGATGGACCAAACTGTTCACACGTACTGACCACACTGTAAAGCCACAACCCAAATTGGGAAACAACACTACTACATAAGCTGATACATGTCACTTACCTTAACTCCAAGAACCACACACATGACACCCATAATGACATAAAGTTGTTCCTTGTTACAGGGCTTCTGCCTATCTGTTTGCATCACTTGTAACATGTTAGCCTTGTATATAATTGTTCCATGATGAAGAAAAAAAAGAAAACTGTGCATATTGCAGGACATGTCTAAGCTATGTATGACCTGATTAATGTACGAATGTCTTTTGTTCAACCTATATATCTCGTGCACATCCAAAATAAAGAATTAAAAAAAAAAAAAACAGCGGGGAAATAGGAACTTCTTTTACAATAATAATAAAAAAAAAATCTTGCTACATTTAAAAAGAACCATAGTTTTTAAAAAAAATAAATATTATTATTATTTTTTTTTTTTAACGAATACTCATTTTAAATAAACATTCTTTATCACCACTGGAATAATTAAATGGAATTCCGCTGTCGGTAACCAGCAATGTTGCATAATGAGCAGTGACAGTAGATCATTGATGAAGTGCTCGCTAGTCCAGCTTAATAGCAATCGAGCTGTATCACAGAATGACTTAGAGCTGTGTGTCCTGTACATGGCCCGTGGTGTTGAAAATAAGGAAATAAGCAATTATGGCTGATTATGTCGCATCTAGAGGTCATGCGCTATCATAACTATACTTCATCATCTTTTATAACAGAATTCTGCATAAGATCAAAAAGAAGCTTGCTTGAAGTCATCATATGTATGGAGCGTTGTCCTCCCAGACATAATAAAGAGCAGATGTCTTCGAGTGCGGCTCACTACTTTGGAAATGAAGCTCTGTTTTTGTTCAGTAGGAAGCCAGTTCATTATTGGATCAGCGCAGCTGCAAAGTAGTCTGCCAAGGGAGATCTGACAAGAGATGCACTTCGTTTCCAAAATGAAAAAGCAATTGTAACAATGATGTGGTGATTTTCTATTTTTATTTAAACCATTTGAAGTGTTGTTTCTATCACCCATTAACATTGCAGATTGCTAATAATTTAAAGGCCTGTGAGCCTTCCCAAGGTAGACTTTGAAAGAGGCCAAGGCGATTGAAGATAATAATTATCTTCAGGGCAGAAAGCCACAAATACGTCCTGTATAAGAAGCTGGGTTTGATATATTGGCGTGCAGACTATCCGTTAAACATAATGCAAGATGGGAGCGTAAATGAATGTTGTGGAACTGATGGGATTATGGCTGTTTTACTGTACATCTGTAAGGTTAACATGGGCTTAGATTTACAAGCTGTCTATGGCAAATAGTGGTAATGTCTTCTGTCTGTGAAAGGGAAACGTGAATAGTAGATTTGCAAGGTTTTTTTCATTCTGAAAAGTCTGATTTTCTTTCTCTCACTATGAAAAACATTCTAAGAAGATTCTAAACTGATTTACCTCTATTAAATCTTATTAAGAACGTCTACTAAAACTGTATGTACTACAAAAAAAGTAAACCCACAATATAAATAAAGATTAACACAAAAAAACAAAGTTGTACAGGTCCAATATTTACCTAATCCTTGAGAGGGGAGGCGGTGCTTTACATACAGACCTCTAGGCTGCTTTAATCCGATGTCATAAAACGCTACAAAACAAATATTAACAATGGTAGATGAAAGATACACTGCAAAATATTACAATTGTCCATTACAATTGTCAACGCTCCCTCTGAACTGGAGTGAAAAGTGTGCGCTAACAATTGTAATGGAGCAACAAGACCATGGAAAGGTGGGAGTACCTGAGGGTTACAGGACTAGCCCCTTTATTTGACAAACTGTGCCAAAATAATAACTGTAGATAGCACCTTAGAAACTACTTTGGATGAATGCCTCTGATTTTGACAAATATAGGAAAATGTATTCTATAAGTCCTTTTTGATTTCCGACTTGACTGCAGTAATCTTCACTACTTGAACACATGCCAGATTTCAAAATAACTGTATTTTTCATTTGATCTCTTTGTATTTTGTTAAACATCTTTGTTTCCCTTTTAAATCAACAAGTAAGTATAGTTTCTCTCCCAATGCCTTTGTCTCTTTCAAGCAGAATGATTAGTGCAGTTTGGCTCATGCTGTATGCTTCCTGTATCATTCATGGGCCAAAGGGATACAGGTATATTTTCAGTGTGAACAGTGACACACTAGGGCGTGGATCAGTTTTCGCTCAGGTACTTACTGTTTCAAGGTTCTGCTTGAGATATTTATTGCGAAACAACAGCCTGCGTTGCTAATATAGTTGCCACATTTCCCCCCCCCACCCCCTCCCTCCCGAGCCAGTCTGTGATATACATTGTGGGAACATATGTGTAAATGGACTTGAGTCTTTTATTGAGTTGTACTTCAGTTTTATAACTCTGTAATGTAATGCCGAGATCAAACTGTGTAAACAAATGAAGTGATTTTAAACTTTAAGCAGTGTTCCTGATGTCAGACTCACATTATTCTATTAAAGGACCACTCTAGGCACCCAGACCACTTCAGCTTAATGAAGTGGTCTGGGTGCCAGGTCCTTCTAGGGTTAACCCATTTTTTCATAAACATAGCAGTTTCAGAGAAACTGCTATGTTTATGAATGGGTTAAGCCTTCCCCCTATTCCCTCTAGTGGCTGTCTCATTGACAGCCACTAGAGGCGCTTGCGTGCTTCTCACTGTGATTTTCACAGTGAGAGCACGCAAGCGTCCATAGGAAAGCATTATAAATGCTTTCCTATGCGACGGGCTGAATGCGCGCGCAGCTCTTGCCGCGCGTGCGCATTCAGCCCAGAAGGAGGAACGGAGGAAGGAGGCCGAGCTCCCCTCCCAGCGCTGGAAAAAGGTAAGTTTTTAACCCTTTCCCCCTTCCAGAGCCGGGCGGGAGGGGGACCCTGAGGGTGGGGGCACCCTCAGGGCACTATAGTGCCAGGAAAACGAGTATGTTTTCCTGCCACTATAGTGGTCCTTTAATAATATTTTATGTGTTCACCCACGCAACAATAATGACTATACTCAGCAGAACAACTAAGTTAAAGGAACACTGCAGGGTCAGGAACACAAACATGTCCTGACCCTATAGTGTTAACCCCACTGTTTAGCTGGCTTGTCCCTCCTCAGCCTCCTTTAAAGGAATTGTCTGTCTGGTCTGTCTGCGCTGGCTCCGCCCCAATCCGCCTCCTTGGTGACATCAGAATTGACAATTTTTAGCCAATCCAATGCTTTCCTACAGGGAAAGCATTGGATTGGCTAAAATTGGCAAGGAGGCGGGCTGGGGGCGGGACCAAACAGTTTTGGCCAATCAGCACCTCCTCATAGAGATGCATTCAATCATTGCATCTCTGAGGAAAATGCAGCGGGGAGGCTGAACGGCAGTGCTGCCTACTGTGTGGCACTGGCCCAGGAAGCACCTCTAGTGGCGATCTGAGGAGTGGTCACTTGGAGGTGTCCCTAGGAGGAATATAAAAGACAGTGTATGAATGGAAATGCTGGCATATAATCATTATACTCACCAGAACAACTACATTCAGCTGTAGTTGTTCTGGTGACCTACAGTATCCATTTAAGGTTGGTGAAAGGGCCAGTCAACTCAGCTGACCAGACTGGATTAGGTCTGGTCATATTCATATGACCCACTCTTTTTGCAAGTTTACTTCTCTCTGCTATAATTAATTTACTGCAGTTTTAGCATACATGGATTTTAATAGTGGCTTCTCCTGGGAGTTTGAGACTGTTAGTTCTCCAGCATAAGTTTGGAATTTTAGTAAATAATGGCACATGGTAGAAACCCAGGTTGTGTATTTTCAGAAGACAATTGTGATCGAGTGAAAGTGTATATACAATATATTTCAGACTGAATAAATATAACATGATATAGTAAAAAAAAAAAAAAAAAAACATAAGAGTACAGATACTTTTAAAAAATATATATTTTTTTAATTTGTTGAAAAACACTTTTTGAAACTGATTAGAATTAAAGTGGTATTATCACTTTGCAGTTTTTTTTAATTCACGTTGGTGTTTTAGTTCTTCCTAAGAAGAAGAGTAAGGACTTATTTTTCAGCAAAGTTTCATTTCAGTTGCTTACCTTGTATTGATAACGCACCCTGCCACACTGCAAAAATTGTTCAGGAATGGGTTGAGGAACACAACAAACAGTTCAAGCTTACCTTGGCCATCAGATTCTCCTGATCTCAATCTGATTTGAGCATTTGTTGGATGTACTGGAACAGCAAATCGAATCCACGGAGGCCCCACCTTACAATTTGCAGGACTTAAAGCAAGCATGTCAAACTCTCGGCCCACAATAAATATTTATTGTCTTTACTTGTTGACACTTTGCAGGTTAATGAGCAGTTTGGAGTTCAAAGCCATGTTTCCTTTCAGAGGCCTGTGGTATTTTTGTTGTGGAAAATAAAAATGCACCCCCTCCCCCTTTTCCCCCTTGGATTTTGTCACATACCAAACTGCCAGAACCATTAGCCGCTGTCAGCAAAACATTATGTAGCCTGGCTGTTTCTGAAAGGTAAAAGAGGGCTGGGGGAGGGATGGTAGGGATAGCTAAGGGCATAACAGATTAGCTTCTGCCACTCCTTTTGGAGCAAAAGTGACATAGATGTGGTGTGAGTGCTTTACAGGATTGTATCAGGAAGTCCTCATACTCGTGCATTATCACATTACTGATATGTACTACCACTGTCCTAATGCACTTGCTGTGCATTTATATGGAGTATATCGAAGGCTGGATACTACTTGCTAAGTAACACACTTTTCAAAATTTAAAATGAGACCCGTATTCCTAACGCTTTAGTGTCCCTGTCCCTGTTTATATAGGTCTCATGAGTGCATTAAAAATAATACATTGAAAAAAAAAAAAAGAAGCTTTTTACTTAAGTTTTTTCAGCGCCAAGGCTCACTCTTCACTGCTTAGCTCTGGCATGGCTCTCTCCATCATAGAGAAGTATTGGGCACCTGATGCACATGCACATTGAGTGCCGCACATATCCAATCTTCCCCATAGAAAAGGATCACTGCACCCAGGCCAGTTCATTGAGAATGGTGACTTTAGTGACCTTTTGTGTTGGGTTTGTGGCGACCGGGCCTAACCAAAATTCCTACATTTTATTACATTTATTTTGTTATATTAACATTTTTAAAATATTGTAACTACTATAATATTAAGCCTAATATATTAAGCAAAAGTTATATCATCTATGTGATTGTGATAAACAAAACAATCCAATGAGGGGCAGTTGTCAAGGTAGAAGAATGTGACACCATAAAATTGTAATGAGTAAGGCTCAAGGTATGAACAGTGGACTAATGCAACCTAAATTTATTATAGGCAGAATGTCATGCACTCAGTTTTCTTGAGTGTGTAAATAGCTCTAAAGAAATCATGCCAAATGCACATATTTCGAACAGATTAAGAATATATCCGGAAAGGCCACCATTTATTTGGCAGCGATATTTTTTATTTTTTTTTTATTCTGTGAAATTAAACGATTACCTAGAATTGAGTGACATGGTCGGTAAATCTTGAATTGAAAACCCTGAAAAACCAGGACCTTTAATACTTATAAGTTCTTTTGAAGATAACATTTGCGTTTACCCCAGATGTAGTCGATTATGCTTTCCATCAGTTCTCATCCAATACTTATGTTATAGATTTTATCATTATCACATTCCTAATGGCCAAGGACAATATTGCGCACGAAAATTTGTTTACTATTGTCTGACGTCGTTGTTGCCTTTGTCCGAGTAGTATTACCATTCAGGGGTGGGGTTGTTGGTTTAAAGCAGGTTTTTTCCTAATTTCGCTGTATTGAAGACTTCCTTAGAAATCCCAGCTGTCTGCTACACTCATTGTTCTAAAATGCCACTAATTAGTAGGAACTAAAGCTACAGTTGAACTAAGTTAATGTAAAATGTTCTCTTATAAAGAGAACACTTTATGGTAACATTTCTTGGAACAGACCTGTGTTGTTTTTGTATCTGTCTTACCCCGGTTCCGACCATTGTTGACATCTGATGACTTCTGTAGCTATGGTATTTTTGTTGTGCAAATCAATGTTAGTCAAAATGTGGCTCATGCCTTGCTGAGAACTGAGTGCAGCAATCCTTATAGAAAACAATTGAATAATTAGAATATTTAATTTGTTTCCCTGGTGATTATTCATCTTTTAGAATTCTTCTTATTTTTTTTTCTGACCCTTTTGTATTCTGCCTCAATAATGCTTAAATAGTCAAACAGGTGGTTGGGTGTCATTTAACACATAGTCCACAATAGCTGGAGCATGTGATGGCCAACGCTGTTGTAAGGTTTGAGGCAGGGGTGCCCAAATGGTAGATACCCAGATGTTGTAGGACTACAACCAGAGGCGGAACTAGAAACTACAGTTGCGCTGCCCTCCACCACTCCATTTGTTTAATATAAGACATACAGATACATACATGGACGCCCATGTTAATACACAGCCACAAATAATGACACACATTCAGATACACAAAATAACACACATTCTGATACACAAAATGACACTTCTACAGATACAGACACTGACACACAGATACACAGACACACATACAGACAGATACACATGCAGATATACATACACAGAATGACACACATACAGACACACAGAGACACAAATGCAGATACACAGACACACTTAATGACAAACATTCAGATACACAGAATGACACGCATACAGATATAAACTGTGACATACATACAGATACATAGGGGCACACACTGACAAACATGCAAACATATACACATACAGATACCCATACATACAGACAAAGATATACATACAGACATACACACAGATACAGACATTCACACACACATACAAACAGATGCAGACATTCACACACACAAACTGTTAAAAATTTTAGTCATCCTCCTGTTTCCTACCTTTAGGTGCAGGAGGGTGACTTCCCTGGCGTCCAGTCGCTGCCTTCAGCTGATGGGAGTCAAAGCTCCCACTCTGACTCTCTCCTCTGCTCCCGACGCTCTCCACCCGTGGCTCTTTTAGCTAGGAGGGAGTGACTGCTTACTCCCAGCGCCAGCGGGCGCTCTGATGCCATCACTGGGGCCCGTTCGCACTCTTAAATCGCCCCACCGCTGAACAGGCCCCAGGTACTTCATTTGCCATCGGGTGGCCCCAAGAGCTTGGGCCACCCGATGGGCCCCTTCAATGCGACCCCGGCGGTTGTCCCGCGCAGGTAATTACGCCACTCACTACAACTCCCAAATTTCAAAGCAGCATGGAAGCTGTAGTTTTAAAACATCTAGAGATCTACGTTTGGGGCACACCTGAATTAGGGGTTGCAAGCTCAACCGTGCGTTTGTTTGTTTGTTTGTTTATTTATGGACATATAACTTGTACATGCTCCTGGGCAGCACATGGAAAAGTGCTGTCCTACAGTCCTGATGATCTCCTGGACAAGCTCTGCAATATGCCTGCAATGCTTCTCTTAGTGTGAGAAGAATTTTCAGCTAATGCACAAAACAAGTGAGGAATCCAACAGCAACCTTTCTATCTGTCTGCTGGACAGCTGGGAGGTGTTACCAAGGGTGTTTATAAAACTACCAATTTCTCTTGAAAATGGCACATATATAAAATAAGGCTGAGGGAACAAGCAGTTAAACCCCAAAGCACTTGAGCAAGCAAAACTCCTTTGTTTATTGAGTTACTTATTTTTCTGTATGTTGGTTTCAAAACTGCACAACTCCACAGTAGATGAACTGTAATGGATTCAACCTGGGATGTATAAAGTCCCTTTAATCTTTATAGTTTGTGCACAGACGGTAACTTCTTGATGACAACCATGTGTACACGTGTGTTTGATTTCCATAAAAGCAAACTTTGAATGCTAGATTTGCTCACATGTTAATTGTGGTGTAACTGAAACCTAAATTTGAATAGGTTAGTCCCAAATAGGTGGGAACCATGGCTAATGTGAAGTGTATTGCTTCTTGTCCTCAATGTTGCATGTTCTATTTAATTCACTGTGAGATTTATTTACTAAACACCAAGCTGCACTGATTTAAAACCTGACTTTTATGTACTGCAGTCTTTTTTTTTTTTTTTTTCCCTACATTTATCAATTTAAAGTTTTATGCATACGATTCACATTGTAATGAATTAAACCACCTTAGAATTCAAGTACTGAACAAGAAAAGTGTTGCTCTTGAAGGAAACTGTTGGCACTATAACCACTTCATCTTGTTTTATTGGTTAGTGCTCACAGTCCCCTTAAGCTGTTTAACACTGAACGAAGACCCCTGGCCAGACACAACTTAGCCCCTACTGGAGGTGTGACTAAGGCAGAGATTACACACTTCATTTTAACCATTCCAAATCATGCCAGCAATTAGCTATGCTATGCTGAAAGTCGTCAGCTGACACTCTCAGCCAATCACAGCCGTTCATTGCTGCTCAGGCTAATGCTTCCTCATTCGACCTAGAAGCATGGAGGGCATGAGGACTTTCATTAAGCATAACAATTTACTGAATGCGGGGTGGGGCCTGACCTGCATGGTGACTGGATGTTAATCCTGAGAGCTCCTTGAGAAAAACTTACCAAAAGTCCATTATTAAGCTGTTCCAGTCAGTGGGTAAGTAGATTGAAGACTAGAGGATAATCTAGTCTTCAATCTACTTACCCACTGACCAACTTGGGAACGTATCACGTGGTCTTGCAAATCTCCCCAGTCACTGACAAGCAGTGGGGCCTAGCACGTGCTGAGGTGGGTTGTGGCAGTCCTCTCCCAGACCAGGGCAGGCAGGGCTTCAAATATGGTTCCTATTCCCTCCCCCACCCCCCTTTGGACCGGCGGGGGTGACCCCAGTCCTCATCCTGATGGCTCCCAAACTTATTTGGCAGTGCTGCCCACCCCAGCATGGCCGTCGGAGGCACACTCAAGATGGCTGATGCCATGAGTACAGCAGCGCTAGGAAGAGAGAACAGCACTATTCTCCAACAACTAAATGCTCTATTTGAAGCATTCTGGAAAAAGCTGGAGAGTAAAATGACCCTACCTAAGGCGGAGGAGGCTCCTTCCACACAGTACACGAATCACATCCCGACAAGGCTGTCCCCACCATGGGCCGATGCGCTCGAGGCAGCGGAAGTCACACCGGCGGATCAGAAGTAAAGCAATACATCGGCAGTCACTGAAACATCGGCAGTCACTGAAACATCCCTCCAAGCCCATCAAGACACAGAGGTGGGGAAGGAGAGCGGGAAGCATCTGCAGCCACCAACCCCAACGATGCCAACTTTAGTACAGAGCCTGCAAACTCAAGCTATATGGGACTGTAAATTGCCAGTTAAGGGGGTAGGCTGACTGCCATGTTAGGACTCTAAATGCACAATACAGCCCAATATGCTGACCCTTTATAGAGTGTTATTTCTCTTATTTTTCAACCTGCTTTATTTAACCCATTCTGTTGTAACCCTTTTACTATTTCTTTTCTAGTAAATACGGTACATAAGTATGATATACATAGTCTCTGGAGCTGTTGGGGATGGTTTATCCTCCTGTTCCACTACTTGCACCATGTCTAGATATCTCTCATTATTCTGTCCTCGCTTGCACCTAGACATGTTTCTTTAGCAAGTTTTAACTTTCAATATAAAAATGTGCAAAAAGTTTTTTAGATGCCATGTACTTGATTACCTACCCCATGTTGATATGCTTACTGAAGCTGTTGCAGCATTGCAAACTGTCTAAATCTATGCACAACAAAAATAAAGAATTAAAAATTAATAATAAATAATAATTTACTGAATGCTGATTAAAAGGACTGCACCAGAGAACTCCAGACACTATAACCACTTCAGTGAGATGAAGCAGTTACAATGCCTGCGGTGTCTTTTTACTGATGACATTTTTGCTATTTAACTTTCTATTCAAAGGTTGCAACAACTGCAGAACATATTCACTTTTGTGAGTGAATGTGGTTTTTCCCATAAAGAGGAAATGTCCATTTTGTGGTAATGGCACATTCTAGTGCTTAGTGGATATAACCCTAATATCAAAATAACAAGGGTTAGTGCAATGATATATATTGCCAATCACAATATAAATTGAATTACTTAAATATTAATTATTGTTGTTAAAACAGCTTAAAAAAATCAGATTGTGAATGAAAGCGGTTTGTGTTGTCCAGTATTCGATGCCTATGAGTATCTGCTATATTTACTTATGAGTACCTTAAAAGGTACAAAAAACATACATAGCATGATACTGTAATTTTATTAAATCTCCAGTCTAGTCAAGAACTATTACATTGTTAAAATGTGAGACTTGTTTCCAAAGATCACTGTGCAGACAAAGTACAGTATAAGCGTGATGTTCTACGACTCCATTGGACCTTGCAGGTGTGCACATATGCTGTTTTATACAGACTCTGGGATTAGTGGTCTTGGATTCCACAAAATGCAGAGCTCTATTTATATTGTGATTGTTAATATGTCATATTGTGGTTACTCTGGTTATTTTGATATTCGGGGGAAAAAAACAGTAAATGCTCATATATAAACAATACTTGAATTTACTACTTCATATGAAGCCTGCAACCCACCTTGGTTAACCATGCTTTCAGAAATCAACCATCACAGACAATCCGACTGAGTGACAGAGCTCCTAGTTTAATCAGATCTCAAGGAATTTATTTAGAAAATTGTGTCGCCTGTCCAGCACTTTCCAAACCAAGTGATTTATTGATAAAATAAGTCCTATAATATAGTGTGCATGTTGTAGGTTCCCACACTGTGCAGAGAATTGGAATCCTGTCGAAGCTGGCTTGACCTTTTCATGCTTCTAAAGTTTATTGTTGAAAATCTAAATCTTTGCTATCCTGTATAGTTACATTTTAACATTTCAAAGAAACCTGTGTTTTTATTTCTTGTTCATCTTTGTAGTATGCTTCTCTGTCAATTGCAACAAATTATTAAGACATGTTTTTGTTTTTTTCTGGAGTTCATAATCTGTGTCAATTACCATTTATTTGTCATTAAAGGAATTCAGAGTTGTATTTCTAAAGCTATAGTGTTCCTCTGCTTCTGCGCCACCCCCTACCCACGGCTATTAAAGTGTCATCGCTAGGGGGAACTCAGTGCGCATGAGCGGCAATTGCTGCACATGCATTTGGCCTTCCCCATTGGAAAGCATTAAAACAATGCTTTCCTATGAGGATTGAAAAGATACTGGATATCCCCATGCAGAGAGTGAGGACATACGTCGTTTCACAGAGTTAAACTCCGTGAAACCGCAGGAAGCACCTCTAGTGGCTGTCTGGTAGACAGCCACAAGAGGCAATATTAACCCTGTAATAAAAACATTGCAGTTTCTCTAAAATTTCAATGAGATTAAGTGGTCTGGGTGCTTATAGTGTCCCTTTAGTGTTGTTCTTCCACCTTGATTAAAAATTATTGACGTTTTCCCATCTTGTTAGACAAATAAACTAATGTATTTAACTGTTGCTAAGGCAACAGGAACTTTTCCCCATTTAATTACTTTGCTTTTGTCACAGCGGCACAGCCTATAAGGAATCTGTTAGAGAAAACAGAAATGTATTAGAATTTAAATTTTTAAACGATATTACAAAATAAGGATGATGTATTCAATAGAGAAGGTGGAAAAAAATTATATTTTAAAGGAACACTTCAAGCACCATAACCACTACAGTTCAATTGATTGCCCTGTTGCACCCCACCACAATGTAAATATTAAGCTAGTATAAAACGGAGTGGCGCGCTATACTTGGCACCTGCTGGTTGTGGCTCCCATCCTCCACTACAGTGTCTTTTCTAGCTGAAAACCCTCTGAGCCAAGCATGGCCGTCTCCTGTCTAGCTGGCATCTCTCTGAGCTGAACTCAGCCATGCAAGGCTTTGCACTGCAGGGATCAGCACAGAAAAGTTAATGGAAACTCCTAAGCAGGACTCTTCATCAGTGGAATATTGTGCACGATCCTACATAGGCCAAGAGGTTCATTTTACAAACTGATAATTAGTGAATAACCATTATATGAAATGGATCTTTCATTAACTTTAATAACGTAAGCAGACTCATGTTTCTCTAATCCAGTAGCTGCTGCTCTGTCGATTTCCAAACAAGCAGGTTTAATGTTTATACATTTATCTTAGATGTATTGAGTAATGTCACTGTAGCATGAATTGTGTTACATTAGCATTACCTGATGCAGCAACTGTTAATATGTACTATTGTTTTAATATATTGTGTCCTTTTAAATACAGTCCAACATTTTTACATGACATGGTAGCAAAGCTGACTGCTCAAAGGGTCTGTTTATTGGGATTAACTCACCACAACATCAGCACGCAGGGTGTTTTGTTTTTTTTCCGAAAAGAAACGGACACTGCAACAGCTCGCAACTGTTGTGACTTGGATTGACCAGCTGGCCAGTGGAATGTAAGTTCTGTTCAAATTGAGACTGGCTGCTATGTTCTTTTGCATATTAAACTCTCATAATTCTTATTAGCAATTACATTGTCCCGGCATATTGCAAAGTGCTTTACAATTCTATAGAGTGGTATAACGGAAAATTATTACAATTAAAGACCGTTACTAATATTAACTGGAATACGAGAATAATGTGGGGCCTGCTCAAACGGGTTTACAGTAATAAATACTGTTCTATCTAAAACTTTCATTGCGGGTGCTATGATTAAAGAGGAACTGTCTGCTTTGGGATTTTTGTACATTCCAGTAGCTAATTAAAGTTAGAAACTGTGGTTTTTCCTGCCGCCCCCTTCCCTCTCCCCAAGTATTTCTGGTTTTTTTTTAAACTGCAATTTACTTCATGTTTGGTAATCTACAAGCACAGGCTGGCATACAGTGAAAATTTTCTAGAATTCTGTGATAATATACACAGTGTGTGAATGGCCATTGGCCAACAGCCTAATCCTAATCCAGTGATGTCACTCCTCATCACTGCAGCGGGAGGAAAGACTGGGAGGACTTGTACAGCACAAAGGTGATGAGGGGCGTGCCATTGGTTGTCTATTGCCAGTATGCTAGGCTAATTGATGATATACACGGAATTGCCAGAGACTGAGCTATATCTCAGGCATGCATCACTTGACAATTTATAAACTAGCAAGCAAACACTTGTAAACAAATATATACAAACTAAAATAATGCAAAAAAAAATATTTAATAAACATATATAAACTTACTATAAGTTTTGTCAAATGCATCGTTGGGCATGCCTCTCAGCTAGTGGACTTTATACAGCCGCCCTCCCCACCCACTAATCCTCCCATCTGTGTTTCACATGCACTAGAAATCGCCATGCATGAGAAACTATGTGCACACACATGACATTTGCAATAGCAAGTGTAACAATTAATTGTGTCTGTGTGTGTGTGTGTGTGTGTGTGTGTATATATACAATTTAAACGCTATACATTTTACATTAAAGAAAAGAAAACCGAGAGTGAGAGGGCATAGAGGGCATAGAGGTTAAAAAATTGGAGACAGTGGGAGACAGAACAGTCTTCAACTCAAAGTGTACATATCTCCGATGAGTAAATAATAGCTTTTTAATGTTTCTGGATTCTGCCTAAACTGTGTTTCTGGTTTATCGTTCCTGGAATGTCATCAGCTCTTATTTCATGTGTTGGAGTAAGCATCAGAATGACTTGCAGCGTACTGTTCTGTGTATTTTATCTATCCTTGCACTGCTCTTTGTCAGAGTTAGAGTATGTTTTGATTTCCCACGTTACATCATGTGAATTACTCATAGCATGCTAGGTTCCTTCCTCTCTCGGTTCCTGAAAATTTCTAAAACTGAAAACAATGGGACAAGTGTGGAGTGCGACCTCAGTCTAGCTTAAAAAATGAGGCCGATGGCAGATTTCTCATCTGATGTGTGGAATGCTGTTTCTCTGGGTTAAGATAGTTACAGCAGTTTCTGGGGAATCTGGGGTTCTATATTAGAGGAAAGGGTAAGAGAAGAGAATAAAACTAAGAATAAACTTGGATAATGACACAGAGGCCGGTATTAAAATTAACATATAGGGCATTTGGAAGCAAGATGAATTTGGCTCATAATGTACCACAATCCGTTAAATCAGAAAGTGCCAGGTCTTTATCTCTACTTTTAACATGAATTGAAATGATGTATTTTATAAGAATTTTTTTGGTGTTGTTTTGATGTATTGTTCTTGTTGTTGTTGTTTGTTTTTCTTTTTTTTCTTTTGTATGTACTCAAATAAAAATACATGAAAGGAAGAACGTTACAGAAAAACAATCTCAACAATGTATTATTCGATTTGTAGGACTTCTGTGTATATCAGTTTTAGGACATGTTCAGCCAGTCAGGTGGCTCGTAATTATCAAAAGATAAATACATTTAAACAATGAACAGAGAAGAGCGTACCTGTCTCTTAATAAAATACAAAACAGATACAGACACTTTAATGAGTAAAGTTAAATAAACCACATCTGGTTTTTTTCTTGGTGTGTATATTCAACAGTCGTACACACTGAAAACCCTAAACAATCACCAAAATGTTTGTGTCCGTTTGTTATGCATAATTTCTTTTTTACTTGATACTGTTCAACATTTTCATCTGTTCAGATTTATTCAGTCTCGGCACGTTGTATCAGTCAAGCTGTACACTTTCAGTAAAAATAGGTATTATTGATTTGTGAATATTCTATATGGTAATGTAGTAATGCTAGTTATTGACATATTTGGAATAGATGAGAAAATGTTTATCTTTTCGATCAGGTTTTTCCAGTCCGTAACTTTCAACACATCTCTGGAGCTCAATAGCTCAAATCTGCAAACCAGTAAGTTTTGAGTGGCCTGCCCTGTGTTGTCTATTGTACAGCAGTAGATAGACTGACAGAGCTTTCAGTTTGATCTTTGTGGCTGGTGAACTAAAAGGCAGAATAACAGCCGCGTGAGTAAACATTCAATGCTTCCCCAGTAAAAGGAAATCCTGATTAAGATACTGAATCTGATACCATTTTTCTTGGCCAGTAGCTGTATGGAAAATGTAAAAAGCTTTCACTACAATATTATAGAATTAAATGAAAGCAACTGGGAATTGCTAATAATTGCTCATTTGGAATCAGGTGGTTTTTATGTGACATTGAATATTTATTTATTTTTTACACTGACTCATTCAGTCGACACTAGGATTGTTCACAACCATTAGCAACAATAGTTAAAATCCAAGGCATTGCATCCTGAGTGGTTTTATTACTCGATGGAAAAAAATCGTAACGTTTCACTTTTCCTATTTATTTGTTTGTTCATTTATTTTATTAGATTTCCCAGGAATCATAACGTGGGTCCCATATACTTGCGATCATCAGAGACCATCAAAGGTGTATCTGGAGTTTCTCTGAAAAATACAGGCTTTCACTTTAAACTCAAACAGGCTATAAAAACAAAATTCATGGTATTCGCACTAGAAAGGTACCAATTTACAGCAGTGTTTGTATCTGTTCCCAATCTTCCTGTTTAGGGAATGAATTTTGAATAGGAAGAATTTTTCAGCCTTTGGTCCCGGTTTACGGCAGAGAGCTCTCTGGCGCTATAGTCACACAGAACTAAGCTTAACCTTTTGAGTGCCCAGAATACACCCAACACATTGCCGTTCAGTAGCTTGGGCATTCCTTTTGCATTCAAAAGGCTTACAGTTCGTAGGTTTCAAATCCCTAGAATGCAGGCGTTGAAACCTGGAGACTAGATAAACCATCTGTGAGTGGTTAATATTTTCTCTATTGTTTGCATTGTGGCCCGATGTAACATTCAGTGCAGTACCATGTTCATTAATGGAACACTGCAGGCACCAACACAATTTAAAAGTTTACTCCCAAGCACCAAGACCATCAGTCTTTCGAAGTGGTTATGGTGGCCCGTATCCATGTGAGTTGCTACATGATACCGAGTGTAACTCCAGCTCCAGCAACGTTATTGGTGTGTCATTAGCCGCCCTGGAACAATGCACAGAATGTCATTAATTGGCTGAGAGCGATCAGTACTTGTATGGACAGGGGGAAGCATAGATTTGTTTTCCTCCTTGTGCTGTATTTACAATGTTTGGGTAATGGTCTTTTCGCCAACAGATTGGAGGGACACTGCCATGCACCATATGCAAGGATCAGAAGTGTTTTCTGATGCTCTTGTGAATTCTTGTAATTGCTACTTCTGAACAGATCTAAACACACATTTTTGATTTCCAGGTTCACTAGTCTAACCTGCCATTTGCATAATTCAGAGTATTGAGAACACCCAATTCTAAGCGTAAAGATTACAAGTTTTTACACATTTAACTACTCAAGAATAGATCATGCTTAACCCCTTAAGGACACGTGACATGTATGACATGTCATGATTCCCTTGTATTCCAGGAGTTTGGTCCTTAAGGGGTTAAACACATGTTCTAGTATGTTTAAACATATTTTTACACTACCCTATTCTTCTTTTAAAAAAAAAAAAAAAAAAAGTCTCAATTTCACTCACAGTTCCTGTTAGTGCACATCTGTAATTATCTCCTAGCAAAGCAGACCTTACCTCAGACCTTCAGACGTTTCTATCAAAAAGCATTTGGGTTGCCTCTAAACCTGTCTTTACAGGACACGCCGACTCCGTATTGCTTCAGCCTGGGGGTAAAACCTATATTTCCATACTTGTTGTTGTTCTGTGTATGTGTGTGTTATCACATGAAAAACTCTTTTAAGCAATTGAAATCTGAATGACAAAATTCAGGCAAAAATAGCCAAACAGACTAAAGTTGAGATGGAGAATATTTCCAGATCAACTATTTTGGACTGAATTTTGAAATTTGGATTTAAATTTGCCAAGCGCTGAAATCAGAGTTTAGTGTATGAACACTTTTATATACAAGGTCAAATACACGTGTCCCCCTTCATAAGAAAACAAAGCCATTTTCCTGGAACTATAGAATCCTGCAGTGCCCTCCTCCCTAGCGCCCTCTCACCCGCGGTGCTGATGGGGTTAAAACCCCTTCAGTCACTTACCTGCATCCACCGCCAATGCCACAAACGTCAGACGGCGGAGGAGTCCTAATGCGCATGCGCAGCAATGACCGCGCTCACATTAGGATTTCCCCATAAGAAAAATCTGACGCTGGAGGTCCTCATGCAGAGCGTGAGGACCTCTAGCGTCAGATACTGGACCAAAGGTCCATTTCAACAAGGAAGCTCTCTAGTGGCTGTCTGGTAAACAACCACTAGAGGTGGAGTTAACCCTGGATAGTAATTATTGCAGTTTCCCAATAACTACTATTGCAGGGTTAAGGGACATGGGACATTGCACCCAGACCACTTCAATGAGCTGAAGTAGTCTGGATGCCTACAGTGTCCCTTTAAGTATTTGCCACATTAGTCTCTACTGTTCCAAATTATCTTCTTATCTTTCGTTTTTACAGCAGGTACTTTTTAATTGTTTGCAGCCGGAAAAAAAAATGTTATGTTTTGCAAAACATGACATGCTCCTGATTAATGTGGTTATTTTTAGGTGATGGTCACCTCTGTATCTGTTTGACTGCAGTGGCTACTTGTAGTTAATGAGCTCATGAGGCCTCTGTAAATTCCTTACAAGTTAACTCATGTTCCATCTATTCTGTGCGATCTTCCAAATTGCTCCAATGGACCTTTTTTAAGTGTGTTTTGCTTAGTTTTCTGGAAATGTTTGTGCTTCTATAAGTAGCTAATGTTAAGAGTAGTTAAAGGGACACTATAGTCACCTGAACAACTTTAGCTAAATGAAACAGTTTTGGTGTATAGAACATGCCCCTGTAGCCTCACTGCCCAATCCTCTGCCATTTAGGAGTTAAATCCCTTTGTTTATGAACCCTAGTCACACCTCCCTGCATGTCACTTGCACAGCCTTTCATAAACACTTCCTGTATTTAGGCTTTCTTTATTCCAAGTTCTGTTTAATTAATATTTTCTTATCCCCTGCTATGTTAATAGCTTGCTAGACCCTGCAATAGCCTCCTGTATGTGATTAAAGTTCAATTTAGAGATTGAGATACAATTATTTAAGGTAAATTACATCTGTTTGAAAGTGAAACCAGTTTTTTTTGTTTTTTTTTCATGCAGGCTGTGTCAATCATAGCCAGGGGAGCTGTGGCTAGGGCTGCATAAACAGAAACAAAGTGATTTAACTCCTAAATGACAGTGAATTGAGCAGTGAAATTGCAGGGGAATGATCTATACCAGGGCTTCCCAAACTTTTATGGGCCAAGACCCACTTTTCAAAACAGTAATTTTTCGAGACCCACTTGCTTTTAATGCATATTTTAAAAAGTGAACACCATGGCAATCAGCTTTAGAGGCACACAATTGTCACACCATAGCAATCCGCCTTAGATGCACACAATTGGCACAACATGACAATTACTTTTAGAGGCATAAAACTGGCACACTATGGCAAACCGCTTTAGAGGCATACAATTGGCACACTATAGAAATCCGCTTTAGATGCATACAATTGGCACACCATGGCAATCAGCTTTAGAGGTATACAATTGGCACACCATGGCAATCAGATTTACAGGCATACAATTGGAACATTATGGCAGCGTTAGATGCATAAAATTGGCACACTTTAGCAATCCGCTTTAGATGCATACAATTGGCATACCATGGCAATCAGTTTTAAGTGCACAAAATTGGTACATCATGGCAATCAGTTTTAGAAGTATAAACTTGGCACATTATGGCAACTATAGGCGCATTTAATTGGCACATCATGGCAACTTTAGATGCATACAATTGGCACACCATGGCAATCAGTTTTAGAGGCTTACAATTGGCACACCATGGCAACCAGCTTTAGAGGCATAAATTCAGAACATCGTGGCAATCAGTTTTAGAGGCATAAAATTGGAACATCATGGCAGCTTTAAATACATAAACTTGGCACAGCATGGCAAAAAGCTTTAGATGCATAAACTTGGCACATCATGGTAATCACTTTTAGATGCATAAACTTGGCACATCATGGCAATCAGTTTTAGAAGCATGTTTTAGAGGCATAATTCTGGAATATCATGGCAGTTTTAGAGGCAGAAACTTTGCACATCATGGCAATCAGTTTTAGAGACATACAACTGTTTACTCACAGACTCAGAATCAGAAGTGCTTTGTCCTGCTCTTTCATCCAGGCACCTCACAGTTATTATCCCAGTGGTGGAACTAATGTATAGAGTGCCCTGGTGCAAATATATTTCTGGGCCTCCCTCTAGTGCAAGTGTGGCCAAAATGTAGATCTCCATCTGTCGGAGAACTTCAACAATGCTATACCAGATGGGGATCTATTATTTTCTTATCATTGCAGGGTTATATTTGTGAGCAGTGTTTGAGCGTTTGAATGTAAGCATGTTTTTGTATTAAGTATATGTGTGCATGTATGGGTGTATTTGTATGTACTGTTGCCATTGGAATGTAGTGGTGTACTTGTTTGTAATGTTTGTGTCTGAATGCATAGGTATTTGTATGTAGTGTCGGACTTGAAATGCAGGTGTGCTTTTTGTGTGTAGTGTTGGTGTTTGAATGAAGGGGTGTTTGTAGATAATTTTAGTGTTTTAATGCCGGGGTGTGTTTGTATGTAATGTTTGCGTTTGCAGTACGTGTGTAGTGGATGCAGTGTGTGTATTGTGTTTATAAAATATACATATACACAATGTGTGTTTGAATGTAAGCATGTTTGTTTTTTGTATGGAGTATGTGTGAAGTGTATACACATATACACACACATACAGAGACACACACAAATACACACACTGACACAGCAATACACACAGACACACAATGACACCTAGTTTCCCACACATAGATACACAGATACTCATGTACACAGATACACACCGACACACAATACACACAGACACACAAATACACACACACTGACACAAAAGGACACACAGATACACATACACACAGAGACAGGAGGTGAGGGTGACAGTGTGTGGGAGAGGTGAGGGCAAGGTGAGAAAGGGTTACAGTGGGCAGGCAGGGGGAGAAAGGGTTACAGTGTGGGGGCAGGAGGAGAAAGGGCTACAATGGGGGGAGGGGGCAGGGGGAGAAAAGGTTATAGTGTGGGGAGGGAGGCCGAGAGTGAAGGGGTTACAGTGTGGGGAGAGCAGGGAGTGAAGGGGTTACATTGGAGGGGAGGGCAGGGAGTGAAGGGGTTACATTGAGGGGGGGGGAGGACATGGTCTGGGGGCTGTGTCCTACCTGTAATAAATTCCCTGGTGGTCCAGTGTCTCCCTGATGGTCCGGTGGGGTAACTCTCCGGTCTGCAGCTCCGCCGGGTGCAGAGCTGCAGACAGTGTAATAAAAGTCTTGTGAGCTCCCAGAGTGTTTCCATGGTAACGCTCTGGGAGCTCGCAAGACTTCTATCATATGGTCTGCAGCTCTGCACCCGGCGGAGCTGCAGACCGGAGGTGCTGGGCAGACTGATTGGAGGGAGCCCGGCGGCATACAGGGTAAGCCGCCGGGCCCCCTCCTGGTGTCAGTCTGCTTGCCTGAGTCCCCTGCGGCCCTGGATGTGTGTGTCAGCGTAACCCACTGGGAATCGCCCTGTGACTCACACTTTGGGAACCGCTGATCTATACACTAAAACTGCTTTATTTAGCTAAAGTAATTTAGGTGACTATAGTTTTCCTTTAACATCTACATTTTTATTTGTTTATTACACAAACGCAGTAAAGTATAAGCTACGAGTAAATGTTGGGAATTAATTTTTTCTTTAATGAAAGTAGACTGTCCAAGCACCATAACCACTACATTGGTTTATGTAACTATAGGTGCAGTCCTTCTAGATTTGTCAAACAATTTTCAAGCAGTTTAACAAAAACTGACATTCCCCAGCACACAATAGCCATTCTCTAGGCTAAGGAATTCATATTTTTCACCTTTTGCGTTATGTGTCTTAAGATTTTGATGGGTGAGCAGGGTTTGGCTGTACGGATTCTACACTCTCCCTTTTCACGTCACAGAAATGACAAAAGCTCTCCTGCTGCAAAACGGTTTGAAAAAGACTGAGGGACTGCACCCATAAATGTGCTGCTCAAAATATCCTGCCATGTTACTTTAGATGTCAACTTGTATATCACATTTAATATGAACGTGCTTTATTTAGCTTCTCTAAACTTAAAGGGATACAGCTTAATGTAGTTGTTCTGGTGAGTGCATGAAAATGCCTGAAAGCAATGATTATAAACACTGCCTTTTCAGAGAAAAGATAGTGTTTACATTGGCCCTAGGGACACCTCCAAGTGGCCACTCTTACCTTGGCCCTAGGGACACCTCCAATTGGTCACTCCTCAGATGGCCACTGGTGGTGCTTCCTGGCTCAGTGCTGCACAGTAGCAGCAGTGCCGTCCAGCATCTCCACACTCTGCATGGGGACGCTGAATTTTCCTCATAGAGATGCATTCATTCAATGCATCTCTATGAGGTTGTGCTGATTGGCTAAAATAGCGTTTGGCCCAGCCCCTTGCAGATTTTATCCAATCCGATGCTGGCAAAAAATCGGCAATTCTGATTATGTCACAAAGGGGACGGAGCCAGCGCCGGCAGACCTGAGTGTCGCTGGAAATAAGGTGAGTTTTATTAACTTTTAAGAGGGCTAAGGGGGAGCAAGCCACCTAAATTGTGCGTTTTGCACTATAGGTCAGGAATACATGTTTGTGTTCCTGACCCTAAAGTGTTCCTTTAAAAAAAAAAAAAATTCCATCAGAATCTTCATGTTTCTGAAAAGAAAAATAGAAAGGCATGTTTCAGACATGTTCTAAGTATTGCTAAGATCTATCCATTCTGCTACCTGATCCCATTTTACCTTTCTGTGGGTCCTCCCATAGAGCTTTAGGGGAGGAAAAAGTGGAGTGATGTATTTCACTCCCCCAACATGTCCTCAAGTACATTCATATTTGTGCAGGTCGGGCCAAACTATTACTTACAGGTCATTAAAAAGGCAGTAAATCTTTAGTTTAAATCCTTACTACATGAAAGAGCATATTTAGAAAAGTTTAAGCATATATGTCAAAATGCTTAGACTTGCCTATTTATTATTAATTATTTTATTTAACTTTTATTACACAAAACAAAAATAGCTTTTATACAGACATGGAACTGATATTAGTCTGCATTTTGTATCAGACAGGGATCTGCCCATAGGATTGAACATTTTGGCATGATGAAGAGAAAAATCAAATCGTCTGTAGGTCTGAATTAATCAGCAGGTTAAAGAGCTACAACTCTTGATGCACCGCACAAAGCTCCCCTCCAGCCAGTCAGTTGTTGTAGAGTGGCAGACCCTAAGTCTGTGTAGCTAAAAACTGGCCCCGTATTGAATTATTTAGAAATCTTTTTAAATTGAGGTCTATGTCAGAACAAACTTCACGTGGAGCTATGTTTGACACAAATTTAGCTTAATTTAGTTACTTTTTCATGGATTCTGATCCTGTACTAATAAGGTTTTTGAATGAATTATTTACGGTCTGTACATTGATAGCAAAATTCTGCATACTCTTTATAAATAGTCAGACTCTATTTTTGCTTATATTTTGAAATGACTATGCAGTGAACATGATTTTCTGCATACTCTGTTGCGGATCACACCATGCATTCTGATATGTAAAGCCCAAACGTAAGATGTGAAATAAGAAAATGCTGAATTCAGTTTCTATTTACTGTGAGAACAGTGCTGTAGGCTGTGCCCAGGAGTAATTGGCTGCCAGGTGACTAAGGCATGATTGGCATTCATTCTTTATCTTCTCATAATAAACCAGGCAAGCATGAATTGACTATTCATGGTGAGCTGCCATTATAGCTGTCTCACACTACATTCCTTACTCTCTGGAAGGGAATGTCAGATTAGCCTCGGGCCAAGCTCCTATTATTTTCTCATCACCACTTGCTGGCTGAGATTAATGGGATGGAATTACTGGTTGAAACAGCTGGTGAAGCATGCAGTGATTTATATCTACTGATAGCATGGAAACATTTTTGGCAACTACATACATAGCTCAAGTGGCAGCGCTAAAATGGCCTAACTGGCTCAAGAACATTTTCTGTAACTGTGAAAAAGTGGAGGCATGAGCCAATGCTACTTGATGGAATGTATTTATAGTAATGAGATGAGTGTGCCCCTCCCCTCCCACTCCCCCTGCCATTCAGCAAAATTCCTTTTAAAAATTGAGATTAATTTACTCCCCCCCCACCCCCCCTGCAACAAAGCTATTCACCACTGCTTACAACTTGTGCTCCTGCAAAGTCATGGAGAAGGCATGACCTCTCCTCTACAGTCGGTCCACTCCAATGCTCTTCAGAGACATTTATGGTCCAGAATGTAGTAGATTTAGTGATGAATAATTGGGTGCCTCACTGTGGAAGTCAGGCTCCCAAAACAGTAGATCAAATGTAGGGTTGACACGTCATGACCTCATATCTATGAATATGCAATGAATATGTATGGGGGCCAACATGGTGGTTTAATAGGAAATATTTTTTAATGTCAGAAAATATTGACATCTCCCACTCCATCCCTACATTTCTCTAGCAGAGTTCACTAGCCAGAGGAATAATCAGCTGCTGGAGTACATTAGACTCTAGAAGAAATCTGTTTCAGCTGTGCTGAATGGATCAAATACCTGTCTATCTACAAATGAACAAATCAATTCATTTGAACACAATTGACAGGCATTTGATTCTTTAAGTGCAGCTAAAAGAGATTTGTTCACAAGTCTACAAACCATGTAGTGCTGTGATACAGAACCATATGCCTATAGGAGGGTTCTCCTCTTCACCTGTCATTCAATAATTGGCATACATGGCATTTGCGAGCAACTGTTAGCATAATGTATAGAGGTATTTTCCTCTCAATCCTTTAGAATAACTTTGTATTTACAATAAGAGGTAAATATTAAAATAGTTTTCTTCCTTTTAATTTACTGTGATCTCTTTATAATGTCTGTAATAAAACCACGTGAAGTGTAGTAATTAGGCAAAGGGAAAAAAACCCATTGATTACACATGGTATAAACTATAAAGCATGTTCTATTGTCTGTTTTATGAGTTATTACAAATCACAACAGGGACCCTCAATCACACAGAGACACCAGGAATATATTCAAGATGTCATTTTTATAGGGTCTTATTACTTACTCTACTTACTGGAACTGCAATAAATTATTTATTCAGAATTACCAGTACTAATCAAACAAAAACAAACTGATCATATTAAATACGAATGTATGATTTAATTATTAAAACCTTTTTGTGACCAAAATCAACAAAGATAAATTAATTTGGCTATAACTGCAAAAAAACTTTTTAATAATTAATGGAAAAAAGAGCATTAATAAACATATTGCTCTGAATGATTAAATTCCTGCTTTTGTGTGTGCACATATTCCTTTGTCTGTGTGTATTTTGGTGGATGCTATATTTTCAATCAAGGCACTTTAATATTTTTTCCATTTCATTGTTATTTTTTTGTGGCATGAACAAACTAAACATTAGCACTCCCTTGAGAAACTAGGTCATATACATTTTCATCTATATAATATGCCAGAAGGTTGGCATGAGACTCTATGACATTTTTAATCTGTCTTAGAATATTAAGGTTTTTGTACAGCTAGATTCAAATTCATTTCGTCTGACTGTCAAGCCAATCCACTGTAATAATCTTTGGGATTTGCCTTGGCCACAGATTTGCTTAGTGACACATAGATACATGGCTTCTCTCATCTGTGAGATCTAGTACAGTCAAAGAAAATATATTTTAGAGTGTATCTGTCCCGTGTCTGGTATAAATTCTGCTCTAAAAATTATCCGTACATTGTTCTAGCAGAACTGCTTGCAATTGGATGTATTTTCTGAAAATGCTGTTTGAAGTAGCGATGCTTCCCTGTTGGTGTAGGAGCTGTAAAATACCTCACAAACGATAAAAAAAAATTCCAACTCCACTTTTCAGTTTGATTGTTTTGGCCTAATATTAACAGTTCTCTGATCAGTCCTCGTGATAAAGCCCATGATATATTAAGTAGACTATTCATTAAAGGGATATTCTAGGCCAGGGATAGGCAACTTTTGGCACTCCAGATGTTGTAGACTACATCCCCCCAAAATGCTCTTACACCCATAATGCTGGCAAAACATCATGGAAGGTGTAGTCCAAAACATCTGGAGTGCCGAAGGTTGCCTATGCCTGCCCGAGGCCTGTGGCACAATGTTGTTTCTCAAGCTTTATAAAACAAGTAGACTAGTAGAGTAGATGTGCTCCTCAAAGCAACATTCCAAATACCATAACCACTACGGCACGCTGTAGAGGATATGGTGTCAGGAGTGCCCTGATGTTTTACTCCAATGTAAGCAGTAAAACCTTTTTAGAACAGTTTGACTGCTTAAAAAAAAATAAAACAAAACAAGTGAAAGTGGTGTTGTGCTTTTGTATAAATTCAAACCAAGTGAAAAAACATTATGTACAACTATAAACAGCAAACCAAAAGTTTTCCATTTTGCGCCCTTTACAGCACATTCTTGGTTTGACTTCTTACTTTGGATCCTCTGGGCGCTCCTCTCTGCCTCCTCTCTGCCTCCTGGCTAGCCAGAAGCTCTCTGAACTAAGCCCAGCATTGCATGGGTGGGACCTTCCGGGTCTCCTGATGGCTGACAGGAAGTGGGGAGTGGTGCTCGACTAACCATAGGTAAGAAGTCAAACTGTCATGGGCTGCAGTGCTTCGGGAGCTTGTATTGTTTGTTTAACATAAGGGTTCTTGGAGATGATGTTCCAGGTCCACATATTGCAACAGGCCCTGTCCTGATTGTTATGTTTTGACAACCTGGCTGTGTATGACTGGGTATCTGTGGCTCTATACCCTGCCTCCATACCTTGCTTCCACTGTTTTCCTGCAGGAGACTCTGAATTGCACTACAGAGGCAGGCTGGGCCTTGCATATAGTCTATATTTGCAGCACTAAATAATAAAATGATGTTTCTTAGAATCCTTGCTTGTCCTTTCCGGAGATTAGCTTTTGTACTTGCAACCTCCCACATAAATTCTGCCCCAAGGAATAAAAACTGGTATTTCTACCTTTCCTCAGAATTACAAGACATTGATCAATATAGAAAGCAAGCTTGTAAGAAACTTACTCAGCCACTGTCATTTTTATTTCTCAACCGTGACTGTATGATGATATTCTTCTAAACCTGGTCTTACAGTGATTTTTGATGTCTGATGGACCCACTTCTTCATAAAAGCGTATCAATTAAACTTTTAATAGGTCCCGACTGATTCCTCTTCTGCAACTGTCACTAGTCTAATACTATCCTTACCTTTTTGTGTCATTTTACCCCACTCCCTCTAGCATGTAAGCTCATTGAGCAGGGCCCCCAACCCCTCTGTTCCTGTGTGTCCAACTTGTCTGGTTACAACTACATTTCTGTTCGTCCACCCATTGTAAAGCGCTGTGGAATTTGACGGCGCTCTATAAATATCATAATAATAATACCTTGAAAGTTAGATCACTATAGCTCCTAGAATATGGGACTTGATTTTAAAGGATTTTGACGTGAGAATGATGTTTAGAAATAGCCTGTTTGGTAGAAGCAATACCTGTTTTTACTGTGTACTTAGAATGATCGCAAACTGACATTTATTTTGCGTGATACATAGGGTTCACTTGGTGCCTGCTCACAGCTGGTCTAATTTTAGAATTAACGTGGAAACCAAATTTGATGAAAATTAGGATACCTTAGATTATGATCTCTTACTTTTATTACCTGTGACAATTCACAGACCTACATTTGAGCTATTAGCTGAGATGCATTTTTGAAATGAAATCTTGCCCTAGGTATCCCAGATGTGTGTGAATTGCCTTTCCACAGATGATGAGCCAATCTTTATCACTGTAATAGAATATATAGTGATAAAATAGAGAATATGAGAACTCTGAGAACGGCAAAAGCTTAGAGAAACTCGGTAACATGCCCTTCGGTTAGTCCCCACTTGGGTCTCAACATGTTTTTGCTCATTTGTGCAATTACAAAGGGAATATACCATTTGCATATCAGACTGATCCCACCCATTAAGGGCAAGAACTGAAATGCCGGCAAGTTCCCTCTGCACAAGAGATACAGCAACATTAGACGATAATTATAGTATTAATATACAATGGCGTACACACAATCCATGGGGCCCCGGTGCGAAACTGATCCATGGGGCCCCCCCTCGCCGCGCGGGCCGGGGCTGCAAAACATGGCGGCTGGTACCCGGTTGGGGTCTGCAGGGTGGCCGGGCCCCCTGGAGTAATGGGCCCGGTTGCAGCTGCGACCCCTATATGTACACCACTGTTAATATAGTGATGTCCAGGTTTGTAACACTATGGCGTGTCAGAAAGAAAGAGGAGTTGGGAGGAGTCTGATGGCACTGTATATTACTATTATGCATTCTGATTGGTTGAAAAAAAATTTTTTACACTAATGTTAACTATTTATTTGCTGCTGGGAATTTCAGTAAAGAAAGATAAGCAAATATGAAGCCTCCTGTCTTGCCATAAAATTATAATATTAACATGGTAATTTCCAGGTTTGTAACACTATGACACATGTCATTATCCAGCCAGGAGAAAGTTACATGGCAGATATGACGGATAACTTCTGATCCACCACTTGCTAATTACTGTTAAAAGTAAAATAATTGTTTTAACAGCTGATAATTAAATACAATCAGTTAGGTGCTTTACATTTCAAAGCAATGCACTTCAATAAGAAAACTTTAGAAATGACCTTTCTTTACTTAAATCTCATCTAATGTATGTTCTTAACAAAAGTGATCCTGCAGGCAGTACATTCAATGTCATATCTTATCTAGCACCTTCTTGTTCCTTACTTATTACCCATCCTTAATTGGACACTCCACTGCCCAAATAAAATAAATACATACAAATCAGTAGATTTAAATATGTAATTCATTTTGTTTTCATTGGGGGGGCTATATCTAAAACATATCTTGTATCTGCTGTCTTTGCAGTCCCTCCCCAGGTGAGATTTTCTGTGACTGTCCAATCACAGACTTTCCAATGTAGCTCAATGAGAAGTCTTTGCAAGGCAGCTGCTCTGGGCAATTGTTGCCTCTTGAGTTCAGCTCCACCGAGCTAATTTTTTTATTTTTATAAAACTGCCAATTTCTAATATCTGCACTTTTTGTAAACGGGGGTCAAAAAGGACACATTCTAGTTTCTAGAGTGTCAACTTCTTCTAGGGAGTCCTTGGCCCAATAAGCCAAAAATTATGTCTCCTACATTCTACCAACAACTTATTGCTTTGTCTCTTAAAAGGTATTGGCCTTTCTGTGTATAGTGACAATCCGCTAGAATCGAACTTCACACCAAATATTTTTTTTTTTTATACTATTGCTTTAAGAGATGATTTTATTTGTATAGTCTATAAACATATTTTAAATATATTTTACTATGAGCAGTACAAGTTGTTCCTCCCTGACAACCTACCCACTGTGGTAGTTACATGATGCTCACCAAAGTATTCTAAACATCCTGAACTATGAGAGGAGCCATTAGCTTATGGTTGGCAGTATATCCACATGGACACTTTGCAGAAGTTTTTGCAGTACATGATTAATAATTTATCTCCTATGTTAGAATAAAATAAATTGTGAGTTTAGGAATAACACATGTCATCAAGAAGCCTCTGTTTTTAAATCTGAAGTACAACCAAGAGGGATTGCCAACAGATGGCAGGCCTTATCTAAATGTAATCAAGTTGATCTCATATGGTGAGGTTAGATGTGACTCCTCCTTTAATGGATAGAGTATAAAGAAACAACCAAATAAATTAATCCCTTTAAATAATTAAGTGCCTGCAGTGAGCAACTCACAAGACAGGTGTTCACCTGTTTATCATGGCTATCTGTTTAGGTTGAGATTGTATGCCTAATAAATCAGATTTAAGTACTGTGTATTTGTGACATTGTCCTGTTTTACCAGGTAGTTTTTTTTGTTTTGTCTGCAATAGTGTTCTAAACCAGTCATGCATATTTTGCATCATATGTACTTACTTGTTTAGGAAAGAATTTTATTTTTAATTATTTTTATATCATTTGCATATTTAATTGTTACGTGTTTTATCAGCCAGGCATCAAGTAATCTTCTATTCAATTAAAGAGGCATTAGTAAACAAGGCTGTATGCAGTCAAAATAAAGAATTACAGGTGTACTTTTAGGAGAGAGGTAAAGTGATTCAGATGGAAAATCTATACATATTTGCATGTCACTTAAGTAAAAGATGATTGCATTTTAGAACTCTAAGGTAATACTTTTGTTGTCCTGATATTACCCATTTATTGACAGGGTTATCCACTAAACTGGGACAATTTTAGGTCAAAGTAGCCACAATAAAAAATACTGCGGACTTGGAAGCAAAAGTGAGTTTAACTTAAAGGACCACTATAGTGCCAGAAAAACATACTCGTTTTCCTGGCACTATAGTGCCCTGAGGGTGCCCCCACCCTCAGGGTCCCCCTCCCGCCCGGCTCTGGAAGGGGGAAAGGGGTTAAAACTTACCTTTTTCCAGCGCTGGGCGGGAGCTCTCCTCCTCCGATCCTCCTCTTCTCCTCCCGTCGGCTGAATGCGCACGCGCGGCAAGAGATGCGCATTCAGCCGGTCACATAGGAAAGCATTATCAATGCTTTCCTAGGACGCTGGCGTGCTCTCACTGTGATTTTCACAGTAAGAAGCACGCAAGCGCCTCTAGCGGCTGTCAATGAGACAGCCGCTAGAGGAAATAGGGGAAGGCTTAACCCATTCATAAACATAGCAGTTTCTCTGAAACTGCTATGTTTATGAAAAAATGGGTTAACCCTAGCTGGACCAGGCACCCAGACCACCTCATTAAGCTGAAGTGGTCTGGGTGCCTAGAGTGGTCCTTTAACTGAGTCTCCCCACTGCGGGTTCTGCCTATTTCTTCCAGCCAGTGCTGGCACTTCAGCATTAAATACAGCCTTGAGATCTATGGAGGACACAGCAAGACTGCGGGATCCTCCATACAGAGAGACGATTCTCTGTGTGGACTGCCTAATGTAAATTCTGTGCAAAAAATAAATCTTGCAGGCAGTGTACCTGCAAGGTGAAGCTTGATCCTCGCTCCCCAGTTCCTTCTAGCCCTCCCTCTTACCTCTGTATGTAAACTGTCGCCTGGCACTGGATTGCAGGTAAGTTTAACAAGTTTAACATTTTGTTTGGGGGAGTGGGGATACTAAATTAGTTATGCCCAATGCAGCATTCTAAATTAAAAAATAGATTTATATTTTTAAATGGTTGGAGTAGCCTTTTAAAGCTTTACTAGCAAACTGACAGTTTCTATGATAATGTGTCACCCATTTGCACCCAGGGAGCTTGTGTAACTGTATTTAGAACTTTCTAAGGATGTATCATCATATGAATGACAAAAAAAAAAAAAATATTTTTTAATATATAACTAAAAAACGTTTACATTTAGCTGACCTGTAATGGGTAATTCATTGAAAAAGTTTAGAAAATAGTAGGTCTATAAATATAAAGAGCCATTCTGCACTAAAATTGTAAAAGTGCACCAATCACCATGGAAACTAATGGAATGTTTCAGTTGGTTGCTTACATTTTAGAACATTATCCCAGATTCAATCTTTATTGACAACACCCATTAACACACTCTAGAAAAAAAGAAACACATTCAATTCAGAAAACTGCCCCGTTCCAGAAATCTAGATATTTATGCAGAATACTTTTCTAACAATAACCTTTACGTACTTTTTTTTTTTTTTCCTATTAAAGGAGCACTCTAATAATGTTACAAATAGAAACATGTATTTTTAACTATGTTTTCCTAACTATTTAGATCATGGGGCCTTGCTGAAAAGTTACATTTTTTTCATACCTTATATCTCCCGACTCTCCTGTTTCACGCTGTACCAATCAGTATCTACTCCTAGAGATACATTAGTTGAACACATCTATATGGAAAGCATTCAGCATTTTCATGCAGAGAGTCGAAAATGCCTAATGTTGCAGGACTGAAACAGGAAGTGCCTCCAGAGGCCATGTAACAGCGACTAGAGGTGTTTTTGTAACAGCGTATTTAGGCCCAGTTCTCCACTTGCTCAGAACCCTGTCGTGGTTTCCCTTGTGGTTGTCCGAGAGCACGTTATTGATTTTGGTTATTCTGGTTATTTGACTTTGGCATTGATTTTGACTTTTCTGTTTTCTGGCATCCCTGACCCTTGGCTTTTCCTTATCGTTGTGTCTCTTTCTGTATCCCTTGACTTTGGCTATTCCTGACTATTCTTTGGTACGTTAGTCCGGCCATTCTAAGGTCCGGGATACGTTACCCATCAGTCCTCTGTGTTACACAATTCTAAGTGCTGGATCATACTGTAATCTTGACATAGGGACAGTCTCTTCACCCCATAAGCACCACATGAAGCTGTATTCCTTCTGGTGCTTGGCGTCTCTTTAATCACTCAACATGTTGGGGAATCATGTAAGCAAATATAACATACTAAATCCATTTATTGTACTTAGTAAGGTAAAACTTGCTGATCTCTGAGAAGAGATCATTTTACAAATCCTGAATGGTATCTGCCTTTTCATCAAATAATGGAATCTGAACAGAATGCTTGAGAAAACGTTTGTAAAATATAATGTTTAATCTAATGATTCCTGCATGGGTACATAGATGCTGCATCTTGTGATACAAAAACTCTTTGTGTGACTACATCTCAACATTTCTAATGGTTGAAGAGGGCTGCCTTTACTTTAGTGGAGTTATATCTCCTCTCCCCTGTTTACAATTACTAATATACAATATTATATGCAATACCTGGGATGTGTTCCTCAGTAATACCTATGCTCGGCATTTTAGTCATTCTAGAGCCTAGTATGTTCCTTTAAGGCTTTCATCCCCAAAACATAGACCATCTAAAATTACCAGCAATAAATTTACATCCTCTGCTTTACTTGCTGGGGTTAAGTTAATTTTAGTAAATTCTTGCTCCTTCATGACATGTATTTATGATTTTCTTTAAATATTTGCTCACCACCATGACAACCTCTCTGGTTTAAAATCAGTCCTTAAAGAGAACCATCCTTGGCGTTAATACAATCTGGATGTTAAATGTAATCTCAGTGGAAGAATAAACTATTCAGTCACACAAAAGGAGACTTTGTAATTATTTATCGTTATTTATTTCTCTCCTCTTCGTGCAATCAAATTGTCTCCCAAACAGGGACTCTGGTCATGCCTTACTAAACATGTATGGGCCCACATTCTGATCCCTTTTGAAAGGGGAACTGTTGAATAAAACATTGAACCCACATGTAACTTGTGTTAACCCTTTCTTCGTTGGATGCTTATTTTTTTTAAAATTTATTGTAAAAGGGTAGCAGTTTAAATCACAATACACTTAAGTCCAGTAACAGCCAGGTCTCACAATGCGGTGGAGGAGACATTGAGGGCGGCTTATTAAAGTGTTCTGAAAAATATCTCTTCATTTTGGTCTCTAAATTGTTCGTATTTCCTAAACTGTATTAAAAGTGTTGGCTTTTTTCTGCATCAATTTTGACATTTTTTTTGCAAAAATATGTGTTTCAGCAAAGACTGCTAATTGTGGCAGGAAATAAATTAAGTTAAATTGAACACATTTTTGGCAGAAAAGGGACAGGAAGATTTTTCAGATCTCAAATACATATTTGTTAAAGGAATACTATGCATTGGGGAAACAAACATGTATTTCTAACTCTATAGTGTTCCCTACCTATTAGGTGTCCCTCCTCCCGTTAGAGTTTGAAAGGCGAGTATTACTTACTTTTTGGCACTCGTCATTATGCTGGTCTCACTGCGGCCATTCCATCTCCTAAGATTGACAAACTCACCCATTCCTGTGCTTTTCTATAGGTTAACACTGGGAGGCAAGTGGGCATGTGTGGCAAATCACCACGTTGTGCCAATAGGAACAGCATTTGATAGAGAATTGAGTCTGACTTGGTTCTTACAGGGTATGTGCCTCTAGTGGCCACTATATAACCACCAGAGGTGTGTTGCATTGGGGACATTGCCTTTCCAACAAAACTACAATGTTACATTCCAGGGTTAAAACTAAATGGCCACCTCACCCAGACCTCTCCATTGAGATGAAGTGGACTGGGTGTCTGTAGTGGTCCTTTAAATGTATAAGATATGAAAACATGCTGTAAATAAATTATCATTTCACCATTATTAAAAATAAGTAATACATAAAAAAAAATAAAAAATAGATTTAGGTTCCAGAGTCCCCAAATGGAGACAAATTATCTGGTCTGTATGAAAATAACAGTGTATTCTGCCAGGTAGCTATGTGGAGCTATTGACTTCTCAATATATGATCAGGTCTTTCTGATACTTTCTTCGGTACTGCGGCTGCATTCATTATCCTTGAGGTGCATTAAGGGCTCTGCTATGGTAAGATAATGGGAGTTATCAAGATATCTAAAGCTGTTATAGAACATAATTGGGATGTATGTATTGTTCCAGGTTAGCACAGTACAGTTCACATCACCTATTGGGTCAGGAATTCTACTCAACATAACCTCCTGCTCAAAGTGTTTTTTTTTTTTAACTGTGGTGTTCATTGGAGATGCTTTATTGATTTTCTTTGTCCACTAAAAAGCTTTTTTTACTGGCCACTGAATTGCTGACTGCTATTGACCTGTAAACCATTGGATGTCAGAGAAATGTGCAACAAATTGGGAAATGGGGCGTGCAGTTCACTGAAGGGGCTTAGAGAACTGTGAAAAGTTGGGGGATGATATATTTCCAGTTAAAAGCTCTTAATATTATTCTGCTTGTCTTCAGTACAAAAGATATCCTAGCCAAAACAGGGTTCAAAGGGAACTCCTCCCGCACCCCCCACAACTAGTGGAAATTCAGGCAATGCGCCATGGGAGTTATAGTCCTTTACAGTCTAATACACTTTTGTATATTGAGTATGGAGTTTCTAACATATTGCCATTTATTTTGTAGGCTCTTGATGTGGATCGCAACATCCTCTACAAAATGAAGAAATCTGTGAAAGCCATTAACACATCTGGTCTGGGTATGTATCTCTTCCCCATCAAGCTGTCACCGAAATTCATCTTGCTTTCTGTTATGGCTGCATGACGTATCTTTTTAATGAATTTAGTTCTTCACACATTTTGTGTTGGATCCCTTGATCATTTTTGCTCATGGCAAACTTTTCTTTTTTTTTGCTTCGTGCTTTGTTTTAGTTTTCTAAATGTATTGTCGTTTCAAGCTTATACATGACTAGGCCTAGTTTATAAAACCGCTTGAAAGCTGCTGATATACCATAAAGCCATAGAGAAACCGACAATAAATATTCATTTATAAAGTAACTGCTGTGGAACTACGAACCTCTGGCAAATTTTCATTGGAGTTACAATTCTAGAACAGCTGTGGCATCTACTTTTTTTGGTCCGTAAGAGTACTGGAATAGTCCTAACTCAATGGCTATACGTCATCCACATCCCCAAAACCAAACATGTCTCTCTTCAACTTTGTTGAGAGGTGTATTTAGACCACTATACAAATCTGTGCGCTGTTTTGAGTTTTTCTGGCCTGCAGCCTGCTTGGTATGTTTCAATCTTGGCATACCCAGTTCAGGTTTTTTTTTTTCCCGTTTTTTTTTCCGTCAATAAATACATGTACTTATTTGAGGAAGTGCAAAGTATGTGGTTAACCACATATCTTCGAGGTTAGCAGGATCATAAACTCAAATGTCTAACCACCAGTGAATATTACACTTTGTGTCACTGTTTCTGCAGACTGCAACTATGGCTGCCCAACAATGTTTTAGCCGCATCCTACTAGAAACAGCTTTCACATAATGTGATCATTCTAACTTTTACTCTGGCTGTAATCTGGAGACTGAAAAACAGCGCCAGGTTGTAAATACAAAATATCGCTTTGATGTTTATTACCTTTGGCACAGTAGTTGGTTTGGACTTTGTTTGATGATAATGGGAGATGTAGTTCAACTAACTGAGAAGTGGTACCAATGTAATTCTGTCATTGTTTTATTTAAAGTAGATGTTTGGGAGATCCATGTTATACTGTCGTACTATATTTACTCTGACAGCTGGTTTGTTACAGCATTTCTGAGGAATTACAGTACATATTTTTATTTTATTTTATTTTGTTATTTTTATTGTTTTTCATGCTGCCCAGCTTTCAGAGTTACTGTGGAGTATAATGTAATGTAGACAACATTCTCCTCACAGCATATGAGTCTCCTGCTAACAGCCCCATTGGCTTGAGCTCAAACCCTCTACTTATTAGTTCCATGTTATTGGCAGAGAAACGCAATAAAACAGCCAATATGATTAATTACTGGTCTTTCTGCTGTGTTTTCACCACCACAAAACTACCTTTAAACAAAAAAAGGCAAGTTACTTTGGGGGGGAAAAAAAACAATAAATCCCACCGAAAAATCCACAATGACACAAGCAATCTATAATGTTCTGTTGCCTACTGCCTACTTTCATTACTGGAGAAACCCAACGATCACTAACAAAATGTAACATGTGCTCTGAAATTCTATGAACTGCAGAAGTTGCCTTCTCACTAAGGAAGGTACCTAGCTAGCCCTTCCTGATCCTTCGCCAGCAAACCTAACATCAACATCTGCTGCCAGATGTGATTTTTATTTTTTTCCCCCTGAAAAAGCTGTTTAGTACATATTTTCTTTGTTAATATTAACCCTGTTCCTACCACAAGTTAGATTACCAAAGCAGTACTTTAACCTGTGTCCCCATGCATGCGGTCAAGTAAAATACAAAATAAGTATTTCCCTTGGGCTGATTGATAGCTCCTCACTCTTTCTATGCACTGTGCACACTGGGTGAAGCAAAAATTGAACAGGGGTTAAAGGAGAGGTATTTTCAATTAGAAACCCACTCTTACTTCACACTGTGTGTGTTGGTTGAAGAGTTAATATATCAGGCAGGGACCGTATACTGTCCTATCTCCATGTCCCTCAGATATTGGTGCTTTGAGATGTTAGGATAATATATTAATATATATGAAATGGCTACATACAAACAAACAAACAAGACCAGTTCTAATGAATTGAATTGAGAGTCAAGTCAGGTCTGGGTATGAAAGAATGGGGTTTGTAGAATCTGTGTCGCCAATCTCCATGTGTGAGATAGAAAGCGATATCCCATCCGTGGCCCCACAATCAAAAGGGTCAATCGTCACCAAGGGCAGATTATCTTGTGGCGTCCAAGCACGTACCAGGAGGTGGATTGGAATGTCACTTTCACTTTGCCCTTCAAGGATAGGGATAGTTTGGTAAAATAGATTTACCTGTAACATAGGAATATTTTGGTTTGTTTTTCCATCAGTGCTGTTTTGTTTCAGTCTATGCAGAAAGTAGCTCAGGAGTTTAACCTGTATCCACATGTGTAGCATTGTTTTGCAGAGTAATACTAGGTATATGCTGACTTCTTACAGCGTCCCCTAGACCACCACACCTTTAAATGGATTGCAAGCTGTATTTTTTTTTGTGTGATAGAATTTGTTTGGCATGAAAATGTAAAGGAGTTATTGATGTCAAAACAGTGGGATTTTGAGATAAAATGGATCCTTGCACCATTGTAACCATCACTGGATGTTGGAGGATTAATGTTGTGTACTGTCTGTGACTCATAGTCCTGGAATCCAAGTAGATTGCACACACGGGCAGTACAGAACAAAGGTGGAGGGGGAATCCAGAGCTACATGAAATAAAAAACCCCAAAAGACTAGAACTAACTGCTTAATACTGAAAAATACAATGCAGATGCAGGATAAATACCAATTAACCCATTTGGTCTGCATAACACAGGCTTGTTACTGATTTTAAGTTATGCTCAGGGCAGCAGTGAATCTGTCCTAAACTTGCTTGAATTCTTCAAATTTAGTCTTTACCGCCTCTGCTGGAAGACTGTTCCATGCATCTAATTATCTTACTCAAACTAGTATAATGAATGTGTGACATTTTCTTCCTTCAACCACTTACTTCTCTGTTTATTATTATGTTTGTTTTACAGTGTTCTTACTAGAGATTTGTAGAATTTCCATTTTACTGTTTATTTTTTTATTCCTCTTGAATTAGAGGAATCATTAAAAATGGCATTTTAGTTTTATGTGCTACATTTAGTTTCTGTCCATAAAGAGCACTTTGTCTCTGAGCTTGTTTTCTAGAAAATCTATTAAGCGGAAAATGCTTTATATTCGGCACAATCCTCCAGATAATGATTCCCTTTGTTTAATATAAGATTGATCGGTTAAATTTAAGAATTTTCTAGTCCTGAACCGAGCGAGCCCCGGCTTGCGTGATCATCACCAGGGCACGTCAGTGCGTGTTCCTGGCAGCCAGTGTCATTTAAAGAGTAGGAGCCAAGGAATATATAATGATTTTCTAAGAATTCCATATAGTGTCCCGGATAAAATGTCACATGAATCAACATCAGTTTTTTTAAATTAATTTTCCGATAAAGGCCATTGCTCTTTCTTTAAGTAAATAATGCTTCTCAAATTTAATATAACAGAAATATAAGAGTGATCAATATAAAAATAAACAGGCCAGTTGTTTTTTATTAACATTGATAATGGTTGATGCCATTTTATGGCACTTACAGTACATTACAGTAAAAATTGTTGTTGTGCAGTAAAAGTAAATGCAGTAAATAGGACAAGGATAACCATGGATCTTATCAGGGAAAACAGGTTCCAATCAAATGACACCTCTAAAAATTGTTTTATTGGGAAATGTTTAGTATAATAACTAGATTTTAAAGGATCACTATAGTGTCAGGAAAATAAACCGGTTTTCCTGACACTATAGTGCCCTAAGGGTCCCCACCCTCAAGTTCCCCTTAACGTGGCGCTGAAGGGGTTGAAACACCTTCAGCAGCTTACCTTAATCCAGCGCCGAGCTCCCTCGGTGCTGGTGACCTCTCCTCCCCCGCTGACGTCTGCTCCCGAGTGGAGCGGAATGCGCATGCGCGGCAAGTGCCGCGCACACATTCAAACTGTCTATAGGAAAGCATTTCTCAATGCTTCTCTATGGACGTTCTAAACGCTGGATGCGAATTTCGCATCCAGCGTCGCAGATGCACCTCTAGCGGCTGTCAGGAAGACAGCCACTAGAGGTTGGATTAACCCTGCTATGTAAACATAGCAGTTTCTCTGAAACTGCTATGTTTACATGTGAAGGATTAAAACCTGAGTGACCTGGCACCCAGAACACTTTGTTCAGCTGAAGTGGTCTGGGTGACTATAGTGTCCCTTTAATAACTGTGGAAATCCATGTGCAAAATATATTATACCTGGTGATTTGCTACTTTAGAAACAAATTTAAAGTTATAGATGTGTGTGTGTGTATAAACATGGTTGTTGGAGTAAGGGACATGCAGCCTCTTCCATTTCTGTCCCCATCTTGTTTTCAGTGACTTGTATGGGTTTCCCAGTCACTCACCAAAATAACTGGAACTGGAAGGTACCATGCTGTCATGACACCCCCAATTCCCTACTAGGACTGATAGACATTAGACATTAGACATAGAAACACATTTTTACACCACCTGTTCAACCGAATGTGAATAATGTAATAGAGCGGGTGGGCTTTCATGCTCAACCCCTGCTCCTTGCTACACGTGTGACCAATCCTATTATTTGCAGATTAACATATGGTTCACAGTCCCCTTTGAACTGTTAGTGACAAACCTTACCTACGCAAAGTACTGGAATATGCCCCCATAGATGTATTCAGTTTGGTAAAGGCTTGAATTTGGTGTCAAGCTGCAAACATGGTAATAGATTAAGTACATTCAGAGTTTTAGTAAATCGTTCACGGTTGTCCGTAGTCTATAAGATTAAAAAAGTGTGTGTGTGTGTGTGTATAGAATCTATAGTGTGTGTGTGTGTGTGTATATGTGTATATGTATGTGTCACACACACTCTTTATAGCTTCATTGGATAACAAAAAAAGTTGCTGATAATTAAATGTGATACCCTAATCTGGCAATAATAGTAGTGAGCCATGTATTGCTCTGTTTATATTGCACTCTCTTTTTCACAATGTTACAGCACTGCAGAATATGTTGGCGCTTTTATAATTGCCCGTAATAAATATTGATCAGTGGAAGTATTGCATGGCCACTTGCAGTTCTTCCGGAGTTCAGTGGCTAGAGACTCCTGATGCTGTACCTGTTTCATAAATCCGAGATATAACCAATTTCAGGACATAGTTTTGGGTGGTTGTTGTTGTTGTTTTTATATAAAAATAGTCCGATTTTCTAATTTCAGAAAAATCACCACTCAAACAAAAAAAAAAAAAAACATTTTTGCATGCTCTTATTTAGTACAAAGCTTTTTTTATGTAATCTCTGAATTTAGAAATGTGATTAGGCAGAATATGATTTTTGTAGACGTTCAGTAAGCATTAAACGTAATTGGCCTGTTCAATGCCTCTTACAGCAGGCTCGGAAAGTAATTATCTGCTTTCTAGTGTAGCAATGCTGAGTGATTCCTGAAATACTTCTAAGACACTCCTGTGATTTTTTTCAGATATTTCTTATAGGCCCAATTATTATCTTCATGTGTTGCTCTCTCTCACAGCCACATCCACTTGTGACAAGCACCCGAGGCTCTCAGAGTAGATGCTGCTGCTCGTTTCATCGGTTTAAAAAGTTCTTATGGTCTGTTTTGTCTTTGGTTTGACATTTTAACTCCTTCTAACAGTGGTCTAGCTTAAAGGTAGTAAACTGGTCCAAATCAAGTCAAACCAATTGGTTCGTATGAACACGATGTGTGTGTGTGTGTGTGTATGTGTGTGTGTGTGTGTGTATATATATATATATATATATAAAAAAATCCAACGAATAGCTGCACTCACGGTAAATAAAAAGCAAAATTTATTAGAAATAAGCTAAAACGTCAATGATCAACGTTTCAGTCCGACCAGGACTTTCCTCAGGATCAATAAAAAAAAAACTTTTTTTTTTATTGATCCTGAGGAAAGTCCTGGTCGGACTGAAACGTTGATCATTGATGTTTTAGCTTATTTCTAATAAATTTTGCTTTTTATTTACCGTGAGTGCAGCTATTCGTTGGATTTTTATATGGACGGCTACATTTAGCTAGCACCCGGGATACAAGGACACTTAGAGCGTGAGTGCAGGGGCTTTTGGTATTTTTATATATATATATATATATATATATATATATATATATATATATATATATATATATATATATATATAATTCAAAGTTAAAGGAACACTATTGTCACCAAAACCTTTTTAGCCTAATGAAGCAGTTTCGGTGTATAGATCATGCCCCTGCAGCATTACTGCTCAATTCTCTGCCATTTAGAAGTTAAATCATTTTGTTTATGAACCCTAGTCACACCTCCCTGTATGTGACTTGCACAGCCTTCCTAAACACTTCCTGTAAAGAGTCACCTAAAGTTTATATTTTCTTTATTGCAAGTTCTGTTAAATTTAGATTTTTTTTTTTATTCCCTGCTTTAACAGCATGCTAGACCCTGCAAGAGCTTCCTGTATGTGATTAAAGTTCAATTTACAGAGCAAGAGATAAAATTGTTTAAGGTAAATTACATCTGACTGAAAATGAAACTTTTTTTTTTTTTTTTTCATGCAGACTGTGTCAATCAGAGCCATGGGGAGGTGTGGCAATAAACAGAACCAAGTGATTTAACTCCTAAATGGCAGTGAATTGAGCAGTAAAACCCGAGAGGCATGATCTATACACTAAAACCACTTCATTAAAGGGACACTATAGTCACCAGAACAACTACAGCTTAATGTAGTTGTTCTGGTGAGTATAATCATTGCCTTCAGGCATTTTCATGTAAACACTACCTTTTCAGAGAAAAGGCAGTGTTTACATTGCCCCTAGGGACACCTCCATGTGGCCACGCCTTAGATGGCCACTGGAGGGGCTTCCTTGCTCAGGGCTGCACCGTAAGCAGCCCTGCCGTTCAGCGTCCCCACGTTCTGCATGGGGACGCTGAATTTTCCTCATAGAGAAGCATTGATTTAATGCATCTCTAGGAGGAGGCCAAAACGGCATTTTTGTGTATACATGTTTGTGTTCCTGGCCCTATAGTGATCCTTTAAGCTAAGTTGTTAGATGACTATAGTGTTCCTTTAAAGGACCACTATAATGCCAGGAAAACATACTCGTTTTCCTGGCACTATAGTGCCCTGAGGGTGGCCCCACCCTCAGGGCCCCCCTCCTGCCGGGCTCTAGGGGATGGAACGGGTTAAATTTACCTATTTTTCCAGCGCCGGGCGGGGGACTCTCCTCCTCCTTGTCATTGGCTGAATGCGCATGCTGTGAAAATCACAGTGAGAAGCGCGTAAGCGCCTCTAGCGGCTGTCAATGAGACAGCCACTAGAGGCCGGATTAACCCTATTGCAAACCTGTGTTTATAGAAGAAAGGGTTAATTCTAGCTGGACCTGGCACCCAGACCACTTCATTAAGCTGAAGTAGTCTGGGTGCCTATAGTGGTCCTTTTAAGGCAAATTTTCAAAAAACAAAACTATACAATACAAACATCGGAAGCAGGGAAGGCAATATACAAAAGAGAAAGGCAGTGTGATGTAAAAAAGGAATGGTTATCCCTGAGAATGAAGTATGTATCTACCAGCAGCAGAAGAGAAGGGGTAAGGGGTTTGGATAACATAAAAAAAAATTTTTAGGGTGTAAGGGTGAAAAATCCCCCAATAATTTTAATGTTTAAATAGATATGTACACTTGAAAATACATTTGAAACCTTTTATTGCTGTAGAGCTTGCATTTTATAGCAGACAAATACACATTTTGATATTATAATCTGTGTAGCCTGAGTCACTGTCCATGGTTTTAATCCTAACTCTTCAAATTGGTTGAAAATGGCAACAGCCAGTTAGAACACTGTGAATAATTTAACACTCTCTGCAGTTCAGACCTCAGGGTTACAGATTTGTTTCCCTGCAGAGTTAACTTTTATCCTTCGAGATCATTAAAACAAGTTCAATTAGATGATCATCATAGCTTCTATGCAAACTCTTGGAAACTAGAAACATCCCCCATCCTCATAACAATTTAAGGCCTTTGATATTGTTGTAGGGCTTGGGGGTGCTGTCTTTAACCCCCAAAGTTGTTCCCCTGAAGCTAGATACTGCTAACCATCTAACTTCCTTCTTCTTCTGTGGTCTGCAGTATGTGTAAGGTTTTGGCAATCGATGGGTGTAACAGCTGATGCTCTCAGCCCATAAATCTCTGTCTTTTGGGATAAATAGCACATAGTTTTTCACACACTGGTGGCCAGTGAATGTCAACTGATGCATGGCCAAGGCCAAAAAAGTAGAAATCTGTTTAGCACTGAACTTGGTGTGATAATCCCTATAGAGCACACAACCTCCATTTTGAAGACCAATATAAAATGATAAATGTCCCTATATTCACAGTGTGATGCACTAGAAATTTGCAATGACACTAACATGTGGGGGTCATAGGGAAGGTGCGCCCTACTTTTGGGAAGAGCTGTTGGGTGTCCTGGTCAGAAATAATCAGGTAGGAGGTGGACTGAAGGTGGAGGTTGCAGCTTGTGTAACACCCTGGAATTCAACATTATCAGTGGCGGAACTATCAAGGTCATAATGGTCACCATTGTGACTGGTCCCTAGAGGCAATAAGCTAAATATTTTTAATTTTTTTAATATTACACACCCAATCACACCAGCCAACCTCACACTCAATCACTCTGGCCATCTCGCACATTCGATCACGTCGGCCAACCGCACACTCAATCACACCCGGCCAACCGCACACTCAATCACACCCGGCCAACCGCACACTCAATCACACCCGGCCAACCGCACACTCAATCACACCTGGCCAACCTCACACTCAATCACACTCTGACAACCCTCACACAAAATTACACTGTCAACTCCATATATGCATATCATGCCAAGCCACCACACACATTCTACTCCAGTGTATTTTTTATGAGGGAGCAAAAAGGGGGGTCCTTCTTTTATTTTTGCATCATGGCCCAGTGGTTCCTAGTTATGCCCTTGACCATTAAGGCAGTAGTTGATGGGGAATTTTACTAACATAACATAAAGTAATGTATGACATTATTGCTGTCATAAATAATATAATTGGATATTACCTACAAAAGTCGGCCTGTCACAACAGGTTCACTTTAAGGCTTTACTGTATTTTAGGCTGTGGTCTAAGAGGCTGCCAATTATATTTTGAATGTAAGGTAAACCAAATTGAATCCCCAGGTGTCAGTCTATCTTCTTTTAATGCAAGTTGTAAAAGGTGAAAAGACCACATACCAAATATAAAAACAGGATTCAACATGAATATGACACAGTTCTTATTTTCAAACAATTTAAACCTTTAAAACAATGCAATAATATTTGATGGAAGAAACAAATTACCACTTTTTCATATTTTCCGGTAGATTTTTAGCTTTTTCACGCATGGGAATTCTGTATGTAGGCACAAGTGAAGCGACAAAACCAAAATAGGGGAATAAATTATACTTTATTCTGATTGAAAATGGATAAATCTACAGCAATTGCAAACCTTTGGAAACAGTTGGGTTAGTCAATAGTTCAAAGTTACCAAGGAAATTCAGTAAAGATCTCCAGCTTTAATGCAACATTGCCTATCATGTATTCATAACTCCTAAGTGTTCCTATTTAAGAGGGAAAGTCCTTATTTTGCACCCAAATTCCTCTGTCTCTCTTTTCCATCTTAATGTCCCTCTTTTCTATGAGCTCAATATTGTTGGTGTGTCTGACTGCTGTGGCTATACTGGGGGGGGGTGGGGGGGGGGACTGGGTGCAAGTGCCTGGAGCACCACATGGAAGGGGACACTGCTGCCAGAGCTGGATTCCCATAGTCTTTTGCTCTGAGCGGCCCTCCTATTTGAACCGGCAGAGAGATCGAAAGATCTTCCTACCAGCTATTCAGAAACTGACTTCATGGTGGTCCATGGTGCAGCCTCACTCCCTCGTGGGTTCCGGTGCTTTGTGAGATAGTCAGCGCACAGGTGCTGGGTTTCCCAGCCTAGATTTGATTCCCTCACAGAAGGCTGGGCCTGGAGGATTGAGGCTGCTGGACCACCAGGGGATGAATTATTGCACAGCAGAAAGAATCTAACACAGCCGTCTTGCACACTGTCACTCTCGCCCATGTCACACTCCTCACCCTGCCATGGTCACTCATCTCCCTCGCCCCCTAACTCTGGCACACACACCCACCCTCACTTTGTCACACATACCCCACAAAGCCTGTCACATCCCGCTCACCCTGCCTCAGTTACTCCCTTAATCACCCTCTCACACCCACAGCCTGAAAATAGTGATATCGTCGCACAGTCACCTCCCACATATTAAACACGACAACACCACAAACCCAACACACAAGCCCACAAGTAGCCTCCGTTACAATACAATCTATTTAGAAGCCACGGTGTCTGCCGGGAAAGCTGGCAGGCTGGTGCATGCTGGGATCTCTCGGATTCCAGAATACCCTGGCTGCTTGCACTTAATAAGAGAAATGAGGGGCGCTCAACGAAGTCTCTGCACTGAGTGAAAAAATGTCTAGCGTAAAACAGAGCTCCACAGCATACAAAGTAATGTGTATTTAAACTGCACTAAAACAAATTGTATGGAAATTAGGCTGTAAATAATAAGATACATTGTTCTTGTTCTAAATTACATTTTCGATTATATAAATTGTTAGTAAGTCACCTAAAATTTCTCATAACAGTCCTGCCACCTGACCACACCCCTAGTCACAACCCTAAAATTAAAACGTCCCGCTTTGTCCATTTCACAAGTTGGGAGGTGTGTGAATTCTCTGGAAAGTAGTTCAGTGATACAGTAAAGGGACTTTCCAGGTACCCTCACATGTTAAAGGGGACATGTAATGACACGTTCATATTAATTGAGAAGTGCTCCTAAAGGAACTTTACATACATTTTTTTTTTTTAATAAAGATAAAATATACATGTAGTTGTTTTAGGAGCTATTCTAAACCATATTTTAGTATGTCTGCTTTATCATGTTCAGACATCTGTGGGTGTTATTTTAGAGGGGAGAGGACAGACCACCATGTGTTTCTATACTATTTTTTTTAGTAATTATTTAGTAATCTGTAGCAGGATCCATATATCTCTTAACTTGACGATATATTGTACAATTACAGTTTCCTTGGAATTCCCCATTTAAAGCATTTTTTTTTTTTTTTCTGCAGAATAGCCACTGCTTACATGAATACAAGGAAAGCACTTTATTTGCCTGCAGCAAGTGATATATAATCTCTCCCCTTTCCATAATCTTAAAAACACTTGTGGTATCCTATACTTCCTCTAATGAGTAACCAGGGAGACGTAATATTATAAATCTTTAATAAGATCATAAGAATAAAACTTTGATTGTTAACAGTCTGATCTTGATAATGTATGCAGAGTCATAATTGCGAGAATAAAACAGTCTTGACCATCTCAGGAGCCAGGAATCCATTCTAGTGCCACGCAGAAACCTCCGATTTGCAAAACATTTGCACCAACGTATTCAAAAGTAATGATTTCAAGACATGAAAACATCAAAGGCCTCGTAGCATATATATATATATATATAGCCTATTAGGAGGAACTGTAAATACTTTACTCTTCCTTGGCAGGTAAGACTAAGAATGAAGATTGCCCAGTGCTAGATAAAGATTGACCAATAGTTGAATAATGTAGACTTCTAAGATCAGTCATTGAGAATGCTGCGCTATACATGTAAGATACCAATCACTACTCTTGTAGAATGTTGGCATTCTTGTAGAGTGAATGAGTTCTATTCTATAATGTATACTTGTATATACTTCCCTTGTCCCTTGGAACTTGATTGATTGTCCACGTTTGTTTTGCTCCCCCCAGTTACCGAGTACTTGACCTATCTATGGGAAAAATAACTTGACTTTCCTAGGCTGTTTTCATACTACTGTACTCCTGTTAACTCTGATCTCTCCCCACACCACATGGGAGTTACAGTCCATGGAGGTATTTCTTATTTAGAGCTGTCAAAAATAGCATTTAAATGTGCAGGTGTCTAAAGCCTAATTATACAAATGCAGCCTTTTCTGAGCCAAGGCAGTGTTCCACTGTTGCCTATGGCCTCCTTTATTGTCTGTCACTCAGACAGCCACTAGAGGAACTTCCTGGGTTGGTTCCTGCAAAGATTGCAGGACCAACATTCAGCTTCTCCACATGAGGACACTGAACGATCCCGATAGAGATGCATTAACAATAATATGAGTATAACAAGAAAGATAGTATATAATATGCGTGGATGCACTGAAAAAGAACATTTATGTGGTTGAACAAGTACATGGCAAAGTCTTGTACATTGCCAGACAATAAAAATGAATTCAAGCAATATTACAAAGCTGTATTCCTAACACTATAGTGTGCCTCTGCTGGGGTCTGGGACACTGCCCCAGGGCCACTTCAATGAGATGAAATGTTCTGAGTGCCTGTAGTGTCCATTTAACTGGTTAAATTAGTTTACATATGATAAAGATGTGCAATGCATTCAAACAAAGGTAGTCTTGTAGAACAGTCTAAAATTAATACTGAATGTGTCCCTGAACAAATTCACTAAACAATGAAACTGTCCTGTTTTGGAAAGAAAAACCCAAGCTGTGACTATCACCTAGTTGAAGATTGTAACGGAACGCCTGTACTCCGACCGAGTACCTTCCGTTGAAGGATGCTCCTAGTGCTTTCCAAGGACTCCAAGCACTCCCCCTGACGCCATAACCACTGCAGACCCCACGGACCGCCGCAGCTTGGTTGGGGTCTCACTGTCTCCACCCACTTTGGACCCAAGACCAGGGTCCAGCTTCCATTAGGTCGACCTCTCTGAATTCCAGAAAGCAGGAACAAGCTCTTAGCAGAGCTTAGTGATTATACCCTGGGGAGTAAAGTGATTATAGCAATCCCCAGAGTGTAGTTCTCCAATCCCCCAAACATGAGCCGAAACTTCATGAAGGTACAAGATGATCTATTTAATCAGCACACTGGGCTTTCTTTTATGCAGGTTTTACACACAAAGTACCACCCACAGGGTTTTGTAAAACAACCAATAAAACACATACTATACAGTAAAACACTCCCATTCATTCCCACAAAATCCTCCTCTCTGCCTGTGATATAATTACTGTACACAATGGGTTATTGTAATTATCACAGGCAGTAAAACTATACTTTTTACACATATACTGTAACTTTAAAAATATACATCCAATCTCCATAGAAAGCACATATTCTTACTCCGCATACTTCAAATATAAACACTCTCAAAAATCATACAAATCTCTCCAGTAGTTAAAAAGTTAGTCGGAAGTCCAAGCACATTTTCCTGCCCAAAACAGTTCCATAGCTTTGGGCTGTGCGGTCGGTTTATTTTACACTTAAAAAAAAAAGTGCTCCGTTCGTGCAAATGGCTCCGTATAGCATAGCGTTCGAGTCGCCGAACGCACTTCGATTCCAGCCAAAGTGTCGAGGTGGAGGAGAAGGTACTCCACGGTGTTCGTGCCGTTTTGTAGCCGATTTTAGTTCCAAAGATACAGAGGCACACACCACTGACTGCGTTCGACTGAATAAAGATGACCGCCGCCACGTGTTCGACTGTACGAACGGCGGCCACCCAGCGGTTGGCAATTAACCTACAGCAACCTCCCAGCTTGGGCGGTAAATTAGCCGCACACTTCCACTTCTGTGTGGTCCGCCTGCACAGTACTTGGTTCGGTAAGCCCCAGTTATCGAACCAAGTGGGGAAAAAACAAAATGTTCTTAAAGGGCCAGCACCAGTCCCATAAAAGTCCATAAGCCCCAATAATGTTTTTAAAGGGCCATACACCCTTGGACCATAGTCATAAGGTAGGAGGCTGGCAATCAGGCTCCTCCAAAGGGCAGTGGGTCACAAAAACAACCAGTGACAAAAGGCAGTTTGTCACAAAGATGAATAGATTTTTGCTTTGATTCCTTTATCCTTCTGCAGCAAACAAACTGAAAAGAATTCTGCTTTGAACATGGCCTACGAGGCACACTTAGATGTACACAGCTCCCCCTTTATTGCATGCCATGTGATCTCCGTTGCCTATTTGCATATGTATTAGAATCATTTGCATACCAAATGTGTAGTTTCCAAGAACATGAAGTTACATCATGCATAGCAAGTATAATCGTTCTGAAGAAAAGGTGACCTCTTACTTCACTGTGTTTGGCATTAATCTCTGACTAGTGTATATCAATTAAACTCTTGGTATAATCAAATGTATTGTTATTATGCCTTCTGTCAATTAACTTCTCCAACCTCAGTGAATAAACGCCACACACAATTTGTCTTAATTCCAGCACTTTTACAAAGTGACAAAAAGCATTCTCGTACTTCCGGAAGTGTCTTACAGGTGTTTATTCTGGCTGTAGAATACCCCCAACACCCACATCCAGTGAATCGGGATGCTGGTGGGCAATATTCCCAGGTGAGATTGTACACGCCAGTTCATGTACAAAGCACCTTCAGACTAAGGTGCCTTCAGCTAGCGAGGGTGAGTTGACAGTCACATCAATATCCAAAGAGAAATCTGGTCACTCCGTATCAAATCCCAAGCAAACTTTATTCAGAAATTAGATTAAAGGGACACTGTAGTCACCCAGACCATTTCAGCTCAATGAAGTGGTCTGGGTGCAATGTCCCTCAGGTTTTAACCCTTCACATGTAAACATAGCAGTTTCAGAGTATCTGCTATGTTTACATTTGGGGTTAATCCAGCCTCTAGTGGATGTCTTCCGAACAGCCACTAGAGGCATATCTGCGAGACTGGATGCGAATTTCACATCCATCGCTTAGAGCGTCCATAGGAAAGCATTGAGAAATGCTTTCCTATGGACACTTTGAATGCTTGCGCGGCACTTGCCGGCCATGCGCATTTGGTTCCAGTGACGTCGGATGGCGGAGCTGACGTCGGAGTGGGAGGAGAGGTCACCAGCGCCGAGGGAGTGAGTAACTGAAGGGATTTTAACATCTTCAGCGCCACGGGTGGGGGCACCCTTAAGGCACTATAGTGTCAGGAAAACCGCTTTGTTTTCCTGACATTATAGTGATCCTTTAATCAACATTTTGGCTTGACAATTAAGCTTTTCCCAAGTTCAGCTTTTTTGACCTTCAATGTAAAATTCACTCTGTATTCGCGACACTTCTGTGTGTTTTCACCAGTCCAATGCGGCTCGTTAAGAAGCATTTAATTGACCCTCACAGGCAGTGGGAGTGCATGCCACCTTCTCCTGTGCCTTAATTTCTGAGGAATTTCACCTCAGTTCCGGGGCACAAGAGTTAAGAAATAAAGAAAAATAAATGAAATCATTCTAAAAAAATAAAAATCCATTTTGAAAGATGGCTGAGGTTTACTGGGGTTTTGTATAAAGCCTTTGATTGTAGCAGGAGCTTTTGAAAATCTCCTGAAAGCACATATTACATATCTCTGGCACAAGCACGGAGTCTGAATCATCTCAGGGTTTCACACTTGCAGGTAGCAATCCAAGGTTTATCTATCCGTCCTGGCCATTAACTGCAAATGTTTTCATTTACATTTTTACTGTTTCAGTATGTTGTATGTACTAAACAAAAAAACCATGAATATGGTTAAAATGAAATAAAAACGGTGTTCTAATTACTATAGAGTAAAACATAGCATTATAGCCTTACACTGGGACATACTTGACTCCCAGTCTATACCCCAAATAAAAATCTTAACATAACTGGTCAGTAATGGTTTTAAAACCACCTGCCTAATATTGTGTAGGTCCACCCCGTCCTGCCAAAACAGCTCTGACTTGTCGAGGCATGGACTCCACAAGACCTCTTAATGTGTCCTGTGGTATCTGACACAAACACATTCGCTGCAAATCCTTTAAGTCATCCAAGTTGTGAGGTGCACCCTTTCTTCACAAGGTAAGCTGCGAACACACACCCGGCCATTCACCTGATCAAAAAAAAGAAATCATAATTCATCAGACCAGGCAACCTTCTTCCATTGCTCCATGGTCCAGTTCTGATGCTCACGTCCCCATTGAAAGTGCCTTTGATGGTGGACAGGAGTTATCATTGGCAAGCTGTCCGATCTTTGGCTACACAGCCTCATACACTGCAAATAGCGATACACTGTGTGTTTTGACGCCTTTCTATCATGGCCAGCATTAAGTTGTTTAGCGATTTAAGCTACAGTAACTTTTCTATGTGATCAAGTCTCGATTTTGCTCCCCACGTGCATCTATAAGACTTGGGCACCCATGACCCTGACGTTAGTTCACTGGTTGTCCTTCCTTGATCCACTGTTGGAAGGAACTAACCAATGCATACCGGGATCACCCCACAAGACTCTAACCCAGTTGTTTTGGCCCTTGTCAAAGTAATTTGCTTGCCCATTTTTTTCTGCTTCCAACACATGAAATTCAAGAACTGGCTGTTCACTTGCCACCTAATATATCCCATCCCTTGATAGGTACCTTTGTAATGATATTATCAATGTTATTTACTTCACCTGTTAATGGTTTTAATGTTGTGGCTAATCAGCGTATATCAATAAAATAAAGATACATGTGTTTGGATAGTCTATGTGTTTCTTAAATAGGCAAGTCTAAGCACCAAATAATAGTAAAAAAAATACCTCCTATTGTAGTGGTTATAGTGCAAAAAGTCCTAATTTTGTGCGAGGACATTTTCTAGAGGTTTGACAAAAAGCAGGGCTCCCCAGCCCCTCCACACTTCCATATTAGCCACCCAGCTTTAAAACCTTGGATTGCTACCTGCAAGTGTGAAACCCTGAGATGATTCAGACTCCGTGCTTGTGCCAGAGATATGTAATATGTGCTTTCAGGAGATTTTCAAATAAAAGAATTATATGAATGGCTATAGACGGCCAAAATGACGGCATCACTAATGAGTGGAGAAATTAACCCATAAGTGATGATGCCATGGGAATGGCCAAGAAAATAAACGTCTGGTAAGTATGGGTGAGAATTATTCTACAAATATTTACCAGGAAAAAACTATTTTTGGCATTATGTTCTTGTATCCTGACTTGCTATCAATTTACATTTCTCTATCTTATATTATTATCTATCTTTCAATCTATAGTTATTGTTGTATCCTGACTTGCTATCGATCCTCATTTCTCTCTCTTCTATAATCTATCTGTTTGTCTACCCATCTTGTCTGTATGTCTATCTGTCTTTCTGCTTAAAACCGCACCAATTTCATATATACAAAGTAAAGATCCTCCTCTGTGCTTTCTATATGAGAGCAGACACTCCTGATCTCTCATTATCTGCTATTCTAGACATGTGGTCTGCTTAGAGCTGTTCTCCTGACCCATTTTTAATAATTGTGTTTAAAACTATCCTCTCCTTATCTTCATCCCCTAAAGCCAATATCTCTTTCACAGATGCGCAACAATAGTCTGAAACATTCTAATTACACTCTGCATTCTGCAGACACGTAGAGTGTAGTGCCAACATTTGCCATTCCTTCTGTCTGTGTGCGTGTCCCAATGCCAGGCATCGTTGTGTGCAGTAAATAATTGCCTCATTAAAATGCTTACTCTCTATTTTGGTTGTGTTACGGTGCTGCTCTCAACTACGTATATTAACATTGTAAACAATCACCTATACTGGCAGCACTTCATTTTCAGAAAACAATTGTGGGTTTCCTTTTTTTCTTTTCTTTTTTATATGATCTAAAATAGTAGTAAGGAAGTCTTCACATATTTTTGATGGTGTAGGCTATAAAAAGGAAAGTCTGCTTGAGTATGCCACAGAAGATAATACACAAAATCAGCTAGTTATAGAGATGCTCTGAGCACAATATATCCATTCGGATCGATCTCTTGTACTCGGACTCCCATTTTTTGATAGTTTCTTATAACTCCTGCAGTTTGTAAATCATTGCTTCCAAAGCTGGATGTACACAACAATTCAGCATGTCATTGTATGATGTAAGATGTACACACTTGAACTAAGAGGCTAAGCCCCAAATATAGTTAACCCATTTCTTCTGTCGTCACTTCTGGGGTATTATTCATAAGGTAGTATCTCTCTGTCAAATTAAAGGAACACTCCAAACACCATAACCAAGAGAACATTTCTAAAAGCATTGCCCTGCATACTCTCTCATAAATAACATAATGAAAAATAAAATACTTGCAAAATATATAACTTTAATGAGACTTCTTAATGAAGTGAAATAGGGGATTTTTGAAAGAATTTGGTTCAGCATAAGCAGCAATAGCTTCAGCCATATTACAGATGCCTATACCAGTGTGCTTATGAGATGACTAAGGATCAGTGGGAGGAAGGTCTGGGCTATTATTTTTATGAAGCATGGTGGAAATTATGGTAATTTTGACAGTCAATACATTTTTACATTCTTTTCAAGTCTTTATTTAAACGTAGTTTTGGAAATTGACCATGATAATTTTACTTAATTGATCCTATGACTATATATTTGAAGGTAAAATCTTACCTTTATTCCAGTCTGCTAGTGCTGGCTCTGCATCCTTGGCTGACATCATCTCTGCCAATCACAAAGTTTTCCCATAGAAAAGAATTGGATTGGCTGAGATTGTCAATTGTGATGATCTCAGCAAAGGACACTGGCTGGCGGAGCCAATTTGTCACCTTTGCCAATCAGCATCTACTTATAGAGATGCATTTAATAAATACATCTCTATGACGTAAGTTCAGTGTCTGCATGCAGAGGGCAGAGACACTGATGTCAGTCACACTGTACAGCACTGCCCCAGGAAGCACCTCTAGTAGCCAACTGAGGAGTGGCCAGTGGAGGTATCCTTAGGCTGTAATGTAAACACTTCATTTTCTCTGAAAAGAGTGTTCACTGGAAAAAGCCTGAAGGGAAAGATTATACTCACCAGAACAAATACATTAAGCTGTACATTAAGGGCAAGGCACCTATTATTTTGTCATTCTGTTTGTAAAATCAGTGGTGGTCTGTATCATTTCATGTTATCACATAAGATATTTTAATGAGCTGTTGCTGCTTAGCAACAGGTGAATTTTTTTACCACAGCCCAAAAAGTATACTCTGTGGCTTTATTCTAAAATAGTAAAATGAGCCACGCTGTAGACTTTTGCCTTTTTACTACTGCAAAAAGCCTTGTGTGTGAAAAATCAGCCAATAGGGTCTGCAGAGAATTTTTTTTATCAAATTACATTTTTTTTTATATCAGAGTTTTAATGAGTGGCTGCTTAGTGTTTCAGCCAGTCAAAATGGATCAGGAAAACAAACTGTGATCCGTAAACACAAATGCTCAGCTAAAAGCAGCCAGTGGGAGTAACTTCCTAAATTTTTAAGGTGCTCCCATATTTATTGGATATTGTCTCTCTCTGCAGGACTGACAACTGTGATCTGCAGAATATTATAAAGAGCGGCATTATGCCGATGCTGGTTGACTGCCTGTTTTAACTTGTTGCATGATCAAACTGTTAGGAGAACCAAATGGGTCACAGGTATCCGCTGTAACCAGTAAAAGATAATAAAGCTAATCACTGAAATCATTGCTTGCAGTCAACAAATATCTTAGCAGCACTGTGCAGTCTGGCTTTACATCTGTTGTTTCTTTTTCACAAATCCTTTGCTTTTTATTTCCATCCGTTTTAAAGACATGTTTTGTCCTGGCTTAAAATGACAGATTAGCTGGCAGTAAGCATGGTATACAAAATATTTGTAATGTAAAACTTACATTTCCAGGGAGATAAATATATCCATAATGGCAAATAAGATCTTCCATTGGCAATTCCAAAATGACAATGTTTTTTCCCCTGTGTGTCTTTTTGTAGGGGTGCGCTCAAAGACTGCACACATATACGTTTTGCTAAATTGGGTAATGTGCAATTGTCACGTATAAATTGGCTGCAGTGACTTGTTCCTAGATATTTCAGTCTGCATTCCACTTGGTTTTCATTCATTCCCATGTGAAAAGCAATCTCATTTATTTATATTCCCGCTACAGTATCTGTAAAAATAGTACTGCGTTTCAGTGAATATTCATTTATGCAGAAACGTACACGGCCGAAATCCATCAGTAAACATATGCAAACTGACATCCGGAGCCGTGTGAATTTATAAATGAATCCTATCAAACGTGGCTGCATTAAGATTCCTTTGTTGTTGCTGAAACGATTGGTGAACGTTGATGAACCCTTAAGGCCAAAAGGTTCCTGCCGTCACAGTGAGGTCTCTAAAGACATTATGCCAGTATGGAATATCTCGAATTATCTTTGGCAATTCTATAAAGCCCTGCAGTTATTAACTCAGGAGGTTGTTCTAATTTCCAGTAGTTTACATAAAATACCAGATTATGATGGCCCAGATCATAATTGTTCCTTAAAGGGTTAATGCTCGTACCTTATGTTCCCTTTATCTGTACCATAATATGGGCATATTTCAATTTTATAATGCTCTTCTAAAGAGAACATTAAAGTGAGCCTGTTATTGATATTTTTTAAATGCTTTATATTACGTTTGTTTTGTTTTTTGTCCTGTGTATTTCCTGAATGTAAGGGGTCATTTTCACCCACCTTGTGTGTCTTCTTTGTCTTTTCATCATACTTGGCTCCTGCTCAGCAGAACCCTTGCCACCATTAGTCTGCCTTCTGAGGCGGCAACCTCCTCTGTCACTGCTGTCCCTCTTTGGGAAGTCTTGGGTTGCTGGCAACAGGGATCTGTTCCAAATTGTGAGAGGGAATGTAGGGTAAAATTTAGCATCAGCGTTCTTCTTTGCTACTGGACACCCGTGTAGAATCCCAACTGATAGCTCCAGAAGGTAGTTATATAATGTAATATCAGCAGACTGAACCACTAGTGACATATTATACCAGGTCATGATTTATTTAAGAAAAACGAAGCCATGTGTGGAAAAGCTAAGAACACCTTATGATTCAATAGCTTGAATGTTTTCCATTTTTAAATAATCTTTATCACTGTAGAATGGTGGACTTTAAATTGGAAATGGTCTTATAATTTTTCCTTAGTGGGCAGCAACAATTACTTCTCGAAGATCATTGCTGATATCTTTCCTCTTTGGCATTGTGTTAACACACACCTGAATGCTCCAGACCAGCAAACTGCTAAAACTTTGGGTTTTATAGAGTTGGTCACACTTGCTGATTATGAATTAATCAAGGGCATTTGATTAGCAGCCCCTGTCTGCCACTTAGCCTCTTAATTCATCTTTTCAACAGGGATATAATGATGTAACTATTTTGTTTTCAGAGTCAAATGACTCTACGGTGTTTTGGGAAGTCCTACATCTTCAAGACAAATGCGTAACAGAACACTTTATAAAACGCACACATCAGTCATGTGACAAAAAGGGGCAGTGTAAACACGATGTCTTCAGTTTGTATAAGATAAATATCATCGAAGCATAGAATGTTATTGCAGATGAGAACCATTTGCCCCATCTAGTCTGCCCAGGTTAACCAGGGTGTGTCATAGTTGCCAATATTTGAAAAAAATTTCCAGAGACACTTTGCAGCACAGCTTTCAATTTCTACCTTGAAAATGTACCACACCCACTGCCGCAAAGCTCCGCCCACTATGTCAAACCCACCTAATTAATCTCTACCTACTTTGTAGGGCAGATTACAGGGTCTACTCTATAAAGAGAGAATTACAGGGAATTGAGATGGTAATTTTAAACTTAAGTCAAAAGTAGCCGAGTTGGAAAAATTCCCCCATTCAGCTGCATTATTTCGACCTAAAGTTCGAAATTCCCTGTAATTCTCTCTTTTTGAGTAGACCTTTATAACACCAAGTTCCCACCAACAGTACCATGCATCCTTGGTGTGCGATAGATACATTCGCAGCATAGTATCTATATCAGGCAGGTACATTTTATCACTTTAATGTGAGTTGGGTATCAGTGGTGACAATGTCAGTACAAATATAGAAAGACTTTGTGCATATGTACTTCAGTTAGAGAGTTGTGTCTATACCATAGAACATACATTAGTTCACAAAAATAATTATATTGGGGAGTGAATATAGTAAAAAAAAAATAATAATAAAAAATACAAAAAGCTGAAAATCCGAAATGAAAGATATAGAATGGAATTAAATGGGAGCACAATGAAAATTTATGCATATATTCAATTAGCCCCTTTTCATGCCACCAATTCAACATGTTGAATGTCTCAGATTGGGGCTTCAGTCACCACTCCACTGCTTCTGATACTTCTAGTTCCAGGAGTCTGCGGGTATTATACAGAGAGCAGCACTAAACAGGGAGCATTGACTGTCCTAGGATATTGTACACACAGACCTGTATTATACAGAGAGCCGCACTATACAGGGAGCACTGACTCTCCTGGGATACTATACACCCATAGACATAGATATTGTACACACAGACCTGTATTATACAGAGAGCAGCACTATAAAGGGAGCTCTGACTGTATAATACAGCTCTATGTGTGTATAATATCCTGGGACAGTCAGTGCTTCCTGTAAGGTGCTGCTCTCTGTATAATATTGGTCTATGTGTGTGTAGAATATCCTGGGACAGAGAGTAGCACTATACTGGCACTGGAATCACTGACTGTCCCAGGATATTATACACAGACCTGTATTATACAGAAAGCAGAACTATACAGGGAGCACTCACTGTACCAGGATATTATGCACACAGACCTATATTATCGGTAAAATTAAGCTTATATTTATTGGTACCTCCAACAAATGCAATACATACACACAGACTGCTGAATAGAGGCACATACTGCTGAACACACATTCACACACAAACTGCTGAATAGAAGCCCACACCGACTACTAAATAGACGCACACACAGGCTGCTGAATACACACACACATACACATACAGAGTACATACACACAGTACACTAAATACACACACACAGAAACTGCTGAATACACACACCGACTGCTAAATAGACGTACAGACAGACTGCTGAGTACACACAGGCTGCTGAATTCATACACACACACATACAGAGTGCATACACAAACACAAACATAGACTGCTGAATACATACAGAGGCTGCTGAATGCATACAGGCTGCTGAATACACACACTGCTGAACACATACAGAGACTGCAGAATATAAACAGTCTACTTTATATATGCACATACACACACACTGCTCAACACATTCACACACCGACCGTTGAATACACGCACACACCGACCGCTAAATACGCACACAAATAGACTGCCGCGTACACACACACACACACACACACACACACACACAGACGGTTGAGTACAGACAGATTGCTGAATGCACGCAGGCTGCTGAATACACACATACAGAGTGCATACACACACACAGACTGCTGAATGCATAAGCAGGCTGCTGAATGCACACAGGCTGCTGATTACACACACCGCTGATTACACACAGACTACTTTATACACAGACTACTATATATATATATATATATATATATATATATATATATATATATATATACACACGCACACACTGCTGAATACACACAGACTGCAGTTATGGGTGCAGGTGTGTGTGAGGGGTGCAGTGCTCTGTGTGGGATGCAGTTTGTGATGGGTGGTGTGTGTGTGTGAGTAGTGTTTAGTTTGTGTTGGGGTGCTGTGTGTGAGGGATGCAGTATGTGTGTTAGAGAGGTGTTTTGTGTGAGGGGAGACTGTCAGTGCTCCCTCCGGCCCCCTGCAGCCTCAATGCAGCCCCCAGCAGCTCTCTATAGACCCCAGCAGCTCTGTCCTGAATTCCCTCAGACTGTAACAGGCTGTTACAGTCCAAGGAAAAATAATAAAAGCACATGGCTCTGCAAGTTGCCGGGACTGTCCCGGGACAGACTCCAGTTTGCCGGGACTGTCCCAGCAAAAACAGGACAGTTGGCAACTAAAAAAAAACTTTTTGGTAATAAACTGGGAAATGAGAACAATTATACTGCGTCATGAGCTATAGGTGACAAAGCAAATAACAAATATATGATTTTTATATATATATATATATATAATATATATATAGTGCTTTTATTTTTTTTAATTTTTTTTCTTCATATGACCACCTTCCAAGGGGTAAATTTGATTGTCTCCTATTAAATCTGCTCATCTGTTTGGAAATTATACTTTCTTCGACATCAGAGTAGGCTAACCTATTTTACCAATTCCATGTGCAGTTTCATTGCTGCCAGGTTCAACAGCTTTAGTGAAAAGTAAATCCATAGCTACTGGTATCAAAGGAATTGCTCATATCTGATATACTGAATATGCAAAGACATAATTAATATGCATGTGAACAGTTTATTGACCCAAGAAACATTTTTTTGTTCCCCATTTTTTGTTGCATTGTTAGCCATTACTTCAAATTTGATTTTTCTTGCCTATTCGGCAGCATAAAAAGTATTGGTTAAAATTGAACTTGATGGACTTTTTTCAACCTGGATGAACTGAAATGCACAGTGTTGTGTATTTTGCACTCCGCCACTTCAGTATTTAGTAAATCTACTATCAGGGCTCCTGTTTTTTGCTGTCATGCATGTGATATGGTGTGCTTTATTTTATGTCCATGACTTGGTGCAATGTTAATGGATTTCTTGTCTGTGTTCCTTTATAGCACATGTAGAAAACGAAGAGCAGTACACCCAAGCACTGGAAAAATTTGGAGGGAACTGTGTCTGTAGAGATGATCCCGACCTGGGCACAGCCTTTCTGAAATTCTCTGTTTTTACCAAGGAACTAACTGCACTTTTCAAGAATCTGGTAAGTTCCTCGCATTCCGCGTGGGTCCAAAAATGGACATTCCAGTTATATTCTCAAACAAATATTGTTTTTGTAGGCGTAGCATGACTTATCGGTTTATTCAACTGTTTTACACCATTAAGTGCTCTATCTCCTGGAAGATTTGTATATCTTATACACATTGTCATTGTCCAGCCAGGGCCAAATTCAGTGCTTCCACTCTAGATCTGACCAGTGGCATGCTGTTACCTCTAATTAAACAAGCATGCTTAGAGTTGGGCTAGTAATGTCACTGTCTATTAAAGCACAATTTAGTTTGAAAACCGATTGTGTCTTCCTGCATCTCTCAGCACTGAGATCACACAACCATTGTGATACTACCCGGCTGGTCAGTACGTATATGTGACCAGGCAGGCTGAGTCAGTTCCGTGACACAGGTATGAGTCAGCAGCTCAGAGAATCACAAATGAGAGTTTTGAACTCTTGAAGTGAGAGTAGACAGTGCATGCAGAATGAGTGCTGCGTTGGATGGGAAGAATAATACCTGCGGTGAAATTGCTAGTGACCTCACCATGATATCTAATTCAAACAGCGATTCCTGTGGTCTGGAAAGACCCGTCTTTTATATGCTTCCTCGTGTCACAGACCGTTTGACATGTAAAGGACAATAACATTTAAAAAATGCTCATAGACCCATTTCTTTAAAACCGGAAAATTATAAATGAATATACAAACTATTGAACATGCCGGAAACCCAGCATTAAATCTCCTCCTATTTCTACAGTTACAAATAATGTGTCTTAGTGAGCTGAGATATGTTGTATACTGTACATTTGCCATTTGACTAACCGCGCCTGAATATGACATCATACTTCAGTACTCCCAATTGGGCTCGCCATCATGTATACATTTTTCTTAAGGTATACATGAATAATAAGCACAAGAAGCTTAGGTTGTCCGTCGAACTTGTATAAACCTATTCGTGTGTACCTGACACTTTAGAAAGTTTATTATACTCGACACCATGTCAGAGGTCCCCATTCACTTTGGAAATCCTGATGAATACGATTTTTCTGATACATCCAGTGGGGACGTACAGTAAAAGGATTTGTCACTCGTTCTTGGAAGGGTGGCATATCACATAGGATTGTTGACATGTACTTATTATTTGTATATATAGTGGACATATAGTGGAGTTTCTTCCGCGTTTCTGTTTGAAAGAGACACTCTCAGCCAAGCTATCCAGTGCAGTACTGTGAAGCTCCATACAAATAATGTATGTTTGCTTTATTATCGTTGTTACTCGAAGATTTTTTGCAATAATTTATCATGCGTCTTCATATCCACAGAAGGTAGACTGTATTGCAGGCAGCCACAGGTTTTATCTAACTTGTTTTCTGTCCATCAAGGGAAATGTTCACAAAATCTGTAGTGTCAAGCATAGCTATTGCTGCCTTAAGACAAACTTTTATTTATCCTTCCCTGCATCAGCACGTCCAGTTTAGAGTAGACACCTAAACAGAGCTATTTACTATACTGTGAATCATCAGGAAATGAGTTCAAAATGTTGGGCCTCAATCATCAAAACGAATACATTCTCCCATTCAGAAATGGTGTCAGTGTGGCTTAAAACTTGAAGTATTAGTGTTTTATCTTATTGTAATGCAGTTATTTGTTACAATCATACTCATCTCCAATTGTTTCCAGTGCATGTTCATATTTGTGTTTTGAAAATAACTAACTAAATCCCAGTGTAGCTGTGATGCACAGTTAGAATTATATGGGGCATTAAAAAAACACATTCCTTAAAGCAGTGCGGCAGCTTGACCCAGATTGGAAGGAGGACCTAATTTAATCTATATGTTTGACCTTTGATTTTTTTTTTTTTTTTATTGCTTAAACTAGATTAAGAAAAGATTTTGAATGGCTGTGCAATGATGTAATGTTTGAATTTAGCTCATGCTAACTAATGACAATCTGCTAGAATTTTTTTAACTGGATAGCTGATCTCGGTGACTTTTAGATCAAAGTCCAATACAAACTCTGACATTAGGGCTTTTAATGAGCTGCCAATAGAAATGACATTTATTAAAGCTACTTAATTAGAACGTGGAAAGTGAGTTATGCACAAAAAATGTTTATAGCTGAAGATTAACATAAATCTCTGCTTTAGGAAGATTATGATAACATTCAGTAAGATAACTTTTTCATAAGCTGACAATAGCTGGCACGCGCTTGTTCTGTCTGGCATCTGAAATGTTCCTGTTGGAAAGTACATAGCTGCACAATCTGCAAGCTACGGGGACATACGTCTGTACCTTTGTTAAATAAACAAGCTTTATAACTGCAGAATGTATGTAAGCCTCTGTCTGACAGCATTAGGTCTATTGGTTGTGCTTTTGATTAATGAAAAACTGGCAGAGTATCTTGGGAAAATGTGTTCACACACATCTGATAGATAATATACAAGGGCCACGCATTCAGCTCCTGTATTATCGGTATGTATTATTTTTTTTAAAGATTATTTTAAAGCAAAGCTAAACACATAGAGTTCAGAGATTCCCTGCACTAGTGAGCTAATTTATGTATTAGAAAGATTTCTCAAACATAGATTCGTGGGATTCCCTGCGCTAGTGAACTGGTCTATGTTCTGGGAATTCCTCCGAACGTAGACCTGCTCTCCTGCGCATGCTCGCTAGCACATCCTCACTTAACGACCAATTCGTTTTATGACCGGGTCGTAAGAACGGAACCCGGTAGGTAAATGATGAGTGCCCATAGAGTGTTACGCATTTTGATGGACAGTCATTTACCAGTCTGTAATATAATCTTTATTGTGTTGCTAAAATCTGGACCCGTCCATATGAGGTTAAATTCTTTGAATGTCAGTGGTTAACTTTGTGTTATGTTCAAAAAGGCATCTATTCACTAAATATGGCTAACTAAATATTAAATTGCAAAACGTAGGCAGACTAACTGCTTTGGAAAAACACTAAGCTACAGAATTTTCCAAAATTTTGCAATTCTGTTTTCAATTCATAATAAAACCTTCAGGCTTGGTACATTGCCCCCAGTTGCTGCTCTCTGATGGCTACGTCTGGCTTTTGATCTTTTCTAATTGGCAATCAGAGGAATTAGAAGCAGGTGCAAAGTGCCATTTGCAGCATTGTGTGCGCAATGCTGCTGCATTCCTGTGGTGAGACCTGGGGATCCGTGTCTGTAATCCATTTGAAGAAGTGATGTGTGATTTTGTTTATTTTAAAAGCTGCAGTTTGACATGTGCCAGCAGGCCTAGCAGTTCCTGTGGTTTTGAGGAAGTTAGACATCTACAATATATCCTAGTTTTCTATCTGACAGTGCTTGGATGCTGGTTTTATTTTGATATTTTAGTGTGTTAAAGGGACACTTTTTTACTGGAGTTGACTCCATTCTTAAATGTATTATACAGATAAAGATACATTTTAAAAATTGCATTAAATAAATTAGTAAAATAATTATAAAATAAAAAATATGTTAACACCTGTTAACCTATTCCATACTTCCCAAAAATTCCTCATTCAGCAGGCTTGCCCAAACCGTCTCGCTGTCCTGTTTTTGTTACTTGGCGTAATCTTTCAAGAATAATCATAGAAATGTCCTCAAAGAGTACTGCAAACTGTCCTCCGGGCATTCAGTTCGTGCAAAAGTGCTTGAATAGCGCGCTGAATATGGGCAGCCATGAATATGGCTGGCTGGCTGGCGTGGCTTACTGTCAGTTGGCGTGCTAGTGGATCCACTTGTTTTTTTTCCGTGTAGTTCTGACTGTATTCTCGTCACAACAAACCCACCCCCATGGGTCTGCCACACACCCCAACTGCAATGTGAAGAGGTATACTATCCTGGTAAACCCATTGTTTTCAGACGGAATGCTTACTATACCCAAAAAAATCCCACCCATATGTATTGAAACTGCTGACTAAAACAATAAAAGCATTCTCGGGACAAGATGAAGGTTATGTTAGTTGTGTGTATATGTATATATATATCGCGAGATAGATAGATAATCCAGCATGCACGAAAACTGGAACAGGGCGGCGTTGTATCAGGTCAGACTGGAATTGGATAAGCCCACTATCTTATCTTGTTTATGTAGCCACATGTTGGAAACCACAACAGCTGGATTCTGTTTAACACAGGCTGAGCTTGAACTAATTACATTTTTATATTTCCTAAATCGGGTCAAGTAAAGTTTATTTTAATGAATATTTCCTGAAATAAAACTGCGGAGCGTGTGCGGTTTCTGCATATCCACAGTAGGTTTTGTATGCCAATACCATATAAAGTGATTCTTGATTGCCATTGAGTCATGGCTTAATTATCGATGGAAATGCGGGTGTTATGACTCAGCTGGATGGTCTGAACAATCATTTTCTTTACAAGCTATTTTTCTCTCCATTCCCTTAGTTTGTTTATATGTTTCTGCATTAGTATCAGTCTCCTTAGCTGCATTATGTTCCTGGATTCTAATTGACATTCTCTTGTCTGCAACATGATTCAGTGGGGTAGTCCTGATTTAGGGCTCTATGATCCTACCAAACCTGGCTTGCTCCCCGATGTTCCATGCCCTAGGACACCTCTGAAAGGTCTCCTAAAATTGCAGTTCACACGCATGATAAAATGAGCAAATGCTATTGCCATTATCAAGGTTGAACAGCATTGGATAGATTATATACAAGGGCCACACATTCAGTTCCTGTATTATCGGTATGTGTTATTTTTTTAAAGATTACTTTAAAGCAAAGCTAAACATTGAAAATACGAATAGATGTCATGTGGAAAGTCTCCTATGCCGTACAGAAACATTGACTCTCATTTACTGTGTTTATTTTTGCTGTATGCCTTTAAAGAACAATACCGTTGATAATGCAGACCTTGCAAGTTCTCTCCTTTCTTTCACTATATCTAGATACACACATTCACCAACAGATACACCCGAGCAAGGTATATCCAGTCTATTGCTGTATGTAAAGTACAAGTTTCAAAATGCCAGAACAAGGAACTGAGAGTTGGCTTTGACCATCTGAAAACCGCTCTTAATTGGAATATATTAAATTATTCTTTAGATTTGCAGGTTTCTCTTCCCTTCCATATCCCCAGGTGATTACCAGCAGGCAAATCTTGTCAACTGCTTCAGGGTTTTACCAAAAGGGGCTGGATGACTAATAGGGAAACCAGAAAAACAGCTAACATTAGGTGTGCACTTATGAACGCAAAACATGCCTTGAAAAATGCCATGAAACTTGATTCTTGTTGTTGATTCTTATTGTTTGTTTGTTTTTTCATGTTTCTGCAACCTGAATAGTCCTGGTCACATGAAAAGTAGGAATGCAGTGTTTTCTGTCTCTTAACCCTTTCATGACAATTTATTGGGGAAAATACCCTTATATCATGATGGCCTGACACTGATATAAAGGGGTTAGCCAGGTACTATACCAGCATGTTAGTGTCACCTAAAACACGGACTTAAATACATGTAAACGTGTGTTTGGGTTCTAGATAAATTAAAACTGAGAGATAGAAATAAAAATATAGAAAACTAATTCTTAAAGGGTTACAACAAGCATCATAACCACTACAGCCCGCGGTTATATGAAATGAGTACCCTGGCCTGGTTCCCCCTAGGTAATGAGGCAAACTTTTGCCTGGGTCCCCACTGGGTGACGGCTTACAGCTTCTACAGAGTTCTAGAAGCCGGAACCAGATCCATCTACCATTCATTGACTGACCACTCTCAATGCAATGTATGGCAAACTGTGCATGAACATTTGCAGAGGTCAAGTTAGCCAGCCTGGAACGCTTGTTTTCTAGCTGGTGACACCCCATAAAGGTAGAGTTACACCTCGAGCAGTAAAGGCGTTAGACTCATTGTGCGGTGTGTTTCATATGCATTTCTGTTATGTGCATAACATGGTTGCTCTTAAGGTGGAACTGGTGACTCATATCACAGGATTCAATATTTTTTATCTTTGTAGCTGTTGCAGAAATTGTTAATTCATTGCCTTTGGTATGAGAAATGGAAGTGAACTGTGAAATCCTTAATTAGCCTTCCAGATGTTAATTTCGTCAACTAGGCATGAAAAGGTCACAGCTTTCATAAACTGGTGGCCTGTGTGTTATGGAAAAAACAAAACAAAAAACCTTGCAGGGCTTTAAAGATGTTTACGAAAAATGTCAGATTAATTGCACTAGGTGCCAGTTATACTTATACCATAATAACCTAAAGACAGGCAGTCCTGCAATCATAGCGCTTCTAACTTTTATGATGACAGACGAGGGACGCTCCAGTTTTATGAGTCACAGCCCACAATTCTTTCAGTATATATTACAGGCAGCTTCATGCTAACTGTGAACCATTATGTAAAGTTTTTTTGTTTTTGTTATTTTTAACAAAATCTAATAATGTTAGCACAAACAAATCTCTAGACAAATGAATCACTTTCATGATGCATGTTCATTCATATTATATTGAAGTTTTAATTTGGGCTAGTCTAGCTTAAAATTGTGTTGTGTGAGGTTGTTGCTATTTTAGCAGTTTATTTGGATATCTTTTTATGAGCGTTTTCTGTGCTTCTATAGCGTTGTTGGATGTTGTGGAGTCTGTTTCCCATGATGCTTAGCTAGCTGTTCACCTGGCTCACCTCAAATGTAATGCATGCAAAGTTCCCAGTTCATGGATTTAAATACCTTCATGAGTCTGCACTTTCCATACGTTCAATCACTGTTTGATTTCAAAACCAAGTGTGAAGGAATACAGAGTCAATGCAGAACTGGAGATGTTGTCCAAACACACATGGCCTGCGCTGTTAGCTGTCATTATGGCATTAAAGGGAGGGTCTAAACACCAAAATCACTTAATATTAATGCCGTGCTTTGGGAGCATAGATGCTGCCCTGTGTCTTTGCATTTAATACCAGTGCAATTTTTGAGAAACGGCACGGTTTTTATTTTTGTAATCTTCACCCTTCTGGGGGCTTTTATTCATACAACCACTAGGGCTTCAGGCTGAAATAGATTTAGTAATTGAAACTATTTAATGTCGGCATGCAAACTGTGCGGATGCATCCATTGCTGCTGTAACAGAAGGATTGATTTTGGTGCTTCTAAGTGAGAAGCATTGGATTGGCAGATTGTGCCAATTACTGCACATAAGCCATATGATGGCATTGCTTCCCACGTTTAATTGAACAAAGCTTGTTAAGCCTGATGACTTCAGATGTGTGTAAGTGTTTCTTTTATTTATTTGAAGAGAAAAAAAAATATATAGATAGTGTTTTTGGGGGGGAGGGTTTGTGTTCCTGGACTCATAACGTTCTTTCCTTACTGTCTGTTGAGAAAGCACCACACTGGCGACAAACACGTCCATTAATGGAGAAAGGTTTCCCTGGACTGAATAAGGAAGGGAAAGACATGACTGCTGCCCAGGGAGGTGGGACGGACATAAAGGGATACATATGTAGCAATAAGGGACCTAGTACATAAGGGAATCTGGGGGTGGGCCCTTGTCACTCAGTAGGTAGGAAGAGATCTAAAAGGAGCTTTCCCGCCCTTTTCTTTAATCTCCTTCCTTCTTCCTACACCTTCTGAGAATAAAAAAAAAATAGAGCACAACTTTTACAAATTTTTCAATTCACTGCTCACCTGGCTAGAAGAGTTACTCACCTTTGCACGGGGAGAGCTATGGCGGTGGTGTCCAAGGATGCCCTGGTGGAGATGCTGCAGGCATATCTGTCGGCGAATGGCACCGGGTCGTTGGGTGAAGTGATGGCTGGCCTGCAGGGTGGCAGCGATGGGGCAGCAGTGGTGGAGCCTGTGGAGAGACAAGATGGCGGTAGAAGGCCTAGGCGATCCAGGCCTCCTACGCGCCTTTCCCCCAGCCCAGTGCGGCGAAGCAGCGGTAGGAGGAGAGTGACCGGGTCGGACGGAGCGAGTGGAGCGGATGGAGGTGTCCCCTTACCTGTCCGGGCTGCAGGAGGGCGGCTGCGGCGAGAGATGGAGGCTGGTCGGCGGGATCAAGATGGCGGCAGACGAGGGACGCGGTCGAGGAGTCCGTCTTCTTTTCCGGCCCAGCCGGAAGTGACGTCTGAGCGCGCCCAGCGCGCGGGAAGAGTGGCGGAGGCGCCGTGGGGCGCGTACGTGACGTCAGTGCGCCGGAGCGCACTGACGTCGCAGGCCCCGCCATCTTGGAACCGGGCAAACCGGTCCGGAGAGCCGGGCAGCCGGGAGGATGGCCTGGAAAGTGCTCGGGAGGCATGAAGGGACGGCGGCCGGCCGGGCGGTCGGCTCAGGAGCTCGGGGGATGGCGGCCATGGCTGTGGTCGGCCAGAAGAAGCGGAGGATGGCGGCCTGTGGAGAGGCCGGCTGGAGATGGATGAGGAAGCGGCAATGGGAGAGGAAGACAGCGTGGAGGAGCAGGAGGAGCTGCTGGAGGAACGGGTTCCTGGCAACCTTCCTGTGTCCGGTGAGTCAGCCTGCGCAAGCGCATGGGGTGGTCTGGGGGCCAGTATAGGGGGTTCCAGGGAGGCGCAAGGGGAGGTTTTGCGCTTGCTTAGGGCCCTAGTTGCAGGGTTACCAGGGGCTGCGCAAGGGGGGCATTGGTTTCTGCGCCAGGGCCTGCGCCTGCAGCTCCAATGTGCGCTTTTCGCCCCAGCATACCTGGGTGTGAGTTATCTCCGCTGGGCATGCATGTCCCTAGCGAGACGCGCGAGAAGATAGTGCGCGGCGAATTTGTGGATTTGCTTTCCCTGGTTCCGCCGGACAAGGATGCCGTAGATAGGCCGAGCCGGGGGGAGCCGGGGGAAGGGGACAAGGGCAAGCAGCTCCCAAGAACTTTTGGGAACTGGTTGCAGGGGTTTGCGGTTTTCGCCAGTGTGTTGTCCAGGCAGTTCCCGGAAAGGGCCCCTTCGTTATTCGGGTACCTAGATCTCATTTGGGGGGCTTACAAAATATACGGCGGTCAATGCTGGTTTCGTTATGACCAGCAATTTCGGCAGAAGATGGCGGTATGCCCGGGGTTGGACTTCGGGGTGCAGGATGGCAGCCTTTGGCTGCTGCTCATGACTCCCAGCCGGCCGGCGCCCTTTCTGGCCCTAAGCGAGGGGTTTGAGAGCCATTGCAGGTGGTATAGTTCCTGCCGCTTTCGACACGAGTGTTCTCACTGTGGAGGAGCGCATCCTGTGACGCGCTGTTTCAAAAAGGGGAAACAGGTGCCTCCCAAAGGTGGGGCTGCGGACGCTGCCCCAAAAGGCCTGGACCCCGGTGAGAGGGGAAAGGATGGCGCCGTGGCTCGCTCGGTATCCTAAGCGGCGGGATGCGTTGCTGTTGGCGGACGGGTTTTCGTCAGGGTTTTGGGTTCCGTTTGTTCCCTCGGCGGAGCCGCGTTTTGCTAACAACTTGCGCTCGATTCAGGGTAGGGAAGGGATGTTGCGGGAAAAACTGGACAAAGAGGTAAGTTTGGGGAGGATGGCAGGGCCGTTTGTCCGTTCGCCATTTGTGAATCTTCGGGTGTCGCCGTTGGGTTTGGTCCCCAAAAAAGAGGAGGGAGCTTACCGCATGATTCATCATTTATCTTATCCAGCAGGTAAGTCTGTTAATGACGGCATTGATAAGGAGTTCAGCCGCTTCCGGTACGCGTCTTTCGACAGGGCGTTGGAATTGGTCAGGGATGCCGGGGTTGGAGCCTGGTTAGCGAAGTCCGACATTGAATCGGCCTTCCGCTTGTTACCAGTCCACCCGGAGTGTCATCACCTCCTCGGTTGCCACTTTGAGGGTAGTTACTACTATGACGTGTCTGCCGATGGGGTGTGCGATTTCCTGCTCCTATTTCGAGTCCTTTGCGTCGTTTTTGGAATGGGTGGTCATTCAGGTTTCGGGTTTTGTGTCAGTGACACATTATTTGGATGATTTTTTGTTTGTCGGGAAACGGGGGTCGGGGGTATGTGGGGATCTTCTGCGTGTTTTTCGGGAGGTGGCAGCTGATCTCGGCATTCCTGTCACGGAACAGAAGACAGAGGGTCCGGCAGAGGTGCTGTCGTTCCTCGGGGTGGAAATTGATTCCGCCAACATGGTTTTTCGGTTGCCGGAGGACAAGGTCGCAGTGCTCTTGCGTTGGGTCGACCTCGTCAAAGGGGCGAAGAAAGTGCAGTTGCGGCAGATGCAGGTGCTGCTGGGTCACCTAGCATTCGCTTGTCGTGTTTTGCCGATGGGTCGGGCGTTTTGTCGCCGGCTCTCGTTGGCGATGGTGGGGATTCGGGAGCCGTATCATTTTATACGGGTTACGAAGAAGCTTAAGTCGGACTTACAGGTGTGGAGTTCCTTCCTGGAACGGTACAACGGCCGGTCGTGTTGGTTGCGAGCGGTGGTTGGGAACTCAGTGTTGGAACTTTTCACAGATGCGTCTGGCTCCCTCGGCTTCGGGGCTTACTTCCGGGGCCGGTGGTGCGCGGAGGCTTGGCCGGGCAGCTGGCAGGGTAATGATCTCATGCGCAACTTGACCTTCTTGGAGCTCTTCCCGATTGTCGTTGCTATGGAGTTATGGGGTCACGAGTTGCGGGACCGAACTGTTGATTTTCATACGGACAACATGAGTGTTGTCCACGTGATAAATCGCGCAACGTCGGCTTCACCGCCGGTGCTGGCATTGCTTAGGCGCTTGGTCCTGTTGAGTTTGCAGCATAATGTGTGGGTTAGGGCGTGTCATGTGCCGGGTTTGTTGAATATTGTGGCTGATGCGCTTTCTCGGTTCCAGTGGCAGTGTTTCCGAGAGGCGGCACCAGAGGCGGAACAGGTGGGGCAGCCTTGCCCGCAGTCTTTATGGGAGCTCGGTTCCGAAGATTGATGGGGTTGGTGTCGGAGTCATTGTCAGCATCCTCGTGGAAGTCCTACCGGGCGGTGTGGTCTAAGTGGCTTGGGTTGGTGCCGGGGGAAGGTAGCCTGGCGTCGGACGCGGGGCGCTTTGAGGTAACCTTACTGTTTTTGGAGCAATTGTTGGATGAAGGGCGGTCATGTGCTGCATCGGAGAAGGCCCTGTCGGCCCTGTCGGCCCTGTCGTTCTTGTTTAGGTTTCTGGGTTGGAAGGATATGACCAGGGAATTTAGTATTCAGAGGGCCCTGCGTGGGTGGCGGCGGAGGAGGGTCCCGGATCAGAGGAGGCCTATTTCAGTGCAGCTTCTGTGGGAGCTCCTTGCGGCGCTGCGGCGGGTGTGTAGTTCGGAGTACGAGGCGTTGTTGTTCGGGGTCGCTTTTTCTTTGTGCTTTTTTGGGGCGTTGCGGGTCGGAGAGGTGGTGGCCGCCAGTCGTCGGGTGGCGCCACCGCTGTTGGTGTCGGATGTGCGGTGGGCGGTCAAAGGGCTGGACATTCGGATCCGTAAGTCCAAGACGGATCAACGCGGTGAAGGAGCGTGGGTACGTATTGATGCAGCAGGAGGGGAGTACTGCCCAGTGCACCTGTTTCGGAGATTCCTGCAGGTCCGCCCTACGGGCGGGGGTGCGCTGCTGGTGCATCAGGATGGGTCTCCTATGACGCGTTATCAATTTAGCAAGATTTTGCGTGAATCCCTGGTGGCGAGCGGGAGGAGCCCGCAAGGGTACCCGGCCCATTCCTTTCGGATTGGGGCGGCTACACAAGCTAGTGAGATGGGATTTTCACCGTCAGCGGTGCAGGAATTGGGGCGGTGGCGTTCAGGAAGGTTCCAGTTGTATGTGCGGCCGCACCTCTTATAGGGTGAATTTTCAGGGTGAGTAACAGTTTCTTCCCGTTTAGTTTTTCTGTTTGTTCATTTCTAGGTTCTCGCCCTCGTTATGTATAGATACTAGGGCATTCCTACATCTATTGGGCAGCGAGGCGGGCGGAGGAGCGCCCATATGGCCGCAACCTGGGGTGTTCGTATGACCAAGCACGGGTCCGATGGAGGGGCTTTCGCGGGTTGTCATGGAGCCATGGCTGCAGTTACCTTATGCAAAGGGGCTGGAGCGCAGCAGGCGTAAGTTGAATATGGCGGTGTCGAGGTTTGTTCGGCAGCTTGGGGGCATCATGGTCCGGCATGTAGAGTTGGAAGGGGATAACAGCGCGCTGATGCGGTCCGATGGGGTGCACTTAAGCTTGATTGGTTTGGACACTTTCAACCTGGGACTGCAAGGTGGAATTGAGAAGGCGCTGGCGGCGGGGGGCGCGATGCCGGGGGAGGGCGTAGGAGGCCGGCATTGCGGTGGCGGAATACATGGCCAGCGCATGGGAAGGCAAGTGCCAAGTCGGATTGGGGAGTCACAGCATGCTTGGGCTGAAGGCGGAAGGCAGGCTGCTTTGGACTCTGGTAAAAGGATGTGAGACCTGTCTGATGGATGAATCACCCCATCAGCTGACAGTTGGTTTAATGCTGGTCAAAAATGTTCAATAAAGCTGTGGCCATTGCCCTTATCCACTATACAGGTGTTGTGTGTTTATTGGGCAACGGGAGGTTCGTGGGTCTGCAGTCATGTAAATTTTGAGCTGTGTGCGTTTGTGTTTTTTGTTTTTTTTGATAAATGCTTTTGAGAATAGTACAATTGGAATCCTGCTTTCTGTACCTGTTCTACAAGGAGAGCCGCATTTATTTATACTGAATGGTACCTTAGGGCTTCTATAAATAAAAGATCTGTAAGAAAAAAATAAAATAAACCATACTTCCTGAGCATATAATTACCTCCATATCTCTCATTGTATTTTTCTTTTCCCCCACACCCTGTGTTCACTGCATTTCTATACCTACAGCTGGTGTGTTCCATGCAGGCAGATCACATTTCTTTTATGCCTCTCATATCCATCCCATCAGGATCATATTTCTGCTCAGTCATATATAGTTCAGTCATGTGTCATGCAATTTTAGAGAAACTGTAATGTTTTCATTGCAGTGTTAAGACTGCCTCTAGTGGCTGTCTACCAGAGAACCATTAGAGACACTTTCTACTGTTTCCCAGAATTTAATTCCATGAAATGACGCTGGACGTCCTCGCGCTTTGAGGACGTTCAGTGTTTTTAAAAGTCCCATAGAAAAGCATGGATTCCATGCTTTCCTATGTTGACGTCTTAACCCGTGCGCAGCTCTCGCCACTTATTTCGCGATGGAGATGGAGCCAGCGCTAAGAGATCTCGACGCTGGAATAAGGTGAGTGTTTGTTTAAATGCGTTATTTAATCCTTTGATTGCCACATGGGACAGAGCAACACTATAGTGTACAGATTATCCTGTTCATTGAAAATTATTATTACTGATTTTTTATTTTGTTTTAGTGTGCATGGCTCATGTATTCTCTATTAACTTTAAACATTGAGGCACTTACAGTTTGCTCTAACCCTTTAATTCACTAAACCAGCATTTCAAGAAGCTTGGTGAGGTTGTTGCAACCTTTAGGCAATAGTAACTGAGCTTAAAGGACCACTATAGTGCCAGGAAAACATACCACCCTCAGAGACCCCCTCCCGCCAGGCTGGATGGAGAGGAAGGGGTTAAACTTACGTCTTTCTCCAGCGCCGGGCGGGGAGCTCTCCTCCTCCTCTCCTCCTGAATGTGCATGCGCGGCAGGAGCTGCGCGCGCATTCAGCCAGTCCATAGGAACGCATTCACAATGCTTTCCTATGAACGCTGGCGTTTTCGCACTGTGAAAATCACAGTGAGAAGCACGCAAGCGCCTCTAGCGGCTGTCAAGAGACAGCCACTAGAGGCTGGATTAACCCTAACATAAACATAGCAGTTTGTATGAAACTGCTATGTTTATTTAAAAAAAAAAAAAAAAGGGTTAATCCTAGAAGGACCTGGCACCCAGACCACTTCATTAAGCTGAAGTGGTCTGGGTGCCTAGAGTGGTCCTTTAAAGATTAAATTAAAGATTGAGCGTGAACATTTTTCCTGCTCAATTATTGCTGTTCTCCACAATCCCCTGTTTAGTAAATAAGTGATGATCTTTGGGGCAAATTTATGCTGGTATCATCGTCTGTAATAAGTGCTGGAAACTTATGGGTATGAAATTACAGTGTTCATGAGCATGATGATTCTGTATTTCTCTGATCTTCTAGTGGAGAAAAGCAAAGAGAAACAAGTATTTTTATTCACAAAATCCAAACCTATCTGTCTAGAAGATTAACACTGGCTAATGAATTTTACATTAGACCCTGCTCTCTGTAGATAAATCCCAGTGCAGATAGACTGTTATAATCCCAAAAGCTTTACCGTTCTCTGACAACATCCATTGCTTTACACCTGCCTTGTAATTACATATTGTAAATGACAGAGAACATATTATGAAAACATTGTTCTCTGTTTAGCATTTTTAACTATATAGCAGTTGCGTTCAGCCCAATGAAACGACAAAACACTTATTTGAAGTGTTTTATGTGGGATTGCTGACTCATCTGTCGCTGGCTGGCTGTAAAATAGTGACTTGGCACATCTATATCCTGAACATTGCCAATGAATAATAAGGATTTACCCCTGCAAAAATAATTAAAAAAAAGAAAAATTACTGTGCGTTTCCTTTAAATCTTTATTAAGTGCTTTATTGTTGGACAGTAGGATAAATAAATTAAATCGGCAAGTACCATTATCAGAAAAATGATCAACTAAGCACTTTTTTACACAGAGAACTATATCAACCAATAGAAATCATCTGAAGAAATAGAAAAATAAGAAGGTAGAACAGAGAGCAACTTGGAAGAGCACATTACAGAGAGGCAGGGGTGGTAAATCTTTAACCAAGGTGATGAAATCTTGTGGGTCTGGGATGAGGCTTCATGGAAAGTCTTAAAATGTTCTTCAATATTCCTTAATATTATTAAATTGCCTTTCTACAGTTTTACTTGTGCATAGTTATATAGTAATATAGTCTGAAAGAAGATTTTATCAATCACGTTCAGGACAGAAGTGAACGATAAGGAAGATTTTTAGTAGCATACATTGTAGAGTTTGTTTTAACCTGCAGAGATAAATGATTTCTCTATTTTTACCTGACAGGTCCAGAATATGAATAATATTATAACATTCCCGTTAGACAGCTTGCTGAAAGGAGACCTGAAGGGAGTAAAAGGGGTAAGTGTGTCTTTATTTCAGTCTCGTGTTGTATTGTATACGTATAGGTTTGTTGGAAATGGCAGAGTTAGCGTGGGCTCATAATCTTTATTCAATAATCTTTAAACTGGGCCATCCGTAGAATTTAGCATCCGCTAGGATAAAATTTACAAACTCGTCCCCACCTTGCTTACGTAACCTGTTAAGGGAGAGGTTTGTACCCTTACAGCACAGATCCATATGGTCAGGATCACAAAAGTGTGCCCACTTTATAGAAATGATACAGATGCTTCTGTACTATCTTGTGAGTATGGACATAGTAGAAATCATGATGTACATTGAAATTCCAGGTTAGATGCTGCAATTGTCCCTTCTTTTTCCCTCAGCCACACACAACGCCAATTCACAAGTAATTTTCATAATAATATTTAATTGATTTTCCAGCCTTTTCTGACAATTCATTGTTCTTGCTGTGATCCTTGTCTGCAGGTAGAACGGTCCACTAGGGTAAACAACAGGCACAGTCCTTTTATTTTCATATAATCCAGGCACTTTATTTGGAAGTCCACACAGGAGACCGCAGCAAATGAAAACATAAATATAACACAAATCCCTATAAACAAAAACCTAGCTCGTCTGAGCACTTACTAACTTCAGGTTCCCTATCTCTCAGGGGTTAAACTAGAACAAAACAATATTGGTTTCACCAACCTAGTGTCTTTGTCAGCTCTCTGCACTCCAGTGCTTAGTCAGCCTGTTGCTTTCCTTTCTGCACTCCCAGTGCTCCAAGCCAGCCTTGACTGCTTCCTTCTGCGCTCCCAGGGCTCAGTCTCCTTGACTCTCTTACTGGAGAGAACAGCCTCTCTCCTACCTGCTTCCAGAGAGGAAGCCAGCAATCCCCCTTTACCTGCCTAGCAGGGAGGGGTTTATTCCCACTGCTACAGCTGATTATCTGCAGCTGAGCAGTGGGTTGGAGACAGTTCCAAAAAACTCTGGCCTGGACCTTATTTCTCCCAGTTGTGTATAAACTGAGGAGTGGAGCATTGGCCCACCCTGCTCTCCAAATGCTCCACCCCAGGGGCCCATAACTAAACGTAGCTTTGTGTTGCACACCACACATACAACACGTACTTCACCTGGGGTTAAATGTTAAAGGCCTCTCTGCCTTCACTTTATCACATTGCCTATAAAGATCACATTTTATTTAATGTGTGATTCTCTTCTCAAATGTTCAGCATTTTTGTTAGGACTATTGATGTGTTGCTGTTTACCAGTTTGTAAATTAGTGCATGTAGTCACATACTGTAAGGCCAAGTATGCATTCACTGTTATATATAATGGGCATGTCGTGGTTTAACACAGCATACTACAGAGAAGGTGATATAATCCATGGCTTGACAAATTTTACTTGATTCTAGGAGCCAGCTAAAAAAAGTTAGGAGCCAGATTTTTTTTAAACTTACATAGCTTTATATTCAACAAAAAAAAAAATTTTTTTTAAAGGGACACGATAGTCACCAGGACCACTACAGCTTAATGTAGTGGTTCTGATGTCTATAGCCTGTCCCTGCAGGCTTTTCAAAAGTAAACACTTTTCAGAGAAAAGGCAGTGTTTACGTTGCGTCCTAGTTACACATCTAGTGACCGTCACTCAGATGGTCACTGGAGGTGCTTCCTGTGCACAGTGTGCAGCACCTACATTCAGCATCTCCATGCTTTGTATGGAGGCACTGAATGTTCCCCATAGAGATGCCTTGATTCATTGATTGCATTGATGAGGAGATGCTGATTAGTGCAGCGTTTTGCAGCCAATTCTATGGGAAAACATTGGATTGGCTGAGATCATCAGCTTGATGATCTCAGCCATAGAGGCAGGGCCAGTCAAAGGGAGACCAGCATGGTGTGGGGGAAAAAAAGGAAAGTAAAAACACCATTCCCTTGTGAATGGAAGGGGTCTGGTAACCTAAACACAGACATCATGACACAGACATCATGACACAGACGCATATACCATGACAGACAGACATATATACCATGACACACACACACACCATGACAGACGCACACATACCATGACAGACGCACACATACACAACAACACAGACAGACCTACACACACACATACAATGACAGAGAGACCCATACACTCACACTATGACAGACAGACAATACCTGTGGGGTCCACTGGGGGATCATGCAGGTGGGCGGCAAGTTGGGGAATTGTGGAGGTGAGCGGCATGCTGGTAGGTCGTGGAAGCAGGCGGCATGCTGGGGGGGTCTTGGAGGCGGGCGGAAAGCTGCGCGTATTGCTGCCGGGAGGCTCTGCTCCCCCGCACCCTGCTTAGTGAGACCGGGGTCGGAATATGACGTCATATTGGGGAGCAGAGCATGGACATCACAGCTCCCTCGCCTCCCAGCAGCAATATGCGCAGCTAGCCGCCGGCCTCCATGACCTACCAGCATGCCGCCCGCCTCCATAATCCCCCAACTTGCCAGGCTTGCATATCACAGGTGCCAAGGCAAAATTCTTAGGCGCAGTGGCGACTTGGCGCCTTGGATTTGTTGAGCCCTGATATAATACTTGCAACTTCCTATAATCAACCAATAATCAGAACACGGATCACGCCTGGGGCTTTAAACTTCAGCAGAACTGTGACCTACATGCCCTGGTCTGCACAAGGTTAGTTACATAGTTAATATCTGTATATGGTATATGGGTTCTGGTGTTATCTGTCATGCAGGTTTTTTTTATTTATTTTTAAATGTATTCACAGCAATTAATTATTCTTTATTCTTCATACAAGGCTCCTTCGCTAGGTTCTTGCTTCACATGTTCAATATTAGAAATTGGATATATACTAAGCAACATATTTATGTATTTACAATCAAAATGTCTTGTGTTTTGCAGGATTTGAAAAAACCTTTTGATAAAGCATGGAAAGACTATGAAACTAAAGTGTAAGTTGTTTACCATTTCTTTGGATTGTAGAATGACCTTGCTTCTAGTAATCTGTTAGGACACACTGTACTTACAGGCAAGGAAATCTTTATAAAATAAATGTAATCATTGTGGCTGTATTATATAGCATTTTATACTATTTTTAAGAAAGGAAAAAAAAAACTAAAACGTATAGTCTATTGTCTTTCATTAAATGATATATTGGTTACATGCAACGTCCTACTAACTGGCTTTTGACTTGTCAATTGCCTGCTGTGAGACTTGTTACTTACATGCTTTGAGGAGGTACTACAGAGGTTATGAAAAAGAACCATGGTTTAGGTCCAGCCAAAGGAAGCTACAGAAGATCAGCAACTTTTTACTCGCAAAGTTTAAAAAAAATAATAATAATCATTATTTATTTTTTTGGGTGGGGGGGTAAATGTCTGAATAGTGAAGTATTTTAACAAATGCAAGTAGCCTTGGAGAAATCACATAAACCTATCTCCCATATGGGATATTGATCCCCCTTTAATGAGTTGCCCTTCTTTCTTGATATCGATGTTATTTGCCTCCTGCAGTACCTCCCTTAGCCTGGAAATACTATATAATACAATTGTAGCTTTTATTTATTGGTGTAAGAATGACCATCTTATTTATAGGAATAGCTGTAGATATCAGTAATGGTCAGCTATCCATTTAGCCTTCGGGTAGACCTAGAATGAAGCAGAGTTCTCTGTAAATGGTGAACATCAAATTACCGCTTTATAGGTTCTCTAATTATAATCCACGGTATCCTGTTAAGAATATTTAATTTGTCATTGTTCAAGTTGCCCATTATTACCAATTCACAAACCGGAGGCTCCAGCAGGCTCTAGAAGGCCAATAACAGTGCAGGAGATAGGAAAGTCTAAATGAACAGAATGTGCAATACATGAAATTTAAACATTAGAACTGTCTTCACATGAAGTGTTTAGGAAGGCTATGAAAGTCACATGATGGGAGGTGTGACTTGCGCTATATAAACTAAGTAATTTAACGCTTAATTACAGAAAACTGAGCAGAGAGACTACAGGGGCATGATCTATACACCGATATTGCTTATTTAAGATAATTGGTGCCTTTAAGTAGATATTTTATTAGTCACACGTTATAGGTCTGTATATCAGGATAAGGATTGTAAATGTAATCTTTTTATTATCATTTACTTTGTTAAATAATTTGTTGATGTCAAATATGATTTAGATAGAACATAAACAAAAGCATGTGGTTTTCAGTGTGTAAGCTGCATGTTGTTTTTCTGCAATTTTTGTTTTAATTGCCCTAACAGCTAGTTTCTGAACTTTTTTCCTGGCCTGGTCAGTGGAAAGAATTGCCTAGACTCCCCGAAGATTAAACATTAATCTCTCTTTCTAATCAGCACATCAAATGTATGCTGCTCTTTTACAAGTCATATGATGGAACAAAATGAACTGACGGGATCATGAGTAATTCATAAAGACTCTTTCGTGATACAATTATAGCTAGTGTTAGGGTTCATTAAAGTGCATCAAGCAGAAAGTCTGCTGGTTTGGGTTTTGAGGCTCTACCGTCTGATACAGAATGCAGAATTAAACGAAACCTCACCCTGCATTCTAAAAACAAAGTGTTACTCGAAAGAATTTCAATGATGGCCGTCATGTCTCACTTTTCAAACGTCTGATTTAATACAGAAAAAAAGGAAATTAATTACAGCTCATTGCTCTGAGCGAATGACCTCTCGCTGGCAGTGCTTTCTTGCAAGAATCCACATATTAAGGTTCCGTGTTTGGTTATGTGTGCAATAATTAAAGGGACACTTTTTTAAATTTTCATATATAATTAAAGCAGACTGAGTAAAAAAAAAAAAAAAACACAAGCATAAAAAAATGGCCTAAACTACACATGTACGTGTGGATATCTGGAATTCCTCTATTAAAGATGGATGGAATTGCGGGGTCCAGTAAAAATGTAAAATGGAGTATTTTACTAAATACAAGGCAGCTCTTCCTAAAAACATGTTTGGAATGTGAACCATCTTACCAAATGTGAACCATTTACTTACCACCTTTTGGGTGTGAACTTATTTATAAATGTGATGGCCATTTTAAACTTTGGAATATATTGAGTTTGAGAATTAATTGCAAAGCTACCTTGAAATGTAATTCTGAAATAAAAACTCAGAATACCCCTTTGAAAATCTGCATGCTCGTGTATACATCTTTGTATCCCTCCATATATTGCACTCTGTTTGCTAACCTATATGACTGCTATAAAATTAGCTTTTTTTTTTTCTCTTTCAAAATTGTATTCATGACAGATTTCTACATCTATTTTTAATAAATTACACATTTATTTTTAAACTAAGTGCAACCAGATGATTTTTACTTTGACTTTTTTTCCCTTTAACCCCTTAAGGACACATGACATGTGTGACATATCATGATTCCCTTTTATTTCAGACGTTTGGTCCTTAAGGGGTTAAAGACCTCACTACAGTTCTTACTAGCTGGGTTTTTTTTGTTTGTTTTTTACATCTTTTACTTCTATATTTTAGCATATTTTTATTTTGTATTCATTAATCTTATACCATAACCACAGCCGCCTCTATTTGTAGCTGCCCTAACAATCTCAAATTAATTACATTGCCAGCCTTATCTTCCTGAACTACTTTCTGTGTCAAACCTCAGCCCTTTGGCAATGCTTAGACAGGCTTCCTTTTTACTTTAGAATTCTGTCTAAAATTCTACAAGTGTGCCCAAGACTATATATCATTGCTAATTAGCAAGTGCATCTGCTCTGTTTTCATCCACACCTCTGACATTGCACCTAAGGCAGGACTCAAAATTCCCACTTGACATAAGCCATTGGCAAGTTAAAAAAAGCTGAGGCACGTATAGAATTCACCCTCATTGCTTGTGAAGACCCTGGATACTAGGTTGCACATCTGGAGTGAAAGGAATAGTAGGTTTGAGAATTAGTATGCTGCCCTGGATCCTTATGCCTTCCTACTGCTGGTCTCTGACTGCCAAGCAGGCAGTCCGTATCACTTAACTGGTGAAAATGTGTTGGTTCCCCCACCCCATCCCCTTTTTTTTTTCTGATGGTTGCTCCCTCACAGTTTGTCACTAAGCGAGTTAGAGTGCAAGCTGGGGACATCCGGCGGCTACGCTCTGACTCACTAGAGAGTACGAGATTGCAAGGAAGCCATTACTGAGGAGGTGCAATTCTCATGCTGTCAGCACTGATTGACTTTCTCCAACAAAGCAGATTTGTTTTGTATGTACATTGGAACTAAGTAATTCATACAAAATATATATATATATATATATATATATATATATATATATATATATATATTGAAAGAATGTGGAAAGTGAAGACCGTAGTAGTCCCAGTTGTGATAGGAGCACTCAGGGCTGTGACTCCAAAGTTGTGGGAGTGGCTTCAACAGATTCCAGGTCCCGAGAATGAGGAACATACCACCCAGGAGGGGTGAGAAAATATATGGGGTAAGCAAACCTTTGCGCTCCACTAATTTACTTTCATTGGTTTACAATAAAACTACTAACCTACATGGCCACACAGGTGGATTAAGGTTGCTCAGGGCCCTATCCAGGGTGTGAGATTGGGGCCCCATCCGAGAGTCCTTGGCTCTATACGGTAAATGTTGTTTGTGTGTGTGTTGTTTTTATGGTCAAGCTGTGTTTCATGTGTGGGAGGGAGTAGAGTGTGACAGGGTTAGGTTAGGGGGTGTGAGTCTGGCAGGTTGAGGGGGTGAGTATTACATGGTAAGTATGGTATGATGAGAGGGGTGGTGCGTGTGATTTGGTTGGGTGGTGAGGGGGGAGTGACTGTGACAAGGCAGGGCGGTGGCAGAGTGGCATGGTGACTGAGGGTGTTACAATGTATGGCGGTTTATTGTGTGTTTCCCCATAATGTAATTACTTTTTTTGTGGAAGTCAGAGTGCAGGTTGGAAAGCCTTTACTCGAACTACTTCACAGAGCGCAGGAACCATGAGGAACTACAAACCACCACTGTTCAGCGTGTGTGTTATGGCTTGCAGAGGCAAGTACTTTTTAATGCCTGGCTTATAGTATGGGACTACGATTTCATTTATTTTTTTTATTAGCCCTTAAGTACAATTTTTAGTTTAACCTCCCTTCTGATTACATTTCATTTTTACCTTGTATCCTGCTTCCATTATCCATTATAAACATGTCATCTAACTTGTGCTGGGTCCTTGTCACATCTTGTTCCTGTAAACCGTATTTATCACACTTAGGGTTGTATACACTAAACACCATATTGGAGTGAATTTAGATCCCATTTGCAACATTTAGGCTTAAGCCACTTTTGAGGTGGACTATCTTTTTATTGTAAGGAATCTTTTTTTATATTGTGTTTGTTCCAATAAATAAGTTAGGTGCTTTCTTCAACTACACCCGGCATCCTGAATTTAATTTGGTGTTTTATCTAAGGAGCATAAGCTGTGAACCTAGTATCCATATCATTATCAAGTGGCCACCATACTTCCAAGTTTGGAGCTTTTAGTCTGAGCCAGCTTTTGGAGTGGCTTTGACCATGTGAGTGGGTCCATAGATTTATTTTACATATAGTCAGTTGTTACTATATTACCCTATGTGCCTGTTCTTTTTCGTTACTGTATATACAGATTGTGGTAACATTCTATCTTACCGTGTGCTCTCACCATTATTTATTATATTTTTCACTTGTATTGTGTGTGTTTGGAGTGATACACACAGTGATTGGAGCACCACCCCTTTTAATTGATTCTTACTATATTCTTATTATTTCTATTTAGGTTTGAATAGCCAACCTGTGCCTATAGCTAAGCTAGAGAGTTTTTGCCTACATTTCCCAGTTTTCATTTCTATTACCATTTCATGTTTAGGGAATAAACCCCTTACTTTTTCTTCATTTGACAGTTCTGTGTAATATATTGGCACTTTGTACAATGTACTAACTGAGCTCTATGATTCTATCCTTAGAGAAATTTAGACTTATTTAATGAAAAGACTCACTGTTCAACAAAACTGGAAAAGGTCTCCGAATGTTCTCACCCTCTTTCAGTTTCCCTCTGAAACTCTCTTTCTTGGCAAGAAAAAAAAGATAAAACATTAAGCCAAGATATATCAGACATTTCAAAGAAGTACACTTTAAAAATCAGCTTTGTTAGACATATTTTTAACAAAAATTTTTATTCTGTTTTAACCTTAGTAGAAGCTCTTTTCACATTCTCTTTTGTGTAACTAGGTATAGCTTCACAGCATGAATAATGAAGATAAAATCATATTGTTCTGCTGTACTGTCAGTTTTATGTCCCCTCGGGAATGATGATTTTTTTTATTTAACAAGTTTATTCTTGTTTCTGAATTAAATGTAAGCACGAGAGGAAACTCTGATCGGTCCCTGTGGGTAGATATATATATCATATGTAAAGATAAATAAAGTATAAACTCTGCCATGGAGAAGTATTGCAATTAGAAGTATAGATCGATACACAGGGGGGATTTATCAAACTTTTGAAAAATCTGTTGGTATTTATTAAATTGTTCTGAAGAGTGTTGGATTTTCCCTGCCTAAATCCCAAATTTTTCTCAAATATATTTTTCAGTAAAGGCCTCCAAAATGGGGTTTAACAGACAGATTGATAAACCTGCTGCTGTGCCAAAAAAAATAATAATAAACGATGACCATACCTGACCATTTTAATACATTGTGCCACAAAAAGGCACAAAACTGTCTGACACTTTGACAATTCTCCCCCATTGTGTCATTCCTCAGAACGTGTGTTGTGTATGAATGTATAGTAAAACCTAGAATTAAAAATGGCAGTAATGTATCTCTTAAAGTGCAATTATTTTTATTTATTTTTTTTAAATTTAGATCTTATCAAGCTTATCAAGTAAGTTAATATTTTTGGATAAAATGCGAAAATGTTTCTTTTCAAAATATTAAAATCAATAAAATAATAAAAACTAAAATATAATAATTTTTATTTAAAAAAAAAATAATATATAAAAAATATTACAAGATTAACATATATTCATAGTATGAATTTATTTGTAACTTTATCCAAAAATATTAAATCATTTGAAAAGCTTCTCCAACAGTATTAAGTTGAGACCATAGTTTGTATAAATAAACAACTCACTAAACTATATAAATCACAAGCAGCAGATCAATTGATTCAGATATTATCAGGATTACTAGAATGATGCGGGACAGAGTAGAGACAAATACAAATCTCGATCTGGAAAGGATGGAATTTAGTACTGCAGTTCGTTACTAGCAATATTACAAAAGGTAAGGAATATTAAAGCATAGAGAGCCATCGCTTAAACACCAGCACCAACCACCTGTAGCACTGTAAAGGACGACACATGGGTTACTAAATAGTTATCATTGCCATTACCCTGTCTGGCAACTTTTTATATATTTTTTTTCCTTAAAGACATTTATTGGACAAATCATAATTAGCTGGTGTAGCCAGAAAGCTTTACATTGACAACGATGCAGTGATTTTGCAGTCAGGGAATACGTTATCCATTGGAGCAGAATGCAGATTGCCAATACACAGAATTTGGACAACTGGGAAACCAAGCTGTGTTTATGTTCCCATACAACCCGTAGTGACCACCTGTGAGCACTAAGGATCCATAGAATAAGAGTTATTAGAGGCCATGGGCAAAAACACAGCATCATCCCTGCAAAATGGATGTTTGGCTATATAGGACTATGCCATCTACAACCTATTAGAACTAGTTGCCAATCTGTAAAATCTGTCATTAACACTTAATAAAACTATAAGTAGATTTGTGGCACTTTTCATGTTTTGTGCTTGTTCATCATCTCTATTTTGTATTGTGTTATGTGACAAGCCACTCATTGTACAGTGGGTAGGAAATAACACAGATATGTCATGTCATTTGCAACAGGACCAAAATAGAAAAGGAAAAAAAGGAGCACGCCAAACTTCATGGGATGATCCGCACCGAGATTAGCGGGGCTGAAATTGCTGAGGAAATGGAGAAAGAAAGACGCTTCTTCCAGCTACAGATGTGTGAGGTAAAATGGCAGCATCTTGTTATCTGTAACATCAAACTCCTTAATGATCTTCCATCTAAGAATGTGGGAGGTCAAATTGCAGCATACTTTTGTGGTTACAAACAATTCTTTAAATGTAGCTATTAGCAGCAGTGGTGGAACCAATACAGATAGGGCCCTGATGCAAGGAGTTTTTATGCCCCTCTGTGTCAGGGTACCTACCTCCTCCGGCATAATTTGCCCACTTGTCATGACAATGTGGCAGCATCCCGGGTGTCCAGTGGCTCTGATTGCTGGATGAGGCTGATAGGTGTCTGGGGCTAGTGCAGGCTTTCCTTCCTCTCCCACTCCTCTCTGTGCCTCATCCAAGCAGTTCACTCTACCGGCTGAAGTCCAAATGGTCAACAGCCCCTGATGGAAAGACTTTATTTGGATCTGATGATCTGGGATTTCGTTAAGATATCATGTTGACTTTTTTTGTGACACCAAACATTGTTTACTGAAGAAGTTGGAAACCCAAAGAAAAATGATCCCATCAAACTTACAACTGAATAAATATGTATTTATTGTGGCAACTCTAATGGTACGAATGTTTAGATCAAAAAGCTATTTGTCAACTTTTTGGTTGATATATTGTCATCCCTTATTTTTTAAAAACCTGTCATCCATAAGTTAAATGAATAACAAGTTCACTTTTAGGTAAGTATAGATTAAACATATCCTTTATGCTGGCGAAATCACCATTAAAGGTATAAATGGAAGGCTGTATTTTCCTAAAGATCTCTTCCTGCATTTTGGCGTCTTGGAAAGGACAAAGTGCAGCTATATGTAACTTTTATCTCAACGTTCTAAATATAGCTGCATTTCTTCTTTCAAACATTTTAACAGCTAAGCCCACACATCAGTTTTAAATCTTTAGGGACCTAGATATTGATACAATTTCACACTTTTTTGCTGCAGAGACCACACAGGATTTAAAGTACAGTAATGAAAATGTAGGCTCTGCAAATTCCAAACATTCATTTTTTTTATACACATGCAAAAAAATGTGTAAAGGTGAGGTAGAGCGATAAGAACATGCTGAGTGGGAGCTTTATAAATCTATATTAAGCATTTCGCGCCTCCATTCTCATCACAGGCACTGTTTTGGTCCTAAGGTGACATAGATTGAAGTCGTTTTTGCAGAGCATCTGGACTGCAGTATAAAAAATTGTCTTTAAAAAAAAAAATATATATATATTTTTAACGTGGTAAAGGAAATTGGATCCCCTTGCAAACTATGCTGATGGGTCCAAGTACCATTTGGCTTGTTTTCAGATTGACAGTGTTCAAAACTGTGTCCTTGTGCATGCACTATTTAATGTAAATCTGCACTAATGCACCCATCAAGTCACACTTTATACACTTGTCATAGTAGTAGTGCATAGCAGCTTAAGAGGGGAAGAATTGCCTACCCCTGGCTATATATGTCAGATTCATTTATATGCTTTATTAAACAAGCCTTGGTCTGAACGTGCAGCGAGAGGCTCCTGAAAGGGTTCATTTAGAATGCCATAATATTTTCACGTGTGACTAATGTGACAATGTCAAAAGCAGGTAATTATTTCCAGTAGACTGCAACTATAGGTTTGAGGTTCTCTTCCAATAAATGTATGTTGCTTTGCCCACGTGATACTCAGTCCCAAAGAGGTCAATCAGTGAAGAAATTAATTTTATTTCCTTTGATGGATGTCTATGAGCTGTTATTTACGTATAAACGAGAAGCACATGCTAACGAATGCATTCTGACTTTGAAAGTAATAGATTAGGTTGAAAAATATATGGCAGACTTGGGACACACACACACACTTGCACTGGGGCACACACACACCACACCCCACCCCCCTCTCCCAAGGTAAGATGGAGAAAGTGTTAATCTGTCTATAAGAAAAATATTCCTCAATTTAAAATACTTGTAGGATTATTAACCAAACTCTGAAATGAAGATGAACTTTAAACTGAGGACTTGGCTCGCTTGCAAAACACTTAACATTTTGGATATTGTGGCCTACAATTTTTTAATTCACTTCAAATTCCTGACAATTTGGTGGGATTTTTAAGCTTTAAGTGTTTTTTCTGTTTCTTTAACAGTATCTGCTGAAAGTGAACGAAATAAAGATTAAAAAAGGAGTTGATCTACTGCAAAACTTAATTAAGTACTTCCACGCACAATGCAAGTAAGTATATAATCTAATTATTATTGTCAATGTGCACAGAAATGTTTTACAGGACATCCTGGTAAAATATATCACCTTTTCTTTCCAATGTAACTATACTGTGCTTCAGAGAAATGAACAAATAGCAACAGGTTTGTGATTATCCAATAGAGAAGCTGGCGGGATTACATGCTGTAAATATTATTATTATTGCCATTTATATAGCGCCAACAGATTCCGTAGCGCTTTACAATATTATGAGAAGGGGCTGTAACTATAAATAGGACAATAACAAGAAAACTTACAGGAACAATAGGTTGAAGAGGACCCTGCTCAAACAAGCTTACAGTCTATAGGAGGTGGGGTATAAAACACATTATTACGGAAATATCAGTCAAATAGGGTCGGAGTGAAGCAGAGCTGGAGGAGAGAGTAAAGCACTGCCCTATAGGAGAGCGCAAGAGACAGGTATGTAAGGTAGAGGTTACTCTGGGAAGCCATAAGCTTTCCTGAAGAGATGGGTTTTAAGGCCCTTCTTAAATGATTGAAGACTAGGGGAGAGTCTGATGGCGGTAGGCAGGCTATTCCATAGGAAAGGAGCCGCCCGCAAGAGGTTCTGCAAGGGTGAGTTGGCCGTACGGGTGCGAGCAGCAGTCAGGAGGTGGTCACGGGCAGAGCGGAGAGAACAAGGAGGGGCATACCTATGGATCAGTGAAGAGATATAAGAGGGGCTAGAATTGTTCAGTGCTTTAAATGTATGGGTTATCACTTTGAATTGACTCCTATAGGATACAGGGAGCCAATGTAAGGACTGGCAGAGGGGTGAGGTATGAGAGGACCGACTAGAGAGGAAAATCAGTCTTGCTGTAGCATTCATTACAGACTGTAGCGGGGCAATACGGCTTTTGGGGAGACCAATCAGGAGAGGGTTGCAGTAATCCAATGTGGGAAATTACTAAAGCATGGACAAGCTCCTTGGTAGCATCTTGCGTAAGAAAGGGGTGGATGCGGGCTATGTTTTTAAGTTGGAACCTACAGGATTTGGCAACAAACTGGATGTGAGGCTCAAAGGTGAGGCCAGAGTCAAGTATGATGCCAAGACAGCGCGCTTGCAAGGATGGACTTATGTGGATATCACTGACTTGAAGGGAGAACGAGAGAGGAGGATCAGTATTAGGGGGAGGAAAGACAAGGAGTTCAGTTTTAGAGAGATTGAGTTTCAGAAAGCGTGAGGACATCCAGTCAGAGATGGAAGAAAGGCAAGCAGTGACACGTTGCAGGACGGCAGGGGAGAGGTCCGGGGAGGAGAGGTATATCAGAGTGTCATTAGCATACAGGTGGTAGTGGAATCCAAAAGAGGCAATAAGTTTGCCAAGAGAGGCAGTAAAAAGAGAAAATAGAAGGGGACCAAGGACAGAGCCTTGGGGAAGTCCAACCGAGACAGGACGAGGGGAGGAGGTACCCTTGGAAAAGGAGACACTGAATGAGCGTTGGGAGAGATAGGAGGAAAACCAAGAGAGAACAGAGTCACAGAGACCGAGTGATTGAAGAGTTTGAAGGAGGAGAGCATGATCAACGGTGTCAAAGGCAGCAGAGAGGTCAAGGAGAATTAGTATGGAGTAGTGACCTTTGGATTTAGCTGCAATTAGGTCATTAGTGACTTTGATAAGAGCAGTTTCAGTAGAGTGGAGAGAGCGGAAGCCAGACTGAAGAGGGTCAAGGAGAGAGTTGGAATTAAGGAAGCGAGACACGCGGGTAAAGACAAGTCTTTCCAAAAGCTTTGATGAGAAAGGGAGCAGGGATATGTGACGATAGTTAGAGGGGGAGGATGGGTCAAGAGATGTTTTTTTCAGGATAGGTACTACAGTGGCATGTTTAAGGTCAGCTGGAAGAATGCCAGAAGAGAGAGAGCAGTTAAAGATGTGTGTTAGGGTAGGCACAAGACAAGGGGAGAGAGATCTGATGAGGTGAGATGGGACAAGATCGAGCGAGCAAGTGGTGGGGCGAGAGGAATGGAGAAGCGCAGCCACCTCTTGTGCAGTAGCCGGGGAGAAAGTCTGAAGGGTAGGGAAGGAATGATTTACGTATGGTTGAGAAAGAGACCGGAAAGGAGGGGAGAATTGTTTCCTTAGCTGTTCAGTCTTGTCGGTAAAGTAGCATGCAAAGCTATCAGCTGTAAGGCTAGTTTGGGGGGTGGCCACAGCAGGGCGGAGAAGAGAATTAAAGGTGTCAAAGAGACGTCTGGGATTGCGGGAGCATGAACTAATGAGAGAGGAAAAGTATGACTGTTTGGCGAGGGCAAGGGCTGCGCTGTATGAACGCAATATGAATCTATAATGGAGAAAGTCTGCCTGGGTGTGGGACTTTCTCCAGGAGCGTTCAGCACAACAGGAGCAACTCTGCAGATAGCGTGTTGATTTAGTATGCCAAGGTTGGGGTCGTGTCCTCCTCGAGGTGCATGTTTGGAGCGGGGCTGCAGCGTTCAAGGCAGAGGTGAGGGTAGTGTTATATGTGGAGATGGCCAGTGAGGGACAGGAGAGGGAAGGAATGGGTAGCAGTTGTGAATCAATGTCAGATGACAGCTGCTAGAGGTCAATAGAGTTAAGTTTCCTCCTGAGTTGAGGGGGTTAGGCTGAGGTTGTTGGGTGAAGGGGTAATTGAGAGCAAGCAATAAGAGGTGGTGATCAGAGAGAGGAAATGGAGTGTTGCAGATATTAGATACTGTGCATGAATACAAGAAAATAAGGTCAAGGGTATTGCCAGTTACATGGGTGGGAGAATTAGCCCACTGCAATAGTCTGAGGGAGGAAGTAATTGAAAGTAGTTTAGAGGCTGCTAGGGTCAAAGGTGGGTTAATGGGAATATTAAAGTCTCCAAGAATTAGGGATGGAATGTTAGAAGAGAGGAAGTAGGGTAGCCAGGTAGCAAAGTGGTCAAGGAAGAGGAGAGGGGAGCCAGGGGGACGATAGATAACGGCAATGTTAGCAGAGAAGGGTTTGAAAAAGTGAATTGAATGAATTTCAAATGATGGGAAAGAGAGGGAAGGGGGGTGGGCAGTTTTAAAGGAGCAGTGGGGTTAGAGGAGAAAACCTACACCACCGCCTTTACTCGCTGATTGTCTTGGATTGTGGGTAAAGTGAAGACCACCAAAGGACAGTGAGGCAGGGGTAGTAGTATCAGAGGGAGAGAGCCATGTTTCTGTCAGTGCAAAATATTGTTGTTCTTGCCAGGACTACTCAAGTACCAGAATCCATTTGTGAGCAAACGTCAACTCTGATGGATCTTTCACTGATGAAAATATTGCAGTTAATTTGACATTTTTTAATGGGCTCAATGACTCAGGATTTCTTGACGTATGTTTGAAAGCGGCAGGGTATTCACCAATGGCTATATGAGTACAAAAGATTTCTGAGTGCTTTATAACAGATGATCACAGTTGGGTTCTCACGTTTGCTACACTTGTATTTAATTTTATTTTAATATACCATATAGAGAGAGAAACAGAGATGCAGAGCTTGATGTTGGAGCATGTACAAATGTTTCCTTACACAGTTAACAGTAGTGTGGCTGTATAAATGGATAAATGGAGCTGTGGTTAAGGCTGCCAGGAAGCACACAATACTTCCTTACTCTTCAGTATATCACATTCCGCAACTGGCTGTGTTAGTACGATAAGGCGGTTTTATACTTTCCAGTCTATCTATATGTTAAAGTTAGCTGTATCTCTCGATTCCTGTTATTTTTCTATTACTTTTCATGATTCAGCAAGTGGAGGTGGTGAAGAGTAATGACCTCAAATACATCTATTCAGATTCCAGAGTTTACATTGTTGGCAAGCTACACACTCTCACTAAACTTTGCTGATCATCACTAGTGGCTTACAAATGGCCATGTGTAATTAGCTAGAAATTTAAAATGTTACCATTGCATAACACTCGCTTACGTTGTGACTTGCCGTAGGTCAGGGTACACATTAGGAAGCTGTTGATCACATCTTTACACCTTCTTCAACCTCATTGTTTGCTACTGACATTTGCAAGAAAAAAATGGAACAAAAATATAATATAGAACAAGAGAGGAAAGAATCAGAAGTGGAACAAGTCCACATCAATAGTTCCCAGAAGGGGTTACAGAGATATCAAGGGGCATAACCCCACAAATTAATTTAGAAAGACAAGACTGAAATGAAGTGGTTATTCCACTCAAGGTGGAAAAGTTTGAACATCCACTTCACCAAAAGATATCTCTAGCTTGTTAAAATAATTATTAAGTATAAACCTTTATTGAGCCGTCTTGAGGCAGAAAAAAATAATAATAATAAAGTGTAATAATAGTGAAACACTTGTGGAAAAAACACACGTGAAATAAAAACTGGGTAGATGCAATGTGGATGTCCTCAAGGCATAGTCAAGTGATATCTTCACTGCAAATTATAGTAACAAGTACAATATAGTACAATATATATTCAGGAAGATACCACAGAATTATTCTTGAAAGGGAAAAATTCCCTACAGGGATCAAAAAATGTCCCAGCTACATAGAGGTAAATCCACAGACACTCCCAATGGTCTTTCTGCTTTTCATTATTTTAACAAGCTAGAGAAAAATATAATATAAGTGCTAATAATTTGATAGCCTATTTACACCAAACCTTCTTCGTCTCACCTTTCCTTGCCTCACATTCTTTTATTTTTTTTCTGAAGATATTCCCACTCTCCTATGCTTTTTTTCGTATCTTGAAAAGGCTGCAGCCTCCAAGCCCCTGAACTCTGTGTTGGTCTTTACTTGTCATATCCAATCTATTACTGTGCTGTTGCCATCAAACAGTCTTCATAATGTAATTGAAGTTTGGCAGTCAGGGTTTATCTGCTTAAGTGCAGGTAATGATAAGAATTGGCCAATACTTTTGGAAATACTCATAGTGTGTTTAATTAAACCAAATGATGTCTAATTAGAATTTCTTTTTAATCTTTTTAAACAGTTTTTTTTTTCTTTTTCTCCCCATTGCTAATTATGCATATGTCAAGTTAGCTATTAAATGCATACATTGCTCACTCCAAAGGCGTTAAACATAGACTAGTCAATGCTCACAGTGGGCCTGTTTCATTAATTATAAATGAGAAGTGTAGAAATCTTAAGAAACATTTTTTAAGTTTTGACTGCTGTAAAAGCCTGATATTAAACCTCTATTTGTTGTACAAAGCTTTAAGTAATTCAATTTCAATATGACTCCAATTGAACCTAAAGGGACAATATAGTCAGCAAAACAACTTTAGCTTAATGAATGCAGTGTTGGTGTATAAATGGTGCCCCTGCAGTCACACTGCTCAATTTTCTGCCATTTAGTAGTTAAATCACTTTTATTTCTGTACGTGCAGCCCTAGGGCCATCTTTAATATTAATTTGGCCCTGGGCAAGATTCTGCTGATGGGACCTTCCTTAAGTTCCTTGCTGTAGGTAAGAAATGAAATGTCCCTGGCTAGCTGCAGCAGGCAAAAGATGATGTGGTATAGGCTGCCAGCTGCAGGAAAGAAATGATGTGACAGACATAACGTGGCAGCAGCAGGTAAAAGATGAATGTGGCACAGGCTAGCCGCAACAAGTAAGAGATGGGTTGGCACAGGCTAGCAGCAGCTGGTAAGAGATGGGTTGGCACTTAGAGCTAGGCAGTGTAGGTAGGCAGTGTAGTGTGTGTTTGTAGTGGATGTTGTATGTTTGCAGTGCATGCAGTGTGTGTGTGAATTTGTAGGCCCAATACATTAACCCACCTCACTGGCACAGTGAATATAGTATGGCTCTCTATTCCACATAGTTGCCAATATTTGAATAAAAATGTCCATGGGTGCGTTCAAAATGTTGTTGACACTAAATAATTTTTTCACCTGTCTCTTAATTTGCACCCTAACCGTCACTTTGAATGTATGCTATTTTTTCTGTGACACAATGGATAGTTTGAATAAGGGACTGGAATGCAGGGGTGTGTTTGTGTGTAGTGTTAGTGTTTGAATGCACAGTTGTATTTGTCGGCAGGGTATGTATCTTTGCATTTAGAGAGCTGAAAGACTGTCCCTTAATATTGATGCAGATTTTTATGGAACTAAATCAAGCTGAAAAAGCATAACTCCCAGTGTATATATTCTTTCAGGAAGGTGCAAGGCTCATATCACAGCAGGGAAATAGTAATTAAGTATGTTCCCCCTAATCTCACCTCTCCATTCCTGACAGCTTTCAGGAACAACACTATAGCCCGTTCCATATTCCATCATTAATCATCCACAGATACATCTATATACTCCATTCAGCAGGACAGATGGGAGGAGGATCCACTGACTCCTTCCAAAACTCAGATTCATGTGGAGGGGATTTGGACACGGTTCCATGTTACAATTAACTTCACTTTAAAGGATCACTATAGGGTCAGGAACACAAAAATTTATTCATGACACTATAGTGTTAAAACCACCATCTAGCCCCCCTGGGCTCCTCATGCCTACATAAATATAGTAAAAATCTTACTGTATTCAAGCCTGAAGCACTCTGCATGCTGTTAGACTCAGAAAAACAAGCAGTCTGCTGACCTCATCCAAAGTGGTAGTCTGATCAAATCACAATGCTTCCCCATAGGATTGGCTGAGACTGACAAAGAGGGGCAGAGCCAGCATGACACAGCCCTGGCCAATCAGCATCTCCTCATAGAGATGAATGGAATCAATGAATCTCTATGAGGAAGGTTCAGTGTATGCATGCAGAGGGAGGAGATACTGAATGTTTCGATGCATTTTAGGCAGCCATGACCCAGGAAGGATCTCTAACAGCCATCTGAGGAGTGGTCAGTAAAGTTATCACTAGGCTGTAATGTAAACCCTGCATTTTCTCTGAAAAGACCGTGTTTACAGCAAAAAGCTTGAAGGTAATGAAGGTAATTCTACTCACCAGAACAAATTCAACAAGCTGTAGTTGATCTGGTGACTATAGTGTCCCTTTAAGTGACAATGATAAATTCTGTAATTTTATTGCGCAACCCAATACGTAACATGAAATATAGCTTTAAATGAAACATATGTGTAAAACCTGTGGAGATGAAAACCACTTTTAACCCCAATATTGTGTATTCCCATTTCTTATTAACCCCTTAAGGACAGAGGCAATTGTCCAAGTTCTGAATCAAAACTTGGACCTAGAATGTATCCATACTTATTATACATAATTTTTTTCAGGAGAAATAGGGATTTCATTTCACATCAAATATTTATATATGAAACATAATTAACTGGGCACTTCTGGTACCATAACAACTTAATCTTCGTGAAGTTGTTATGGAGGCAGGAGGCCCTACCTCAGTGGGTTACATAGAAACATAGAAATATAGAAACATAGAATGTGACGGCAGATAAGAACCATTCGGCCCATCTAGTCTGCCCAATTTTCTAAAAACTTTCATTAGTCCCTAGCCTTATCTTATAGTTAGGATAGCCTTATGCCTATCCCATGCATGCTTAAACTCCTTTACTGTGTTAACCTCTACCACTTCAGCTGGAAGGCTATTCCATGCATCCACTACCCTCTCAGTAAAGTAATACTTCCTGATATTATTTTTTAAACCTTTGTCCCTCTAATTTAAGACTATGTCCTCTTGTTGTGGTAGTTTTTCTTCTTTAAATATAGTCTCCTCCTTTACTGTGTTGATTCCCTTTATATATTTAAATGTTTCTATCATATGCCCCCTGTCTCGTCTTTCCTCCAAGCTATACATGTTAAGATCCTTTAACCTTTCCTGGTAAGTTTTATCCCGCAATCCATGAACCAGTTTAGAAGCCCTTCTCTGAACCCTCTCTAAGGTATCAATATCCTTCTGAAGATACGGTCTCCAATACTGTGTACAATACTCCAAGTGAGGTCTCACCAGTGTTCTGTACAATGGCATGAGCACTTCCCTCTTTCTACTGCTAATACCTCTCCCTATACAACCAAGCATTCTGCTAGCATTTCCTGTTGCTCTATTACATTGTCTGCCTACCTTTAAGTCATCAGAAATAATCACCCCTAAATCCCTTTCCCCATATGTTGAGGTTAGGACTCTATCAAATATTCTGTACTCTGCCCTTGGGTTTTTACGTCCAAGATGCATTATCTTGCACTTATCCACATTAAATGTCAGTTGCCACAATTCTGACCATTTTTCTAGTTTACCTAAATCATTTGTCATTTGGCTTATCCCTCCTGGAACATCAACCCTGTTACATATCTTAGTATCATCAGCAAAAGACATACCTTACCATCAAGACCTTCTGCAATATCACTAATAAAAATATTAAAGAGAATGGGTCCAAGTACAGATCCCTGAGGTACCCCACTGTGACAAGTCCAAGCTTCGAATATATTCCATTAACTACAACCCTCTGT